>OY744537.1:89259726-89424726 GCA_963556195.1 Sepiola atlantica | reverse complement strand
TCTAGAAAGAATCATGAAAACAATGCTGACAACAAAATCAAGCTAGTAACAAAAGTCGTATCACGCTGATTCATACAAATTAACTTTTTTTAATGACTTGTAAATTGATGTTTTGTCCCTCGTTTTCACAGATATTCATCAGATGGCTGTCATTTCCATAACTAAATATCATAGTTTCTTGTGGTTTACAATTAGAGAAAAATAAATGCCGAAATATGAAAAGACCAACAAAAGACTTTAGAAATAATACCACATTATTAGTATTTTATGTGATCTCCTTCCGCTTGAATAATGTTGACAAATTGTCGCAGAAGGGATATGTACTTTTGAAGTATTTTGTGTTCCCATAATTCAATATTATTTAGAGTCTTTTTACAAACTATTCTCTTTAGTTCTGTTCACATCTGCTCGATAATATGGCTTTCTGCTGACCAATCTTTGGATCCATTTCCATCAGCTCGACACTGTTGCATTGCACATTCCTTTATGGCATGGAAATCAGTTTTGTTGAAAAGTTTTGCTACCATTTAAAGTGCGAATTAAATGATCTTTCATCAATTCATTGTATTTAATACTATAAAAATAAGTTCTCATCAACTTTCTTATTCCATCGCTAAATATGATTTTACTCCAATTAATTTTTACATTTGATGAAGTTTATACTACTTTATCAGCCCGTCAAAATTTTGTTGTTCAATATTGAATTCTTAGTAGCTATGTACATAAGCAAAGCAATTTCTCAAAGAATGCATTTAATGGCATTTACTAGCATCAAAATGAAGAGGTTGCATTCATCCATCAGTTGTCGTACAGTCATTTTTGGTTGATTTCTTTCCAGGCTTTAATCAGTTTACAGACGGTCATTTGTTGTTTTTGAGGACAACTGATAAAATTCCAGTCGCTCAGGAATTTGAGAAACTGTATTTCTTTATATTTAAACTATTTGTATTTTTCTTGGATCACATCCTCGAACATGTCCATGATCTTCATTCTAGTTTCTTTGGACATTTTAGCCATGGTTTCAGTTAAGAACACACATATTTTATTAGTACAAAATATGCTTATACGAATGTACATCCTCTCTCAAAAATGATGTAAAAAAAAAAAAAAAAGTTTGATTATGCTTCGACAGTGTTCACTCAAATATTCACATAAAATAAAATCAATTTAAATAAGAAAACGTCTCAAACTGTAAAATTTAAAAAAGAAACAAAAGACAGAAAAACGTCTCAGACTGTAAAATTTAAAAAAGAAACAAAAGACAGAAAAACGTATCAAACTGTAAAATTTAAAAAAGAAACAAAAGACAGGAAAACGTCTCAATTGGTATAAAAAGAAGAAAGAGAAAAACAAGAAAACGTCTCATATAAATCGAGTAGTGGATTTTGTTCGAGGGGGTGGGGTGGGGGGTCTGACATGCTATTTGCTTTCTCCCTTCCCAATAACACTTGAAATGGTTTAATCCGGCAAGTTTTTTTTTTTGCCCGCATGATGGGAGGAGAGTACATTTATTTATATATAAAAGAATAAATAAATTTTGCTTTGGAAATTGATTGCCATAAGAATCGATCTGAACTATAGAAAGTTTTTTTTATATTATTACAAAGTATACACATATATATATATATATACACACATTGGTTTTTATTATAGAGTGGAGAATAGATAACAACAATGGCAGTAAAAAATTACTATATTTACTTATGAAAATGACACTCAGACTATGAAAATAAATAAATAAATAAAAGGTGTACAAAACATTAATTTACGAGTGGATCATTTATTAAACATTTATTATAGTTTAAAATGACCAAAGACTTTTGCAAACAGAGAGAAGGAAAATGTATCAGTCAAGTTCAAAACTATAGTTTTCTAACTTAATGGTAATCATTTTGATCTTAAATGTAAAGAATGTTAATAAGTTCTTTGAAACGATTTATTCTAGAAATGCCTTATCTATATATGACTTGGAAAGTTCTCGTACTGTAGGTCCATTGATAGTTCAAGCGAAATGCACACACACCTCTCACTCATTGATATCCAGTTTTCAGAATCCGTCTTCAACTAACCATCATTATCTACTGGTTTTCAGCCATTATGCTGTATTTTGTAATGTTATTTGAACAATTCTACGGTCTTTTCAATGAAAAATTTAACGAATGTGACTGCATCAAGTTTAGCAAATTTCACTGATATCCACAGGCTATTTTGTCACACTTTTGGCAATTTATCCGAGAGATCAAATCCAGGTTTGCAAGAGACTGATACAGATGCATTATTGCAGTCAAAAATCAGTTTACAAAGTAGAGTGTTCAATGCACACAATCAGTAGAAAAATGTCAGGGAAAAAAGGAAAAACATTTAAAAATTCCTGCATGAGAAGCAGCACTGCCAAAAAAGTCAACTTGTTGTCACATTTTTAAGATTCAATCTGGAAATATCACTTCATATTCAGTATAATTTTTTTTTTTTTTTTAGATAAGTAATGTTCTCTAATTAGATATGAAAAATGATATCTAATTCTTTCCCAATAATGTTGCAATATTAGATTGAATATTTAAAAATGGACATTGTATCTAACCTGAACCCATATTGGAAATAAATGTACTTGAATCAATAAATATATGGCACAATAAGGAAAAAACAAGATTAGTTTATAGATTTTATCTAAAAGATATTCAATGCATTGGACATCAGCTGGAGGAAACACCAAACCAAGAAATGCCTATATGGACACATTCCCCCTATCTCAGTCTCGCTAAGAAAGAGAATGCTTCATCTTACTTGTCACTCCTGGAGAAGTAAATCAGAATTTGTGAGTGACACCCTCATATGAAATTAATTACGTGGAAAAAGATCGATTGGAATATATCATCACACCTACATTGACCAACTTGTAGAAGACTCTGGATGCCATCTGGAGGACCTGTCGACCGCGATGTCTGATAGAAATAGTTGGAGAAAACGAGTCAGGAGAATCAGAGAAGAATTCTCGACCTGACTGACTGATATAAAAGATTTACTTTTCAAGATAATCTTTGCTTGTAAATGGCTTAATTCAGTTGAGATTACGAAACATATGAATCAGCATTATACAAAAAATATTTATGATCAAATCAAGATTAATAAGACAAAAACTTTTGATCCATGTAAATTCAAAATATATTGAATCTTTTTAAAACTGAAACATTATATAAATAGGAAAATTATTTTAGTTAAAGAGTTAAAAATAATTGTTGGTAGGAAGAATGAAGAGTAAGGGATCATTCCTGTAAGGTAAAAATAGTACAAATCAGAATTCGCATAACCATATAAAGAAGTCCGACACAATTTTCTGGGTTGCAATGGCAATTTAAATTGTTTTATGATAAAGATCAGTGGAGTAAACAAAGCCTTGCCTTTACCAAGGAGGATTGGCAAAGTGTTTTATATATTTCTATCATTGTATGCGTGAGAAAGTCTCAAAGCATCAGAATGGTGACACACACACAAGAGAGTCAATTTCCTGTTTGTAACCATTTGAGGTATCCGAGTGCAGAGAGTAGCAAGAAAAGAGAAAGAGATGGACAGACTGATGACAGAGTTGAATTGGAATCATCAGAAACCGACTTGAATGCGTAAAATTCAAGTGCTCACTTGTAACAATTAGAACAAGAGCAAAAAGAAAGGCAATCATCAAGTTTAAAGCTTCTCATTAAAACTGGTTCATAAATTATATGCTGAAAAGGCAAAGAAATCAATCTGAGAAAGAAAAAAGAAAGCAATGAGATTAAATAACTGAATGCAAATTAACATTTTTTTTTAATTAATCAGACACAAACATTTGCAAATTTCATATTCAAAGTTTGTTTAAAAGTTTTTATTTTCTTATCTTGACCAGTTTTTATTTATTTCTTTTGAGCAAATCAACTCTCCAACAATTGATAATTTGTTATCAATTATTTAACGATGAAGGCAATGGCTGATAAAAATAAAAATCTTTGTTAGAATTACGTTTTATCTTAAACATTTGATTTTGAGGTGAATTTTCCTCACTCTAAAAAATGACATCCATATTTTAGTTCATAGATTTTTCATTCAACCTTTTCCTTTTTGTCTATTTTATGGTGTATCGATAGTGTCAAAAGTGTTATGGCGTGTCGATAGTGTCAAAAGTGTTATGGCGTGTCGATAGTGTCAAAAGTGTTATGGCGTGTCGATAGTGTCAAAAGTGTTATGGCGTGTCGATAGTGTCAAAAGTGTTATGGCGTGTCGATAGTGTCAAAAGTGTTATGGCGTGTCGATAGTGTCAAAAGTGTTATGGCGTGTCGATAGTGTCAAAAGTGTTATGGCGTGTCGATAGTGTCAAAAGTGTTATGGCGTGTCGATAGTGTCAAAAGTGTTATGGTGTATCGATAGTGTCAAAAGTGTTATGGCGTATCGATAGTGTCAAAAGTGTTATGGCGTATCGATAGTGTCAAAAGTGTTATGGCGTGTCGATAGTGTCAAAAGTGTTATGGCGTGTCGATAGTGTCAAAAGTGTTATGGCGTGTCGATAGTGTCAACAGTGTTATGGTGTATCGATAGTGTCAAAAGTGTTATGGTGTATCGATAGCGTCAAAACTAGGATAAAGTGATAATTTAGAGTATCCAGTAAAGATACGATTTGATATCAAATAAGTAGTTCTTTTTTTAATTATTATCTATATACTACTAAAACTCTGAACATATTGCTTGTTTGTTATCTTGTCCCATGCACATTTTTGTGATCTCATCAAAATAATGAAGTAACAAAAGGATGACATCATCATCTATTAAAACAGATAACCTGGCACAAGGAATGACGTCAGAGCTAAAATAAGACAGAGAGAACTGAGAAAAGTTCTTTTATCTAGACGACCAGTGCTTGGGGCACGGATCACATACTAAAATACTACTAAAACTCTAGATCGTAATTGTTTGTGATTTTGATTTGTCCTTTGCACACTTGATAACGCCATCAAAATGATGACGTCACTAAAGGATAATGTTTTCCATTAAAACAGATAGTGGGTAACCATGCACAATGGATGATGTCACAATATGATGACTTCATTCATCAACTTAAAGAGAGAGGTGGAGAGGGGCGATATCCTTTATTTATGGGTGACGGGTTGTCTTCTAGACGAATCATGTAATTCCCTTAAGGTCTAGTAGCTATTACATCTTTTATTCTCACCATTTTTTTTTTATTTTCACTCAGTTATAAACAACCAAAGCCACACTTTTTCTATTTCATATACATCACATGAGTAAATAAAATTGTTTTTTAATCTTGATTATCTTTCATCTTAAACTTATACAATCATTTACAAAATTAATTATAATTGGAGTCAGTGATGCTGGTAGCTTTTTTATTTAGTGAGTCCTGAGACGCACGAATTTGATTTTAATGAGTCTCTGGGAAATTTTCATCTTGCAATAGACAATTGTTTTTTTTTGTTTACTACAACGTTCCAGTTATTTCCTAGCCAAAATCGATCATCATCATAAACTTGAATACATTTCTTTTTTTTATTAAAAATGGATGAAAAATATTTAATAGGTGGTCTCAACTTCTAATCTTGGTTATAAAATTCAGGAAAAGTCGAGAAACCCGGCATAGACGAGTACGTCAGCTCCATCCCATCATGCAAAAACTCATTGCGTAAAAAATGCCAAATGAAACCATTTCAAGCGTTTAGGGGAAGGGAGAAAGCAAATAATTCAAATTGTTCACCGATTGATAAAGTTATGTCCAATTATTTGTAATGAAAGGTAAACAGTAACAAATAACACAGACATTCTTGAATTTTACCAAAAAATTAACAAAAAAATGTGCGGAGTGAAAAATGAATGAAGACAAATTTATAAAATTTATATATACTAGCAAAAATATGTGACCAAATAGCTCAGTTGGTAGAACCTAAGACTGAAGATTTAAAGGTTTCGGTTTCGATTTCCAGTCATGGCATCTACTTTATTTGTTGAGAATTTATTATTTACTATTGATGCAATATTCTCCATTTCTAAAAGTAGTTAAGATTTCTGATATTTTGAAATGAGAAAAATTCTGCAGTGTATTTATTATGTCTAAAAAAATTGTGACTGACGGACAAGATCTCTATACAAGATACATTACACTAGCTGTCCCTACCTGGGGTTACCCGGGATTATTTTTATTTCCATTAATAAATGTAAAAATGAAAAAAGATTCGGCGTCCTCTAAAAAAAAAAAAAATGAAAAATAGACCAAACAAAGCTAAGTAATTCTGTATTCGTCAGAACAAAGTTACTTCATTTTTTTTATTTTAAGTAAAAAGTCGACCAAATAAAGCAAAGTAATTCTGTATTCGTCAGAACAAAGTTACTTCATTTTTTTTATTTTAAGTAAAAAGTCGACCAAATAAAGCAAAGTAATTCTGTATTCGTCAGAACAAAGTTACTTCATTTTTTTTATTTAAGTAAAAAGTCGACCAAATAAAGCAAAGTAATTCTGTATTCGTCAGAACAAAGTTACTTCATTTTTTTTATTTTAAGTAAAAAGTCGACCAAATAAAGCAAAGTAATTCTGTATTCGTCAGAACAAAGTTACTTCATTTTTTTTATTTAAGTAAAAAGTCGACCAAATAAAGCAAAGTAATTCTGTATTCGTCAGAACAAAGTTACTTCATTTTTTTATTTTAAGTAAAAAGTCGACCAAATAAAGCAAAGTAATTCTGTATTCGTCAGAACAAAGTTACTTCATTTTTTTTATTTAAGTAAAAAGTCGAGCAAACAAAGCAAAGTAATTCTGTATTCGTCACAACAAAGTTACTTCATTTTTTTATTTTAAGTAAAAAGTCGACCAAATAAAGCAAAGTAATTCTGTATTCGTCAGAACAAAGTTACTTCATTTTTTTATTTTAAGTAAACAGTCGACCAAATAAAGCAAAGTAATTCTGTATTCGTCAGAACAAAGTTACTTCATTTTTTTATTTTAAGTAAAAAGTCGACCAAATAAAGCAAAGTAATTCTGTATTCGTCAGAACAAAGTTACTTCATTTTTTTATTTTAAGTAAAAAGTCGACCAAATAAAGCAAAGTAATTCTGTATTCGTCAGAACAAAGTTACTTCATTTTTTTATTTTAAGTAAAAAGTCGACCAAATAAAGCAAAGTAATTCTGTATTCGTCAGAACAAAGTTACTTCATTTTTTTATTTTAAGTAAAAAGTCGACCAAATAAAGCAAAGTAATTCTGTATTCGTCAGAACAAAGTTACTTCATTTTTTTATTTTAAGTAAAAAGTCGACCAAATAAAGCAAAGTAATTCTGTATTCGTCAGAACAAAGTTACTTCATTTTTTTATTTTAAGTAAAAAGTCGACCAAATAAAGCAAAGTAATTCTGTATTCGTCAGAACAAAGTTACTTCATTTTTTTTATTTAAGTAAAAAGTCGACCAAATAAAGCAAAGTAATTCTGTATTCGTCAGAACAAAGTTACTTCATTTTTTTATTTTAAGTAAAAAGTCGACCAAATAAAGCAAAGTAATTCTGTATTCGTCAGAACAAAGTTACTTCATTTTTTTTATTTTAAGTAAAAAGTCGACCAAATAAAGCAAAGTAATTCTGTATTCGTCAGAACAAAGTAACTTCATTTTTTTTATTTTAAGTAAAAAGTCGACCAAATAAAGCAAAGTAATTCTGTATTCGTCAGAACAAAGTTACTTCATTTTTTTTATTTTAAGTAAAAAGTCGACCAAATAAAGCAAAGTAATTCTGTATTCGTCAGAACAAAGTTACTTCATTTTTTTATTTTAAGTAAACAGTCGACCAAATAAAGCAAAGTAATTCTGTATTCGTCAGAACAAAGTTACTTCATTTTTTTATTTTAAGTAAAAAGTCGACCAAATAAAGCAAAGTAATTCTGTATTCGTCAGAACAAAGTTACTTCATTTTTTTATTTTAAGTAAAAAGTCGACCAAATAAAGCAAAGTAATTCTGTATTCGTCAGAACAAAGTTACTTCATTTTTTTTATTTAAGTAAAAAGTCGACCAAATAAAGCACAGTAATTCTGTATTCGTCAGAACAAAGTTACTTCATTTTTTTTATTTTAAGTAAAAAGTCGACCAAATAAAGCAAAGTAATTCTGTATTCGTCAGAACAAAGTTACTTCATTTTTTTTATTTAAGTAAAAAGTCGACCAAATAAAGCAAAGTAATTCTGTATTCGTCAGAACAAAGTTACTTCATTTTTTTATTTTAAGTAAAAAGTCGACCAAATAAAGCAAAGTAATTCTGTATTCGTCAGAACAAAGTTACTTCATTTTTTTTATTTTTAGTAAAAAGTCGACCAAATAAAGCAAAGTAATTCTGTATTCGTCAGAACAAAGTTACTTCATTTTTTTATTTTAAGTAAAAAGTCGACCAAATAAAGCAAAGTAATTCTGTATTCGTCAGAACAAAGTTACTTCATTTTTTTATTTTAAGTAAAAAGTCGACCAAATAAAGCAAAGTAATTCTGTATTCGTCAGAACAAAGTTACTTCATTTTTTTTATTTAAGTAAAAAGTCGACCAAATAAAGCAAAGTAATTCTGTATTCGTCAGAACAAAGTTACTTCATTTTTTTATTTTAAGTAAAAAGTCGACCAAATAAAGCAAAGTAATTCTGTATTCGTCAGAACAAAGTTACTTCATTTTTTTTATTTTTAGTAAAAAGTCGAGCAAATAAAGCAAAGTAATTCTGTATTCGTCAGAACAAAGTTACTTCATTTTTTTATTTTAAGTAAAAAGTCGACCAAATAAAGCAAAGTAATTCTGTATTCGTCAGAACAAAGTTACTTCATTTTTTTATTTTAAGTAAAAAGTCGACCAAATAAAGCAAAGTAATTCTGTATTCGTCAGAACAAAGTTACTTCATTTTTTTTATTTAAGTAAAATGTCGATCAAATAAAGCAAAGTAATTCTGTATTCGTCAGAACAAAGTTACTTCATTTTTTTTATTTTAAGTAAAAAGTCGACCAAATAAAGCAAAAGTAATTCTGTATTCGTCAGAACAAAGTTACTTCATTTTTTTTATTTAAGTAAAAAGTCGACCAAATAAAGCAAAGTAATTCTGTATTCGTCAGAACAAAGTTACTTCATTTTTTTATTTTAAGTAAAAAGTCGACCAAATAAAGCAAAGTAATTCTGTATTCGTCAGAACAAAGTTACTTCATTTTTTTTATTTAAGTAAAAAGTCGAGCAAATAAAGCAAAGTAATTCTGTATTCGTCAGAACAAAGTTACTTCATTTTTTTATTTTAAGTAAAAAGTCGACCAAATAAAGCAAAGTAATTCTGTATTCGTCAGAACAAAGTTACTTCATTTTTTTTATTTAAGTAAAAAGTCGACCAAATAAAGCAAAGTAATTCTGTATTCGTCAGACCAAAGTTACTTCATTTTTTTATTTTAAGTAAAAAGTCGACCAAATAAAGCAAAGTAATTCTGTATTCGTCAGAACAAAGTTACTTCATTTTTTTATTTTAAGTAAAAAGTCGACCAAATAAAGCAAAGTAATTCTGTATTCGTCAGAACAAAGTTACTTCATTTTTTTATTTAAGTAAAAAGTCGACCAAATAAAGCAAAGTAATTCTGTATTCGTCAGAACAAAGTTACTTCATTTTTTTATTTTAAGTAAAAAGTCCACCAAATAAAGCAAAGTAATTCTGTATTCGTCAGAACAAAGTTACTTCATTTTTTTATTTTAAGTAAAAAGTCGACCAAATAAAGCAAAGTAATTCTGTATTCGTCAGAACAAAGTTACTTCATTTTTTTTATTTTTAGTAAAAAGTCGACCAAATAAAGCAAAGTAATTCTGTATTCGTCAGAACAAAGTTACTTCATTTTTTTATTTTAAGTAAAAAGTCGACCAAATAAAGCAAAGTAATTCTGTATTCGTCAGAACAAAGTTACTTCATTTTTTTTATTTTTAGTAAAAAGTCGAGCAAATAAAGCAAAGTAATTCTGTATTCGTCAGAACAAAGTTACTTCATTTTTTTATTTTAAGTAAAAAGTCGACCAAATAAAGCAAAGTAATTCTGTATTCGTCAGAACAAAGTTACTTCATTTTTTTATTTTAAGTAAAAAGTCGACCAAATAAAGCAAAGTAATTCTGTATTCGTCAGAACAAAGTTACTTCATTTTTTTTATTTAAGTAAAAAGTCGACCAAATAAAGCAAAGTAATTCTGTATTCGTCAGAACAAAGTTACTTCATTTTTTTTATTTTAAGTAAAAAGTCGACCAAATAAAGCAAAGTAATTCTGTATTCGTCAGAACAAAGTTACTTCATTTTTTTTATTTAAGTAAAAAGTCGACCAAATAAAGCAAAGTAATTCTGTATTCGTCAGAACAAAGTTACTTCATTTTTTTATTTTAAGTAAAAAGTCGACCAAATAAAGCAAAGTAATTCTGTATTCGTCAGAACAAAGTTACTTCATTTTTTTTATTTAAGTAAAAAGTCGAGCAAATAAAGCAAAGTAATTCTGTATTCGTCAGAACAAAGTTACTTCATTTTTTTATTTTAAGTAAAAAGTCGACCAAATAAAGCAAAGTAATTCTGTATTCGTCAGAACAAAGTTACTTCATTTTTTTTATTTAAGTAAAAAGTCGACCAAATAAAGCAAAGTAATTCTGTATTCGTCAGAACAAAGTTACTTCATTTTTTTATTTTAAGTAAAAAGTCGACCAAATAAAGCAAAGTAATTCTGTATTCGTCAGAACAAAGTTACTTCATTTTTTTATTTTAAGTAAAAAGTCGACCAAATAAAGCAAAGTAATTCTGTATTCGTCAGAACAAAGTTACTTCATTTTTTTTATTTAAGTAAAAAGTCGACCAAATAAAGCAAAGTAATTCTGTATTCGTCAGAACAAAGTTACTTCATTTTTTTATTTTAAGTAAAAAGTCGAGCAAATAAAGCAAAGTAATTCTGTATTCGTCAGAACAAAGTTACTTCATTTTTTTTATTTTAAGTAAAAAGTCGACCAAATAAAGCAAAGTAATTCTGTATTCGTCAGAACAAAGTTACTTCATTTTTTTTATTTTAAGTAAAAAGTCGACCAAATAAAGCAAAGTAATTCTGTATTCGTCAGAACAAAGTTACTTCATTTTTTTATTTTAAGTAAACAGTCGACCAAATAAAGCAAAGTAATTCTGTATTCGTCAGAACAAAGTTACTTCATTTTTTTATTTTAAGTAAAAAGTCGACCAAATAAAGCAAAGTAATTCTGTATTCGTCAGAACAAAGTTACTTCATTTTTTTTATTTTAAGTAAAAAGTCGACCAAATAAAGCAAAGTTACCCCGTATAGACGAATATATAGCTAATTCTCTTTAGTTGTTTTAAAATAGCTGCCCTTTGAAATTAAATCCGACTTGGTCCAAGTATTGTCTACAAGGAGTTAAATCTAATTACATTTTATTGTTCTAAAGAACATGATGGCACTATCCTAAAAAACATTGCTTATTCAGACTTAATTTTTTTTTTTTTTACCTGCGACCATCGCATGAGTATATTTCAAAAGGATTCTTTATTTTGATTAATTCAACAGAAGCGTTGTTTTCCTTCTTTCGTCAGGTAAAAAAAAAAAAAAAATATTTAACGACATTTCGGGCACGTCTACTTCACTTATGTGTCACTATTTTGTTCATACAAGTGGAATTCTTGTTTTATACTTCACCAACAACATCTTGATAAGCAACTCACTGGTAATGTATGACATTCGTACATGCTTAAGTGGAAACGACATCAGCCCTAGTTAGATGGGAACGGTGGAGGTCTTGGACTGCCAAAAGTGTTCAAGTTGGTAAAGGATAGGCATCCAGCCGTAAAATTGCCTTAAATACAATGTCTAGTCGAAATACAGCAGGAAAAAAGAAAGGCAGTGCCAGTAGCACTAATGCTGCTGGTAATGTCTTGGGCTTCGTAGATCCCAGGATGCGTGGATCTTCAGGGCCTATGGATTCCATCAAGCCTTGCCAAAGACAGGAGTGGAGAGGAAGACTTAGATTTCGAGACTAGACAATCAGGCCCCACCCTCATCAGAGGATTAATTGTGGCCTGATTCAACAAATAAACCGGTTGATGATGATGAAATATTGAGTTTGTAGGAAACAAACTATGATGAGCAAACGTGTATGAGAATTACACTGGCTCTTCTTTATTACAGAGATAAAGACAAAGTCTTTTTAGGTTAATGCATAGTTGTTGCACTCAAGTAAACAAACTTTTTCAAACATTAAATATTTTAAAGACATTTTTTTTTTATAAATCATTTTTCCGTTGGAGATAAGATCTCTCTGTTACTTTTGCCGAGATGTTATGCGCGTAGAATTTAAATGTCTTTTCTGGTGCATCACTAGACTCCCACACATTCAGTCAGATTCAAAAAATTAAAATAGTAAGAGAATTTCTAGATATGGATTAATTTTAATAGTTTATCTTCGGGTTTTGAATTTGTACTCCATTCAATCTGTTATTTCTATAATCCAATATTTATCCGCTTTTAGAGAAACGGGAATTTAGCGAAATAAAAACAAAGCTTAATTATTGTTTTGAGTCAAGTAAATAGACAAAAAAACATTACGCTTTTTGTTTATTTCTTTAAGTAAATGCAGTAATAATTTTATTTTCGAAAAGACATAAAAGGGGAAAGATTAAGTGTGCTACCTCTATCATTTATGTAGTGCACTAAGTACCCATGTGTAAAGAAAACAAGTTTAGAAGTAAACGGCAAGTTTAATGATTGTATTCAATAGAATGTACTACCTCAGTATTGTTTAGTTTGTGAATATGACAGAACAGAAAACAATGAAAAGTAAAGTATGTCAAATAATCAACTGATTTTCAACGCCATATGAAAGTTCCAGTTGTAACAAATGGTTGTTAATCTTGTGAATAAACAGTGAATATCGCGAAGTGTCTGCTACTGAAAGATGTAATGCTATTTGGGTCTAACTTAGAAAACCCGACAAACTTATTTTCATATATTAGATATGTTTTAGGCGTATAATTATGATGGTTTTGGAAAATGTCTGAAAGTTGTTTCTGTAAGAGTTAAATATATCTGTACTTTTTTTGTTGCCTTTTCTAATGCAGTTTCATGCTTTCATTTACAAACATCTTTGCTTATTAAAAGTGTACAGAAATATTTGCAACCAAAACTTTTCTTGGAAGATGTTGAATCGAAGCAAATATCGTCTTAGTAATGCAAATAGTTTGAAGTTGAAACTTAATACAGATATATAAATGTACTTCATTACAAAGGTAACATTTCAAAAGCTACCAAGTTTTGAATCATGATAAAGAGTTATAGGTCATATTAAACATTAAGATTTTTAACAAACCTTTTATGAACTGTGAGCTAATTAACAAAAACGGTCATTACCGAAGTCAAACCCAATTTTAAGTCATAAATCTATCATGTAGACTTATATGATAAATAATTTTAAAGAATACTAGAATAGGTAAATAAAATTTTTTTTTTTTTCATGACATATATATTTCTTTTGTATATCCTAATGAATATTTGTAGGTTTTATTTTTTAGTGTTTTTACTGAAATCAAACATTTTTAAAGGTTCGTTTAGGTTGAAAATATTTCACATCATTATTGGTCCCCCGTTTTATAAAATCGGGGGACTTATGTTTTGAGGCATTTCCGTCCGTCCGGATTTTTCTCCGCAACCATCCATTGAATTTCTCTGAAATTTTGCATGAAGTTGTAACTTTGGTCAGGTTAGAAAGTGACATTCTCCGATTTTTGAAAAACAATCTGGTTAGCACCCCAGGGGATACAAAAGGCCCCGAAATGGCAAAAAATGACATTTTTTGCCCCATAAGTTTTCATCCATCCATTTAATTTCTCTGAAACTTGGCCAAAATATGGAGGCAATTGTTCCTAATAGAAAATAAGTATCGCTGACCTTGGAAAAAATCTGGTTAGCGCCCACAGGGGGTCAAAAGCCCCTAAAATGGCAAAAAAATGACCATTTCGTTTGATCCATCCATTCAATTTTTCTGAAACTTGGCCAAAATGTAGAGGCAATTGTTCTGGATATAAAATGAGCATCCTTGACCTCAGAAAAATTCTGGTTCGCGCCCCCCAGGGGGAACAATGGGGGTCAAAAATGCCCCAAATTGCCCAAATTTATTGCATTTTACACTTGCCACATCGAGTCACATACAGAGGGGGACCACGCATGCGCGGCTTGTTTCTAAATCTTCCTGAGCCAAGATTAAATATATTTTTTTCTTTGATGTTACACAAAAAAACGTGAAAACGATTGAATGATTTCTCTAGATGGTCAACGTTATGACCCATTTTAACGGAAAGTCGGGGATCAAATTTTAAATTATAACGGAATTATTGCTGGAATTTCTTTACTATTGATGTGGATTTATAATTGGTACCGGATTTGAACTGTCCAGCATTTAAAGAGAAAGTGTAAAACTTCAAAACTAACATTTTTTTTACACCCCTAAAACTATATATTGTGATCTTCCAACAAAAGTTTTGGTTGCAAAATAATATTTCTATAACTTTTATAATAAGCAAAGATAAAAAAAAAAAAAAATAAATAAATAAATAAAAGCCTATGTAATAGTGTTAGGATCAGAAAATATAATAAAAAACAAAAAAAAAGTTAAAAATTAATGGGTTTTTTTTCTAGTCATTTAAACGCACATGCAAATCATTTTTGGGGAAAATCAACCCTCACACTTATTTTAGTCTTTAAAGGAGAGGAGGCCGTTCGCTAATCAAATCTAATGTAAACAGAAGCCCCATGAGAGATTTTAAAAGCATATTAAAACTGCCCTTTTCAGGTAACCTAACTTCAAATAAAAAAATAAATAAAAAAGTTAGATTCTGCAACTTAAATAAAAACATGTTAAACTATCAATGAATACAATAACATATATAATGGAAAATACTTAACTTTATTTCATTTGAGAATAATTTGGTAACTGTTGTGAAGTTGCCAACAGTAAATAATAAATAAAGGAAGTCAAGTCGAGGGTTGGTTTAACAAGTGTATTAACAAAGTAAGAAAGTGACTAGCTCTTGGCTAGACAGTTACAAGACTGTGCTTTGTCTTTTGGTGTCTCTGGTGACTCGCACTATTTATAGTGACAACCGGTGTTGCTTCTCCTGTGTAAGAACGGCCGGTGTAACAGTAACAAAAGTCAAAACTGATTCATCGTAGGTAATCCAACATTGAATTTACATTAGTATCAATAAGAAAAATGGACGCATAACAATTGGATGTTAGCAGTATAATCATTTTTATCAAATAACAAACATAGAAACAAAATAATAAACTTCCAATTATGATAATATGCAAATGAATAGATTAACATTTTGGGTAGATAAAAATAAATTAGAGAGCATTTCTTTGTTTTAGAATTCAAATAAGCTTATATAAAAACACATGAGGATGGGCGAAAGTCTCATCTTGGCCTTACTTCTCCATATTGTATGAAGTATTCCCAAAGTTATGCCATGGAAACGTCGATGACTCAAACTATTTATCTAACCACACTGAAATGTTGCATGGTGGTTACTGTCATCAAAGATCCATACATCAAATTTGGAAAAAAAAATCAGGAATTGAAATGTCGACCATGACCGAACTTCTCAAAGTCATGGTCAAACATCAAGGTCATATTAGATGCATGACTTAATTCACTACAGTAAGGGCCTAGTAAAGAGTCTATGATGAACAGAACCAAAGTTATCGCAAAAATGTGACTTTCACCTTTTCTGTGACCTTGACATCCCAAAATTAAATCCGTTTTAAGTTAGACCATGATCGATATTTTCACAAAGTTTGGTGACGATTGGTCAAGCGATGTGGATGCTAAGCTGTACATAAACTCAACTGAAAACATAACCTCCTTGGCAGAGGTAAAAATTGCTTGTGAATACAAATTCGGTTTGAAAGGAAGTTAGAATGAGTAAAACAAAGTATGAGAGTTCTTTAATTGTATGTGTAAAACAAAGGTGTTACCATTTAAAGCGACATATTCTTCAGTCAACCTGATATGACTAACAGCACCAAGGTTAGCATTCTAGTACAAAGTGAACAGAATTCAATTGAAACTGAACACCACTTATGTGCCAAACATCCTTGTGCTACTTGCATGCTATTAAGTTAACATGACTGCTAAAAATAAATCATTTGCACTGCTTTCAGATAAATGGATTTCACCCAAGTTCCTACCAATGTAAAATAAAAAGGTGCGAATATATTGTCAGTCGGTACATAAACATTTCTTTAAAAAGAAATCTTGTAATGTAAACTTGTTAAAATTCACACACACACACACGTATGCATGTTTGTAAGCAGCAACACCGTGACAGACGCAGAGTAAGAGGAAATAAAGCATATAAAAAAAAAGAGTAAAAAAAAAAAAATGGGGTTTCACAGTTGATGCACCAAGACAGTCAGCATCTTTGTGACTACATGATATATTTTACTAGCACTAATTGAATAGTTAAATAGTTTACAACCATTAACTTTTTTTTTCCTTCAGACTTTCAGACTGAAGGAAAAATCTTTAAAAAATAAAATTAAAAATTAGTCCCACAGCTTGTATGTTTCAGAAAACTATGGAATCTGTATCAAGTTTGTAGGAAAAAAAAAAGAAGTTTTTTGTGTACATTTACGATTTAAAAAATTAAATTGGCATACCGCCAATTTAATTTTTTAAATCGTAAATGTACACAAAAATAAATGTAAGAATTCTAATTTTGATTTTTTAGATTTTAAATTAATCTTATTAAAATTGCAATGTATTATGTCAAATTAATGTTATCTTATATAGTACAGGGTTTCCTCTATTTTGTTGACAAAAATAGCTTTAATAAAAAAAATGTAGATAAAACAAATCTGATTTCTCAGCGATTTAGATCAATTATTGGTCCATGTTTAAAAACAATTTTATTTTAAATCGATTACATCGATTTTAATAATATTTTTGTTGTTGTTGTTGTTGTCATAAATAAAGGAGGAAGAGTCTTCACTCACTAATTCAGATGTACTCTTACTCTACCCATGGACACAGACAAAAAATTAAGACATTTCCCGAGAAACACAGCAAAAGAATAGTTATAGTGCGTTCGATCAGTTACTCTGGATCACTCCTCTGACTACCAAATAAATGCTGAAGTAAAAAACAAAAAAACAAACAAAAGTACGTTTTTAGAATATAAATAACAAAACGTCCAAAATTTTTTATTTGAAACACAACTTTCGTTTAAAAGGATCACTGTTCTTTTCAGTGTTTCCAAATATTTTTAGTATAAGTTTTTAATAAGTTTATATTTATTTGTTACATATTTTTGTGAAAACAATGGACTTCCGGCATTGTAGTAATCATTGGCATGATGATGATGATGATGCCCTTTCATTTGAGAAAAAAAGGAGAAAACATTAAACCCACAGTAATGTGTGCATGAAGATGAATACTTACATTTTTTACATTATTTAAAAACGAAGCACTTTGTTTGCTTAATATTATATTAAGCAAACAAAGTGCTTCGTTTTTAAATAA
The DNA here is from genome assembly GCA_963556195.1 of Sepiola atlantica. NCBI lineage: Eukaryota > Metazoa > Mollusca > Cephalopoda > Sepiida > Sepiolidae > Sepiola > Sepiola atlantica. The sequence goes on along the minus strand of OY744537.1, from coordinate 89,407,157 downwards.
TGTAAAAAATGTAAGTATTCATCTTCATGGAAGCATACGTTTCCAGTGTCCATTATTCTTGCATTTAAAAAGACGTCTTATTCTAACAAATTCGAATGTGTTGCTATTGGATAGCTATGTTCTTGTTCTTTTTTTTGGGGGGGGGGGGGGCGCTATTTAACAAAATTAGTTTTGTTTTAAAACATTTTGGTTCGATTACTTATTTCATGACCAAACAATACTGTCACAATTGAACTTTTAAATACTATTAAAAAACAAAAATATTTGGTAAAAAAAATTTTTTAAATAAAAAGTCAAACAAGAATGGAAGTAATAATGTCTAAAATTTAAAGCTTAAATTTAAGAAATTGAAATTAGGGAATTCTGTTTGATTGGTGTCTAATGCCTATGGATAAAAAAATGCAAATCTGAAATATTTGAATTCTCAAATGGGGGGGGGGGGGTTTGCCCATATTATGCCTCCTAAGAAAACCTTTAAAATGATCCAAAAAACTGAAATTTGGGGAATATTTATTAATTCATGTCTAAATACCTATTGTTAAAATTTCACAAAAATTGGAGGTATCTGAATTTTCAACCCCCTTTTGCTCCCCTTCTATAAAAGTAAATTAAACTAAATATAGCCTACATTTGGACCCCTTATGTCTAACAGATGTGTTCCAACATTCATAATGATCGGTTAATTAGTTTAGGAGTGAATTCAATATGTACACATATATAGGTATATACTTTTTTCAGCAGAAACATTGCTTATATAGCTATATCGTAGTAAACCTCTGAACACCTTGCTTTGTTGATTGACACACTGAAGATATTAGATAGGAGGCAGTGAAATAAGTAGTACTGGCAGTGGATGTATTAAGCACAAAAGTCTCATTATCTGAAGGCTGTGAGTTCAATCCCTTTGCAAGTCAGTGCATTTTATCTTCAATCACATCCAAAATAAAATTTTATTATTATATAGAATAAGTCGAAGCCAAAAGCAGCAAAATGTGCAAGTTTTTTGTTAATAATGGGAAATATATAAAAACTATTTTTAAGTAAGAAAGTTTTGTAAATAGTTATACAGTTTTTTTTCAAATTTAATGCATGCTTCATAAACCACCAATAAATAAATGTACTTTTAAAATATCTATTTACCTTCACAATCAGTTCTAAGCACTAAATGTATATACACTAATGGGTCACGGCTCGTCATTATTCCATCATAAATGCCAGTATACTGAAATCATATGCCCTTAATAGGGTTAAGATGAAAATTCATATACACTAAATGTACAAAAGCAAGGAAATTCCCAAATTTTTACACTTTTATTGTCATTAATTAAGGGTATGACTACATATCAACCAAACCATTTCATTATCACATCACTACAGTATAAATCTATGCATGAGTGGATGAAGTGTGTGAGGTGCGCTGAAGAAAAATTCCTACCAGTAAAATACATAGCCCTGTTGTGCTTGCATACCCTTAATGACACTAAAAGTGTAAAAATTGGGGAATTTCCTTGCTTTTGTACATTTAGTGCATATGAATTTTCATCTTAACCCTATTAAGGGCATATGATTTCAGTATACTGGCATTTATCATGGAATGTCACTACTTTTGTAAAGACTATGCCTCAATACAATGGTCATTTTTAAGGTTTTTTGGAATTTTCTGGAAAACTAAGGTATATGGTAAACTGAAATTAAAATGCCATCAACTAGACCCGAGAACCTCTATCTCTGCCAAAAATCAGCTGAATCCATCAAATAGTTGATGAGATACAGGGTGGCACATACGTACGTACGTACACACAGATAACACAAAATCATGCCTGACCTTTCTGGATCTCTAGGTTGCTTTGACTAATGATGCTGAAATTCTACACACTTATAGAACCTATCAAATAAAAATTTTGTGCAAAGTTTTAACTAATTCGGTTTATTGGTTTTTGAGTCATGATTGATCAAAGAAATGAGATTTCCAGCATAGGCCATTCTTGAAGTCTATTAAGGGATAGAGCGCTCTCGCGCCTCCCTTGATATGTATATATATATATATATATATATATAAGTGCAGGTTTGTAATCCGAGGCTGTAGCACTGCGATGTAGTTGCCGGAAGGTGGAAAGGGTGAACAGAAATAAACGAGAAGAGAAAACGAATCTCAAAACGATTTATTAATATTTCACGAAAAACTGATTAAGTACCAGAATAGTAAATACTGTCAGGTAAATAAAATGTTCGGCAAAAGGTAATCTAAAATTTTCGAAAGAAAAACTTTCATTATCAAAAGACAATAAAAGACCGAAAGGGTCGAAAATATATATATATATATATATTAATGAAATATTGGCACTTAGAAAGATTGTTTGAGATTTGAATTACAATAGAAAAATTTAAGAAGCCAAATAACAATGTTTTTTTTTTTTTAAATAAATTATTTATTTACCTTAAAGACATACGTGAGCTTTCGACTTAGATGAGTCTTTCAAGTATAGACATTCTTTTTAATCATCTTTCCAGTTGGAGATATAAATATCTCTTGTGGATAGCAGCCCATTTAGATGTATGTAACGGTTGGTCTGAATAGCTGTATTCTACACGCGGCTATGTGTGTTAAAGACTTATCTAGTCGAAAGCTCATGCACGTCTTTAAAATAAATTATTTACCTTAAAGAATAAAAAAAAACATTATTTGGCTTCCTAAGTTTTTATATTGTAATTCAAATACCAAACAATGTTTCTACACGTCAATATTTCATTATCCCATAACACGTAGCCACGTGTAGCACACAGACCAACTTATATACATCTGAACGGACTACTACCCATCAGAGATTTTTATATCTCCAACAGAGAAAGATGGTTAACAAAAAAAATATCTATACCTGAGAAAGATTTATCTAAGTCGAAAGCTTGTGAATGTCTTTGAATGTCTTTAAGATAAATAAATTTATTTTAAAGAAAAAAAACAACATTTTTATTTGACTTCCTAAATTTCTATATTGTAATTATAAATATTTTAGTATAAATTTATTATTTATACAAACATTTTGGATACATATATGCATGCATATTTCAACTACGACTTTATCCAAGGTTCAATTTGCTACATACGGTTAACATAAAACGAACCCTCCGGATGTAAATTTCGAAATGTTTATAAATAGGATTATTTGTGAAAAAAAAAGAAGTAATAGTCGAAAAAGGAACTATTTTATGGTAAACTTACATAGAAAACTGAAATGTTATTCCTCAAAAATTTATATTTAGTATCTGAAAACTGGTGCTGAATCGAACAAATTTTGTTGTATCTGTCCACCAATAGGTTTTTAACATTTTGTTTAAAAACGATAAAGCAGAAATAGCCAATTCTCCAGTAAACAATCACAAAGTTGTTGTTTTTCCACTTCATAAAACATTTGGTATTTTTTCTATTTATAACTTGCAACTTAGGAAACACTAATTTGCAGTCCAACTTTTTAAAGGGAATGCTTACATTAAGATATAAAAATACTGTTCTTTGTCGAATATAGGAAAAGATTTTTTATTTTAATTTCTCACAGTTTATGAATTCTTTTATCGATTTCTAGATGAAATAAAACGCACATTTGGGATTAGTAATTTTTTAATAGAACATTTGCAGTTACCGATACCATCTATACATATGTATTTTTTAATATAACATTTGCAGTTACCGATACCATCTATACATATGTATTTTTTAATATAACATTTGCAGTTACCGATATCATCTATACATATGTATTTTATTTATTCTTACAAATATGAGAGCCTCCCCTTTCCTACACACGAACGTTGCAAGATGAAACACTCATTTTACAGACTCAGCATTTTTCGTAACGATCAAAGTGTAGTAGCCGTTTTTTTAAGTAGGGTGGCCCATAGAGCAAATGTGGTATTGTGGTGACTGCTAATGAGTCTAGTTACGGGTAGGATGGATAGAGGATGACCGTGAACGCACACCCTCCTCACACTTTTGAGGATCTTGTGCCTAATTTGTTAATATTGTATAATCATTCTTTTGGCAATTAAATAATTCAAAGTGTAGTACTCGTTTCTGTAAAGCCCATTCTGGCATAGGGGTATGGCAAAACATGGATCGCAATGATGGTTCTGTTTGGTCCTAAGTGGCCATCCTCCCAGGCATTACCTCCTCCTTTAAGAGGAGGGGAATTGATTTATTGCCGGCTGCCTGAGGCACCTCCACCGAGAAATGCTGCCAGGTTCGATCAGGGCAGATTTTGCACCCGTCCAGACTTTTTTGAGGAGGTGGACCCCCCCCCCCCCTTCTCTACATTAAACTGACTTTATTCATGTCTAACCTTGATGCAGTGCGAATCTGGTAAATAACCTTCTACAGGCTAGAGAAAGTGAGGAGGAGGTAGTAATACGTTCTCTTTTTTTTTTTTTTTTTTTTTAATTTGGAGGAGGCGTCACTACCTTCCAAATAGGGAATGTTTTAAATAGATTCCAGATCCTACAATCGTTTTAGGGTTAAATATGAAATTTTATGGGTTCATTTGAAAATTACATCATTTTAGTCAGATTGTCTTTTTTTTTTTTTTTTTTTAATTCATCAAACTAATAATTTGTAAAATAATTTGATGCACATTTTTAGATATGATTTTCTTTTTATTATTTAATAAAAAGTAATTCTATTTCAATGCGGGGTTCAAATTCCATCAGGGCTACTGCATTCATTTCACTAATACCCTTGAGAAAATTATAAATCTATATATCTTCCTGCCAGCTATGGATTAAATAGTAGGGTAGACTAGACTCGAGCCTTAAGCAACTCGTATTGGAGAAGGAAAAGTTCAAAATAACACCAGTTTTTCTCTGCTTACCATGGCATCGTTTCCAGTTGTCCTGGACGTCTCTTTGCCACTGAACTCCAGCAATGCTGGTTCAAGGGATGCGCAATCACTAACTGCACAGCCTTTATTTAACTATAAACTCCCTTTTAAGACTTTATTTCCAGTATTATTGTAACAAACAGGATTCAAAATTCAACTCTTTCAAATTAACAATTTCAAGCCACCATGACATCCCTAAAATGACAATGTTAATTATTATTATATTATTTTTTCATTTTTCGTCTTTTTGTCTCATGCTAAGATTAAACATTTCGTGAATGACTCCCAACTTCCCCTGTCTGTTGCCATTTCGCTTGTGCTGGCTGCTGGAGGAAAATAAATCCTATTCCCATTTCTTTTTTTGTAAAACACATTTTATCATTTTTATCTCTATAAATTTTAATTGTACATTGATAAAATAGAGCTTTCAGACATGAGGACATTTCCTTATAGCATACAATAAACTTATTCCATGCATGTGCAAAAATGCAGAACGAGGCTATCTCTCGCTTTTTGGCTTGTCCTTAAAGGCTGTCAGACGTGGTCCAACCAACTACCATTTTGACATAGCATGGCCTTCACAAATCCTGGTAGCAGTTGTATTAGATTCTCTTTCTGGTGGCAGTCACTGACACTCCCAGAAAACAACCAACTCAAATGTTCATAATATCTACTTATCCATTACTCACATATTTTTTCTGGCAACACATGTGTCTATACATTGTATTGGGATATTAATGTATTCTTTCCTTAGTAATTATGTCCGTGGTTTTACCCCTGTGTATATTAATTAGTACCTTTTACGTCAAACATGTGTGTTACCCATGATAACACAACACACAAAATGGCGGTCTCGTGTGCGGCAAAGGTATTCCCTAGACATGTGGTCAATCAAAACATAAAATCTTGATATGTAAAGTATTCTGTAGCTTTGCAATGAGATTTGCTTGCCACATCATTAATCTGAGAAGCATTTTAGAAAACAAATGCGATTTTAGAGACATTTGTTTAGACAATTTTAGATTATAAAGAAATATTTTAATAGGCGTTTTGCTGGTAAATGAAACACCTTATTTTTAGACTTGAGCGTTTAATAATGAAACTTTAACTTAGTGAACGGGAAAAATATTCATAATTCAGGCTTGATTTAAGCTACACACATTTACTTTTTTTTGTATTTTTGTAATATAATCATTTTAGTATTTGCCAACAGCCTGGAATACTAAGATCATTTAGACCAGTGGTTCTTAACCTGTGGGGAATTCCCCACTGGTGGGGAATGGCGGTGTTGCCAAGTGGGGAATGACCGGTCGGACAGAAGAACCACTGCTTCAAAATTTAATACATTACATCCAAATGTTGACTTACTTTGACCATGATAATTTTGGAAGGGAATGCTTACATTAAGATATAAAAATACTGTTCTTTGTCGAATATAGGAAAATATTTTTTATTTTAATTTCTCACAGTTTATGAATTCTTTTATCGATTTCTAGATGAAATAAAATGCATATTTGGGATTAGTAATTTTTTAATAGAACATTTGCAGTTACCGATACCATCTATACATATGTATTTTTTAATATAATATAAGATCATTTAGACCAGTGGTTCTTAACCTGTGGGGAATTCCCCACTGGTGGGGAATGGCGGTGTTGCCAAGTGGGGAATGACCGGTCGGACAGAAGAACCACTGCTTCAAAATTTAATACATTACATCCAAATGTTGACTTACTTTGACCATGATAATTTTGCTGTGGCGGCGCTCACACTACTGGTTGCATTTCCCTCTACGTACCTGTGCGAGTCGGCGTTTTCGAGCATGGTTGAGATCAAAAACAAATCGCAAAACCGCCTGATTGACCTTGAATCTGATTTGCGCTGCGCTATTTCAAAGGTGGAACCAAACATTGAGGCACTTGTCAAGGCAAAACAAATGCAAAAGTCTCATTAACCTTTATGCGTCTAGTGCTAGTGTTACATTTTTTGTATGCTTTTTATAGGCCAAATATATTTAGAAAATGCTTTTTAAATATATTTAGAAAAAAACATGAATCTTTTCGTATGTATTTATTTCTATGTAATAACTGTGGTGGGAATGGAGAGCTGGTTCACTAGATAGTGGGGAATTGGAGAAAAAAGGTTATAAGCAGTGATTCAACAAATAAAGGCATCCTGTTCCCTTACAGTTGGGTTAGGGTTTGACTCTCAGAGCAAGAATTCCATCTGTAACACCAACATGTTTAGTTGAACTGATAAACAGTAAAGATTTAAATGCAATTTCAGTTGATTATCTTCTGACATATAAAGTTATCTTGTGAGATTTTAAAACTTGGACCTAAATAGCATTTGAGCTGATACATTAAACTTTGATTCTGACTAGCCAATTTTCATTTGTTATTGTAGTACTATGTTATGTTTACATGGCTTGTTGCACTTTGCTATTTTTGTCAAATAAATTTGATTTATTGGCCCTATAATAATTTACTTTGCTACAATTTATGTAAAACATTATGTAGTCACACCCAGACAACTGGGAAAAATGGAAACATTTCAATTATGCCAGAAAAAAAAAAAAAATCGGAATCGTTATACTTTTTATTGAAGAATATGAAAACGGCTGTCTCCCTTACAACTAAAATTCTATTTCTTTTTTTGTATAAGTTTAAAACATGTACAAGCAAATAAAAATTAACAGTTAAAATGATTCTACTGCATCCCGGGCAGCGTCAAGTAGGTACAGCTAGTCTCTTATATAAAGAAAAGTTATGACTTCATAAAAAGTCTCTACATTGATTGGTATTATGATGTCAGGGATATATTATTGAGATATATATATATATATATATATATATATATATAAAGAGAGGGGGGGATTAGTTAATTTTGTAAAGTTAAATTTATTTTGCATATTTTTCTTTTTTTTTGCAAAACTTTATTCTTTATTTGTTCTTTAAGATTTAACTCACATATTTATTTTTTTTTGGGGGGGGGGGGGGGGAGGGTGTAAATTTTACCTCGATTAGTTATTTTGTTTATTGCAGTAAGATTTATCTTGCATGTGACAACAGTAGGACATTAATTGTTATTGATAAAAATAAATTACTTCCTCCTCTTCCGGGCAACGCCGGGTAGCCCTGCTAGTATATGAATACACAATCGAATAAAGAGGAACAAACGAAAGGCATATGCTTGAGAATACTTACAGGTGGAGGCTGTTCTGTAAGGCAACACGTAAAGCAAATGATGGCGTCTCCCATCTTTTGTGGATGTAACTTTACCCCAAAACTATCACAGATTTTGCTTGTTGAATACTGCAGCAACCACCACAGACAACACCAGGATTGATATCAGTTATCTGCAAGACAAAGCAAATACAAAGAGTTAGTAACAATCGTTATGATGATCAAAATATTTTCAGCGAATCTATATAATGATATGCAAAAACAATTTCTATATAATGATATGCTAAAGCAATTTCTATATAATGATATGCTAAAGCAATTTCTATATAATGATATGCTAAAGCAATTTCTATATAATGATATGCTAAAGCAATTTCTATATAATGATATGCTAAAGCAATTTCTATATAATGATATGCTAAAGCAATTTCTATATAATGATATGCTAAAGCAATTTCTATATAATGATATGCTAAAGCAATTTCTATATGATATGCTAAAGCAATTTCTATATAATGATATGCTAAAGCAATTTCTATATAATGATATGCTAAAGCAATTTCTATATAATGATATGCTAAAGCAATTTCTATATAATGATATGCTAAAGCAATTTCTATATAATGATATGCTAAAGCAATTTCTATATAATGATATGCTAAAGCAATTTCTATATAATGATATGCTAAAGCAATTTCTATATAATGATATGCTAAAGCAATTTCTATATAATGATATGCTAAAGCAATTTCTATATAATGATATGCTAAAGCAATTTCTATATAATGATATGCTAAAGCAATTTCTATATAATGATATGCTAAAGCAATTTCTATATAATGATATGCTAAAGCAATTTCTATATAATGATATGCTAAAGCAATTTCTATATAATGATATGCTAAAGCAATTTCTATATAATGATATGCTAAAGCAATTTCTATATAATGATATGCTAAAGCAATTTCTATATAATGATATGCTAAAGCAATTTCTATATAATGATATGCTAAAGCAATTTCTATATAATGATATGCTAAAGCAATTTCTATATAATGATATGCTAAAGCAATTTCTATATAATGATATGCTAAAGCAATTTCTATATAATGATATGCTAAAGCAATTTCTATATAATGATATGCTAAAGCAATTTCTATATAATGATATGCTAAAGCAATTTCTATATAATGATATGCTAAAGCAATTTCTATATAATGATATGCTAAAGCAATTTCTATATAATGATATGCTAAAACAATATCTATATAATGATATGCTAAAACAATATCTATATAATGATATGCTAAAGCAATTTCTATATAATAATATGCTAAAGCAATTTCTATATAATAATATGCTAAAGCAATTTCTATATAATAAGATGCTAAAGCAATTTCTATATAATAAGATGCTAAAGCAATTTCTATATAATAAGATGCTAAAGCAATTTCTATATAATAAGATGCTAAAGCAATTTCTATATAATAAGATGCTAAAGCAATTTCTATATAATAAGATGCTAAAGCAATTTCTATATAATAAAGTGCTAAAGCAATTTCTATATAATAATATGCTAAAGCAATTTCTATATAATAATATGCTAAAGCAATTTCTATATAATAATATGCTAAAGCAATTTCTATATAATAATATGCTAAAGCAATTTCTATATAATAATATGCTAAAGCAATTTCTATATAATAATATGCTAAAGCAATTTCTATATAATATGCTAAAGCAATTTCTATATAATAATATGCTAAAGCAATTTCTATATAATAAGATGCTAAAGCAATTTCTATATAATAAGATGCTAAAGCAATTTCTATATAATAATATGCTAAAGCAATTTCTATATAATAATATGCTAAAGCAATTTCTATATAATAATATGCTAAAGCAATTTCTATATAATAATATGCTAAAGCAATTTCTATATAATAATATGCTAAAACAATATCTATATAATAATATGCTAAAGCAATTTCTATATAATAATATGCTAAAACAATATCTATATAATAATATGCTAAAGCAATTTCTATATAATGATATGCTAAAACAATATCTATATAATGATATGCTAAAACAATATCTATATAATATGCTAAAACAATATCTATATAATATGCTAAAACAATATCTATATAATATGCTAAAACAATATCTATATAATAATATGCTAAAACAATATCTCTATAATAATATGCTAAAACAATATCTATATAATAATATGCTAAAACAATATCTATATAATAATATGCTAAAACAATATCTATATAATAATATGCTTAAACAATATCTATATAATAATATGCTAAAACAATATCTATATAATAATATGCTAAAACAATATCTATATAATAATATGCTAAAACAATATCTATATAATAATATGCTAAAACAATACCTATATAATATGCTAAAACGATATCTATATAATAATATGCTAAAACGATATCTATATAATAATATACTAAAACAATATCTATATAATATGCTAAAACGATATCTATATAATAATATGCTAAAACGATATCTATATAATAATATGCTAAAGCAATATCTATATAATAATATGCTAAAGCAATTTCTATATAATAATATGCTAACACGATATCTATATAATAATATGCTAAAACAATATCTATATAATAATATGCTAAAACAATATCTATATAATAATATGCTAAAACAATATCTATATAATAATATGCTAAAACAATATCTATATAATGATATGCTAAAACGATATCTATATAATATGCTAAAACGATATCTATATAATAATATGCTAAAACAATATCTATATAATAATATGCTAAAACAATATCTATATAATAATATGCTAAAACAATATCTATATAATGATATGCTAAAACGATATCTATATAATATGCTAAAACGATATCTATATAATAATATGCTAAAACGATATCTATATAATAATATGCTAAAACAATATCTATATAATAATATGCTAAAACGATATCTATATAATATGCTAAAACGATATCTATATAATAATATGCTAAAACGATATCTATATAATAATATGCTAAAACGATATCTATATAATAATATGCTAAAACGATATCTATATAATAATATGCTAAAACGATATCTATATAATAATATGCTAAAACGATATCTATATAATAATATGCTAAAACGATATCTATATAATAATATGCTAAAACAATATATATATAATAATATGCTAAAACAACATCTATATAAAAATATGCAAAAACAACATCTATATAATAATATGCTAAAACGATATCTATATAATAATATGCTAAAGCAATATCTATATAATAATATGCTAAAACAATATATATATAATGATATGCTAAAACAATATCTATATAATGATATGCTAAAACGATATCTATGTAATAATGTGCTAAAACGATATCTATATAATAATATGCTAAAACAATATCTATATAATAATATGCTAAAACAATATCTATATAATAATATGCTAAAACGATATCTATATAATAATATGCTAAAACGATATCTATATAATAATATGCTAAAACGATATCTATATAATAATATGCTAAAACAATATCTATATAATAATATGCTAAAACAATATCTATATAATAATATGCTAAAACGATATCTATATAATAATATGCTAAAACGATATCTATATAATAATATGCTAAAACGATATCTATATAATAATATGCTAAAACAATATCTATATAATAATATGCTAAAACAATATCTATATAATATGCTAAAACAATATCTATATAATAATATGCTAAAACGATATCTATATAATAATATGCTAAAACGATATCTATATAATATGCTAAAACGATTTCTATATAATAATATGCTAAAACGATATCTATATAATGATATGCTACAGCAATATCTATATAATAATATGCTAAAACAATATCTATATAATAATATGCTAAAACAATATCTATATAATAATATGCTAAAACAATATCTATATAATAATATGCTAAAACAATATCTATATAATGATATGCTACAGCAATATCTATATAATGATATGCTACAGCAATATCTATATAATATGCTAAAACAATATCTATATAATGATATGCTAAAACAATATCTATATAATGATATGTTAAAACAATATCTATATAATGATATGCTAAAACAATATCTATATAATATGCTAAAACAATATCTATATAATGATATGCTAAAACAATATCTATATGATGATATGCTAAAACAATATCTATATAATGATATGCTAAAACAATATCTATATAATGATATGCTAAAACAATATCTATATAATGATATGCTAAAACAATATCTATATAATGATATGCTAAAACAATATCTATATAATGATATGCTAAAACAATATCTATATAATGATATGCTAAAACAATATCTATATAATGATATGCTAAAACAATATCTATATAATGATATGCTAAAACAATATCTATATAATGATATGCTAAAACAATATCTATATAATGATATGCTAAAACAATATCTATATAATATGCTAAAACAATATCTATATAATATGCTAAAACAATATCTATATAATGATATGCTAAAACAATATCTATATAATGATATGCTAAAACAATATCTATATAATAATATGCTAAAACAATATCTATATAATAATATGCTAAAACAATATCTATATAATAATATGCTAAAACAATATCTATATAATAATATGCTAAAACAATATCTATATAATAATATGCTAAAACGATATCTATATAATAATATGCTAAAACGATATCTATATAATAATATGCTAAAACGATATCTATATAATAATATGCTAAAACGATATCTATATAATAATATGCTAAAACGATATCTATATAATAATATGCTAAAACAATATCTATATAATAATATGCTAAAACAATATCTATATAATAATATGCTAAAACAATATCTATATAATAATATGCTAAAACAATATCTATATAATAATATGCTAAAACGATATCTGTATAATAATATGCTAAAACGATATCTATATAATAATATGCTAAAACGATATCTATATAATATGCTAAAAAGATATCTATATAATAATATGCTAAAACGATATCTATATAATAATATGCTAAAACGATATCTATATAATAATATGCTAAAACGATATCTATATAATAATATGCTAAAACGATATCTATATAATAATATGCTAAAACGATATCTATATAATAATATGCTAAAACGATATCTATATAATAATATGCTAAAACGATATCTATATAATAATATGCTAAAACGATATCTATATAATAATATGCTAAAACGATATCTATATAATAATATGCTAAAACGATATCTATATAATAATATGCTAAAACAATATCTATATAATAATATGCTAAAACAATATCTATATAATAATATGCTAAAGCAGTTTCATGTTCGTATGTACATTATCATCCTCCAACCCTTTTTTAAAGATGGGATCAGCCGGTCACTGCAAATGCAAAAGAAACCATTTGTTTTGAAATTTTATCTGATGCTGCTGTTATGTCGAATGCGAAACTCTTAACTAAAATACACATTGTTCGTCTTGTGTAGTATCTATTCTGTCTGAAGATAGAAATGATAATATCGTTGGATCTATTGCGTCTGCACCGGACGTCCATAGAATAGAAATATGTCCCAAACTCCCACAAGGGTTTTAGAGATAGACTCTCATAACCAAATATATTCTGAAATTACATCAACCAGAAATACTAAGTCTGTTTCAGTTTGAGCAAAGGTGGTACAATAATATTGTGTTCGGTAGCGGACATCCATAAAATGTATGGAAGCAACATACAACAGATGAAGGATACAACTGTGGAATATCCACGGGTCCCACTTGTTTATATAATAATACACATTATATACTTTCATAGATTTATATTTCGGCTGTAATAACTCATAATTAAAACAAGATATTCTGAAAATATCAGGTAGCGATTGGAAACCGACCATTATAGAATTGAGTTAGAATATCTTAAAGAATTAACGTACTATATTATTTGGATTATTCAGACTACTATTCTTATCGTTGTTATTTTCACAACGTTTCGACCGATATAACCTCTGATCTGTAGGTGCATCTTTTCGAACTCAGGAATATTTATGTCGACCCCCCTCCCCCACCTCCAAAAAAAAAACAAAAAAAAAACAATGAGTAATGAGTAGTAAAACAAGATGCGGTTAAATCTCGTAAAATTCATACCACGTGGATCCGTGGCGCAATGGATAAAAGTGTTGAGTATCAATCAGTTTTAATTGACGCTTTTCTGAAGGTTGAAGCTTCAATCCTCAGTAAAATAGAGAATAAAAAATGTCACTCAACACTTCTACTCTATCCAATGAATTCAAAAAAGCCGCGCGTGTGTGGTCCCCCTCTGTATGTGACTCGATGTGGCGAGTGTAAAATGCAATAAATTTGGGCAATTTGGGGCATTTTTGATCCCCCCCTTTGACCCCCCTGGGGGCGCGAACCAGAATTTTTCTGAGGTCAAGGATGCTCATTTTATATCCAGAACAATTGCCTCTACATTTTGGCCAAGTTTCAGAAAAATTGAATGGATGGATCAAACGTTATGGGAGAAAAGGGTCAATTTTTGCCATTTTGGGGGCTTTTGACCCCCTGGGGGCGCGAACCAGATTTGTTCCAAGGTCAGCGATACTTATTTTCTATTAGGAACAATTGCCTCCACATTTTGCCCAAGTTTCAGAGAAATTGAATGGATGGATGAAAAGTTATGGTGCAAAAAATGTCATTTTTTGCCATTTCAGGGCCTTTTGACCCCCTGGGGTGCTAACCAGATTTTGTTTAAAAAATCGGAGAATGTCACTTTCTAACCTGACCAAAGTTACAACTTCATGCAAAATTTCAGAGAAATTCAATGGATGGTTGCGGAGAAAAATCCGGACGGATGGACATGCATCAAAACATAAAATCGGGGGACCAATAATGGGTTCAGTTCGAAATTCCATATAGGTTCCAGAGTTCGAAATTATGCACCTGAAGAAGGTCAGAATTACATTTGACTAAAACATTATGAAAACAACCAAAATGAGAAGAGTCCAAATTATCCATCCTTATCTCAAAAATTCCAAAACATAATACTTAAAACAAATTTTAAGTTTATTTGTTTTTTTTCCTATCAAAAATTGGAAAACTAAATTATCTTACAATTATATTTAAACAATCATTGACATTTCATTATTAATTTTCATATTTCTTATTGAAAAAAAAAAAATCGTACATTCTATTTTCATAAACATTTTTGCCATAAAAAGAAGTTTATAATCGTTATCATTTCTTGCTATGTACTGTCAGGTATTTAGTGAAAATACTATTTTACTGTTCTTGTAAAATGTTTTTTCTAAACTTAGATCAATTTACTGTTAATTAAAAGATCAATGCATTTTATTGATTATGGATGAACAACAATTAAATATACTTTCATTACAATAGAAAATATATGAATTAATTTCACATCAACAATGATATTAATTTTTATAAAATATTTGTCCATTTAAATTTTTTATTTGTTTACTTTTTCCAAACAGTCTAAGAATTTCAAAAATGCAGTCGTTATTAAGAACAGAACTAATACAAGTAGACAAAACATGTATTACAACTAAAGAGTATTTATTTTTAATGTCCTGAAAAATCAGTTATTGTCAATAGCAAAGTGGTACAATATTTAAGCTCACAAAACAGTTTTTATTTGGAATTATAAGGTCTGCAAATAAGATTTTATTTTGAATTATAAGGTCTGCAAATAAGATTTTATTTTGAATTATAAGGTCTGCAAATAAGATTTTTTTTATAGAATTAAATATTTCCATAATGAAAAATAAAATGTTAAAATAATATAATTGGTGAGGATTTATACTCAATTTGAAAGTTAAAACCTCCCTCACTCATAGAACAAATAAAAAGTCAGATGTTTTTATAGCAAAAACAAATATGCATCATGCATTTTTTAATATTTTATTCATAAATTAAAGTTGGAAATTCTTACAGTCCATTTTATTTAAACAGCCTCGATTAGATGATTGGACTTCGATGAGAAAATGGGTAAAAATAAGTCATAAATAAATGATGAATTCTTATGAAAAACTGTTCATGTTACAATTAAAAATATTTTCTCTCAATTGAAATCAAATTCATTTTTAATTAAATTAAAATTCTTGTAGGGAAAATTACATATTCAAAATTTCATATCACAATAAAATACTTTTTATTTATTTACTAATTTCTATAGGAAAACTATCCTCATTGACAGAATAGATATCGTAGTTAATAAAGAAAATCTAAAAACAAAAATATTCTAAATACTTTGAAACCCGACAATCAGTCCAACAGTGGCTTTGCTGCTGTCAGGCTGAGGTATAGTTCTGTTCCGTTCTAGGGGGGTCCACCTTCTCAGGCTTTACATTCTCTTTGAGAAGGGGTTAGTTTATTGCTAATCACCAGAGGCGCCCCTACCAGGGAATGCCGACGGTGCTGCTCAGGCATTTTTGTAGGCAATAATGCCCTTCACCTAGTGCGATAGCTTTTCAAAACCCCACGTGACCTTGTGTCTAACCTCCTGGGGAGAAATATTTTTTTGTAAAAAGCATGAACTCCTTAGTAAACTCTTATAAAAATCAATTTAGAAATTCTAAAGAAAATTTTTAAAACGTCCTTTTCAGATCAAAGAATTCCCCCCCCCCTCCACACACACACATTCAAAGAAATTATGAGGGAGAGAAAGATTTCCAGTACAAAAACTGATGTTAATACTCTGTCCTAACATATTTGATTAAACAAACCTGTCATCATTATTATATTTAAAATGCTTTATTTTTTGTTTGCAAACTATGACAGTGACAGATTAATTAAAACATACTAACTCACAAATCATAATTGTGAAATAGCCTTTCAGAGTATGTGTCATTGTTTATGGTTAGGCTTTTTGTTTTGCTCATTGGCTATGAAGAGTTTCAGATGATCTAGACCTTATGTTGCACTCACACATTTGTCAAACTTGTCATTAGAGTCTTACAGATTTTCTCAATGCCAGTTTGTGGATTTTTGCATAGCGAAATTCTATTGGCAGCAAGTAGAGGATCGTAGTAGGATGACAAGGTGGATTATACTTCATACATGATGACTTTGCCTTCTTCAGAAGTCGACAGGCTTCAAGTGTCAGACAAGTAGAATGAAACAGCAGTTTTTCTTTTTTTCTTTTTACTCACCATCAGCTGCTTTAAGGTTAAGGAGAATCTTATCAGTGTAGGCCAGACACTTTGGACAGAGAATGTCAAGTTCTTTGCCCGGAAACAAAACATTTCAGAAAAATAACTTTGAATAATCAACAAGAAAATGTTCAGGAATGCCAGTTATAATTGTTTCTTTAAACCAGAGTCACTATTTGTTTTGGGAAAATGGAAATCACAAGTTTCCTCATATAATGTAATTGTCTTCACAGAAGTTTGTGACTACATGTTACAAAGATTAAAATCTAAATGTATTTAATTCTTCTTTAAGTTTAACAAGAGAGAATGGGAGGAAATGGTTTTTCAAGTGTTTGAATTTATTTCAGCCATCTTGATTTTGTTAAGTAATTATAGTTTGCACAGGTTTTTCATAGTCTAGAAGTTTTCCTTTAATAATTTATCTATGATACGAACTTTATAGAATTCTTATTTGATTGAAAGTTGTTTTTCTTCCCGATCTATTCTTTTGCATTTTGAACAATTCAAAATCTATTATTATACTAAAGCTGAGTTAATCAACATTTGTTTCCCCCCAAAGGCTTTTTTCTTATATATTTTAATTACACAAAATACATGCTACAATATTCCTCAGTTTTAGGATTGAGTTATGTTTGAAAAAACATATTCATTTTCATTGTTTAAATTAGCCGAAATTTATAATTAACTCACCAATTGACCTGTTCTTACTGTTCTATCACGTTCACCCTCTTTCACTGTATGTTGTTTAACTCTCCCACCTACTCTTATTTATTACAATATCTCTCACTTACGCTTCTGTCAATCTGTTTATTAACAGCTGAAGGTAATAAAGAAAGGAAATAATAAAAAGATCGGAATAGTCCATTATAAATAAAAGAGAATATCACCACAAATAGTAATATTATTTAACCTATAACTTAGAGAGAAAGAGAGAAAGAGAGAGAGAGAGAAAGAGAGAGAGAGAGAAAGAGAGAGAGAGAAAGAGAGAGAGAGAGAAAGAGAGAGAGAGAGAAAGAGAGAGAGAGAGAGAGAGAGAGAGAGAGAAAGAAAAAGAAAGAGAAAGTATCTAATAAAAACTCAAATAAAAAAAATATGTTAAAACTTGAAAAAATGTTTGGAAAATATAAACTTTCAAAAATAAACTTCAAAAATAAACTTAAAAAAAAAAACAAAAAAACATCGAAAATATTTAATGTCTAAACTATAAAGGAATAATAGAAAATTAGTTTGTTTTACCTTTGAAACAAAAACAAAAAAGTTAAACACCTACTCCATAATCGGTTCTATCAAACCAGAGAATTGTAGACAGAGCTTCACACACAGAAGAGTATCAAACTGAATAGACGGTTGATATTGATGACATCTTCCCATTTATATTTCCAAAATTGATACAGAATAAATAAATCTTTGTTTCAGCAAAGTTAATAATAGCATTTAAAAACCCACAAGTATCAGTTTTCACTTTACATCTTTTGTTAATAAGGAATTACAAGTTGAAAAGAGTGGGAAGAGGAGAATTGTTGTTGGGGAGGGAAATGCCAGTATTTTCCTCTTGACTGACATGATAATTAGGAGTGACTGCTGCCTGAGCAACATAAGCTGGCAAATAAAAGTGCATCCTTCTGTTTCAAGGGTTAAATGGCTTCTAGCGCCTACCATTTAATTTAGTAGAATAGAAAGACTATTTTCATTTCTAATCTTTAAAAAAAAAAAAAGAGACCAATTTACAAAATCACAATGTGAAAGAATTAATGATAAAACAGCTTTAAAGAATTTCTATAAATAACAAATTTATAACCATGCAAAATCAATGAAAACAAGCCGCGCATGCGTGGTCCCCCTCTGTATGTGACTCGATGTGGCGAGTGTAAAATGCAATAAATTTGGGCAATTTGGGGCATTTTTGACCCCCCTTTGACGCCCTGGGGGTGCGAACCAGAATTTTTCTGAGGTCAAGGATGCTCATTTATATCCAGAACAATTACCTCTACATTTTGGCCAAGTTTCAGAAAAATTGAATGGATGGATCAAACGTTATGGGAGAAAAGGGTCATTTTTTTCTATTAGGAACAATTGCCTCCATATTTTGGCCAAGTTTCAGATAAATTGAATGGATCGATGAAAAGTTATGGGGCAAAAAATGTCATTTTTCGCCATTTTGGGGGCTTTTGTACCCCCTGGGGGGCTAACCAGATTTTTTTTCAAAAATCGGAGAATGTCACTTTCTAACCTGATAAAAGTTATAACTTCATGCAAAATTTCAGAGAAATTCAATGGATGGTTGCGGAGAAAAATCCGGACGGACGGACGGACGGAAATGCCTCAAAACATAGGTCTCCCGATTTTATAAATCGGGGGACCAACTACCAAACTTAAAATCTACACTAATCAAATTATATAAATATAAAAAGATATATTCCATCTAATCTGTACACTTGAATGCCTAAGTGTTTATCGAAGATCACCTGTATTGTGTAGTTAAATCAATCAGACATTTAACCCTTTGAAAAAAACAAAACAATACCTGTTAAAGTATTTGAACACTGAATCATTTTCATCCTTGTTGCTTGGGTTTTAAAGTTAAAAACAAAACCAAAACAAGGAAAAACATTTTGCCATCAACATAAAACAGATCTCTACAAATTTTGTTGGTCTGAATGCTAATTTTTACAACAAAAAATGTTTAAATTTAATCAATAAACGAAATAAAATAGCATTTTATTTTCTATCCTAAAAAAACAAAAAACTAATTAACATTGTTATATGAATGATTTTCTGAAAAAGTATTATTTATTTTTCTCTCTTCTCCAAACCTCTAATGGCAACCGTAGGGTGTATAGGGTGTCTCAGCATAAGAAAGACCTATCTATACGCTCATAACTAATGAACAAGACAAGAAAGATAAGAAATGATAACAATTAAAATGAGTGTTCATTTTGTATCTCTTGTTAGAAAATTTAAATTTTACAAGATCAGTTCTAAATGTGTGCCTCGGTGCTGATGTCATACTTTATTGACCGATGTCAACATCATTCTCAAACCAAAACGGTCTGATTATGTCATGTGATGCACTTCAGAGCACAATGGCCTCCAAAGGACTTCACCTGACGCTTGAGATCTTCAGAATGCAGTTCTTGCTGTTGACATGGCCTGATAGAGAGAATTGACCTTCATTACCAAACCACACCTATTCGAGGGTTAATAACTTCACCAATATTAATGATAATGCCATCTCCTTGGATGATTTTCAAATGTTATTCTATTTTCTGTCAACCCTGAAAAGTACAGAACAATATCATTAATACTGACAGAGTTGTTAAATGGGCTGCAATTATACTGAGACACCCTGTATAAAATGATTTGAAAGTATTTGTTGAACACACATTTTCATTTCCATCGTATGTTTGCAAATAATATAATACAAAAAGTTTGATGCAACATTAAAAGCTGGCTATTAAGGGGGGGGGGACGGGCTCCTATTCCAACTTTAAAGAAAGTCTCATTTAATAAACTTAGAATTCTTCTGCCTTTCATCACAAGCACTAAAAATCGCAATGAAAATTTTACCCAACACATATTTAATAACCTAATTGCTAGCTCTTTAACATAAATGTAGGGGTTTACACTCGTTTCTCACGTATATTCCTTAGTCATCAAATTTAATCCTGTATCGTAATTCTTTAATATTTTGTGAAAAAGTATAATGGGAATAAAATGGAATATTGTGTTTAATCTAGCTCTGGTGACTCTTAAGGCTTTATTTGTTAGAATTTTGAACCCATAAGTGTTTTGATATACAGGGTGGGCCAAAATAAGGGTCCTATCTTTAAATTTGAATAACTTGAATTTGAATAACTTCCACAAAATAGAAGTTAAACTCACCAAACTTTATGTGTGTGTAGACTGACCCTTCCGAGATTTTTTTAAATAAACAAAACAAATTTTAGCCGAAAAACACTTCTTAAAACTTACAAAAACTAAAGTATTGATTTTTACACTGTTTTGAGTTTTTTAAGCAAAAATAATGTTTTCTAAATGAGGGTACGTTCCTTAAGGCTAATACGGCTCATGCTTGCTTCGGAAGGGGTCCTTTACTTATTCTAAAGAAAAAAAATTTAAAAAATCAATAAATAAAAAAGTTATGAATTTTTAAAAATAGGACCCTTATTTTTGCCCACCCTGTATATATTTTTAATTATTATCACAATCGTCATTATCATTAGTAGTAGCAGTTTTAAGCCCCGATGACACCCAGCATATCAAAGATGATCCATGCCAAATTTCATGCAATTCGATAGTGCCATTTTGGATCAACAGACAGAAATACAGACAAATTATCAATTATGAATATTAAAACAAATAAAATCCTATTTGATACTAATACTGTCGAGATCTATTCAGAATTAATTTTTAAAAATATATTCATATACAAATAAATATTTTAGATATAATTCTATCTAATTATAATGGTGAACTAATTCAGTTGAAATTTGCAATTAACATTGTGACAACTTTTACTTAATTATGTATGATACAATTTATGTTACTCAAAAATTGTTCTCTAATAAGTAGAAAATAAATAAACTGTTCAATATTAAAAACATCTTTATTTTTTCACTATTCAAAGATAAGGAATACAAATTATGTAAATCTGATTTAGAAATATTTTGAAAATTTATTTAAATAAACATTGAAGAGTAATTGTTAAATGTGCTTAATCAGAATCGTCAATATTGAAAGATTGTTTACAAGATTAAAAGCGAATTACAAACAAAAATGAGCTTGAATTACCAACCACAGAACATAATCAGCTCGTTTAGCCATGATTGTGTTTATTATTAAAAATTCTTCATGAACTGCCATGATTGTCATGCTTTATAGTTCATGAAAAGAAATGTATAAACAAAACAGACTTGCTAATGATCATGGCAAATAACAGTTCAATTTCGAAGACTTTTTTAACGGCTTGGTTTTAGAAAAATAAATTATAAAACTAATCTCTGAACAATTTATTGATCAGCCAAATCTAGTAAGATTCAGTTTTTAGCCAATCATGCCATGAGAGAAATGAAATTCCAATGAATAAATAACATGAAACGGTCGCTATATCATTCATATATGGCAAAAAAAAATAACATGAAACGGCCGCTATATCATTCATATATGGCAAAAAAATAACATGGAAGGGCCGCTATATCATTCATGTATGGCAAAAAAAAATAACATGAAAGAGCCGCTATATCATTCATGTATGGCAAAAAAAATAACATGAAAGGGCCGCTATATCATTCATGTATGGCAAAAAAAATAACATGAAAGGGCCGCTATATCATTCATGTATGGCAAAAAAAATAACATGAAAGGGCCGCTATATCATTCATGTATGGCAAAAAAAATAACATGAAAGGGCCGCTATATCATTCATATATGGCAAAAAAAATAACATGGAAGGGCCGCTATATCATTCATGTATGGCAAAAAAAATAACATGAAAGGGCCGCTATATCATTCATGTATGGCAAAAAAAAAAAGAGAACTTGAAATAGATAAACTACACTTCATCTTTTCAGTGAAGAAGAAATCCTTTTAGGCTAAGAGAATTTTTATTTTTGTTCCAATCTAGAGTGCCCCTTTCGGAGGAGCTGGATTTTCCCCACATGAAAAACCAACATTGTGTCTAACTCTGCCCTCGTGGAGAGGCAAATAAATAGGGACTTGAAATGGACAAAACAACCAAAATACAACCACGATAGATTGAAAAAGGAAATCAAGACAAAAATTTATGGTAAAAATGTTACATAACGAAAGCCGCAAGTTTGGGTGGAGAGAATGATTGATGGATTTGGGTTAAAAAATAGACCTTAGAGAACGGAAGTGACGAAACCACGTGATTTCCAGAGAAAGGAATTTCTTTCTCTTCAAGGCAAGGCACTCAAGTGGGGCAGACATGAAAAAGTCGCCATCTCCAAAAAACCCAGTGGTCCAAGCCGTCTGTCTATGTCTAGCTCTCTGTCCGATATGGTAGCTGCCGATATTATAAAAGTATATCTGTCTCTGGTTGTCTGGCTGGTAATTGTCCACTGTCTAATAAGAAATTTTCCATTTGAATTAACCCTCTGTTGGGACGATAAAGATGACCTGGGTTATCGATCAGTGACTATAATAATTTATACATGCTGCAGAGATCGACATTGTTACAAAGTATAAGAAAACAGTTCAATTATAATAGGTGAGTACGGTCAAGTTTAAAGTTTCTTTAAACAATTTAACCTTTGATTAACAAACCACAAAATAAAACCATAACAGAAGCACATAAAGAATGTGACAAAGTATACATTGGACAGACATCCGGTTCTCTAAAAAAAATTCTTTTTTCTTTAATGTGCATATGAGCCATACAAAAAGATGGGATACTAAACACATTAGGCAAAGATAAGTTCCATCCGGGCTTTGATCATGTGATATCAGCTAATATCGACTGATCATCTAATTGATCAAGATGATAAACGTATCCCTAAACAATTGTTTTATAGTGAACTGGCTAAGGGGAAGCGAAGATGAAATAAGCCAAAGAAAAGGTTAAAAGATTCATTGAAATAATGACTAAGTGTCTGGAGATTCTACACAAACCACTGGAATCAGTTTTCATAAATGAGCCGGCAGTTTGGTGGACACATGTATAGAATGGGGTGAAGAATTTAAAAGATAAAGAAAAACAAAGAAAAAAAAAAAAAGTGAAATATGCCAAATTGACAAGGAAGGCACAAAGGAATGAACTTATCAATTCTAAGGAATTTGTATGGCAAGATAAATCACTACCGAGTAGCAAAGTTTTGGGAGTCAAATGTGCATTTACTAAGTCGGACAAAAGATGAGAAAGTGATTAGCAAGGCTTATGAGATACATAAAATCGTAAACATTCTGGATAAGGAGATTAATTTTACAAAATTACGAAATATCTATGAAGGAAAGTTGGATGACCCAAGAAAGCTTGGATGCAAACCATCAACAAGGATCTTAGACAACAGTGGAATTTGAATAGAATCAATCCTTAAGGCCGCAAAGCTTGGAGACTGAAATTGCAGGCTGTCACAAAACGCCAGACCCCTGACATAAGATGGAAATAAGTTAATAAAATGGATAATGATACTACCATGAAAACTGAAATTAAATTATGAAAACATTTTCTCGTGTTATGCAAACATGTATATGATCAATTCTGTGGAACCCCAACAACCTAGGTTACACCGGAGGTTCACAAAGATGGGTTACCTTAAAGAGCTATTTCATCTATGATTGGCTGAGCACAACACAAGTTGACCAAATGCTTGTTCAAAATTCTTGCTCCTGTCCTCAGAATATATTCTGATAATTGCATTCCTGACCCTTTTCAGTTTTCAATCTTTATCAGCGAATTGAATTGTACTTTTCACACAACAATTCTTTACTTGTATGATACGTCCAGTACGTTTACAAATGTACATCTCGATCAGCTGATGTGCTCTATTTTTCTTTGAATCCACCGCCATTTACAGAAAATATTTTCCTGGGACTTATGGAAATAGCTAAATTTGTATCGTTCAGTTTAAATAATGATATGTAGCAACGAATAAGCAGTCTGAGGGGAAAGGGGGGGGGGGTCGATTCTAGACATTATATTTGAGGCGTTCAAGCGGAAAATTATTATTTAAGCAAACTTCTAGACACTAATGTTGAGAAGTTTTTTCTTAAATTTTTTTTATGCGGCATTGAAATTCATGATGGACAAGAAGAAAAATAATGTTGCCATTTTTAGACATATGGTGGAGAGACCTCATTGTTACGTTACCAGCATATACACAAAACAGACTGTTACGCTCTGTATATTAGCTGGGATGCTTTAGGCTCCAAAAGTAAAAAGATTAACTAGAGTATAACTATCACATATGTTGCATTAATGATTCATTCTGATTGCAAGAAGATTATTTGACTTGTACTTGAATTGGTTTTCGTCAGAAGTGGGCTTAACCAGCATCCACGGGGTACACCAAATCTCTGATCACTAAGCTCCATTGTCTCTAGTCCGCAGAATCATTGGTGATACTTTGGAACCAGTCCCGTGTCCAACATCAGAGATTGTAGACGCAATGGCCAGATACAGCTTATGTGTCCGTTTTGACCATAACAAAACAGCTTTTCAGCTGACCGCCCCCACACTTTCACCATCTGAGCATAGGTTGGTGAGCCACAGCTCTGCATATGAGTTCACTTTCTTTGCATTAGAGAGCATAACCCAGCCAATGAAGGTGTCTATTTGCAAGCAACTAGACGATAGGATGTGTGCAGCTATGATGTCAGACTTCGACATTAGAGAGTCTGTCCAGTGGTCTGATGCGAGCCAGATGACTTAAACAGTTGTGATCGAAAACCTGTAGTCTTCGAGATCTTCCTGTTGCAGTAGCCAAGATGGGAAGAGACTGAATAGAATTACAATGTACCCCTTCGACTATTGAAACTCCATGATCAGGGATGCTCGTGTTCAGATTCCTTTTCCATCGGTAATATCATCGCTGGTTATTGAGCCCCCCACCCCCCCCCCCCGCCCCTCGGATCTAATGTTAGTTGCATAAAGGAGAGAAAAGTAAATAAATATCGAGCTCCGATGGATCGATATATGTTTTTGTCTCCATCTACATGTAGCGACAACAATGGTCTTACTGAATAGGTTTAGTGCAGCTGCGTAGACCAAAAGTGATGAGAAGAGCGAAACTGTCTGGCTGTACCAGACGATCTCTCTCTCGTCATACACCGAGGAAACCACTTCTCCATCATTTTGTCAGATCTACACAGTAAAACATTAAAAATAAATTGCTTCATTAAATAAAATACACAATTCAAGAGAGTGTTATAGTTTGCTTAAAGCATTGCGTGTAGTATATTAATAGATTTTTAAAAATATTTTGGAAGGCTGGAACAATGCAGGAAGGAAGTTTGGTCACCTGGAAAACTGAACAAAAAGAAGGAATAAACAAACACCTATAGTGAGACAATAGTGTTTTGGCACTTATGAGTAATTTCTTTTATCAATTACTATTTCCTCTTCTATCTAAAGAGTGTAGACCAGCACAGTTCTAATATTTCGAGGTGTTGCCTCCTTTTCAAAGGTTCCTGAGAAACGTATGTACAATCGGATATGTAATAGAATCTAAAAATAAATATATAAAACATTTTGCACTGTGAAATTATTCCACCATAAACAAAATGAGTTTCCTATTAAAATACATTACAAAGTCAATTTGTTTTGTTTAGAACCTTAGTCATCATAATATAATTGACGGTAGAATTGGAAACGAAAGGGAAGACAATTATTCAACAAACAATGGGATATCATCAGAAACGAGGTCCCAATGAAAGCTATTTGATATAATTTACAGGCTGGCTGGATCTCACCTATGCCATTTATTCTATCAAATATAACCGAGTTGTTGTTGCAGCAATAATGTCATAAATCAAAAGGCTAGAATACATTACAGTCGACCCGGTTTCTGTTTATATTATTCCTTCTCGGCTACATAATAAGCATTGTGATCAGCTTTGGTATTGAGCAGATTGTCAGATTGCCCATGGCAGATAATTGTTGTAACATTTTCCCCCACAATAAACCGATGCCACAATTTGGTAGAATTTTAAGTCTCACCAATCTATTTTCTCTAAAGACTGCAGAAACATTCGAATGCTGGTATATACAAAAACAAAGACGGCATGTGATGTAGATAATGGAATCCATGAAAAGATGAGGATGGAGTTAACTAACAAGATAATCGCTACTGACACTTTTCGTTTATGACGTATCAAGCATGTTTTAGTTATTTAATGCAAACAATCCATTAACTAGCTATAACTTTCCGGTGTTGCTCGAGCATATTTGTTTTCTTTTTGTTATTTTTAAATACATTGAATACAATCTACAGGCCGTTTTAAAAGTAATGAAAGTTGATTTTAGTACGTTCGAAAGTGTAAAATTTGTTAAAAGTAATGAAAGTTGATTTTAGTACGTTCGAAAGTGTAAAATTTGTTAAAAGTAATGAAAGTTGATTTTAGTACGTTCAAAAGTGTAAAATTTGTTAAAAGTAATGAAAGTTGATTTTAGTACGTTCGAAAGTGTAAAATTTGTTAAAAGTAATGAAAGTTGATTTTAGTACGTTCGAAAGTGTAAAATTTGTTAAAAGTAATGAAAGTTGATTTTAGTACGTTCGAAAGTGTAAAATTTGTTAAAAGTAATGAAAGTTGATTTTAGTACGTTCGAAAGTGTAAAATTTGTTAAAAGTAATGAAAGTTGATTTTAGTACGTTCGAAAGTGTAAAATTTGTTAAAAGTAATGAAAGTTGATTTTAGTACGTTCAAAAGTGTAAAAAAGTAATGAAAGTTGATTTTAGTACGTTCGAAAGTGTAAAATTTGTTCAAAGTAATGAAAGTTGATTTTAGTACGTTCGAAAGTGTAAAATTTGTTAAAAGTAATGAAAGTTGATTTTAGTAGGTTCGAAAGTGTAAAATTTGTTAAAAGTAATGAAAGTTGATTTTAGTACGTTCGAAAGTGTAAAATTTGTTAAAAGTAATGAAAGTTGATTTTAGTACGTTCGAAAGTGTAAAATTTGTTAAAAGTAATGAAAGTTGATTTTAGTACGTTCGAAAGTGTAAAATTTGTTAAAAGTAATGAAAGTTGATTTTAGTACGTTCGAAAGTGTAAAATTTGTTAAAAGTAATGAAAGTTGATTTTAGTACGTTCGAAAGTGTAAAATTTGTTAAAAGTAATGAAAGTTGATTTTAGTACGTTCGAAAGTGTAAAATTTGTTAAAAGTAATGAAAGTTGATTTTAGTACGTTCAAAAGTGTAAAAAAGTAATGAAAGTTGATTTTAGTACGTTCGAAAGTGTAAAATTTGTTCAAAGTAATGAAAGTTGATTTTAGTACGTTCGAAAGTGTAAAATTTGTTAAAAGTAATGAAAGTTGATTTTAGTAGGTTCGAAAGTGTAAAATTTGTTACATACGAAACATACAAATTAGTTTTTGCTCCCATTTGTGAGTGAGAAAATGACAAAGACTAACTTCTCTATATGAGGTTAGCCAAGCGGAAGGTCAGTGGGGATAACCTTTCAAGGGTATAAGCAGAAATAAAAACAATACTACTACTACTAAGAATAATAATTATAATAATATGAATAATAAGAATGATAATAAAATGAATAGTAATGAGAAGATAACAATAATAATAATAATAATAATAACAGAATAAGAAAAGCAATGTTTGATCGCATATTAGTTCAAGTGAAATGTGTTTCGGCTGTACTCATAAGTGAACAGATTTTGGTAGTCATTTGCAATTTTGCGTATTGATAAAAAATGCAACCAATTCAGGTGTATTTCTGGTCATAAACGAAAAATAGTCCCAGTCTAACAAACTTTCTAGTCGGCCTAATTATTATCAGAAAGAAACTTAAGCGAACAAAATTATGATCGGGCCAATATAGTGGAAGATAAAAAGAAGCCTAGTCCAAATCAAGTATCGATTTGTCAAATGTATTGCTATTTGGGTCTGATTTGGAAAATCCGACAAGATAAATTATGTTATTAGATTAATTGTAAACAAGTTGCTATTTTACGAATAGCTCAGGGATGACATTAGTGTGTAAATGATCATAACAGATCCGATAGGATGTGAACTCGGCATAGCAATTTGATAGGCTGTGATGGTATACATAAGGCCAATCAAGTACCTCCACTCCTTGCCGACAACTTTAACTACCCAACAACCTGGTGACGAAGAACCTGTGACACATAGTGACAACTTCCTCAATTCTAAAAATCTTAACTACCCCCATGGTGAGGAGTTCCTAATTTTTACTAGGGGTGGGACGTAATGGGTGAAAATTTCAGATTCATGCGAGTAGTATTTTTTTGTGTTCATTTATACATAAATAACACTAACCAATCAAACATTTTGAAAATTTTGCAAAATTCAGAAGGGGTGGGACGTAATGGGTGAAAATTTCAGATTCATGCAAGTAGTATTTTTTTGTGTTCATTTATACATAAATAACACTAACCAACTAAACATTTTGAAAATTTTGCAAAATTCAGAAGGTGCAGGCCAAAAATAGCCGTTAGGGCTCCACGGGACTCAAAATCCATCATTTTTCGATGAAAAAGTGGTTTCATGCGACATTGCAGGTCCTAAAACATCCCCAAAAGCTATGAATGGATATAGATGGTTAAATCTGATATAGTACTTTAATTTAGGACCATTTTCAGGCTGTGAAAGGGTTTTCATGAATGTAAAATAGCTAAAAACTAGTGGCCTGCACCTTCTGAATTTTGCAAAATTTTCAAAATGTTTGATTGTTTAGTGTTATTTATGTATAAATGAACACAAAAAAATACTACTTGCATGAATCTGAAATTTTCACCCATTACGTCCCACCCCTACTTTTACTTTGGAATCTTTCAAATCAGTCAATCCCAAAATAGTTAACTTTACATGAACAACAAAAAATATACCAGACGATCCCACGCATACATCTGCTGTTAAGAAATAGTGTGACTCATTAACCTTTTCTACTCAGTCAAATCTTATGTCTAAACATTATGCAGCAATAATACATTTTAACAATATAACTGCATATAAATGTACAAACATCTTGTATTGAAATTAGATAAAAAGTCAATAGTTTTCTTTATCTATTTATATAAAGTTAGGCATGTGCATATGTTTATATATTTCTATAGAACAGGATTCACTCCTAAACTAATTAACTGCTCATTATAAATTTGGAAACACAGCTGCTAAGCTTAAGTGTGGTAATGTGGGCTATATTTAGTTTTATGCAAATTTCACAAAAATCGGAGGTATCTGAATCTTCACAAAGGGCTTCCACCCTCTTTTTGGTGGAAGCCCTTTGTGAAAATTCAGATACCTCTGATGTTTGTGAAATTTTAACAATAGGTATTAGACATCAATTAATATTACTCAAATTTCAGTTTCTTTGAGTATGTTAAAGGATTTTAATGGACATAATATGCCCATATTATGTCTTATTGGCCCGATAATAATTTTGTTCGCTTAAATTTCTTTCTGATAATAATTAGGCCGACTAGGCCATTCTTCGTTTATGACCTGAAATACACTTGAATTGGTTGCATTTGTTATCAATACGCAAAATTGCAAATGACTACCAAAATCTGTTCACTTATGAGTACAGCTGAAACACATTTCACTTGAACTAATATGCGATCAAACATTGCTTTTCTTATTCTGTTATTATTACTAGCAAATATATGCTCCCTCCGGTCGCATATTTTTGCTAGGCTGCCACGTCCTAAATGAACGCTTACCGTAAACCGATGGAGCCCCAGTCATATTTCTTGTGTGGTTAGACATTGATTTTCTTTGTTTCCGTCCAAAAATATTTTTAGTTAAAAAAAAAAAAAAAAAAAAATTTCGACCCCACTCCAATTTGTTTTACCCTCCCCCATAAATAGAAATATTTTTAGTTAAAAGAAAAAAACAAAAACATTTTTTGCCCACCCCCCCAAATTTTTTTTTTACCCTCCCATCCATAGAAATATTTTTAGTTAAGAAAAGAAAAAAAAAATTTTTTACCCCCCCCCCCCCGAATTTTATTTTGATACATAAACTCCATTATTAATAGATTGTCATCTTCTCATTATTATTCATTTTATTATCATTCTTATTATTCATATTATTATTATAGTTATTATTCTTAGTACTACTAGTAGTAGTAGTAGTATTGTTTTTATTTCTGCTTGACAGGTTATCCCCACTGATCTTCCACTTCGCTAACCTCATAAATACTTTCAACCTCCAATTTGAAAATTTAAATATTCCAAATCTGCATTGAATTTGATCCATAGTCATTAAATACCAATTAAACAAAATACCCTGAATTTCAATTTCTTCTTAAGGCCTCTTAAATTTCATGCATTTTCTAAAAGCAAAATCATGTGATGGATTTTGATCAAAATTGGAATAAGGATTCTAGACATAAGGTTTAGTAGCATTATATATTGATTTTAATCTTTGTAATGGGACATAAAAGTGGTGTAAAACTGTTCTGTTCAGGGAATTCATTTTACCCGTCCTGGGACGAGTACTATTGTAGTTTTTAATAAATATAATATATCCTTCCCATCACAAAAAAAACAGCAAGTAAAAAAGTGCCTTTTTTCTAATCTCTGGACAAAACCATTTCAAGTGGTGAGCGGGATCTAGAAAACAAATAAGTCAGATTGAATCAAAAAATAAATCTTTCACTCTAAATAAAAAGTCAACATTATGTTTTTTTTTTCCTTTGGGTCATCAGAAATGATAATTTATGTATGAAAAATTGAATTTCTGACGTAATTCTATGATTTTATATGAATATTAGTGCGAACACTGGCGAAGCATAATTTTTCCCCATCATTTTTGACGGAGGATGTACATTAATGACTAATAATACTTGGTAAAAATATGAACCCCTTCATTCTGTCCATTTATAAATTAAATAAGACAACAACTATTGTTCTTCTAACAATTCATTTATAAAAATATTTTAGAAATTCTTTTTCTCAGCATTAAATAACTATAAAATATTGATATGCCCTGAAACAAAACCCCTTATTATACAAACAAGCACCTGCAGTGTTGCTCGGGAATAAATGAGAACCCATGTGTTCTCCTGCCCTTTAGCCCTGAACCCCATATCACCATTTTTATTCTTATCTTTTATTTTCTAGAATTTTTAAATTTCAATAATTTTATTTACTATTGCAAACATTAAAAAAAAATTTACTCCATTATTCTTAGATTTTCTTGCAAATTCCAGAAAATCAAACGCTTCGAATAAATACCATCATTAGATTCTTCATAAAATCTCACCCTAAAAAGTTGTGTTGAATCTTGTTATAGGGCTTTGTTATAAACAAAATAAGTTAAAATGTTGTCTTTACTGTTTATAGATGTCTGGTGTGAACACAGACTCCACAATATTAATGTCAAACCCACTCATACAAAATGAGTAACACCATTGGATTACTTGTAAGATTTTACTTGAGAAAAGTTGTATTTGATCTTGGTATGGGTCTTTGTTTTTGCAATTGCATCCTCTGACAGACACCACTAATATAGTATACAATTAACAGTACTTGTCTCCGTTATTGTCATTGTTTGGTAATCACTTAGTTACTTCTGAAAAACAGAAAAACGCTTTAAAATGTGCTTTCTATAAAGAACAACATCTCCCACAACTCGATGCTGAAATGTGGCAGACATATAAAATAAATATATTTGTAAATATATGCAAACTTTACAAAGTTTAAATTTGTTTCTTTATTTATTTTTTTTTAATTAGTTATTCCATATTAGTATTAATATTTATTAACATTTTAAACTTGTAAGTTTTATTCTTTTTTTAATATTGAGTTACTCGTGAAATTGTTCTCAAATGTAATTTCTTTTCTATTTTCCAACAAAAATGAAAGAAATCATGACGCGTGTCTAGTCAAAAGACAGTTTCATCTAACTTACTAAGAGGCCTCTCCACCCATTCCTTAATTTGGTCTCTGGTGACTCCATAATGAAACCGGACATAAATACAACAAATATCACCATCGGATTCCTCATAATATTTTACTCTAGAAAAGTTGATCGGCAGACCAAGATAGACACCACAAATATAGTATAAGATGGTTGGCCTCCTTTTAATCGTCTCAAGACACAATGGATACCCCGATGTAAAGGTACCTGGGCAGGGAGTCTATAGTGAAGAAAGGATTGCACAATCTCTAAATGCACCTCTCCTGAACCGGCATTGCTAGATTCCAGTGGCAATGAGAAATCCAGGACGACTGGAAACAATTCCCGGATAAGCAGAGAAAGACTGGTGTTATTTCAGAGCTTTCCTTCTCCTAGACTAGTTGCATAATCAAGGCTTGAGAGCCTAGTCTACCCTACTATTCAATCCACAGTTGGGAGGATATATGGATTCACCTTTCTTAAATATATTAGTGAAAGTGATGTAATAGCTCCAACAGAATTGTAACCCGACAGACCGAACCCACAGTTCAAATCTGTAACCACGTCACTTTCACAGTATAAGATAATCCACTGCAAAATTTGTAAGCTTTATCAAATATTTCTGCTAACGTTTTTTGTTGAGTATTCATTTCAGAGCAATACCTTAATCCTAATTTCAGCTAAAAAACAAAAAAAAAAAAAAAAATTTTTTTTTTTTTTTTTAAAAACTATTTAACTTTCGCATTAAAAAAAAAATCCATGCCAGGTGAACTAGTCAAGAATATTTAATATTATCCGTGTTAATAACATTGGGAATATTTTGGTGTTTTAACTAATAGAACGAGCCATTATCTTTGTAACTGAAAAAAAAGCATCAACTTAAATATTTGTATAAGAATAATATAGAAGTAAAAGGAACTTAATATTTTGTAATCTAATTTACATAAGCGTTTCATTTATTCTAGTTTCAAACTCTTACAACAATGAACGAAATAATGCTCGGACGACAGACGAAAAATATGTCTTTAGAGTTTTAGTATTATATTATTACAATTGATCATGATAGAACATTTAGGTTTCAATGTCTAAGATATTGAAGGAAACATGTTCAAACAAAACAATCAGACTGTAGACTGTTTAATTGTAATGGAAATCTATTCAGAACCCATGTCAAATGGTGATGCATAATGCATCTTACTATAATGGAGATTTCGTGTCTGTTAAACCCAAACTACATTTCAATTCTATTTTTTTAATCTGAATCGAAACTTGAGCATTAATTTTATATATTGTTCCGATATTGCTATGTCATGCCGTGTTTGATTTTCCTCAATTAAAACACACACGCATGCAAATAGCTCTTAACAGACTAAATGGGATATTTAATTTGCATATAGATTTTTTTTAAAACTGGTTTTAGTAAATAATTGCCCCTATTGTTAACTTCTAATTTTATTTTCATAACTTATAAACAATAGTACCAAAAATATTTTATAATTAACTAGCAAGGCTACCCGGCATCGTCCGGGATCCTTCTATCAGTAAATTACATAGATTACAGAAAAAAATGAAAGTAAACAATTTGCTTAATATTGTACCATGAAATGTTAAAGTTCATTTGGGGGCAAAATCAGAGTAAAAATACTTTTGCCCTGAGTGAGGTTCGAACTCACAACCTCTGTCTAAGCGATTGAGCATATGGGGGTAATTAGGAAATGGCAATACTGTTAATTACATAAACCAAAGACTGGCTGCTGCTTTTTGACTAGGTTCTTTCTTCCTTTCCTCTCTTTCCCCCCCCCCCTTTCTCTCTTTACAGTTGCATGTTGGTCAGTTGCATATCAAAAAGGGAGATCAATGGATAATAATGAAAATTCTTGAAAATGATTTACTACCAGTCAATATAGAAAAATTGTCTTATTAAATTTGTGCTCGGTGTTATGGGTGACAGTGGGAGAACTTCTGACTGAGGGTAAAAGCTCCCTCACCTTCTTTTATTCTTGACTAATTTAAAACAGAATATCGTCAGGATTAAATATTAAAATCGATTGGAAATACAATTTTTTTAGGACTAATCATATCACAAAGATATGTCAGGGAAAAATGTTCTGTATTTTATATATAAGATATTGCATTAAAGCTATTCAATATTTTCACTGGAAAGGCACAGATTTCCTATTGAATTTAACTATGAATTATTTTGTTTTCTAAAGTACACAGAGGGAGGGATTTTAGAGTATTTCTGAATGAAACTTAAGTTTATGGACGAACACCATATATCTTCCTTTAAATTTAATTTAATAAATCATTTGCAGTCATATTTTATGCAATTTTGCAAATATAGTAATTTAATAATGTAAAAAAGTATGACAACTTTCAATGTTGATAGCAGAATTACTTTTATAATTATATTTATTATAAAAGTTGTTGCATTAAGATATTTAATGTGGTTGTTCCTAGATAAAAAAAATAAAATAAAAAATAGGTGATACACATTTCTAGTTTTTACTGATAAAGAAAAGGAACCTGTAGCATCATTTGCACGTATTTGCATGTTTAATGCAAATTGGAAAATATCAAACGTTTTTGCGAAGTAAATACTTTTCTTTCGGTTTCTAATTTGAGCCACACCTCAAATGAAATGACAGAAACTGCTGACTTAAAATTAAAGAAAAAACTACACAAATGAGAAAGTTAATTTGTTTGTCAAAAATGTGAAAATAAAATGGACGCTTCATGTGTCAATAGATTAAAACTATGCTATGATGGATGTGTAATGTGAGTCGTAAAGACAGGCTTAAATCTGATGATCTCAGAGAAAGATACAATCTAGACAGTATGGAGAGATGTGTGCAGAACAGGAAACTTTGATGGTATAGCCATGTTGAAAGAATAGATGAGAGTTCTTAGGTTAGTTGATGAAGTGGTGTCAGTTCATAGGGGAAGGCTAAGGAAAACAGGGAAGGAAGTGATAAGAATGAACTTGAGAGAAAGAGGGATAAATAAAGACCTGGCCAAAGATAAGTTAGTTCAGAAGTCAATTTCTTAAAGCCAGCATGTTGTTGTTGTTGTTATGCTGCTGCAGTTAGAAAGGCAACTAATTTGCAACTCAACCAAACGTTACGGATATAAATAATCGTGGATTGCTAATAGTAATATTGATTTTTGTAACGTTTCCTTGTATAAAAACTGCAACAACATTTACAAAGTGATTGGTATTGATACTTTTGTTTGTTGTTAACCTCCTGCCTTGAGAGACAATGGATACTCCTTGAAAGGGGGCCTGCAGGATGAGGAGTTTATAGTGAAGCAAGGGTTGCACAATCCTTAGCCACACTTCTCACCCGACATTACTTAATTCCAGTATGAAAGAAAAATCATAAATGATTAGACCAGAAGTAATACTGGGCTAAACATACGGAATAATCATGTTGACACACCAGTTCACATTAGATCACTTAAGCTAAGCAATGTTGACTTGATGGAGAGCGGCAACACTTCCCTGGAGAAAAAAAAATTCCATCAAGATCATCTCCCCTGACTGGGATATATTTGCAACTGAGAACTGCTTGTGAATTGAATATTCCCTAGAAACTTTCCCCTTGAAGATGGAAGCTGGTTCAACACGCCCAGGGTGAATGCCATACCAGAACAGAAGGAGGAGGAAGCAGAGAAAGACTGGTGTTTTCAAAGGGTTTCTTCTCCTAGACTAGTTGCTCTCTACCAAGGCTTGAGAGTCTTGTCTACCTTACTATTTCACCCATAGCTGAAGGTGAGAAGAGATAGTAGCTTCATACCTTGTCATTACCAAATGTCCATTCTCGAATGAGGTGACCTAACAAGAAATAGTGTTTTAACTGATCATGTTACTTATCCATTTATTATTCAATATGACCAAACCAACAAAACCTCCTTTTCTGCATACATCTCCCTATACTGTTCAGGCTTAATCTTGGAAATGGCTGACTTAGTAAAGCCGATTACGATTCTTCCTTGATATGATAGGGGTGCATTAAAAATTTTATGGTTTTGAATAACCACAATAAATCCTATAGGATTTGAACTCTGCATAGCAAATACCATAGTCTGCGACGGTATCCATTAAGCTAATGACCTCCATCTTTCCTGATTGCTCAATGAGTGAGAAAATAGATTGCTTGAACAATTAGAATATATAAATAAAACATTTGGGGAAACAAATCAATCAAATTGCGATTTGGTTTTATGTTGCAAATGTCATGTGATAAATTATAATAATTTTCAATCATTGTACCCTCCATTCCCCCCCCCCTCCGATAAACTTACTTTAATTAAATATGGATCTGTTTAGAAACGAAAGCTAGTTTAATAGCAATGTTTGCATTTGCGTGGCATATTACTCAATACCATAATATTTTTTTCCAACCTGCTCCCCCACCCCTCGCCCCATCATGTTGTGGATTAAATGTCTCCTAAAGACAAATTATCAGTTTCTTGAAGCCATTAAGGAGTGAAATATATTCAAAAAGTTTTAATTCATGAGTCGGGCACTACACAAGTTAGACTTCCGATCCAGAATGGGCCAGGCAGGAACAGATACTACACTTTGATCGTTACGATAAGTGCAGAGTAACTGGCTGTTGTTGAACGTCAACGTTAATACATTCTGTGCAGAGAGAATATGACAATTTGTTTATCAGCCACCCCCTCTTTATTAGCAAGGCTAAGCTGGCATGTTGACTTAAATGTAACGGACCATATCGTTATGTGAGCCACTTTATACTCAGTAACAGCCCAGACTGGTATGCAGCTTGTAAACTCTCTTCCAGAATATCCTACCTGTTAGATATTTACTATTCAAACAGACACACCACTTTTGTGTGAATACAAGCATTCAAGTTCAACTTGATATTCCAGGTTGGATGATAGACTTAAGCAATAAACATATGTTGCACTAATATGTTGCACTAATGCAACAAAATAATAAGACATATCTCTGACTTGTATACAAAAGTGTTAGGAGGTAGATAAATCTGATCCCTATTACTATTAATAGATTTCAGTATTCTATTTAGTCCTGACTAAAATGATATCAACACTCCTCCTCCTCCCCCCTTGCTATTGTACTATTCTATTATCTCCCTAACAATTCGGAGTTTCACAAATTGTGTGCTCAAAAGTCCTTTTGTCAACAGATCAACACTTACTTTGACAGTACTCAAGTCTATTCATGTTCTATTCAAACCTGCTTTTGGGTTAATAAAACTTAATGTCAATATTATATTGTAGGTTCCTCCCCATACATATTGTGGATTGGTTGTCCTCATGCTGACACAGCTGAGGCATCATTAAGATGAGTTTGAAGACGCTGCATCCATACTACCTTCCTGTGTTTCACTTGCAGATGCCATAAATTCTAGTTCAGCTGTAGATAATACATGTTCGCTTTTTAATATTCCCGCTTAATCTAAGCTGGTAGTCTGAGGTTGACCTGCAGTCATCCAAATCACTAGCCCAGTCTGCACATCCAATGAGATCGGTTATCTTTTTGTCATAATTTCGTGCACCATTTAGATAACACAGACTTCCAATGAATAAAATCTTGCTACAGTGGCAACAACATAGGCAACACCATAGGCAACACCATAGGCAACAACATAGGCAACACCATAGGCAACAACATAGGCAACACCATAGGCAACACCATAGGCAACACCATAGGCAACACCATAGGCAACACCATAGGCAACACCATAGGCAACACCATAGGCAACACCATAGGCAACAACATAGGCAACACCATAGGCAACAACATAGGCAACAACATAGGCAACACCATAGGCAACACCATAGGCAACACCATAGGCAACACCATAGGCAACAACATAGGCAACAACATAGGCAACAACATAGGCAACAACATAGGCAACAACATAGGCAACAACATAGGCAACAACATAGGCAACAACATAGGCAACAACATAGGCAACAACATAGGCAACATCGGGTTGTGTCCTTGTTGACAGTTATCGTAGGCTTCCAATTGCTGATGACACAATTCTTGGTTAACCAGCTTGATATCTTTACTGACTTTCCCCAGCCTTGCCTCCCCATCAACAGAAGTTGCCAATTTTACATTTTCAATATTCTCAAAACTTCTGCCATGTCTGCTGGTTGTTGTACAATCCATATTTTCAATATTCTCAAAACTTCTGCCATGTCTGCTGGTTGTTGTACAATCCATATTTTCAATATTCTCAAAACTTCTGCCATGTCTGCTGGTTGTTGTACAATCCATATTTTCAATATTCTCAAAACTTCTGCCATGTCTGCTGGTTGTTGTACAATCCATATTTTCAATATTCTCAAAACTTCTGCCATGTCTGCTGGTTGTTGTACAATCCATATTTTCAATATTCTCAAAACTTCTGCCATGTCTGCTGGTTGTTGTACAATCCATATTTTCAATATTCTCAAAACTTCTGCCATGTCTGCTGGTTGTTGTACAATCCATATTTTCAATATTCTCAAAACTTCTGCCATGTCTGCTGGTTGTTGTACAATCCATATTTTCAATATTCTCAAAACTTCTGCCATGTCTGCTGGTTGTTGTACAATCCATATTTTCAATATTCTCAAAACTTCTGCCATGTCTGCTGGTTGTTGTACAATCCATATTTTCAATATTCTCAAAACTTCTGCCATGTCTGCTGGTTGTTGTACAATCCATATTTTCAATATTCTCAAAACTTCTGCCATGTCTGCTGGTTGTTGTACAATCCATATTTTCAATATTCTCAAAACTTCTGCCATGTCTGCTGGTTGTTGTACAATCCATATTTTCAATATTCTCAAAACTTCTGCCATGTCTGCTGGTTGTTGTACAATCCATATTTTCAATATTCTCAAAACTTCTGCCATGTCTGCTGGTTGTTGTACAATCCATATTTTCCCTAACTTTGGATAAGTAATTTCCGCACTCAAGAAGTAATTTAGTTTCCATGTCTTGGATGTTGAAACTTTCAAAAAAATTGTTTATGACAAATTCTTGGATACATGTCCAAAACCTCCCGTCAGAATATCATCAACATAAACAGCAGCTATGAACATCTCCTCCTTCGCCGCCCCCCCCCCCGAGTATAGTGTGTAGATAATAGGATCCTTTTCTAATTGCTCGAGATGCATCTTTTTCAGCTGACAATGTTTTATTCCAACATCTTGATTGTTTCAAGCCATAGATACTTCGCTTTAGTTTGCAAACATTTGTTTGTTTTTAATCTCAAATCTTTCTGATTGCTTCATATAAATTTCTTCTTTCCGCTCACCATTTAGTGATGCAGTAGTTATGTCCAACTGATGTAGGGTTAGGTCATGTTTTGCTGCTAGTGCTATTGCAAGAACAGTTCGCATTCATTCAAACCCTAATCCTACTGGACAAAAGGTCTCTTCATCATAGTCAACTCCAGGTTTCTATAGAAAACCTTGAGATACCAGTCAAGCTTTGTGCTGTTCCATGTCTGTCATCATCATACCTTCGTTTGACTATACACTTGCTACCAATAGCTTTCCGACCACTGGGTAATTCAGCAAGGCTCCATACTTTATTAGTATGTAAGAAATCAATTTCACTTTCCATCGCTTTCATCCATTCAATTTTCATAGAACTCGAAAGTACTTCTTTCATTGTGAATAGGCCATTTTATTTGCAAGCAATGTAGACCTATTCACAATACTGAGCTAGAGCATTCCCAATCCTTGGCGATTTTCATAGTCATGTTTCCTCTTGTGAATTATCATCATCATCATCATCATCACAGACGTCTTGGCATTCAACTTTTACTAGAGATTGGTTTACAACTTCCTCACTCCCTTGTTCACATATGAAAACCGATTTATTAAGGATGACGTCTCTGCTACGGAAAACTCGCCTTTCTATATGATGGAGTTCAAAAGGACTGATTAATAGCATATCCGAGAAAGATGCTCTTTGCTTTAGGATCCATTTTGGATCTTTCATCAGGGAAATGCGTAAATCGTTTATATTTCAACCTTTCCAAACTTCTTATGGTGTCATCGCTTGCACTTCATTTGTTGGGGCTCAGTTTTGAACAGATCAAACTGTTAATAAAGCTTCTGCCCAACATTTCTTAAGCAATTTCAATTCGGACAACATTGCTTGTATTGTTTCCACCAACGTCTGATTCATTCTTTCAGCTACTCCATTTTACTCTGGTGTTTTGAGAACAGTGTGTTCATTGCATATACCCTCATTTTTTTAAATAATATTCTCACTCTCTTGAAGTGCACTCCCTACTATTATCTTTAAAGTCTTAACCTTCTATTTCCTTTGAAACTCTCTTCCATATCTTTCCTAAGCAATCAACAGTCATGTGTCCATTTTGTCCATAGTGATAAATTGAGTCCCATTTTGTTAATGTAATGTTTTGATGCCATGGCTTTCAACTCAGTACCACCAGTTTTTTTTTTCGATAACTTTGGACGATTGCTGTACTAAGAAACCAGTCATTAACATTCACCTTGGACACATCCTGACTTGCTTAGAGTGCTGTCACCAACATCTTATAAGAGTCTGGGAGACTAGCCAGGAGATGCACAACTATTCTCAACAATCAAATCGCTGATGATTAACAATCCCTCGGATATTTTCATCATCATCATCATCATCGTGATATGTTTATGAACAGAATCACCTTCTTTTAATTTCAGGGGATATAATCTCAATGCTAAATTGTTTAGCTACATTTTCTTTTGAAATCTGTCGGCCAATTTGCTCCACGCTACTGCAGGGCCATCATGATCCCTAATCAGATATATAAAAGTGACGGCTCCATTGACAGCACAATCATTACCAAAGCATGATCTGTTCACTGTAAGAACTTTGTGCTTAATATCGCATCTGCTCTATGGTCAAAAAACAACCGCAGTCTCATTCACAATGTTCCATAACCCATCTCTACTCTCATGCCATTTTACATTGCACTCTCCAAGTGGCGTTATGTATAACATTTAGCTTCACATGATTAACAACTTCTGTTTCCATTGCCATGTTCCAGATATTTCATTCTTATACGTTCTAAAATGATGCTAAAAACACCCAACGCCAATGACAAACTAAAAAAACAGAAAATGGTCATACTGTATTTATCATCAAGAAAGTTTTGTGTGCCCATAACGTTTGTTAGATATTTACTGATCCAATTTTATAGCAAACAGACTTATTTTTGTTTTGTGTGAATACAGTCATTCATCTTGATATTCCAGGCTGGAAGATAGACTCAAGAAATAAACATGGCAAATAACATCGAACCTGAGAGTCCAACATTCTAACTCCTCGGCCTAACATTCACAGGTAATATAAATTGGAACAAATACATAGAAGGCATTGCCAAGGCTGCTTCAAACAAAGTGGAATCCCTCTACCATGCTAGAAAACTCCTAACACCTGACAGTATTCTATATCTCTACAAAACCACCATCCACGGAGCATTGTTGTCACATCTGGGCTAGTGCACCATCCACTAGTCTCTCCCTCTTAGACAACGTCCCAAAAAGAGTCTCTAATAGATCCCTCACTACCCACAAAGCTCCAGTCCCTGTCCTAGTGCCGCATCCTTGTGCTTGTTTTACAAATACTTCAACGGAATGTTCTTCAATGAACTTGCTGCACTGGTGCCCCCTCAACGTAAACAAACTCGACCAACCTGACAATCAGCTAAATCTCATCCATTCACTGTGGAGTTCCCCAAATGCCAGAGAGACTTCTACTCCAATAGCTTCTTTCCTCGAGCTGACGCCCTTTGGAACTCCCTCCCAGCTCCCTGTTTCCCCGACTGTACCGACATGCAGAAATTTTAAACATATGTGAACAAACATCTAGCTGCACAGCTCCCAATTTAGGATGGCCCCCTAAACTTTCACCCTAATTCTCAGTAGCCCCTTACGTCTACAGTGGCAACTTGCTTTGTTTGGTAGTGAACTAAGTTAAAAAAAAAAAAATACATACCCATGTTGCACCGATGCTAACGCATGTTGGTGCTTTGCTTTATTTTCACAGGGACTACTAAATATTTAGACCCCTACACAAATAAACGAAAAGGAATTAGGGACAAATGACTGACCCACATGCGATCAATAGGGGTTAGGGGTAAATGAATATAACCCCTATTACTAGTAATAAATTCTAGTATTTTAATTAGTACCGACTAATGTGATATATATTAATACTATCTTCTAGACAGATTTCACTAGTACCAGTTACTTAGAGTATTGATATACTCCTCTCCAGGAGTTAGGCACAAGGCCAGTTTTTATCTTACTCCCACAAGTAAGATGTGACCCAAGGTCGGGTCGGGAAAGTGGGGTTTAAAAATTGCCTGGGCAGCCACGTCGGCATTCCCCAGTAGGGGCGCCTCAGGCAGTAAGCAATAAACTTACTCCTCCCCAAAGAGGGGAGGCGAAGCCTGGGAGGGTGGACCTCCTGGAACTGCACAGGACAGACCCATAGACCGGCGTAAATCAAGCCCCGAAGGCCAAGATATTACCAGTCTATGGGGTGCAGTATCCATCGGAACAGATACTACACTTTGATCTTAGCCAGAAGGCCGAGATATGGAAGCTGTCAAGACAAATCGATAGAAATTGAATTTAGATTAAAAGTATGATTAATAATAAATGGCTTATTCAACCAAAAAATTAGAAAATTTGTTCAATCTATTTTTCCAGTAAGAAAATGTTTTTTTGTAAGTTTGAATTAAAATTTTTTAGTATATTTTTTAATTTTTTTTCTTTAATAATTTTTACTATTTCTATAATTTGTTTGATAAATTATTCT
Source organism: Sepiola atlantica (assembly GCA_963556195.1). NCBI lineage: Eukaryota > Metazoa > Mollusca > Cephalopoda > Sepiida > Sepiolidae > Sepiola > Sepiola atlantica. The sequence continues at coordinate 89,363,457 of OY744537.1, read as the reverse complement.
TGTTTTAATATATTTATCATATATTCTATTTTTTTCCTATATCTTTCTTGCTGTTTAATATTTGTTTTTTAATTTTCTATTTTTTTCCTATATCTTTCTTGCTGTTTAATATTTGATTTTGAATTTTCTATTTTTTTCCTATATCTTTCTTGCCGTTTAATATTTGATTTTGAATATTCTATTTTTTTCCTATATTTTTCTTGCTGTTTAATATTTGATTTTGAATTTTCTATTTTTTTCCTATATCTTTCTTTCCGTTTAATATTTGATTTTGAATATTCTATTTTTTTCCTATATTTTTCTTGCCGTTTAATATTTGATTTTGAATTTTCTATTTTTTCTTATATCTTTCTTGCCGTTTAATATTTGATTTTGAATTTTCTATTTTTTCTTATATCTTTCTTGCCGTTTAATATTTGATTTTGAATTTTCTATTTTTTTCTTATATCTTTCTTGCTGTTTAATATTTGATTTTGAATTTTCTATTTTTTTCCTATATCTTTCTTGCTGTTTAATATTTGATTTTGAATTTTCTATTTTTTTCCTATATCTTTCTTGCCGTTTAATATTTGATTTTGAATTTTCTATTTTTTTCTTATATCTTTCTTGCCGTTTAATATTTGATTTTTAATTTTCTATTTTTTCTTATATCTTTCTTGCCGTTTAATATTTGATTTTGAATTTTCTATTTTTTTCTTATATCTTTCTTGCCGTTTAATATTTGATTTTGAATTTTCTATTTTTTTCTTATATCTTTCTTGCCGTTTAATATTTGATTTTGAATTTTCTATTTTTTCTTATATCTTTCTTGCCGTTTAATATTTGATTTTGAATTTTCTATTTTTTTCCTATATCTTTCTTGCCGTTTAATATTTGATTTTGAATTTTCTATTTTTTTCTTATATCTTTCTTGCCGTTTAATATTTGTTTTTTAATTTTCTATTTTTTTTTCTATATCTTTCTTGCCGTTTAATATTTGATTTTGAATTTTCTATTTTTTTCTTATATCTTTCTTGCCGTTTAATATTTGATTTTGAATTTTCTATTTTTTCTTATATCTTTCTTGCTGTTTAATATTTGATTTTGAATTTTCTATTTTTTTCTTATATCTTTCTTGCCGTTTAATATTTGATTTTGAATTTTCTATTTTTTTCTTATATCTTTCTTGCTGTTTAATATTTGATTTTGAATTTTCTATTTTTTTCTTATATCTTTCTTGCCGTTTAATATTTGATTTTGAATTTTCTATTTTTTTCTTATATCTTTCTTGCCGTTTAATATTTGATTTTGAATTTTCTATTTTTTCTTATATCTTTCTTGCTGTTTAATATTTGATTTTGAATTTTCTATTTTTTCTTATATCTTTCTTGCTGTTTAATATTTGATTTTGAATTTTCTATTTTTTCTTATATCTTTCTTGCTGTTTAATATTTGATTTTGAATTTTCTATTTTTTTCTTATATCTTTCTTGCCGTTTAATATTTGATTTTGAATTTTCTATTTTTTTCTTATATCTTTCTTGCCGTTTAATATTTGATTTTGAATTTTCTATTTTTTCTTATATCTTTCTTGCCGTTTAATATTTGATTTTGAATTTTCTATTTTTTCTTATATCTTTCTTGCCGTTTAATATTTGATTTTGAATTTTCTATTTTTTCTTATATCTTTCTTGCCGTTTAATATTTGATTTTGAATTTTCTATTTTTTCTTATATCTTTCTTGCCGTTTAATATTTGATTTTGAATTTTCTATTTTTTCTTATATCTTTCTTGCTGTTTAATATTTGATTTTGAATTTTCTATTTTTTACTTATATCTTTCTTGCCGTTTTATATTTGATTTTGAATTTTCTATTTTTTCTTATATCTTTCTTGCCGTTTAATATTTGATTTTGAATTTTCTATTTTTTCTTATATCTTTCTTGCCGTTTAATATTTGATTTTGAATTTTCTATTTTTTCTTATATCTTTCTTGCCGTTTAATATTTGATTTTGAATTTTCTATTTTTTCTTCTATCTTTCTTGCCGTTTAATATTTGATTTTGAATTTTCTATTTTTTTCTTATATCTTTCTTGCCGTTTAATATTTGATTTTGAATTTTCTATTTTTTCTTATATCTTTCTTGCTGTTTAATATTTGATTTTGAATTTTCTATTTTTTTCTTATATCTTTCTTGCCGTTTAATATTTGATTTTGAATTTTCTATTTTTTTCTTATATCTTTCTTGCCGTTTAATATTTGATTTTGAATTTTCTATTTTTTCTTATATCTTTCTTGCCGTTTAATATTTGATTTTGAATTTTCTATTTTTTCTTATATCTTTCTTGCCGTTTAATATTTGATTTTGAATTTTCTATTTTTTTCCTATATCTTTCTTGCCGTTTAATATTTGATTTTGAATTTTCTATTTTTTCTTATATCTTTCTTGCTGTTTAATATTTGATTTTGAATTTTCTATTTTTTTCTTATATCTTTCTTGCCGTTTAATATTTGATTTTGAATTTTCTATTTTTTTCTTATATCTTTCTTGCTGTTTAATATTTGATTTTGAATTTTCTATTTTTTTCTTATATCTTTCTTGCCGTTTAATATTTGATTTTGAATTTTCTATTTTTTTCTTATATCTTTCTTGCCGTTTAATATTTGTTTTTTAATTTTCTATTTTTTTCCTATATCTTTCTTGCTGTTTAATATTTGATTTTGAATTTTCTATTTTTTTCCTATATCTTTCTTGCTGTTTAATATTTGATTTTGAATTTTCTATTTTTTTCCTATATCTTTCTTGCCGTTTAATATTTGATTTTGAATATTCTATTTTTTTCCTATATTTTTCTTGCTGTTTAATATTTGATTTTGAATTTTCTATTTTTTTCCTATATCTTTCTTGCCGTTTAATATTTGATTTTGAATATTCTATTTTTTTCCTATATCTTTCTTGCTGTTTAATATTTGATTTTGAATTTTCTATTTTTTTCCTATATCTTTCTTGCTGTTTAATATTTGATTTTGAATTTTCTATTTTTTTCCTATATCTTTCTTGCTGTTTAATATTTGATTTTGAATTTTCTATTTTTTTCCTATATCTTTCTTGCTGTTTAATATTTGATTTTGAATTTTCTATTTTTTTCCTATATCTTTCTTGCTGTTTAATATTTGATTTTGAATTTTCTATTTTTTTCCTATATCTTTCTTGCTGTTTAATATTTGATTTTGAATTTTCTATTTTTTTCCTATATCTTTCTTGCCGTTTAATATTTGATTTTGAATTTTCTATTTTTTTCTTATATCTTTCTTGCTGTTTAATATTTGATTTTGAATTTTCTATTTTTTTCCTATATCTTTCTTGCTGTTTAATATTTGATTTTGAATTTTCTATTTTTTTCCTATATCTTTCTTGCCGTTTAATATTTGATTTTGAATTTTCTATTTTTTTCTTATATCTTTCTTGCCGTTTAATATTTGATTTTGAATATTCTATTTTTTTCCTATATCTTTCTTGCTGTTTAATATTTGATTTTGAATATTCTATTTTTTTCCTATATTTTTCTTGCTGTTTAATATTTGATTTTGAATATTCTATTTTTTTCCTATATTTTTCTTGCTGTTTAATATTTGATTTTGAATTTTCTATTTTTTTCCTATATCTTTCTTGCCGTTTAATATTTGATTTTGAATATTCTATTTTTTTCCTATATCTTTCTTGCTGTTTAATATTTGATTTTGAATTTTCTATTTTTTTCCTATATCTTTCTTGCTGTTTAATATTTGATTTTGAATTTTCTATTTTTTTCCTATATCTTTCTTGCTGTTTAATATTTGATTTTGAATTTTCTATTTTTTTCCTATATCTTTCTTGCTGTTTAATATTTGATTTTGAATTTTCTATTTTTTTCCTATATCTTTCTTGCTGTTTAATATTTGATTTTGAATTTTCTATTTTTTTCCTATATCTTTCTTGCTGTTTAATATTTGATTTTGAATATTCTATTTTTTTCCTATATCTTTCTTGCCGTTTAATATTTGATTTTGAATTTTCTATTTTTTTCTTCTCTTGATACTTTCTTTGATATTCAATATGTCGTTTTTTAAATTCACTTGTATTTTGATTTATTTTTCTATATATTTTTCTTGTCGTTTAGCATTATTTGTTTTATTATTCTCAATTTTCTTTCTTTTCTCTATATTAAAATATATTATTAATAATAAATGATTAGTAATGTCAATCAAGCCTTCATTTTTAACGAAGTAACATTTTGCAAAAACTTAAACTCTTATATTGGAGATGATTGCCAGAACTATGGCAAACAGTCATTAAATATCAAATGATGTTATACATAAAATATTCAAAAGTGAAATATAAACTGGCATAAAAAACGGGTACAATCGTAACACTAGCTTTTTTTATATGTGAATATATGCATGAGACAAAACCATCATGGTAGGTTTGTTATTTTTATACAGCAAAAACTACAAAACTATCTTATTACTGAGTGTCCTAAATAATAGATGCCCCCAAAACAAACAAAAAAACAATAAAAAGAAACAATAAAAAGAAACAAGCAAGTTTGATGAAAGCTACACCATATTACTAAGTTCTAACTGTTGTTCCTTGATAATTGAATGGTCTCTTAGCAAAACAACTGATCATTTTATTTTGTTTGTTTAACAGTTGGAACTTTTTACATTGAAGAGACTTGATGTACCGAGAAGGGCAAATGTGTAGCAGTCACATATTTTGATGCACTATTTTCTTTTGATGCGAATAGACAGATATCACTGAGTAATTGGTCCATCGGCCAATCAGATGTCTAGGTGTAAGAATACAATTTGTTGGACTTCTCACGCCCATGCAGCCTGGTCTTTTCCCACTTTTAATCAGTTGGAGTTAGAGAGCATACTAACCGGACGTCCTGTTGTTGGCCCTTCCAACTTGCCAGCAACGGGATGAAATTCACAAAAATGCATGGTACCCCTTTTTATAAAGATTGACTCTTAGCTCTTTTTAATTCCTTTTAAGCACAGACCAAAGTAAAATGTATTTTCTGTAAATCTTCAATGGCATCTGTTGTCGTCTACTTATTTCGTGTCTGAGTCAGATGGACATTATATCACAACCAAATTCTAATTCTAATGAAGACAGATACCCCCCCCCCCCTTCCCTCATCATCCATTATAAATGTTTCAACATGGTGGCTCTAACTTAAGCAGAGAAAAAAAGGGAAGATGAGGGAGGATTCCTAGCAAGAGAAAACAAACCAAACACGACGTTGTCATCAAAGGAATTCTACGACCTTCGAGAAATAACAAATAGTAACCAATTATAAGAAACAATCCGTGTGTGACGAAACAAGTCACATATTGCATAGTTACTTTTACAGAGCCGTACTAAAGAAAAAACGAATTGTACATATATCAATACGCATTATATAAGTATGTCAACCTAATATTATATAAATATTAATATTATAATAAGTATATAACATTATATAAGTATGTCAACCTAATATTATATAAGTATTAATATTATAATAAGTATATAATATTATAATAAGTATATAATATTATAATAAGTATATAATATTATATAAGTATGTCAACCTAATATTATATAAGTATTAATATTATAATAAGTATATAATATTATAATAAGTATATAATATTATAATAAGTATACAATATTATATAAGTATGTCAACCTAATATTATATAAGTATTAATATTATAATAAGTATATAATATTATATAAGTATGTCAACCTAATATTATATAAGTATTAATATTATAATAAGTATATAATATTATAATAAGTATATAATATTATAATAAGTATATAATATTATATAAGTATGTCAACCTAATATTATATAAGTATTAATATTATAATAAGTATATAATATTATAATAAGTATATAATATTATATAAGTATGTCAACCTAATATTATATAAGTATTAATATTATAATAAGTATATAATATTATATAAGTATGTCAACCTAATATTATATAAGTATTAATATTATAATAAGTATATAATATTATAATAAGTATATAATATTATAATAAGTATACAATATTATATAAGTATGTCAACCTAATATTATATAAGTATTAATATTATAATAAGTATATAATATTATAATAAGTATATAATATTATAAGTATATAATATTATATAAGTATGTCAACCTAATATTATATAAGTATTAATATTATAATAAGTATATAATATTATATAAGTATGTCAACCTAAAGCATATCGGTGTTATACATGTACAAAGCAAGGATTTCAAAGGTTTGGTTCTTAATTGTAAAAAGTTCACTTTAAAAACAAAATGAATTTAATTTTTCAAGCATTTTCCATTTTTAAAATAATTCCTATAACACAATGAGATTAGAATGAACAAGAACATAAGTCAATCATTAAACTGCTTACCTCCACCTGACAACGTAAGGATGGACCAATATCTTATATAGGCCTTACTTCTTCATATTGTATGAAGTATTTCCGAAGTTAAAACGTTGATAACTAAAAATAATTTGTCTTAACAGGCTAACATTTTGCATAGTGGTTATTATTATTAAAGAGCATCAGATACAGAAAATCTGAAGTTAAAATTATGTCAGAATTTCGACCCTGACCGAACTTTTCAAGGTCAAGAATATAAGATACAGGACTTTGTTGGCTACAATATGGGCCAAGTAACGAGTCTCTACAATTTACAGAACCGAACTTATCGCCAAAAGTGTGACTTTCCCTTTTTACATAACCTTGACCTACATATAAATTAAATCAGTTCCAAGTTAAACCATGACCGATATTTTGACCAAGTTTGGGGACGATTGGTCAAGCGATGTGGAAGCTAGGCTATACACAAACAGTGACAAACTCAACCGAAAGCATAACTTCCACCTTGGTGGAGGTAAAAACATTAAAATCCAGAATTTTATTCTTGAAATTTAATGAAGTAAATCACTTTTTGTCTAAATTCTTTAAATGTTTTTTTTTTAACTCATTGGATAAGCTTGTTTATAAATAAATGCAGATGACTAAACTTTTATATACAAATAATCATTTTCAGATTTTCACTAAAACAGAGAAAAGTCAAGTATTATGCACCTGTTACAAATGCTATCATCTTAAAATTAAATATCATATAAAACGAAAAAAATACAGAATTAAGTTTTAACTAGTTAATTTAATAGTGTGCCTATTCACAGCCAAATGCACAGCTTAAATAATATAAATTCAGCGAACTTGCAATGCATTATTTTCAAATAATGTTAGTTTTTTAAAAATAATTCTCCATAAAAGAAGTAAAAACTAACAATTAAAATATGTATATGAAATATACATATAAAGTTTTTTGATATTGTATAATTATATTATATGCATTTGTATTCTTATGTCGTTTATTTTATTTTTAAATTGCAAATAGAAATTAAGTTATTACTGTTTAAAAAATACCTGGTACAAACTAAGGCCACATGATATCGTAAAAAAAACGAAAAAGCATAAATAATAATAGCACCATTCATTGTAGATGATTTATTGAACACAAGTTTTTACCCATAGTTGAGGGAAATTGTTGGTTCATACTTTTCGCAATAGTACTAGCATGTAACTGAATACAATAGAGCCAACGGAATTTGAACTCAGGATATCAGATTTCATAGACCATACCTGTATCAAGGTTTAACATATTGAAGACATTCTGGTATCCATACTATAAATGTCTTGTCACCAAACATGCCCATATGCAGAAAGAGCAAAAGACTGTTGTTGCTAGGATGACTAAATGAAAAGGTACTCTTGTACTAAGTTAATAGAAAAGCAAATTCTTTGAATTCTCAGAAGAATCCAGTCTCTTGGCAGAAGAGACAAAAATCTAGCTTATTCCAAGGCTGTTAATTCAAAGAAAATGACAATTGTTACTACAGGGTGGGCCAAAATAAGGGTCCTATCTTTAAATTTGAATAACTTGAATTTGAATAACTTCCACAAAATAAAAGTTAAACTCACCAAACTTTATGTGTGTGTAGACTGACCCTTCCGAGATTTTTTGAAATAAACAAAACAAATTTTAGCCGAAAAACACTTCTTAAAACTTACAAAAACTAAAGTATTGTTTTTTACACTGTTTTGAGTTTTTTAAGCAAAAATAATGTTTTCTAAATGAGGGTACGTTCCTTAGGGCTAATACGGCTCATGCTTGCTTCGGAAGGGGTCCTTTACTTATTCTAAAAAAAAAAAAAAAAAAAAAAAATAAAAAAAAAAAAAAAATCAATAAATAAAAAAGTTATGAATTTTTAAAAATAGGACCCTTATTTTTGCCCACCCTGTAGAATTTAAACCACAATACTAATGACACACACAAATAAAATCGTATAAAAAAAAATCATCTGCTACTTGAAGCTTCACCTTTCCAGATTGTCTAGTGGTGTAAGAATAGACAAGAAACCGATTTGTTAAATTTAAGAAAAACAGATATTTGCAGATGATAGCTATTTAGTCTGGTGCCATATTTACCGGTTGATATTTGTTCAAGTGTGAAAGTACTTTTAAAATTTAAAGAGTGCAAAGGAGACTTTGCCAATAAACCGACATCTAGATTATGAAACCCTTCAAAAACGCAAAGGAGGGGGGGGGGAGCACATAAGTAACACAGGATTACAAAACAGATGCGAGTTGTTAAAAATAGCCTTGAACCAGTGGAAGAGTACAAAAGATTGTATTGTTTTAGTAAAAAAAAAAAGTCATAGCAATTATACATTTCTAAACTAAGCGAAAAGGTTTTTTTATCCAACCATAAGTAAAACAAATGTTAAACAGGGCAAAAGAATCTGGAGAAATGAGAGACGAGCATATTTGAAATTATTCTATACGAGTGGATGGGGCAAACATGGGTCCAATAATAACAGCACATATTTGTATGTCCCTATGGAATCTGAATGGTGCCAAGATTTGCGAGGTTTTGGTCGATACCAATATGAGGAATTAGCATTGTCCAAAAATAAGAACTAAATTATTACAAGGACTGATATTCTTCAGCGGCATCAGTTCAATCTGTGCGTTCCAAAATTAATAATCACAAACCAATAGATAGAACCGCGGAAAATTTGTAGATTAAGACCCCCCCCCAAAAAAAAAAAAACTGCTTTTATAAACGATTACGTGTGAATATGCTGGAAAACTTGCTGAAAATTAATTTTTAAATTAAAAATTTGCGAATTTAAAGTAGTCGATCAGTTTTATATATAAATTTAACATAAAATGATCCATTTCCGGCTATTCTAACTTTATCTGGCAGTTAACTAAAAAAATGTTACCACTAAGCTTAAGTCTGACTGGCAAAGTCATAAAACCACATGCAATCGGCTAAAAAAGTAGAACTCCCTTCTCAGAAAAAAAAAAAAAAATGCAAAGTATTTCCCATAGTAAAAAAAAAAAAAAATTGTACTGCCCTAAAACGCTAGAATGGCCTTAAATTTATATGCCAAACTGATCCCCTACTAAATCCTAAAATAATTGTTTTATTTGTTTTGTTTTTTCCTTCCATCAAGTTTTCAGGATGTTCACATGTAATCGCCTAAACAAAGAATCTCATTTTTAGGGGGGGGGGGGGGGTAGTTAAAGGTGTTAATCTACAATATTACCAGAGCCTCTTATGGAGATATGAAAATGCTTGGACGTTTCTAAAATACGATACACCCATTTAATCGGTGTTATTTCAAACGCAAACACGACAAACTGACCAACCGATAGATGGAGAAAGCATCTCATTTGAAAATTAGAATTATTCAAATATTTAAAAAAAACCTAGATTTCAAAATTGCTGCTAAAATCCGATTAGAAACTTAATTTCCTCCACATAAAACTAGTGTAATAAATAGTTTACACATTCAAAAACGTGAACAGAAATCTTTCATATGTGGACACTAAATCTAACCAGCAAACCAGTTTGTGTTCGAATCGAACACAAACTGTTTTTTTTTCAGTTTTTTTTTTTTATTTTGTTTGTTTGGTTTTTACTTTTGTTCACACACAACAAGGCAGATCGCTCCGGAAACATAAGAGGCTACTGTAATAAGTTGGCCCTATAAATCTGGCCCCTAAGTGGGAAGTTTGGCAGTAAGACGTTTGTTCGCTTTACATTTACATTTCTACATGTTGGTACAGTCGGAGAAACAGAGCGGAGCGAGGGCATTCCAAAGGTAAGCGGTCTGAGGAAGGAAACTATTTGAGTAGAAAATTTTCCGAAATCTGTTACAAATGCTATCCATCTTAAAATCAAATATCATATAAAACGAAAAAAATACAGAATTAAGTTTTAACTAGTTAATTTAATAGTGTGCCTATTCACAGCCAAATGCACAGCTTAAATAATATAAATTCAGCGAACTTGCAATGCATTATTTTCAAATAATGTTAGTTTTTAAAAAAATAATTCTCCATGAAAGAAGTAAAAACTAACAATTAAAATATGTATATGAAATATACATATAAATTTTTTTGATATTGTATAATTATATTATATGCATTTGTATTCTTTTGTCGTTTATTTTATTTTTAAATTGCAAATAGAAATTAAGTTATTACTGTTTAAAAAATACCTGGTACAAACTAAGGCCACATGATATCGTAAAAAAAACGAAAAAGCAAAAATAATAATAGCACCATTCATTGTAGATGATTTATTGAGCACAAGTTTTTACCCATAATTGAGGGAAATTGTTGGTTCATACCTTTCGCAATAGTACTAGCATGTACCTGAATACAATAGAGCCAACGGAATTTGAACTCAGCATATCAGATTTCATAGACCATACCTGTATCAAGGTTTAACATATTGAAGACATTCTGGTATCCATACGATAAATGTCTTGTCACCAAACATGCCCATATGCAGAAAGAGCAAAAGACTGTTGTTGCTAGGATGACTAAATGAAAAGGTACTCTTGTACTAAGTTAATAGAAAAGCAAATTCTTTGAATTCTCAGAAGAATCCAGTCTCTTGGCAGAAGAGACAAAAATCTAGCTTATTCCAAGGCTGTTAATTCAAAGAAAATGACAATTGTTACTACAGGGTGGGCCAAAATAAGGGTCCTATCTTTAAATTTGAATAACTTCCACAAAATAAAAGTTAAACTCACCAAACTTTATGTGTGTGTAGACTGACCCTTCCGAGATTTTTTGAAATAAACAAAACAAATTTTAGCCGAAAAACACTTCTTAAAACTTACAAAAACTAAAGTATTGTTTTTTACACTGTTTTGAGTTTTTTAAGCAAAAATAATGTTTTCTAAATGAGGGTACGTTCCTTAGGGCTAATACGGCTCATGCTTGCTTCGGAAGGGGTCCTTTACTTATTCTAAAAAAAAAAAAAATCAATAAATAAAAAAGTTATGAATTTTTAAAAATAGGACCTTTATTTTTGCCCACCCTGTAGAATTTAAACCACAATACTAATGACACACACAAATAAAATCGTATAAAAAAAATCATCTGCTACTTGAAGCTTCACCTTTCCAGATTGTCTAGTGGTGTAAGAATAGACAAGAAACCGATTTGTTAAATTTAAGAAAAACAGATATTTGCAGACGATAGCTATTTAGTCTGGTGCCATATTTGCCGGTTGATATTGGTTCAAGTGTGAAAGTACTTTTAAAATTTAAAGAGTGCAAAGGAGACTTTGCCAATAAACCGACATCTAGATTATGAAACCCTTCAAAAACGCAAAAGGGGGGGGGGGAGCACATAAGTAACACAGGATTACAAAACAGATGCGAGTTGTTAAAAATAGCCTTGAACCAGTGGAAGAGTACAAAAGATTGTATTGTTTTAGTAAAAAAAAAAAGTCATAGCAATTATACATTTCTAAACTAAGCGAAAAGGTTTTTTTTATCCAACCATAAGTAAAACAAATGTTAAACAGGGCAAAAGAATCTGAAGAAATAAGAGACGAGCATATTTGAAATTATTCTATACGAGTGGATTGGGCAAACATGGGTCCAATAATAACAGCACATATTTGTATGTCCCTATGGAATCTGAATGGTGCCAAGATTTGTGAGGTTTTGGTCGATACCAATATGAGGAATTAGCATTGTCCAAAAATAAGAACTAAATTATTACAAGGACTGATATTCTTCAGTTGCATCAGTTCAATTTGTGCGTTTCAAAATTAATAATCACAAACCAATAGATAGAACCGCGGTAAATTTGTAGATTAAGACCCCCCCCCCCAAAAAAAAAACTGCTTTTATAAACGATTACGTGTGAATATGCTGGAAAACTTGCTGGAAATAAATTTTTAAATTAATAATTTGCGAATTTAAAGTAGTCGATCAGTTTTATATATAAATTTAACATAAAATGATCCACTTCCGGCTATTCTAACTTTTTCTGGCAGTTAACTAAAAAAATGTTACCACTAAGCTTAAGTCTGACTGGCAAAGTCATAAAACCACATGCAATCGGCTAAAAAAGTAGAACTCCCTTCTCAGAAAAAAAAAAAAATCCAAAGTATTTCCCATAGTAAAAAAAAAAAAAAAAAAAAAAAATTGTACTGCCCTAAAACGCTAGAATGGCCTTAAATTTATATGCCAAACTGATCCCCTACTAAATCCTAAAATAATTGTTTTATTTGTTTTGTTTTTTCCTTCCGTCAAGTTTTCAGGATGTTCACATGTAATCGCTTAAACAAAGAATCTAATTTTTAGGAGGGGTGGGATTTTGCTGTTAGGTGTTAATCTACAATATTACCAGAACCTCTTATGGAGATATGAAAATGCTTGGACGTTTCTAAAATACGATACACCCATTTAATCGGTGTTATTTCGAACAAAAACATGACAAACTGACCAACCGATAGATCGAGAAAGCATCTCATTTGAAAACTAGAATTATTCAAATATTTAAAAAACCTAGATTTCAAAATTGCTGCTAAAATCCGATTAGAAACTTAATTTCCTCCACATAAAACTAGTGTAATAAATAGTTTACACATTCAAAAACGTGAACAGAAATCTTTCATATGTGGACACTAAATCTAACCAGCAAACCAGTTTGTGTTCGAATCGAACACAAACTGTTTTCCTTCAGTTTTTTTATTTTTATTTTGTTTGGTTTTTACTTTTGTTCACCCACAACAAGGCAGATCGCTCCGGAAACATAAGAGGCTACTGTAATAAGTTGGCCCTATAAATCTGGCCCCTAAGTGGGAAGTTTGACAGTAAGATGTTTGTTCGCTTTACATTTACATTTCTACATGTTGGTACAGTCGGAGAAACAGAGCGAAGCGAGGGCATTCCAAAGGTAAGCGGTCTGAGGAAGGAAACTATTTGAGTAGAAAATTTTCCGAAATCTAGAGACCTCTACAGTGAAGGGGTGGGATTTTGCTGTTAGTTGGGTGGGTCGGAGATATTTGTGTTGAGGCGGGTACAGGTTATAGACAAACATGTTTAAATTTGGGGAACATTTAGAGACAACAGAAATAATCTGTCACCAAAAGGCACTGATTAGTAAAAGTTTAAAAATCACGTATGGCAAACAAAACTTGATAGTATTTTTTTAAATAGAAAATTTGGTACTTATGCAGTTTACAGACCGCGTTATCGTTGGCACATTCTGGCAGGTTACGTAAACTGCCAGAAGGTGCCGAATGAAAACTTCTGTGTTTTTGTATGGAAAACGCTAACCAATGTTAAAACGTTAGAAACAGGAATTGTATGGTAAATTCAACGAAAAAAATTGAATTAAAAAATTAGGGAAAACTATGTAAATTTGTAAGACACTTAAAATATTATGGAAACAAAGTTAAAATCAAGAGAAAAAAAAATACTCATCATATGGTAATTTTCATGACTAAATATTTATTTTTTAGCGAAGAAAATATCGTGCAACAGTTTTTTTAATGATTTATTTTTAAATTTTTTTTTTTCTTGCCAATTCTTTTTCAACTCTACCGACTAGGTTAGAGTAAGGTAGTTTTTTGTTAGGGTATTTTGTTAGCAGATTTTCTGTGGACTTAAGTGCAGACGACAGAAAAAAAGAAGGGGTAGAGTTTCTGAATTTCTGTCTGCACAGAAATTCACACGGGTAGCTGTCGATGAAATCTCTGCTAGTACTGCACTCTTATTTCTGGCTTCGCTTCCTTCGACACTACAGAATTGGGTCTACGAACTGCGGACTATGGTTTACGGTTAAGGGATTGAACCCTTGTCCTCCAACTTAACGTTGGCCAGTATTTTTGACACAAAAACACAAAGTTTTTGTGCAGCACCTTCCATGAGTGCAAATCAAATTTTATTAGAATTCAATGCTCAAGCAAAGTACTTTAAAGTCCTTAACTCATGAGTTTTCAAAGATTTTCTTTGAAAACTCATGAGTTAAAGACTTTTAAGTACTTTGCTTGAGCATTGAATTCTAATAAAATTTGATTCGCACCTTATTTTATTCTTTCACTTCATCTAGTGCTATTAATGCTCTATCCAGTTTTATCCGGATGTTCACTAAGTAAAGATATTAGTTGCCTCATATCTTTTGTTGTATTAACCTTAATATATATATATATATATGTGTGTGTGTGTGTGTGTGTGTGTGTGTGTGTGTGTGTGTGTGTGTGTGTGTGTGTGTGTTGAAAAATAAGCGGAAAGCGTGCATAACCGCACTGATAAAATAAATCATGTTATAAATTTTTAGAAATTTTGTTGTTTACTTATTTCATATTATCAATAAAATTTTATTAATTTTCAGAATGTTAGTCAAATAAATAATAATCTATTCTTGCGATCTATTTGAGTGCATCAGTTTTTGTTCGAGTTGATTTGAATAGACATTAATTTCATGAGTAATTTCAACTTCTTTTTTGTGTCTCAGTCGAAAAAAAAGATAAAAAGTAACCAATGAAAATATTCCATTAATGAGAATGCACGGATGAGTAAGTAAATCTAAATTTATAAAACGTATGAATATACACTGGATTTCCATGATAGTTCACCTAAGTGAAAGAAAAAGTCTCAGATCATAGATTAAACGAAGTTGAAGATGTTTCTTTTTATATCTCTGCTGAAAGAGCAGGATGAAACAAAGGTGGAAGGGTGGCTGACGATATCTACCTTGAAAGCTCCCTCAAACGCAGGGTTCACTGGATTAATGTAGCAGACATGCTTAGAGCAAAATAATTTCCTCAATAGACAGATTTTTCTCTCTACTTAATATTTTATGCACTGATAAACAATATTCTAAAACAAACCAAATGTGTCAGAGATGAGCCTTTCAAGCAGGCAAAATAGAGAGCTTATTTAAGGCCCTAACTTATTGAAATGGATAGCTTTAACCAAAGAGATATTTAATAACAAGGCACTTTGAACGAAAAAATAAAATAAATAATATAAACAAATTATCAAAGTTTTTGATCAATTTTTCCAGCTACATATTTGAAAAAAATTTAGTGGTTTTTATTATTTTTATTTTTTATGTGTGTATGTGAGAGAGGGGGTATGCACACGTGGGAGAGGCAGTTTGTACAATTACAATCTAAGCATTCAAATGTGGTGTGTCATCTGTTAATAATGTTGACAGACAAGAAGTCGTCAAAATGCCCATCAAGGGCGTTAACTCACTATACATAGACGATTATGAGAAATCTTAAATTTCAGCAACGCAACAAAAGAATGTGTGAAAAAATGTGTCGAATTGAAATTTAAAAAAATAGTAAACATTCATTAGGCTACTTAAAGATGAGAAAACGATAATTCTACCTTGGGAATAAAGATAAAAGTCCAACTTATGCAATCATTGTATACAACAAAATTAGAGATTTGACAAAATTTAAAAGTAGAATACTTTATTAGAAATCCAACCTGTTTACTTTTCTGAATTCAAATAAACTTGTAGTCTTTCACTTTTGGAATATACAAAGCTTTATAATTTATTCTGAAACATTTCATGATTGGTGCAGAAAGACAGAGTTCTTTTGAACTTAAAGAATTACAAATTACTAATCAACTTAATAAGTAAGTCTAAATCATAAATATTGTTTTGAGTGGATTGTAGAGAATACTACCTACTCTTCCGCTGGTAAGTAATGACTGTACAAGTTCACAATATGTGCCACTTGATAGCAAGTTGCTCAGTCACAGGAATTATCTCAGATTTTTTTTTTCACCTTGACAAGTTGCTCTACTAAGGCTTGAAAGTGTCGTCTACCCTACTATTCACCCATTGTTCATACCTTTCACAACTGAAAGCGACTCAAAAGCTCTGATAGAAACGAACGTGGCATTCATTAGATCACTTTAACTACAAACAACTAAATGAATTTTAAATTAGGTCTCATTAAAAATGTTTGGTTATTTTTTTATTTATTTTATATTTTTAGAAAAATTAGGTTAAATACATATCTATAAATTTTCTTTGGCGTGATTGAAATATCTGACTAAGTTTCAAACGTATGTTCCTATCACAATCTCCAAAGGCAGAAATCTAATTTAAAAAAAGGAAAAAAAAGAAAAGAAAAAAAAGAGAGAGAGAGAGAGAGAGACAGACAGACAGACAGACAATGGATACCCCCTCACCTGTAAAATGCGCCTGCACCGGAAGTGTATAGTGAAACAATGGGCACACCTCTTCTGGGCCGGCATTGCTAGAGTCCAGTAGCAAGGAAAGGTCTAGGATGACTCGAAACAATGCCGAATAAGCAGAGAAAGACTAGTGATATTTCAGAGTTTCCTTTTCTTAGAATAGTTGGACAACCAAGGCTTGAGAATCTAATCTACCCTACTATTTAATCCATAGCTTGGGGGGGGGGGTGTACGGATTCATACCGTCAAGGGTATCAGACAACGATTTTAAATTCTAGCAAAAATGAGATTTGGAAGATGACTAACTTGTATATAGAACTGCCACTGCCAGCCAATGCAAACATAAAAATAGTATTAAACAAATGTAGACTTGACACCAGATGAAGATTCAAACAAAAGAATGTATCGATGGAGAAAGAGGGGAAGTAACGACTATAGTTTTGCTGTAAATAGAGTTTTTGTTATTTATTGTTATTAATATATCTTTGACGCTTTAGTAACATTTTCCAAAGTGCTACCTAACATTTACTATATACTATGACTACTCTCCTGTTTTCATTTCAACTTTCTCTAACCAACAAGAGAATACTAGTCGAGTACATTTGTATGTAATAATGGAAAAACGCTGATCAGACTAGGATCAAAGTAGAGTATCTGTACTGATCCTCCTCTGACTGCAATAATTTAATTTTTTATTTTTGCCCCAATCCAGAGTGCCGCTTTTTTGGGGGGTGGGGGGGGGGCGGGGAGAGCTGAATATCTCCCACATTAAAAACTTGGGAACCTATAGGGAATTTCGACAAAGATTCCAAGTTCAACTATTAGATTCAAAGTTCGAAAATATACACCTGAAGAAGGTTGAAGGGTAAATCGGACAAAACGTTATAAATATAACAACCAAGATAGTAGTTCGAATAATCCAAAACCAAATTAGCAATCCTTGTCTCAAAAATTTAGCATCAAGACAGAAATAAGCAAATGATAGTGAAACATTTATTTTCTTCAGAAGAATCCTCTTTGAATTTAATACTTATTCCAGTAAGTTATTCCATTGGCCCACCTGAAGCCCCTCCTGATAGGCAGAGAAGTTGCAATATTTCATTGCTTATAATGGAAACCATATCCTCAACAATGATCAAATTTGACAACTATTGCAATTCGAAATGGAAACTAGCACCCACTCCATGTTTTAAAGTCACCAAAAATCAGGAATTATAAAAATTTTAATGAAATCTTTAGCATTTATTCACACCATACTGTTTTTATAACAGCTAGATCAGTAAACTTAACTACGTAGAATTTTTGGCAGATCACTTTCAAATACTCTTACCATTAATTATTTTGAAAGTTTTAATAAAATCACCTCTCATCCTTCTCTCTAATAAAGTAGTTAAATCTTAATTTTCTTTTCAATCTCTCTCTAATCTTTTCCTCGTTTTATTAGTATGTGTCACTGTTCTTTGCATGCCTTCCAATCTCAATATCACATTCCAATTTTCATGTCTAGACACTATAAGCCAGGTTTGAGTCAAATACTCGATATGGAGGTATTATTAGAGCTTTATATATATCTTTAAAACAGCGTTTAGTTCCCTTGAAATAATATTTCTAACCATTCAATTTACCCTTGGCACAATAGACAAAATATGATTTTAGCTTTAAATTTATCATTAATATCAATTCTCAAATCGCATTCTTCGTTTTTTTTTTAATCTCTTGTTTAATATATATTCAACTTTAATATTCTTGGATTCAACTTGTAGTACATTACATCTCTTCTATGTTAAATTTTAATTTCCAAGTATCTTTCCAATATGACAACTTATTTAGATCCATCTGCGTTATTTCTTTTCATAATGGTCTAACAATAGTTTAACATCAAACAATTCTATTTCTGAATGTATATCATTAGGAAGGGAGGTGACGGTGGCTAACAACACTGACTGACGACATGGGTGTGCCAAGTTCGAATCCAGTTCATTCCACAGAATAACTTTCACTTGGGATGTTAGCAACCTTCATATGGTCCCTCCCATAAGTACTCGATGTCTTTCTAGAAAGAATTCTAATTAGAAAGATATCGAGGACACCGATTCCAACACTAGAATCATCCGAAATGAATCATTAAGAAAATCATTTAATATATATATTAAAAAACGGTCCTAATACTAAACTTCGAGAAACACCAAAATGCTTGTTACAAATTTTCACCTTCATTAGTTCTTTCCATCAAAATCTCTTACAATATTGACTATTTGCTTTTTTTTTTTTTTTTTTTAAATCACTATACTCATTTAAGAAAACAGATCTCTACAATATGATTGCTTTAGCTAATTACTATATAATTTTCGAAAATGTTTTCAAAGTTATTTAAATATGTGTTATATGTTTTACCAATTACATTTAGAACATTATCTTTCAAACAACTACAATGTAACTTCAAACAAGACATTTACATGAAATTAATCTTTAAAATGGATTCAAATAAAAGTCTGTAAGCATATCCAAGATTAATTTTCAGCTTAGCAAAGAAGTCAATGGAATAAAATCTGGAATAATTTACAGATTTCTACTAAAGACTGTCAGTCAGCAGCTACTAACATTTTCCTGAAGAAGAAAAATGCATAAAACTTTCAGATCCATACATTATCCTAATTACGTTTTGAATAATGCTGAGAGAAAAACTTCCAATGTCCACCAAAACCAGAAGAGAAAAAGAAAAACTAAAATAAATTTAGCCACTGAATAGTACCGGCTTAAATACTGACATGAAAAAGGAATTTAGCCAATCTTAATGAGATTTCCATGTTAAGTTCGGAGTTTTGTCCTAAATCATTTAAATCAGCTGGCAAATTCCAGTTAACAATTGGTAAATGGAATCCAAGAAACTGGCATTTTCTACAGCATGAAACTTGGACATCTGGAGATTGGAATAAGCCCTTCTTTTTAAATAAATCTCATAGGTTAGGGTTAGAAGTATTGATACTTTTGTTAGATAATGGCCCTATCGGAATGGACGTATCTGTTGGGGATCGTTGGTTTGACTTGCGCGAATTAACGCGGGTGCAGATTAGGGCCTGTTCTCACAGTCAGAGTTAACAGACGTGACAAGGTTACCGTGTGACGAGACCCCAGATCAGGGGTCAGTCTACACCTGCGAGAGGCTCTGTGACTTTGCGGGCCTTGCTTGGGAAACAAAGGGATCTGTGACGTCACTCGTTCTCGTGAGAAGCAAGTTTTTAGTCAGTCTGATTCGGAAAGCGAACTGAGTGGACGTGCGATTCACAGTGTAAAAATAAGGAATATTTCCCTTCAGGAAAGAAGACAAGCGCGAGAATCCTCCCCCCCCCCCTCTCTATGAATAGTTAAGAAAACATTAATAACTAACTACGATAAAGTAGTGATTGTTCTCTATCTCTCTCGACGTAACTCCAGTTGAAATAACGCTTGTAATAAATGAATTAGATTCAAAAGTAGAGTTTGTCTTCGGAGTGCACCACATGGCTTTTATTACAGACAACAGACGGCGTGGTTCTAGAAGAAAGAATTCATCCACTGGACGACACGACCAACCCTCTACACGACGAGTATACGAAACGCGTACTGCCGCAGTCCAAGCAGGAGTAGCTATGTAACACTTTCATAATTTTTAATATGTCTTTTCAAATGATACAATAGGTGTTGTTTTTTTATATGTACGTACAAAAGCCATATAAAAATCAGTTTTTAAACTCAATATTGCACGGATAATGCAGAAGAAATCAACCGATCTGGCATGTGACTCTACTGATTTGGATTTAAACAGCTAAAAACGCTTTAAAGTTTGTCCTTAATAAAAACAAAATGGCTGATGATGTTACAAACATTTAAGCAAAATATGCCATATATTTTGCTTAGCTGAATATTTGTTTGTGCATTTTGTACTTATATCTTCTGGTTACCCACCACACTTTGATTTCCCATCTCTGCTGGATTTTTGATATGCAGTAACAAGATTGACATCTGCCCTTTTTACTATATGGTAACCATTTCACTTTCGATTCTACTTTCCCCTCTACAGTATCTTACTATTTCTTATTCTTCCGTGCTTTATCTGGTTTAAAAGTCTGACATGTGTGAGTATATGTGTCTACTGATGTATTTATGTGCACACACACACACTAATATATATATATATATAGCCTAGTTGTCAAGAGTAAAAGAAATAAAAAAAATAACTAAATACAAATTGTAAAACAAAAAACCACATACAAATTTGATATAAAAAAATCTAAGTAATAAATAAGAGAAGATATACAAAATTGAATTAAGGATTGGATACTTTGTACAATTTAAATCAGATTCCTTATTAATAACATTAATTCTCTTTGTATTATTCAAACTACTCTTTTCATCTTGGTTGTTATATTCTAAATGTGTTGGCCGATGTAACTCTCGAATTTCTTCAAGTGTATCTTTTCGAACTTACAACCTAATAATCGAACTCCGGGAACTTATACGGAATTTTAAACTAAATCATTTAATTCACGGAGGTAGATCGTTCTAATTCCATCAGCCATGAGCGGGTAAAAGTATTAATTTTTATGTTATTCTTAGTTATTATGACCTGTAGTAAGAATTGAACCATCACTCTCCCTAAGTTTGAAAAAATGCACCTGAAGAAGACTGGAGGTTACATCGGGTGAAATGTTGTGAGAATCACGTCTAAGATGAGAATAGTAGTCTGAATAATCTAAATAGAAATTATCAATCTTCATCTAAAAAATTCCGAAACATTAAGTAAATGTTTATGTTTTACATATGTTTGCAGCCAGTATTTCCCGCTGATGAATTAGAATCCTTTTAAAGAGAAACATAAGATTTAAATTGGGAATATTAAAGCGAATAGAGTTTATATCACATCTGTAACTGCTTCACCAAGTCAGTTTCTAGAATGGATGGATAAATCTGAAACCTTAACTCCATGTCATATTAGATGCACTTTTGAGCAAAGTCACTCGAGGCATCAGCAGCAGCAGCTGCAACAGAAGAGAATAAGGAGAGTAAGCGAAGATGAAGTTTGTACACAAACTAATATTTAACCTTTACTGCCATAGCCTATCAGGATTTCCTGAATATTCTCTGCTGAAATGAGAACGTATCTCTTTGTTCAGCCATTAAATACACTATATCTTCTTTCCATTTATTTTATTTGCTTTTGGCTAACAAAAAGATTACTGAGAGTTTTCACTCTTTCAAGATGGGAAGAAAACTCCTCTACATGTTTGAGTTTCACGAAAGATTTTGTTTCATAGATCATCCAAATTCTTCAAGGTCTTTAAGTTATTTTATTTCGAATTAATAACAAGGTTTTAAAGCAACAGTCTACATAAATGAAACTCTATATTTATTAACATAATCTTCCAAAATATATAAAGAGAAATGGTTTGAACACGCCCGCCCTCATTTATAATATGTTGTGTATGTGTGCGAGTCTTAGATGTCATTAAGTACATGGTAGTTGATAAGCTTATAAATATTATGTTTCAGCAATTTTGAGATGAGGATCGATAATTTGCATTATTTGGACTACTATTCTCATCTTGGTTGTTATATTCACAATGTTTTAGCTAATGTAACCTCCAACCTTTTTCAAGAGTATCTTTTCGAACTAGGAAACTTGCACAGAATTTCGAACTGAACCCTTTATTTAATCTACAGGGTAGATTGTTCTCATTCAGTCAGCCATCTGTCGAAAGTTCGTACAGGTTCCGAGTTTGACTGTTAGTTTATCAAGTTAAAGGTCGGAGGTTACATAGGTCGAAACGTTGTGAATGTAGCAACCAATATGAGAATAGTATTGTGAATAATAGAAATTATAAATAATACTTATTAATTCAATATCTAACAAAATATATGTTATTGATTAGTACCAAATGAATGTTTAGTACCTAATGCATGTTTGGTACCTAATGCATGTTTGGTACCTAATGCATGTTTAGTACCAAATGAGTGTTTAGTACCTAATGAGTGTTTAGTACCTAATGAGTGTTTAGTACCTAATGAGTGTTTAGTACCTAATGAGTGTTTAGTACCTAATGAGTGTTTAGTACCTAATGAATGTTTAGTACCTAATGAATGTTTAGTACCTAATGAATGTTTAGTACCTAATGAATGTTTAGTACCTAATGAATGTTTAGTACCTAATGAATGTTTAGTACCTAATGAATGTTTAGTACCAAATGAGTGTTTAGTACCTAATGAATGTTTAGTACCTAATGAGTGTTTAGTACCTAATGAGTGTTTAGTACCTAATGAATGTTTAGTACCTAATGCATGTTTAGTACCTAATGCATGTTTAGTACCAAATGCATGTTTAGTACCAAATGAATGTTTAGTACCAAATGCATGTTTAGTACCTAATGAATGTTTAGTACCTAATGAATGTTTAGTACCAAATGAATGTTTAGTACCAAATGAATGTTTAGTACCAAATGAATGTTTAGTACCTAATGAATGTTTAGTACCTAATGAATGTTTAGTACCTAATGAATGTTTAGTACCTAATGAATGTTTAGTACCTAATGAGTGTTTAGTACCTAATGAGTGTTTAGTACCTAATGAGTGTTTAGTACCTAATGAGTGTTTAGTACCTAATGAGTGTTTAGTACCTAATGAATGTTTAGTACCTAATGAATGTTTAGTACCTAATGAATGTTTAGTACCTAATGAATGTTTAGTACCTAATGAATGTTTAGTACCTAATGAGTGTTTAGTACCTAATGAGTGTTTAGTACCTAATGAGTGTTTAGTACCTAATGAGTGTTTAGTACCTAATGAGTGTTTAGTACCTAATGAGTGTTTAGTACCAAATGAGTGTTTAGTACCAAATGAATGTTTAGTACCAAATGAATGTTTAGTACCAAATGAATGTTTAGTACCAAATGAATGTTTAGTACCTAATGAATGTTTAGTACCTAATGAATGTTTAGTACCTAATGAATGTTTAGTACCTAATGAATGTTTAGTACCTAATGAATGTTTAGTACCTAATGAATGTTTAGTACCAAATGAATGTTTAGTACCAAATGAATGTTTAGTACCAAATGAATGTTTAGTACCAAATGAATGTTTAGTACCTAATGAATGTTTAGTACCTAATGAATGTTTAGTACCTAATGAGTGTTTAGTACCTAATGAATGTTTAGTACCTAATGAATGTTTAGTACCTAATGAATGTTTAGTACCTAATGAGTGTTTAGTACCTAATGAATGTTTAGTACCTAATGAGTGTTTAGTACCAAATGAATGTTTAGTACCAAATGAATGTTTAGTACCTAATGAATGTTTAGTACCTAATGAATGTTTAGTACCTAATGAATGTTTAGTACCTAATGAATGTTTAGTACCAAATGAATGTTTAGTACCTAATGAATGTTTAGTACCTAATGAATGTTTAGTACCTAATGAATGTTTAGTACCTAATGAATGTTTAGTACCTAATGAATGTTTAGTACCTAATGAATGTTTAGTACCTAATGAATGTTTAGTACCTAATGAATGTTTAGTACCTAATGAATGTTTAGTACCAAATGAATGTTTAGTACCAAATGAATGTTTAGTACCAAATGAATGTTTAGTACCTAATGAATGTTTAGTACCTAATGAATGTTTAGTACCAAATGAATGTTTAAGACACTCATTTTCAAAAGTTTTTTTTTAACCTATATATATATAAAAAATGTGGCTAAAAAGCTTGAGGAAAATTAAGTTTACTATGCCAGAACTACTAGTCATACTAAACCTTTGTTACCAATTTCAGTGAAGATAGTTTGTACAATTTTAGTAACGCAATGTCAATTTCTAGTCAAAACAAAAGTAGACAGTTTTCTTGGAGAGATTCTTTTACGCAAAATCTGATAAAGAAACTATTTGTAGCTTAAATACTGAATCAATATTAAGCAATTTTATGCTGTACACAATTTCTTGCACTTGCTCAATTAAACCATACTGGCTAGAACAAAAAATATTGCTTTTGTTATTAGATGGCATAAAGTTAACTTCTTTTTTATTATTATTATTATTTTTATTATTATTTACTTTTTTTTTAAATTGCAATGGATTTTGACTTGTCATTAACATATTACTTTACAAATGTCAGGTTAGATAGATTTTTTTAACACTGAAGAATAAAAATAAAATTTACAAGGCTTTTTTAAAGATGAAAATATGATTCAAACAAAAATATTCTTGTAGTTTATTTTTTAAATGACTGAATAATAAGAGATGTCAAGAGTGGTTTATAAAATCTCATTGAAAAGTTATAATGCGCAATGAACTATCGTCAACGTTGGAAGCAATAAAATTGAAACGTTAGAAAATAATAAAGATGACAGCAGACAAGAAACGACGAACATTTTCTAGATCAAGAGTTGAAAACAGACACGAGCTTTGAAGTATGACTTTCATATTGGTAAATAAAACAAAGACCTAAGGATATATTTGCATTTATAGTTTAAAAACATTTTGAAAAATAAAAAACGGACCATTAAAAATATAAATACATAATCTAAAAAGATCAACTAAAATACATCACCAGCATTAACTCAGTCTTCAAATAAATGCATATTTTCTTTTTATAATTAAACAAAAAGTTTCCACTCATCTACCATATTCAGCAGATCTTATTACAATTAAATCTTGTCCTTATAAAATTCTAAAAAAAAAAACCCGAAAAAAAAAAACCCGAAAAAAACCCAACAAATTTCCTTAAAAGATTGTAAAATCCATCAAAAAAGCATTATTAAAAGTATGGCCAAGAAAACAGGCTACAATTAGCACGAGTGTGCCAGAGGAGCAAGAGTTTTGTTGTCAATGTCTTTTTGTCATCAATGCAAATGACCAAACTCAATATGAAGGCAAGCAAGGCATGTGGAGCAGTTCAGAAGCACGCTGGGGTCATCGAGCGTGTTTGAAACAAAAATATTTGTGACAGCTTGTACTTCCCTTATAACGTGGTCAGAGGTTTGTGTTGCAGTTGCTTTCTTCGATTTGCAATGGCGATCCTTTTTTTTTATGATTAAGTGTTCTAAGAGGATAGAATTATTAAGGTGTCACTTTTTAAGATGGCAGAAGATGGTGAATAAAAAATGAAAATATAATTCTGAAATTTTTTTTTTTTTTAAGATTTTTTAAATGTAAGAATCTATCTAATGACTAATTTGTTTTTATTCGAGTTTTTTCTTTAAATAAAATATTTTAACATATATCTGATTTCATGAGATAATGTAGATCCTCAAAACTGTTTAAATGGAAAACTCAAGATTATAAACCAGTCAGCCATGTAGCATAAATAGGACTATCAAAAAATACTGAGCAACCATTGAATCTAAAAACTATCATTGAGAATCAAAATGACAGTGTCCCCCCCACACACACTGTTTGATGGCAAATTATAGACTTACATCTTATTTAGCCAGATTCACATTATCATGTGAAATAAGAAATCAATGAAACCTCAAGAAAATGAAATCTATTTTTACAAAAAGATTGTACAGCTTTTTTATCATTAAAAACACTGAAGATAAATTCATACCAGGAAACAGTCCGTGTCATCACCTTGGTAATTTGATTAGAAAATCGAAGACTAGCATTACCAATCTAAGATAAGTAAAGATAAATACATTTACTGTTTCTGGTTTAGAATATACTTGATAAAGTAACATTTGCAGTTCAAACAAATTGATATGGCTCAGTGAATCAAGTTTATGTTTAAAAGTAAATGCACTCCTGCGAAGGTTATCTTTCCTCCTTCACTATTGTACGAGTGTTCTCACTGTATTTCTTCACATTTTTCTGTCTTCTATGATGTTTACTAGTGTGTGAAATCATTTCCCGTAAAGGGAGGTTTGTGATAAATAAAGGTTAGAAATTAAGACAGATTTTTCTACAGGAACATTTGTGAAGAGAAGAAAATTATCTCATTTTCTCTTTAAGATAAAAAGTTAAAACAAAGAATTTAGTAATGGAGGCAAAAGTTTCATCAACTCAGCAGAAAAAGAAAACAAGCGTTTACAGATATGTTTGAACAGATGTTGCTCATGAAAACCAAAGATGGATCCAAATGTCTAACCAAAATGTTGATATAATATACTATTGATGTTGAATTCAACTAATTTAATAGTAATCCCTAAATAATTCAATAAAAGTCTCCAGGATAGGAAGTTGACAAGTAGAAACTCGATATAGAGCATCATCATGTACGAAATGTGAGATAATGTATGGAAGTGAAACTTGGCCATTGAGGGTTTGAGGACATGTGTTGCATAGAGAGAGATGTTATGAGAATGATACGATGGTGTGTCATGCGAATCTTAAAGACAGATTTGATGACCTCAGGGGAAGATTAAATCTGCACAGTATAGGGAGATATGTGCAGAACAGGCGATTTCGTTGGTATCATCATTTGAAAGAATGTGTTTCTGGGTTAGTAGACGTAGAAAAGTTCAGGGAGCAGGGTCAGTTGGCAGGAATAGGCCAAGGAAAACATGGGAGCAAGTGATAAGGATAGACTTCAGAGAAAAAGAGATAAATAAATATCTGGCCAGAGATAGTCAACTTCCAAAAGCCGTTCAACACATGCCAGCATGTAAAACAGACGTTAAACTAAATATGATGATAATGATTAATTTCACTAGTTTCCTTAAAATGGATGTCAGTGAAAAGGTCGCAAAAAAAAAAAAAGTCATATCAACGTTGCTCATTTGAATAAATTTTGAAAACCTAAAAGAATCAGAGATTCAATTCTCAGATTATATTTAAAGGAATGGTTTTAAAAGTTCAGACAGCCATCTTGCAAGCTGGTGTTGTGTCAGAGCAATACATTAGTCACATGAATTTTAGGTAATTCAATATTTGATTTACATATTAGCAATATGGTAAAATACAAAAGACTAACCAATCATTGTTGACTCAACGGATATTATTAGCAGCAGAAGGTATGTTGTTACGCCGGCAGATTAAAATCAACTCAACCTGAAGAATTCAATATAAGCTTTCACTTTCTTGCAGAGAAGTTTAGTGACAGCTGCCGAGAGAACATGTCAGACTGGATTATTTTTTCTGGAGGAAGAAAGCTACAAACTTTGGCGACGACTCTGCTGTCTGCTGGTTTGGACACAGGCTGCTCCACAATGATATATGGTTTAGATAACAAATTATTTGAAAGGATCGAGTATCTAGGAGTGGTTAATGGTTATGGACAGAACTTCATCCTCAACTTCTGGTGATGGTCTGATTGAAATCATTGAAGAGAGTTACCTTTCTGCATTACTTTGAAAACAAAATTATTACAAATGTTGCAGATTTTAAGTTCGTCATCATCATCATCATCATATTCGGTTTAACGTCCATTTTACATACTGGCATGTGTTGGACGATTTGTAGAAATTGACTTCCAAAATAATTTGTCTCTGGCCAGGCCTTTATTCCTCTTTCTCTCAAGTCCATTCTTATCACTTCCTGCCAAGTTTTTCTTGCCCTTCCCCCTATGAACTGAACCTGCTACCTCAATTAACCCAAGAATTCTCATCCATTCTTTCAATGTAACCATACCATTCAAGTCTGTTTTGCACACATCTTTCTATACAGTCCACATTTCTCTCCCTCTCAGGTCATCAGATCTAAGCCTGTCTTTAAGACTCACATGACACATCCATTACATCATTTCTCTTTATGTAACACATGTCCTCAATCTTCACTATCCAGGTTTCACATCCATACATTACACTGTGTATACATGCCTGATAGACTCTTCCCTTTGTCGACAGTGGTAACACTTTGCTAGTTGGTAATGGCAGCAGTTTCCTGAACTTACTCTATTCACTCCTAATTCTTGCAATCACACTAGCATCTGCTCCTTGTGCTCCAATGGTATCACTCATGTAACAAAACTTCTTAACAAGATCCCTATCTTATTGAATAGAAAGTAAAAAAGGTTTAACTTCCAAAAAGACACGATGATGAAAATAAGGAATGGAATCATTTTTATGCGATTAATCTCATTTGGTCATTCTTACATTATAGTTACACCGGCAACAAGAAAGAACATTTTAATGAATCTGGAATGTTCCGATCCAGCAGGGATTGCCTTTTAATGGCAAAAACCAGTTGGCCATCTAGCATCAAAATTAATTGGCATAATTAGAAAGACTAGCATTGACAATTAATTGGAAAATGGTATTGTTGAAATAAAGTCATGTGAGACATGCTGAGGTCTCCTGAGACTATCGTGGCATGTCGCCAGTAGCCCCATTGGGTTGATGGATTGATATTTAATGAAGTTCTTTTATTGAATTAAAAGGTTTGAGGTCACTGTAATTTTTTAATATTAATTAATTTAGCCTAACTATACTATACATTGATAAATGACAAATTTGGTTCAGAGATTATGAAAAATGCATTTCCGAGTTAGCGACTGCAAAATAATGATGATTAATAGAAACGAACTGTGAGCGTGTGGATGTTTTTCATATATAAATAACAACAGGTGCAGTCAACCCATCGAGTAATAGGGTTTATAGCAAAATAAAATGCTGTTATAGATGTTCAAAAAGGGGATAGTGGTGTGCTGCCATCGTCAAAATGACAATTGTCATCTTGCCTAGACAGCCAGATAACTCGGAATCACACGGAGACAAAGGAAGCAATGAAAAACAACGAATTCCATTTAAAATAAAAAATCCTTTATTCCCTGTAAAACAGGTAAAAAATCAAGTTATGTTAGCGGGGGTCAGAATCTGCGACGCTAAGCGCCCTTGAATTTTGTTTACAAACTGCAGGAAAAAATGGCGACGGTTGAAAAAACCGCCAAAAGAACAAGTCTCTAGCAAGTCACGCTAACGAGAGTGGGTGATAATTATTATTAGAATAAATAAATCGAAAATGAAGAATTAAAGCAGGATAAAACTAGCTAAAATCCTCATAGGAGAACGCAGAATAAAAAAGGAATGAAGAAAAAGAAAGACGAAAAGAAAGATGTCGTAGCGAGCATGAAATGCAAACTCAAGAAAAAAAACGGTGAAGGGATGAATCTGTCCCTGATGGAAAGAAGGGCCGGGTACGAAACATGACAAGTGGTAGGTTGTAGGTTTGATACAGAAGTGATCCTAGTTCTGGATCATAGCAGAAATGCTGACTAACACCATTAGCTTTTCTCCAAATCAACTTGTGTTTGGTCACCACTTTGCTAGATGGTTTTGTAAATGACCCTCGAGCACTAGAACCAATAAATCCAGGTCAGGGGAGATAACGACATTGTATTTCATTGCAGAGAGATGTCGCCATTCTCCTACATACAGTGCCTGGTATTAAAAAAAATCGTTACCCATCTGGTACTTATAAAACTCTGCAAGCTTTGTTTCTTTGTCACTGTGCACACTGGATGATGTCACAAAACGATGACAATCTATTAAAAGAAAGAGGATAGGATTCTTGATGACAGCATAAATGATGAACTTCCTCGCTTGTATTCGTGTACAGTAGATGACATCAAAGAGAGTGAGATTGTAGCAGTTATAAATACT
This sequence comes from Sepiola atlantica, assembly GCA_963556195.1. NCBI lineage: Eukaryota > Metazoa > Mollusca > Cephalopoda > Sepiida > Sepiolidae > Sepiola > Sepiola atlantica. The sequence continues at coordinate 89,333,312 of OY744537.1, read as the reverse complement.
AACATTTATTTTCTCTCTCAGAGAGTTGCCCCTGTGAGGTGATTAGGCCCAATGAGAACCAATCAGCTTCCAGGGCGTAGCAATTTCATTCAGCCCTTTATAGACTAAGGGAATAATAGACAGCAGTCACAGGGTTTCCTATGAGCAACGAAGAAAGATTGTCTCTTCTGCCTACATCACAAATTCTGAGCAAAGTTGTCTTCTCTAACCTACACCCAATGGTGTAGGTAATATAAATAAATACTTATTGTTGTTCATGTTGTTTGGTTTTCCTTTCGTGTGACGACCGAGTTAGTTACAAATAATAGTATAAGAGTTGGTCTTAACAGTCTATGTTAAGATTAGCTGTTATAAGATGACAGGAAGAGTGCATAAAAATAACATTTTTTCGTTCGTTCGTTTTTTTCGACCACTAGGTCTTTAATTTTTGGTCTTTTGATAATGAAAGTTTTTCTTTCGAAAATTTAAGATTACCTTATTCCGGAACTTTTATTTGCCTGACAGTAACCACTTTTTTATTTACTGTTCCGATATTTAATCTGTTTTACGTGAAATATTAATAAATTGATTTGAGATTTCATTCTTGTTTTCTCTTCTCGTTTGTTTTTGTTAACCTTCTCCACCTTCCGGTACCTATATCCCATTGCTCCAGCCTCGGATTACAAACCTACACTTATATTTACCAGCAATGCTTCAAGCAAACTACAATCTCCTTTTAAATATATATATATATAAGTAGTTTAAAATGAATGATGTCAAAAAAACGAATGGTAGATTTTGGCAACTTTATAGATAGACAACTTGTCTAGACGACTCAACAGGTCACAGTAAATAGGAGCCGAGAAAGAGGGGGGGGGGATTAGAGTATTGATTTACTCCTCTCCAGGAGTTAGGCACAAGGCCAGTTTTTATCTTACTCCCACAAGTAAGATGTGACCCAAGGTCGGGTCGGGAAAGTGGGGTTTAAAAATTGCCTGGGCAGCCCCGTCGGCATTCCCCGGTAGGGGCGCCTCAGGCAGTAAGCAATAAACTTACTCCTCCCCAAAGAGGGGAGGCAAAGCCTGGGAAGGTGGACCTCCCAGAACTGCGCAGGACAGACCCATTGACCGGCGTAAATCAAGACCCGAAGGCCAAGACAACACCAGTATGGGGTGCAGTATCCATCGGAACAGATACTACACTTTGATCTTAGCCAAAAGTAGGCGACAGGTCATCTAGTTCTCTTCTAAAATTGTGGGAAACAACTTGCAAGCAATTAACATAAGGGCGAAATTCATTACAGCTGAATCCTAAAAATGCGAGTCACGGTATCGATACTCAAAGTTGACATGTAGTATTCTACAAAAGAAATCAGTCATCAGTGTTATGGACCAGTTAGAGTAATAGGCTGACATGATAAATAATTTTTAATGAGGTACAGAGACGTTTATGAGCAAGTAAATGAATGTCAATCGACACGTGTATCAGACTAGAAGGATTTGAAAATTGAGAAAACTAAAAATAGGGAATACAGAAATCAGCATGGAATGCATCAAAGTTCATCTCATCAGAATGATTCATTTAGCAGTGATGATCAATCCAAAAGTGTGGGGGGGGGGAGGGGGGGGGGTAAAAATTGGTGATTCAACAGCACATGTTTCAACAACTGAAAAGTCAAAGGGACAATACCCCAGGAGTTAGAGAATAATCTGGTGAAAAAGTTGGACAGAGAATAAAAGGTAACCGTATGGACAGCGGTGAAATAATATCCGGTAAAACAAGTAAATATAAGGATTTCTATAAAGAAATATATGCTTTGTTGATTAACAAAAAGGGTTTTAGGGAGTGAGAAATAGGAAATGATAACTTTAAAATGGTGCTCCTTTCTTAATCTTCTTCTATTCATTTGACGTCACTTTTGACCTTGTTTAGGGGTCAGACGTTTTCTGATATTACACAAGCTCACTCTCCACTTCTCACGGTTCAGTGGGTCAGCATATATAAAATTACGTCTGTCGGATTTTCCAAGTTAGGCCTAAATAGCATTACTTCTGACAAATCTATATTTTATTCTAACTAGCCAGTCTTTTACGTAAATTTTAAGTCTTTCCATAAAAAAGAAATTCCAATCGATTTCACCGATTACATTCTATCCGACTCGATACTTCTTTCAATAGCATTCACTGTGGGAGATTCACCATTTATTTTCAATTAAAACACTATATCTTACAAATAATTTTACTATTTTTACGACTGTTTTAAGAATTAAGATTCAAACACATATATATGATTAGTATTCTATAATTGTTTCTTTTTTGGGTCTTCTAATTTATAACTGCTGGGTTTTGGGCGGTTATTTTAAAAACATAAAACTTTCATTGTAACCCGTAAATAATATGCTTCCTTGTTTAGCGTTTTTTCCTTGATTAGCGTTTTACTAAAAATGATTGCAGATCAAGTTAACAACATCTATAATTCTCTTCTTACCTTATTTCTTCAATAACTTTTTTCAGTTTTGCCTTTATTGAAACACTAACAAAAAACAATGTCTTAACAAGAACACCTACAGCATTACTTTGACCGTTTGAGTCGGTATATCCTTTGTTTTGAGATTTTCAAATTGGCTGGTCACTAGACAGTTTATATAATGCATGAGTTGTTCATAAACACAGCCATGCATTATATAGAAATAGCAACCCGTCGTTGGCCAGTACTATTTAATTTCTTTGATTTTTTTTAATATAGGATTTATCAAAAACAATACCGTTTTATTACTAAGTGCATGGAACAAATAAATCGAAATTCCCAAAATAGGTACTTGCTTCTTGGGAGTTTCGATATTTAAGTACTTCAGTAACTTCATGTAAAAAAAATTATTTCCTTCTTTCTTTAAATCGATTATTTGAAACGTCACAGCAAACGTCCTCTATTAAATTATAGTCCGAAAATAGTTTTTTTTTAAATTGGCATGCTTACAAATTGAATACAGACGTACGTACAGAAGTTAATAATTAGCAACTTCACTTATTAATTCAATAAATATATTTTCTGCATATTTCTTTGAAACAATTACGCAACAGGATTTGCGGTGTCGCTAGATTCAGGATTTTTTAGGAAACTGTTTCAATTGTCATATTTACGAATATTATTTCTTGAGATTTTTGTTTGGTTTTATTCATATGTAAAAGTACTTAATTAACTTCATGTAAAAAAAAATCATTCCTTCCTACTTTACATCAGTTATTTGGAACATTGCATTTCCAGTAAATCCACCGGAGAAGCATTTTACATCGTCGACTAATGCTCTCATAAATAAATCTATTTCTTGTATTTACAAACTCAATCCAGACGCATATTTTTTCTGTGTCTTTTTCTTAAAAAAAAAAGACAACAAAATACGATTTGTTTATAAACAAAAAATTATATAGAAATACAACCCCGGCATTTCCTAGTAATATTTATTTTTGCTCTAAGTAAATACTACCTTTGTCAAAATTGCAAGTAATAGCATTCAGTATTTGATATTAAAACAATACATTTTTCTTTTTTTTCTATTCTTGAAATCAACATTAAAACAAGGTAAACTTAAACACTTTAAAAAAAAAAATGAAATTATAAATATTATGTTTTAAATACTTTTTCTATAATCCATCCGGGCAGCGCTGGGTATATACAGCTTGTACTAAAATAATGGTTACTGCTCACTTCAAAAAAGAAAAAAATATATACATATATGTCAAAAGTCAGGGATCAGTTTGATATTGTATTTATACTGTAAACAGGACCCCCCATCTAAAATAAGAAAATTAATGCGTTTCAATTCCCGTGAAAATATTTTTATCGACGGGAAATTACTAATTGACATTCATGTCAGAAAGTAAAGGATCATTTTGACATTTACTGTACTAGATTCACAGAAAATTAATATTTTATTATTCAATTCAGTTTAATATTTCTATTTATATAATGTTTTACTGTGATAAAGATTTTAGTCGGCCCTTACAGAGTGCAATACATGGAAAAAATTAAAAAAATATTTTATGCTTTCATGTAGGGGGTTCACTTATAAAAAGTTTGGAGCTCTGAATTTTGACGCTATAATTTATTGAGAAACTTTACTTAGAAACTATAGAATTTCTAGAGTATCATACATTAAAAAACTTACATATATAAATTTAAAAACTTTATATATAAGATTTTCCTTCTGTCAGTTTCTAGACACCCGTTGCCCCATCCAAAATATTGCCTTCATTTTTATTGAAACCTTCTTTAGTTTCTTTTGAAATATCCACCCACCCCACTTTCTCATCCCGGATGTGAATTTATCAAGCTAAGAGATTCAGTTGTCTGGCATGGAACCAAAATGTCTTCCCCCACACTTTTGTATTTTATCGTTGATGTGTGAAATCCTTTCAAAACTCGAGATGTGTCAGTCACGTTGTCTAGAACTTCAAAGAAGAGGCGTCGCTTAATTCAACTGTTCCTCAAAGCCATACATAGAATGAAAACAATCCCATCTTCCCCTCAAAATCGGCTCAAAGAAAAATAAAAATAAATCAAGAAAAATAATTATCACGTGACATGCCGTCGAGGCTAAAACCAACTTCATGTCTGGTGTGGATCCTTTTCCTATAATTAGAACTAACATTCACATCAGTTCTTCACCTTGTGGTCAAAGAGTAAACAACTTTTCTCACCCCCCCCCTCCCCCTTACTTCATACCAAGATCAGACCGGCAGAGTCAAGGCCATTGTTGAGGTGGCTTGTCATGTGAAGCTCTACGAAGTCCACCCTCCCATGCTTTACTCTCTTGCCTTTTGAGAAGGGGTTAGTTTATTGTTAATCGACTGAGACGCCCCTACTGGAGAATTCTGACGGGGCTACCTAAGCATTTTTTGGTTGCCTAGAGTGCTCTTCCCCTAAGACGCTGGCTTTTCAAATCTCACTTTTCCGACCTTGTGTCACATGTTCCCGCCATAAATAAAACTCTTCTCGCTTTTGAAGCATATTGCTATCTATTTCGACGTCATCATCACAAATATGCTCAGCATACGCCCAACCGGTGATTCCAAGTCAGCTTTTAAAAAGACTTTTTACATGTAATACTAACTGTACAATTTTAATGGTTGTAACTATAAGCCGTTGTGGCTACACTCCACTGGTAATTTTAAAAACAAAATTAAACCAGCTTTATAAATTACAAAAAGAAACTGATTAAAATTACTAGTACGTCCATGTTAGGTACATTCTGTAACTGCATTACTTCATAGGTTAATCCTACATTTTATAGTGAACGGATTTTAAAATCGACACCGGGTTTCCAAACTCCACGGCTGTCAAAAAGAGAAAAAAGAGTTTCCTTTGATTAAGGAGATAATTGTTCCATTCATTTACTGCTTTCAATTTAATAGGGGAATGCTTTTAATTCTTACACTGTTGACTATATACACTACTGAACATTTTTAAAGTAAAGATATTTAGTAGTAAAGATGGGAAGAAAGTAAATGTGAAAAATTTCGGATCCTTTTGTCGGCCTTTTGGCTAGGATCAAAGTGTAGTATCTGTTCCGATGGATACTGCACGCCTGTCCTGTGCAGTTCTAGGAGGTCCACCCTCCCAGGCTTCGCCTCCCCGCTTTGGGGAGGAGTAAGTTTATTGCTTACTGTCTGAGGCGCCCCTACCGGGGAATGCCGACGGGGCTGCCCAGGCAATTTTTAAATGGCCAGAGTGCTCACCTCTCGAGCGCTGGCTTTTAACCCCACTTGCTCGACCCCGATCCTGGGTCACATCTTACCTGTGGGAGTAAGATAAAACTGGCCTTGTGCCTAACTCCCTTGAGGAGTAAATATAGAAAGTAAATGTGTAAATATCCGAGTTGTTTGGAAACGGATTTTGACTTATTAGAAAATGTGATCACTGTTAAAAGCGTTTAGCTTATTATGAATCCAACTTTATGATAAATCTGTAAACATGTCACAACAGAAGTGAAATTCTTAAAAAAACATCTAAAGAGAAACGGTTAATATCTGGGGCGAACGGGCATAACAGGGGTATAAGCTGGCTTCCCGTGGAAAAGGGTTGAAGACAGTGTCTACGGATGCCTGAAAGTGATACAACAATTTTTTTTTCAGATTAATTTCAAACTTTTCTATTAGAAAATAATACAGACTAATAATTTATTTGTTTTTATTCAATTGTTTTCAAAACATTTTTTTAATAAACCGTGTGGAAGGAAGCTGGGCTCATTGCAAATTAAAATTTAAAGTGATGAGCGGGACTAGCCCGGAAAACTTCAATGGTCACCTACAGGAATTTCTGTGGCGCCGCCGAATGAAAACAAATTTCTTCGGCAATATACTGTATTGGATACGATATTATTATGACGTTTAATAAAATATTTGGCAAAAAACATTATTGTCACTTAATATTTCCAAAACAACATTGAAAAAAAAAATCACATTCCGTTGCTCAAAAACATTATTTCTTGAAAAAAAAAAGATTATTCTATTTTATTTATTATTTTCAATCAAATAAATTATTTTTCAAATAGTCTGTATTATGTTAATTATTATAATATGACGAAAGAAAAGTCTGAAATTAATATGAAAAAGAAAATTGTTGTATCACTTTCAGGCATCCGTAGACACTTTCTTCAATCCTTTTCCACCGGAAGCCAGCTTATACCCATGTTATGCCCATTCGCCATATCTGGGTGAAAAACTGAAATTAAAGTTGACTTTTTATATTTGATATCTTGAGAGGCCAATTTTTCTTTCTCCCATTATTGAGTGTTAACAAAAAATGTTTGTTTTTTAAATACCAACTTCGACATTAAATGCTTGCCTATTTATGAATATGCTTGCTTTGTTACAACATCTTAAATAAAACTAATTTTAATTAAAGTGTTGAAGTGATATTCACCAAATGTAAAACGGTAAATAGAAAACAAAAGTGAAGCGGAATGGCAAAAGGTATAATTGAAAATATTAATAGGAATAATAATCACGGAAGGAGGAGGTAATTTCCCAAGGCTCGGTTGTATATTAATTAAAGTGAAATGTGCTTCGGCATCACCCACAAGTAAACAGATGTTAATAGACATTTGCCATTTTGTGTATTGGTCACAAACGTCACCGTTTCATTAGCTAATGAAGATAACTGATTAACCAATGAAAATTATGGTGTATATATATATGGAATTTTCTCCTACTAAAAGAAATATCGAGTCGGATAGAACAGATAATCGATGAAATCGGTTGAAATTTTAAACAGTTTTATGTAAAGAACACAAACTAAAATGTACATAAATGATTGACAAATCTATAGTTGATTCTTATTAGCCAAAGGAAATGCTATTTAGGTTTAACTTTGAAATCTGACCTACTTTTTATATATTAGATTATTACATTTTTAAACTATCCGAAATTAGATATTTGTCGAAAAAAACAAAACATTGTTCTCTCATCTCTGAAGACCACAGCATCTTAGAATTCCAGCTACACACAGCATATAAACATATTATTCTGAAAACTCTAGCTTTCGTTGGCGATTACATCAAACCAAACAAATGAACATGTCCTTATGACTGTAGAATTATCGGTTTCTCAGTGGTGTACAATCACCTCCACAAAAGATAAGTACATTTTCGCATCCACTTTACGCCTAAAGATTTTAATCATTCCATGCCAGAATATCTTTTCTTTTCCACGTTATTACCATGTTCATTTTCCCTTGCCTTTTATAGCTAGTCTAATTATCCCGTTAATAAATAGATTTTATACAATCTTCTGCGTCATTGTTTCTGGTGTTGTGTTTTTTGCTTTTTCTCTGAATTCCCAAACTAAGTTTGGGAATGGATAAGCACATTTATATTTTTTTGAATCCGGAAAATTGTCTATATCTGGTGAAAATAGTATATCTCCTGGTACGACGACATGTCACGTCTATTTAGAACAGCACACACGGAATTTTGTCTCAACTTTTTTGGAATTGGCAGTTTAAAAATGAATAGTTACATTAAGAGGAGCCTAGTAAATAGTGTGTAATAATCACAGATAAAAAGTGTGGTTGGATGTGGTCAAATGGTGCAAGATGTATTGGCAAGAGATGAAATGCATCTCATGGATTGGGATTTTATGTTTTACGGCACATCAACCCCATAGGTTAGTTTGTGTTATACAGTGTATTTAGAAAATAGTCATTTGATAAATTCTGGAATGTTATTTAATTGTGTGTTAGGTTTCTCCTATAGAAGCTGGAAGGTATTTATTTTTCCAGGTAGTCTATTAATTGTGAAGTAGGCACATTTTTGAATAGCATTGTGAGATTTAGTATGTGATAATATTACTTACAGGTATTCCGATATTTTTTTTACTGTTGATGTTCATTATATATATATATATATATAGTAAGCAATGAAAATATATATGGCAATCAAGCTACACAGAGGCTCCCGTGTTTCATCCCCGGGGCATTTAGCCTGACGATTCCCCCCGGGGATGAAACACGGGAGCCTCTGTGTAGCTTGATTGCCATATATATTTTCATTGCTTACTACCTAGCTCTACTTACGTATCGAGCACTGTTGAAGTAAATACTGAAAACTGACACATAAAAAATTATATCTCCTTATAATATTTTATGTGGATACATGGAGTACTAATATATATATATATATATATATATATATATATATATATATATATTGTATGATCTTAGTTGTGTATATGGTAGTTACAGAGTTGTTATTATCATTTTAGTTGCCTCTTTTGCAAGTATGTCAGTCCTTCGATTTCCTCTAATGCCCACATGGCTGAGAAGCCAGGCCAGGACTACCACTGCCAGTGCCCATCAGACAATGGTACCTTACCAATATTTCATGTGTGTGTAAGAATTATTTGGGTTTACTCTCAATCGCTGTCAAGCTAGACAAAAAGTAGGAAAATTATGCATTTTCCTTGAGATTCTTTTAATCAAATGCCTTTCTAAAAGAGGTGGGGCTTACATACAGAAGGATGCCGAGTGGCAATCACGATAGTATAATATTGGAAGTTTGAAAACGGAAAGAAGAAAAAGAGAAAGCCGTCTGTTCAATTTACATACCAATATTGTAAAAAACTAAACAAAACAAAAAAAACAAAAAAAAAACGAGATGAGTCAACTCTAATTATGACTTTAATTGGCAGCAGCAGTAGGTCTGTCACATGAACTCAGCCTAGCCGGTGGAGCTCAATATAAGTTCTCAGTTTTTCCCTCGGTAGTTTAGTGACAGCTGCCTGGGGAATCTTTATCAATCTTAAAGTATTATCTCCTTTAGTTTGTATTATTTGGTTTTTAGGTATTTCTGCAGTTTACGGACTGTGCTATTTTTTTTTAGTTAATTCAATTTTTACAATATCTTGTTTATTAAATTGTTAAATGAAAGTACAGAATAGTTAAAGCCCCACTCCCATGTTAAGAATGGGTTTCTAAATAATAACGTTATTATTTCAGCACGGTCCGTAAACTGCAGAAGTACCGGTTTTTATGTTACCACCATACATGTATGGTAGCTGGGAACGTATTAATTATTCTTTCATACAATTTGTTTCCTATCTTGCTCAATAGCCCCGTTTGGGCTGGTTGCTACAGTCATTGCTTTAAGCTCTAGCGTTATGCTTGATCACATTCCATTTTAAATATTTTAGAAGTGATTTACATTTTAGATCGAATACCTTCGTTATGTAGATGAAAAGAATGTTTATTATCTAAATCTCTTAGGGACATAAGAATCTCATTAGATATACAGGGTGGGCCAAAATAAGGGTCCTATCTTTAAATTTGAATAACTTGAATTTGAATAACTTCCACAAAATAAAAGTTAAACTCACCAAACTTTATGTGTGTGTAGACTGACCCTTCCGAGATTTTTTGAAATAAACAAAACAAATTTTAGCCGAAAAACACTTCTTAAAACTTACAAATACTAAAGTATTGTTTTTTACACTGTTTTGAGTTTTTTAAGCAAAAATAATGTTTTCTAAATGAGGGTACGTTCCTTAGGGCTAATACGGCTCATGCTTGCTTCGGAAGGGGTCCTTTACTTATTCTAAAAAAAAAAAAAATCAATAAATAAAAAAGTTATGAATTTTTTAAAATAGGACCCTTATTTTTGCCCACCCTGTATAATATTGCTGTCATGTTTAATTAAACTTAAATTCTAACCATACTCCTCCGATGAAAGTTGAAAGAAATTCTAAAACAATTTTACTAAAATGAACCTGGTTTTAACATCCATTGATAAATGTCTTTCTTCTCTGGCCTTGAGCTGAGATCAGGGTGTAGTATCTGTTCTGTCCTCAGTCAGAAGGAAAACTCCTTGATTGATCAATTTTTAATTTTGTCATATCCGGAGTGTCCCATTTTTAGGGAGATAAATATCCCCTCACATAAAACAACGACCATATATTTAACTTTGCCCTCGTGGGGAGACAAGTAAATAGGGACTTTATAGTATTGAAGTCAGTGACTTTTTTCATGGCAAAATTTACATTTTTCTGTGCCTTTATTTCAATTTAGTTTTGAAGCTACACAATTTAACTGTAAACCTTCAAATATAACCCTAACCCTAAAACCTTCAAATATAACCCTAACCCTAAAACCTTCAAATATAACCCTAACCCTAAAACCTTCAAATATAACCCTAACCCTAAAACCTTCAAATATAACCCTAACCCTAAAACCTTCAAATATAACCCTAACCCTAAAACCTTCAAATATAACCCTAACCCTAAAATCTTCAAATATAACCCTAACCCTAAAACCTTCAAATATAACCCTAACCCTAAAACCTTCAAATATAACCCTAACCCTAAAACCTTCAAATATAACCCTAACCCTAAAACCTTCAAATATAATCCTAACCCTAAAACCTTCAAATATATTGATAAGTTTCTACAAGAAACCATAAACTCAAAAATGCTTTTCATTTTCAACTTAAATTCATTCCTTGATTCAAATAAGTTTCTTTGGTAAACGTATGGAAAATGGAATCCTTTCCAACCACCGATTGCCATGGCTGATAGAACCCTTCCTGAGAGTCCAACATTCAAACTCCTCAGCCTAAGATTCAGAAAACATGAATTGGAATAAATACATAGAAGATACTGTCAATTCTGCTGCAAAGAGATGGGCTCCCTCTATCGGGCTAGAAAATTTGTCACACTTGCCAGTATCCTACATCTCTATAAAGCCACATTTGCCCATGCATAGAGTATTGTTGCACCAACCACTAGTTTTTCCATCTTGGACAAGGTGCAAACAATAATCTAACCTAATAGGTCCTACACTGCCTACCAAGCTCCAGCCTCATCGCCGCAATGTTGCATCCCTGTACTTGTTTTATAAGTACTTCTACGGAATGTGCTCCAATGAACTTATTGTACTTGTATCACTTTCGATGTAAATACCCCCGACCAACACAACTTGCATCAAAATCCCACCCCATCCACTGTAGAGGTTCCCAGATATCGGAAAACTTTCTACTAGCTTCTTTCCTCAGACAGCTTGCCTTTGGAATTCCCTCCATGCTTCCTGTTTCCCAGACTGTACCAACATGCAGAAATGTAAATGTAATATGAACAAACATCTTGCTGCACAACTCACCACTTAGGATGGCCCTATAAATCTGACCCCCGAGTCACAGTAGCTAGTTACGTCTCAGTTGCAATATGCCTTGTTTGGGGTGAAATGTTTTTTTAAAATTTTGATTAAAACTGGAATGTTGGTATGATGAGACTTACACAAGTTAATTTGGGTTTAAAAAGAAAAAAAAACAGCTGCAGCAGACTGAAAAGTAATTGCCAATCGCGCATTAAATGAATAGAAAACTCATTAACAATTATGAATGAATTCTCTAACAATCCTGTTTGAACAGACGACATTTCAGATCTATTTTGATAAAGGTTTGCTATTAACCCACAAATATCATTTGACAACTGAAAATCTCCAATGTGAACAGCATTCGAAATGTAATAGATTTAATGTTTGAGACCAACAATTTCCAACATCTTGCAAGCATTAAGTTATTCCCTAATTGCAATAAATATACATTTAATAGAAAGTATTAAATGAATTGAATCAAGTGTTGTTTTTTTTTTTATGTGTATACATTTTTTTCTTTGTGGAAAAAAAAAAAGGCAAAGAAATCAATCATGCAACATTTGTATTATCCTGGTTTAAAAAGGACAGGATTTACCAAATTTAGACAGGATCTTTGAACAATGAAGAAACTTCATATCAAGCATTGACAACATAATTAAAATGTCATTTTTTTTAAAGGTAAGAGTTATAAGGTTCCCAGCAAACAATTTTAAAAGTTGTTTATTTATTTTATTTATTAAAAAATGTCTTCTTTATGATTACAAATATACTGATATCATACGGAGCAGCATTGCTTAATGTCAATCTATATACTTACAAGACTATTGGCCTTTCTTATTTGTTTATCTTGCTTATGTCCATGCACGGTTGATGATGTCACAAAATGATGTCATAAAAGGCATTGTGCACACTGGATGACGTCACAGAAGGAGGACGCCATCCATTACAACACAGAAAATGTGGAGGAAGATATATTTTATGATGTCATAATGTAATTAAAGGGCGATTGATGGTAAGTAATAGGATATGTAAAGAGAGGAGGATAAAGAATGGGTGTGAAAAAGAGGCGGAAAGAGAGACAAGGGGTAAAAAGAGGGGGGAGAAAAGGGGGGAGAAGACAGAAGGAAAGAGAAAAGAGCGAGAGAGAGAAAGGAGAAAAAAACGAATGATTAGGATCAAGAAAGAAATACCTATAATTACTTGAAAATAGACGATGCCATAAAGGATGAATAGTAGTTTTTGGCAACTTTATAGATAGACTAGACGACCTATGACACAAGTCATGGGTCGTCTAGTAGTTAAATAAAACACTGGTTTGCAACTTGATTTATCTCCATAAAATATACAATTTACATACATGAATTACATAAACCATTCTGAGCACAATTAAATCAGTTTTTCTGGCTTTTAGAGGAATAATAAATAGATAGGCATAGACATGTCTATTACTCTTTCAGGTTTCATTTCCTAAGAAATACCAAGACAATTTATAAGGATAGAAATTGAAATTATTTTCCAAAAAGAATTAACAGAAAATTAATTATTTAATTTACTAAATTAATTTTAATTCTTATATCGTTTATTTAATGTATTCTGTGGAAAGTTAGTCATCTCAACGACCACGTGGAACCCTGTTTCAGTGGCAGCAAAACAATACTTAATTCTGATTCTTAATTTTTTACAAATTAACAAATTTCGATTGGTTACTGAAATCGAATTTCAACCAATCAGAAAGAGTTTACCCTGGGAGCCAAGCACCTGTTATCTAAACGATAACCCAGAGGTAGTCAGGCAGTCAACCTAAGACTTTCACAGGTATCCTTGCCAGTTGTTTCCATTCAATTCGCTGTCACTGCCAAAAGGCTGCTCCTGCTGATGGCATCTCCAAATTTTTCATTTTGATTTAACAAACAAAATATTTACTTTCTCCTTTTCTTCACAGAAACTCCACTTTTTACTTGTTTTGTTAATAGAGTCTGTAAATAAAGTTTTAATACTATTTGTATGAATTGTCTTTGCCATTTATTGATATTGCTTTTCCTCTAGCTCTTCTTGAATTAAAATAAATATCCATTTATTTTCCTACTGTCATCTCTATGATAAGTGTAGTGGCTTTATCATTTATCTCACTTTCAGTCACCTCCTCCAAAGGAAATAAAGGACTTTGATTCACTGAAAATCACTTTGTTCCATTGATAAACAGACCAACTTAAAGGTTCTCTAATCTGTTTCAAAGTGAATAATGGCTTCGGTATCCTGCTGTCGTATCTGGAAATTGATGAAGTGCTGTGGATCAAGAAAAATCTAAACCAGTATCATTCCCAGCTTTGGAAATTTCCCCACAATTGACAAATTGTACAATTCATCTTCAGTTGTTGTCTTGACTTTCAAACTGCAGTTAGGCCATTTTGAACAAGTTCTTGTTGTCTTTGAGACAGCAGACTAAGAGAATTTAAATTTTTTTTAATTTTTTTTTTTAGTTCACCCCAAACAAGGCAGGCCGCCACTGTAGATGTAAGGGGCTACTGAGAAGAAAGAAAGGGGGAGAAGGTTGGGGGTCGTCAACCTAAACTAGGATCTGCACAGCGAGATGTCTGTTTACATTAATTTTAAATTTCTGCATGTCAGTACTGTCGGGGAAACAGGGGCAGGGAGGGAGTTCCAGAGGCCAGCAGCACGAGGAAAGAAGCTATTTGAGTAGAAAGCTCTCCGGCATCTGGGGACCGTCACAGTGAATGGATGGGATTTAGTTGATTGTCGAGTTGGCCTAGTGAATTTACGTCGAGGGGGCACCAGAGTAGCCAATTCATCGGAGCATAATCCATTGAAGTATTTGTAAAACAAGCACAAGGATGCTACATTGCGGCAATGGGACAGGGACTGGAGCTTGGTTGACAGTGAGGGACCTGTGCAAACGACATCATTGTGGTTTGATAGTGGGGGAATCGTTGATTGACCATTATTCACTACACTATTATAGATTTTCCAGAAATCACGAGTACCTAGTTTCTGTGACTGAATGCGTTTTTTTGTTAACTCATACCTTCTCTTTGCTTCGCCTATCACGGCCTTGCAATTATTTCTTGACTCTATAAACTTATGTCTATTAGTAGCTGACTTATGGCGGCCGAATTTACGGAATGCTTGTTGCCTCTCAGCAATGGCAGCTGCACATTCCAAGATGAACCATTGGCGAGAGTGGGGCTTGCTAAAGAATTTTCGCATGGGGACATAGGCTTCAATGCCTGCTTTGACCCATTCAGTTAATTCATTTGCACACTGGTCGGCAGGGAGTGAGTAGATTTCCCTCCATGGGGCGTCACTGATGTGATCTCTGATTGACTCAAAATCAGCCTGGTTGTAGTATCTCGTTTTGAGCAACGGTTCATCAGCTTTTGGACGACTTTTTAGGGTGATATGTATCATTAGCACAATGTGATCAGCATTCCCGAGTGGGCTATGAGCTTTCATCACACATGCCTCGGGCATTAAGGTCAAGAAAAGGTCTAGAAGTGAGGCTTGTTGGTCTACGCGATCGGGGATGCGGGTCGGAAAATCGAAAATTCCGATTAGACAGCTATTTATTTTTAAGTCTTGCCAGTTTCACACAATGTACAAATGCTGGCTTTTTGTGCCTTCCATAGACTCTTAACTCTTGCAATTTATACTGGGCAACAAAAAGTTGGACACTAAACAGTTTTTACTCTATACCCATGAAACTCTTCATGAAATTTTACCAAAATAAAATCTAAAGGAAAAAATATCAAATTACATTTCAAATTAATATACTATTAAAAATAAACTATCCAATTTTAAACAAATTTAATTGAACAATATGAAAGGTTATTAGCAAAAGAAATAGAATATTCCATTTTTCTGAGATCAATTACTTTCCAATGCCATTCACTGATTCTTAACTTAACCCACCATTTTTGAGTTCTGGTGTATAATCACAGATCAAAGAACCTCCAATTCAAAACCAAAAATGATTGAGCATTCACTGGTTACTATAAAAAAATCAGAACATTCTTTTTATAGTTAAACTTATTTTGCAACAAAGTGATTCAAAATTTTATTTCATACTTTACTAACACTTTCAAGATTAGCAAGACATGCATATCCAACCGATTTTAAAGCATACCTAATGGGATATATATGTCCCCAAAATTATAATGATTATGTTCATTTAGTTTTTTTTAGGCTGTTTACTATAATATAATTTAGGTTGTTCAGTCGCTGTGCATTGTGGGAATTTTTAATAGCAGTTCAAAGTTGACAGATTGTTTTGTTTTTTGTAACAAATTCAGTCTTGAAAGAGTTAAAGTATTTTTTGTCAGAGTATTTAAGATAAATGGTCTAGTTATATAGAAACAAGATAATCTCTCAATTTTTGTTATGATCATGGTTAAGATTGAACTTAAATTAGAATTAAGATTAATAGTTGTCAAAAGTATCGATACTTCAACATTTCTTCTAGACATCTTTTAAAATGATAGTATATACATTATTTATACATTATATACCGTTCTTTTGTTTTTGCGTGTTTTGTACTTTTTTTTTCTTCGGTTATCCACCTATACGTTTGATCTTCACTTTCCCCCATCTGACTGGAGTTTTTTTTTGTTTTGTTTTTATATCTAGTTGTTGGTGGGTGATAAGATGAATCTCCTCTCTTTCTAATACACCATGTTAATTTCACTTTCTATTCTTTCCCCCCCACTTTCTGTCGTTAGAACGAAAAAAAAAGACAAAAACAACAGCAGTCTTTCTCTGTTTAACCCGGCATTGTTTCCAGTCGTCCTTGACTTCTCCTTGCAACTGGACTTTAGCAATACCAGTTCAGGAGATGTACAGTTGACGATTTAGCAACTCTTACATGTGGTATCGAATCCATTGTCTCTGTGGACTGAAAGGGGTTCTTTTTACAATACCTCAATATGGTATATAATGTCTATAAAGTTTATGTAATCCAGAATTTTCTTTTGCTTAGTCAACTTAAACATAAGTTGAATACGTTCAAATCTAGATATGGTCAATATAGGTTTTAAAGGAGACAAATAACCGATTCACTTTGGTTCAGTTGGAATACTACTTTTCGGATAACAAAGTTTTAACTCAAATTTGCCATTGAAAAAACTTGTTCAATATGAAACACGATGACATATCTTGTAAAATCAGTAAAACATTTTATAAAGAATTGTTACATTTTTTTTTATTGAGATCAAGTTGAAGAACGTTTTAGCTGATGACAAAGTAAAAAATCATTATGGGAGATAAGTGTTTGTGTCAAATAGATTTTCTTCAGAGTTTTAATAGATTCTTTAATAAAAGAATACAAACTAATTAAAACAATTATGGTAACTTATTTTAACAAAACCTTTCTGATGAAATTTATTGTAAAAGGATACAGTTATTCAGTCAAATAGGTACTTATTGCTACAATATAAGGACTGTTTACCCACCCTCACGACAGCAAAGGTCAGTTTTTAATGTGGGGAAAATCCAACTCCCCCAAAAGGAACACCCTACATTGAGACAAAAATTTTAATTGCTTCAGTCTTGAAGGATTTCTTATTCACTGACGGAGGGCAGAACAAGTACTCCACTTTGATACCAGCCCAAAAGCCGAGAAAAGATTTTTTTCTAAACAATTATTTTCTTCCAAATTCAAATATCAAAAACTCTTGCAATTCTTTATCACAATGGTTGAAATAAAATAGAAATTATTTTTTTGCATTGAAGTAAACTAGATGTAAAAATGGCTAAACCAACAATCTAAAAAACTTTAAGGTTTTTACCCATCATATATATACACTGAAGAGTGCCTACCTGAGAGAACTTGAAGGCCTACTAGACACTCGAGTGTCTAAGGTCTCTCTGTACAGGGGTTTGTCAGTACAACCTGGCATAAAAGATACTTATCCTACAAGTAAACCCTGACCAAATATTCAAAATAACATAGTATTCGAAGCCCAAATAAGATACCCTCGACACGGCTATACACTGACTCATACGAGGAATGGTGCACCTGCTCTGAGTAATGTTACCTCAAGTAACAGCACTTGGCTGGATACTCCACCAGACTAGATGAATTATTGTCTTGGAATCCGGTAAGACCAAGAGACCACACGAAAGATATACTATAACATAGTTAATCGGTCAATTGGGGAGAGAAAAATTAATGTTCTTCACTTGTTTACCAACTTAATGTTTGGCAGGTAAGGTTTAATGGGATATTTGAATAACTATGTATTTCCTATAGAGATCAAGTGTTAGCCCCCCGAAAAAAAAAACCTTGATTTCTGAGAACTTCGACTGAAGTATAATGAATATATGTATATATTCGGGGAAGTTAAAAATAGACTGACACGTAGCTAAGGCATATTCCGACAACGTTCATAGAATCTTTAGTCAGTCTTTCTAGATATGCTGCCCTTCGCATAAATAGAACTTAAATGTGGCAATGTCTCGTGGGCTAACGGTTATGACGATTGCTTGCAGAGTCTAGGTTGATTCTGTGGCAGGGGTTCGAACCATGCGACCGTCTGAGATTATTATCCCTACACTGATGAGAGCGAAGCTTGAAATGCTGGTGTATGTAGGTAAAAATAATTTAATATTATTTACTTAAAATTAATATTGTTTCTTATATATATATATATAAATATATATATATATAATAAATAAAAGAGAGAGAGAGAGAGAGAGAGAGAGAGAGAGAGAGAGAGAGAGCTAGAGCTATATTCCCCAGTTTTCATGATAGTTGTAATAGAAGCATTTCTTTTTTAATATATAGATGCTGGCCTAAAGTTGTAATCACCAGATACAGTTCATGTGACTATCAGAACGAGGCTGAACACAGTTCTGAAAATATAAAGATTGATTTTAACATTGAAATATAAAGCTGCTAAAAATATGACATACTTGCTTCTAAAAATAAACAAAAGCTAAAATAATAATTTAAAAATCAAATAGAACTAAGTATCTTAAAAATGAATTTTTCCCCCTTTTTATTTGCATTTTTAAGAGAAAACAGGTTTGAAATGTGTGTGAGTATGCATTGTGTGTATGGCCAATGATGTATCAGAAGTAACAGTCTTTTTAAATACTTATAAATGCTCTTAATATATTTCTTAATATATCCAATACCAACTATTAAGGACATAGAAAAACAATGTTAGAACCATTGTAAACAAATACTTGTTAAGATTTGAGCAATAGTATTTTTACGGTTAAGCAAAAAACAAAAAAAAAATAGCAATATTTGTGAAACTTTATTTAAATAGTTGAAAAACATTTTTACACAGGAATATTTTGCACAAGCAGACTTAATACTGCAATATCGTGAACATCTATGCCAAATGTTTCTTGTGCAGTTGCCAGTTTCTTGTGCAGTCAGATCAAATAAATGCTCTTTAAGAGTAAAGGCTTAAAAAGTAGTTGAAAAAATATGGTTGATGATAAAAGAATTTAAAATATCAATCCGAATGCATTTGTTAAACTATTCAATTGTAATACTAGCATGATTGATACTTATGAGAACAAAGAAAATGGACATTTCACACTTCCACGCCTTTAACATGAACAAGAGTCTAGTGAACTTCTAAGTGTGAACAAAGTTATCTATCCCAATATTAAATTTCTGAGAAAAAAAAAAGAAATTGTTTTCTTCTTAGAAAGAGCTTGGAGAAGCCTTTCTCAGTTACACAAGGATCAACAGAAACTGATAGGCTTGTTTGCAGGTGATAATATTCATGGAAGAGGAGACATCTGTATTAACTTTGTACCCCTCCTTCAAAGAAAGAAATTGTGACAAGGAAATTTAGCTGAACTTTTGAGAAGTTACTGCGCAAAATAAAAATTGGTTTTACTTGAAAAAAGAAAAAAGAAAAAAGTTTAATAGTGTAGAAGAAAGAAGAAAAATTAAAAATACAAATTTTTAAACGCTTAACCAAATAACTTTCAAAAGTCTTTAAACATTCTACTAATTGAAATCATTGAATACAAGATCAACACTTTCAGACACCTACAACATAACAAAGTGTTTTCATTTAAGAAGTGCTTCTGTGGATATCATCTTATTTTTTAGTTCATTATGACAATAGAAATAAAACAAATTTAAAATCAAGAAATATAGAAAAAGAATGTTTCAGCCCAAAATTTAAAGAGCAAAACCTTTTTCTTCACTAAAATTTAACCAGCAGAGTTGCTTGCTTAGACAGAGAAATACTTCAACTAAATGAAATGAGTAAAGAAAGTTTTTAAGAATTGGTTTATTTTCTTCAACTGTTGTAAAAATTAATTTTAATGATATAAGAGTAAAGGTGATATACAAAAACGTCATTAAAAAAGGCAAGATTTGTAATAATTAAGAAAAATATTTGATAGAAAAAAGTAAGCAAAAAATCATGAAAAAAGTCATATTTGTCTGTATTTTGTGATGCAGAATTTTTATGATTTTCGGACTTGTTTTCTCATCTTGGTTGTTGTCATCACAGAGTTTCGGCAGTTGCTGAGTATCGAACTCTAAAACCATTACGTACACTGTTTGCCTTCCATTTAGTTAACTTATTAAATCGCCTTGCTACCTTTGTTCGAATTGAACTCGGAACCTCAAGGTAACTTGCACACTTTAACGAACATCCTAGCAATGTGTCCATGGAACAAGTGAAAGAATTTTTTATACTTAGTCTGTCTTTAATACTTGGCCTGTTTTGCAGATTGGTATATCCTAGCACGTGAGCTCTTTCCTTAAGTCCTAAAGTCCTTGAGATATTCACTATCATTGCAACTTCATCTCACGGCAGGAACGGGGTCGATGGTCACCCTTTTCCTTCCATACATGATCGGCTATTGTCTCTCCTCGAGTTACTGCTTTCTGATGTTCTTTCTGTCACTTTGAAAAGGTACCAGGTTTCACCCTTATAAACCTTTCAACAATTACACAAAATGTAGTATATGCAATTTCAGATAAAATTAGATAGACTTTTGGAAAAATCTTATAGGATTTTTTTTTGTCTAAGCAAAACTATTACATTTCTCAAAGATCCCATATTCTGAAACATTGAGAACTATTGTGTGATTTGAATACTAATACTGCTGTTATTATCTATGTACATGCAAAACAGGCTCATTAAGATGTATCTTTAACATGCAATTATATATATATATATATATATATATATAAAGAGAATGCTGCCCAGACTAAATTGGGATGTCTAATTTATCTAAAAGTTTTAAAAAGCAAGTTCTAATAATTACTAATAATTATTATGGATTTCTAATATTTTCATACATTTTATGATAACGGTGTTACAAAAATAGAAAACAATTATTCTCTTATATGCATTCTCAAACTATTTGCATTTCAATAATGTACACTCGTCAAAATAATGAGATTTTCTTGGTGGTAAATCAAGTGTTGCTTAGCAACCCCTTTGTTCGCATTTACATTTTTCAATCGAAAAAAAAAAAAAAAAAAGACTCCAATGAAAACAAGTATTGATTTCGAATTCTTGTCTGACGTTTTAAACAGCAGTATTGTTATTTTATACTTTTGGACGGATATCGTCAATCATTATTTCATATGAAGAGGTTTATTTTATTCACGAAAAAGTTGAGGAAATGTCACATTTGAGAGAAATTCATTCTCCAGTTTGATGTTAGATATAATGATACAAGGAAAGAGCAAAATGCTGGAAACATGGAAAATATAACAAATATAATGGTAATAATCTGAACTAGCAGGACCCGTGTAAATTACACAAAATGATGTTTTCGATACTAATTATCGTTTTCCTAACCTATACATGTTTGAATAAAATATGATAAGATTTAATTTATATATTTATTTAAAAAATGTCTTCCCGGTCGTCCTCTATCTACCTCCCCTCCCCCTTCGATGTAGAAAAAAAAATCTTAGAGGTTTGTTTGGATCGAACTATAAACTAGTCGAGCCGACGTAAAAAACAGACGTCAAAATCCTACGTCGCTAACCGTTGCGTCAAAGGGAAATACTTGTAATATTTCGAAAATTAGGTGACTTGAATGCTTTTCCAAATCTAGGTGCGGCACGCATGCGCAGAGCTTTTGATGTAAGCGTGCCACACGAACACACACCCTATCGTATTAATATATAGATAAACACGGCATAATCACGTTGACACACAGAGGTTAAGCTATATTGAGCCTAGTCAGTACTAAAAGGAGTGACCATTTGGGAATACCAGGTGCTTATATGTTATATGCTCTCCACTTACCTCAGCATTGTTTCTAGTCGTCCTGGATTTCTCCTTGCCACTGGAATCAAGCAGTGCCGGTTCATGTGAGGTGTGGTTGGAGATTGCCCAACCCTTGCTTCACAATTAAACGCACAGCTACCCTTACAGGGGGTATCCATTGTCTCAAGGCTGAACGGAGGCCATGAAATAATGGAAGAATAATTGTTACTTTTATGATTCTGAATGTAACGTGGTGTCGTGGTTATAGGCGCGGACTATGAGCTCGGCATGCTAGGTTACAGTACTTTCAGGACTGCCACATCACTTTCACTAATACCCTTGGGAAAGGTATGAATCCATATATCCTCCCTCCAGCTATAGATTAAGCAGCATGATAGACCAAACTCTGAAGCCTTGGTTGTGCAACTAGTCTAGAAGGAAAACGCTGAAATAACATCAGTCTTTCTCCGCTTATCCTGGCATCGTTTCCAGTTGTCCTGAACTTCTCCTTTCCACTAGATTTAAGCAATGCCGGTTCAGGAGAGGTGTGGTTGGTGACTGCGTAACTGTTGCTTCACTATACTCCTCACACATGCACCCTTACAGAGGGAATCCACTGTCTCTAGAGATTGAAAGGGGGGCTTTTTATGATTTTATTCATGTAGATTTAATATAATTTGTGAAAACCAAAAGATGACTATACTCCAGCAAATATCATTTTGTGTCTAGAGACAGTTATATAAGCATCGAATCATACACACACTTTATCATGATGGATGAATTGTTAAGACGAAAGTCATCAATAAAATTGACAAAGTCAAATAAAATACTTAAAACAGTCTCCTAAATATATTTATCAAAGCAAAAAGACATTTAACATTAACTTTAATTAAATTAAGATAAAGTCGTGGAGCTAATTGTTATTGAAGAACAGAAATGTTTGGACGGAGGCTCCGCGAACCACCAGTTTAATTAAACTTTCCTACTTTGACATTAGAATAATTTCACTAAATGATAGCAAATAGAAAATTAACAGTTACTTCTGTTTAGCTAATATTTAGTAATAAAATTATGGAACTATTTAATTAAATCCGAGCATAGAGAAAAATAACGGTTATTTCATAATTTGACTATGGAATTATTCAATAAATAACAAATGACTATGGAATTATTCAATAAATAACAAATGACTATGGAATTACTCAATAAATAACAAATGACTATGGAATTACTCAATAAATAACAAATGACTATGGAATTACTCAATAAATAACAAATGACTATGGAATTACTCAATAAATAACAAATGACTATGGAATTACTCAATAAATAACAAATGACTATGGAATTACTCAATAAATAACAAATGACTATGGAATTACTCAATAAATAACAAATGACTATGGAATTACTCAATAAATAACAAATGACTATGGAATTATTCAATAAATAACAAATGACTATGGAATTATTCAATAAATAACAAATGACTATGGAATTACTCAATAAATAACAAATGACTATGGAATTACTCAATAAATAACAAATGACTATGGAATTACTCAATAAATAACAAATGACTATGGAATTACTCAATAAATAACAAATGACTATGGAATTACTCAATAAATAACAAATGACTATGGAATTATTCAATAAATAACAAATGACTATGAAAATAAACAACCAATTCATGGAAGTGAATAATAAGCTATGCTCTCACTTGTGTCTTCATATTGATATTTTTTAAAAAATGTTGCATAAAAAATAAAAATCGAAAAAAAAATAATAAATAAATAAATAAATAGGATCCACATTAGGTTCAAAATGCATACAAATAAGACACGTTTGATGTTTGATTAAAATACTCCAAATTATCAATCCAAAATATATAAAACTTGGACTCAACATGTTACTCAGGCAGGCGATTTCTGAGTATATCATGGATCGAGATGTCTATATGCATATGCTTCTTTTTACATATGGGATGGCATTGGTCACAATACCGGCTTTATGAGCACACATAGTATATCTGTATGGATGCTTTTAGGTATATATTATCTGTATTTGCATGTATATTAACAAGTGTGTGTGTGTGTGTGTGCACACGTTTTGGACCATGTGTTCCTAAGCAAATAGAAAAAAATGCCTTAAAATAAATCTCTAGTCAGATTCACATAATGTTTGCAAACAAAGTGAGAGAGAGCATTTCCCAAATGATGAGTAGATCCATTAATTGTGAAAGGTAAGGATAGATAAATGGGTCTGTGTAGCAGAATAATACTCACGTTAATTCATGTACAAGGGAACCAATAACATCATATTTTTTATTTGTATAAAATAAAGGTGAAATTATTTTGAAGGAATAAAGAACTGAGAGAAAATAAGAAACAGTTCAACCAAATCATCAATATATCAAAAATAGATAAGTATGAAATGTAACAAAAATAGATAAGTATGAAATATAACAAAAATAGATAAGTATGAAATATATCAAAAATAGATAAGTATGAAATATAACAAAAATAGATAAGTATGAAATATATCAAAAATAGATAAGTATGAAATATATCAAAAATAGATAAGTATGAAATATATCAAAAATAGATAAGTATGAAATATATCAAAAATAGATAAGTATGAAATATAACAAAAATAGATAAGTATGAAATATAACAAAAATAGATAAGTATGAAATATATCAAAAATAGATAAGTATGAAATATAACAAAAATAGATAAGTATGAAATATATCAAAAATAGATAAGTATGAAATATATCAAAAATAGATAAGTATGAAATATATCAAAAATAGATAAGTATGAAATATATCAAAAATAGATAAGTATGAAATATCAAAAATAGATAAGTATGAAATATAACAAAAATAGATAAGTATGAAATATAACAAAAATAGATAAGTATGAAATATAACAAAAATAGATAAGTATGAAATATAACAAAAATAGATAAGTATGAAATATAACAAAAATAGATAAGTATGAAATGTAACAAAAATAGATAAGTATGAAATATAACAAAAATAGATAAGTATGAAATGTAACAAAAATAGATAAGTATGAAATATAACAAAAATAGATAAGTATGAAATATAACAAAAATAGATAAGTATGAAATGTAACAAAAATAGATAAGTATGAAATATAACAAAAATAGATAAGTATGAAATGTAACAAAAATAGATAAGTATGAAATATAACAAAAATAGATAAGTATGAAATATAACAAAAATAGATAAGTATGAAATGTAACAAAAATAGATAAGTATGAAATATAACAAAAATAGATAAGTATGAAATATAACAAAAATAGATAAGTATGAAATATAACAAAAATAGATAAGTATGAAATATATCAAAAATAGATAAGTATGAAATATATCAAAAATAGATAAGTATGAAATATATCAAAAATAGATAAGTATGAAATATCAAAAATAGATAAGTATGAAATATAACAAAAATAGATAAGTATGAAATATAACAAAAATAGATAAGTATGAAATATAACAAAAATAGATAAGTATGAAATATAACAAAAATAGATAAGTATGAAATATAACAAAAATAGATAAGTATGAAATGTAACAAAAATAGATAAGTATGAAATATAACAAAAATAGATAAGTATGAAATGTAACAAAAATAGATAAGTATGAAATATAACAAAAATAGATAAGTATGAAATATAACAAAAATAGATAAGTATGAAATGTAACAAAAATAGATAAGTATGAAATATAACAAAAATAGATAAGTATGAAATATAACAAAAATAGATAAGTATGAAATATAACAAAAATAGATAAGTATGAAATATAACAAAAATAGATAAGTATGAAATCAAAGCTAAAACAAAAATGAGAAAAAAGTATGGAATGCTCTTATTTTATGACATTAGTTTAAAGGAAAACTTAACTCAAAATATCACGATTTAAAATTAAACTATAAAATGCTAAACATTCTTGTAACAATAATTATCATTACCCTGTTTTGGTTTTTTTAATTTCAGCTAATTAGTCTTCAGTTTTCTTGGAGTCTCTAGAGGTTCCCGGAATCATAAAAATTTTAAGTTCACATATTTCAATTTTTGGACCAATCAGAGTCCTCCTTAAAGCATGCTGCTTTTTCTATAGTTTTATAGATAATTTTGTTTTACCCCTCAAAATTTGAAGGCTCAAAACCCCAAATAATTTAACGTTTTCTAAAATTATCAAATAAAATTTAGAAAAAATATGTAACCAATCGAAATCTTAGATCAAGTAATTTATTTTTCATTGTATTTTGAGTCAATTATTTCTTATTAATTGCATAATTTAATCTCAGTTAAACAATCTTCAGTAAACATTTTGAATGGTTTGTAGTCTTACCAATTAATCATCTTTTGTTCATAATTCTTCAACTGTTTTACATACATTGGAACATTTAAAATTCCTATTCACTGAAATTTATTTGCCATCAACAGTTTAGGTAATATGAATGAGCAAAGTATTATCTTTATCTTCTGCTATTATTACAGCTGATTATATTTTCTATAGTTTGCATACACGATCATGTAAACGTAATCTACCACCTTAAAGAGATTTTTTTAACACAAGAAAAGGTTTTCTATTTTCAGAGGAAAAAAAGAAATTCTGTACTTTTTTTGCATGAAAATTTCGTAATAGAAATTTTATTTTCATGCAGTATTGAATTGAACGGTTCTAAAAAGAAAAAATTTCATTTTTTTTTTTAATTGATGCATATAAGAATTTAAACATTTTTTTTACAAGATGTAACAACTTAATTATTTTCTACAGAAGAAAAAAATGTACCAATCCAGAAGGTAAGTTTTAGCTTGTAAAAATACTTAAAGCAATGTGCATATATTAATAATAAGATAAATGACATAAGTTGTACATGCATTTATCTTTAGACATATTGATATAAGTATATGCATATACTGAAAACTAATATAAAAAATACAAATGAATGAGTGCGTATAAATATAGATGCCTCAATTATGTAGTTGTGTACAAAACAAACATATCCCAGCATTTCAAAATGTATCATTGTGTTGAATGGCATGAAACAGAGGCATGAACAGAAGAAAAATGGAAACTGGTGAATGAGCTGTGATATGAAAAGCATAATTGTCTTCAGAATATTAGAAGAATCTTGGAAATGTGTGACATTTATATTTAACTATTGTTTGTTGCAATTCATCGACTGTAGTTTGTAATTTACATGCCTTACGGAAATTTGAAAGCCAGAAAACATGGCTTCCAAGATAATTGTGATCATCCAGTATTTTAACATTTTCCTTATACAGATTTCTGTAGATGAGTCACTGATGGCGAGACCCCCCACCCATGTCACCTGATAATTATCACTCGTTCTACAAACCAATTGTTTATTTGGTTTATGAGGTTCCAAGGTCGTCAAATCAATAATTTACCCATAAGAAAAGATGCATGATCATAGAAAACAAAGGAAAATCGTATGGATTCAACTTCTGTATAAAAATATAGGAAATTTCAGCATAAGATAATTACTCGGTCGACTTGTATTAAATGAAAACAACATTGATCTACGTTTCTCATAATTCCTGTTTATAACAAAAATTAGGAAAAATGAATATAAACATAAAAGAAAAAAAATTAAAACTTCAAAAGTTCAATCAATAAAAGTTTTCAGAAGTGCAGTCTTACAATTTCAGTATATTTATTCACCTTTTTTAACCATTCTTATGGCTATTTATGATTTATTCATTAACAGTAATTATAAAAATGACCATCAGAGAAGATTTACATATTATAATGGCTGCATAACAAAAATCACTAATCCGAAATGTGATAATTAAAATGGTGCTTACCAAAAACTGAACAGACTAATAGTTAGATAACCTTAAATCATTTTTGAATTTAAGCAACATAAAATACCGGAGGAGCCAAGAATAGACGAAAACAATAAAGAATTTTAAATGAAACAGCAGAATTTGTCATGACCTCATATTTTGAGGTAACAGCTGAAAGCTTAAACCTTGATAAAGTCACCAAACAAAAATATTGATTTCTGATTATCAGATACAAATTGACTCATCTTGAGGAATAATTTAAAAACAAAAACAAAAAGGAATACATTAGAATATTTTGGAAAAACATTTTAATATCAATTTTTTGTTTACTGATTGATTATCAATTATACTTTTGATAATTCGATTAAGTAGTCCTATTTCCTATTTGTAACACAAAAATTTCAAACAATATCACCAGTTCTCATCAGATATTTAGACATTTGACACAGAGGTCCGGATATATCCCAGAATAGTGCAGTCACACAACTCAAAAGGATTGACATTCTCCATGTTTCAACATATCAAATATTCAATATGGATTTCAGAGAAGAAAAAAAATGTAAGACGGAAAATCTGGATTCATTTTTGGATAAAACTAAAATAAAAATCAATTTTTTTGTCAAATTCGTATTTTTTTATTTAAAATTCATTTATTTTTACTCATATTAGAAAAAAAGTCTTAGTTATTAAATAAGCAGTTAATTGTAGGAAGAAGGTAGAGTTTTATACAAAATTTTCTTTTTATGGACTTTTGAATTATTTTAAACATTAAAATCTCCAAAATTTATTGGTTATAGGTTTGTTTTTTTGTATTTAAAAATATTTTACAGAAGACATATTTACAAGTTATCTGCAGACAGATAGGAGAGATTTGTGATGGTGCACTCTCTTTCCCAGTGAGATTCTATGCACCTCACCTCAAATAATCAAAGTGATGAGATTTTGTGGAAATTATAAATTTACTACTTGTCCAATGCAGGATACTTCTGCTTATTTATGTATATATATATATATATATATATATATATATATATATATATATATATATATATAAATAATGATAAAAAGAATAAAGTTTGTGTATATAGAAGGTGTTACCATAATATAAAGACATGGCTCAATAAACATCCGCAGAGACCTAGTTATTAAATAAATGAGATTAAAACGATCGCAGTTTCACCATGAAAGATCAAAAGGTTGTCTGTATGGGAATGTACGCATACGTGTTTGCTTACAAATAGTGCAAAGCTGTTAAATGAATGTGTGTTTATAAAATAGATCCAAGGTGTTGACTGGAGACGTTTGTAAATGAATGTCTTAAGCAAATGCAACTGCATATAGTGTTCAGCTTATGTTTAGAAATAGTTGGTGAGTGATGATCAGTTCATGTATTTACACTATTTTATTTACCTCCTCTGCTGGAGGTGAGACAAGGTCAGGTGTGGTTTTGAAAAGTCAGCACACTAGGGTTAGCACATTCTGGCCTACAAAAAAGGCCTGAGCAGCCCCGTCGGAATTCCCCAATAGGGACGCCTCAGACGCTTTACAATAGACTACCCCTTTCTGAAAGAGAATATAAAGCCTGGAAGGGTGGATCCTCTGACATTGAATAGGACCATACCTCAACCCGACAGCAACAAAGTCACTGTCGGGGATGTATCCCCGATACAAGGTAAGTAGTATGCATACGATTGCAAATAATCTGAGTGTGTTAATTAGTATGCATTAAAGATGGTCGAGCAGGCAGTTTTAGTGTGACAGCTACTTAGGATTTGTGCAATTTAATAATTCATAGGCTGGAGTGTACGTAGCTATAGTCAGCACAGTTTAGATCTGGGTTGAAAACTTTTCATAATTTCGATTTATCACTGGGTCAGTCGTGCATTTGTCTTTCATCTCCCAAATGTATGTCGACAAAGTTGTATTATATGATTTTTACATGTTTTTTTATTATGGTTTGCGTAACTTTAAAAAAAAATATATATACACTGTACTTCCATTGTAGATTTTGTTTGTATATATTCTTGGAATTTGACTATGATCTTGTATACAATACATTAGGTTTGAGCAGGCAGGCGGTCGTATTAATACAAAACTCTTCAAAATTACACGAAAGAAAATTTTTATGCATAATTCAGATGATGAGAACAAACTCAAATATAAAGTTTTCTTAAATTAACCTTTGTTATTGATTTACTCCTCTCCAGGAGTTAGGCACAAGGCCAGTTTTTATCTTACTCCCACAAGCAAGATATAACCCAAGGTCGGGTCGGGAAAGTGGGGTTTAAAAATTGCCTGGGCAGCCCCGTCGGCATTCCCCGGTAGAGGCGCCTCAGGCAGTAAGCAATAAACTTACTCCTCCCCAAAGAGGGGAGGCGAAGCCTGGGAGGGTGGACCTCCTAGAACTGCACAGGACAGATCCATAGACCGGCGTAAATCAAGCCCCGAAGGCCAAGACAATACCAGTCTATGGGGTGCAGTATCCATCGGAACAGATACTACACTTTGATCTTAGCCAAAAGGCCAAGAAAATAGCCTTTGTAGCAAGAAACTTATGAACACCGGTAAATCTTTTATGTTGTATCATCACAAATACTTAACCATTGACCACATTATTTCTGTAATTGTTTGGACTCTCATCCTAGTATTTCCAAGTTGCGGTTGCAATAGTTACCATTAGGTGAAAATCAGAAGAAATAAGATAAATGAAAATGTTTGTTTTCTTCACTGGAAAAAGACAAAATACTGTTGATCTTTTTTTTAGGTGAAGAATCCGAACACAATGCACATCATGCCACATTGAAAGGTTGCTTTTCTTTGAATGTTCAGAACAACATTTTATATTGAAAACTCGGCTGATTGTTCTTGGATCTGGGTTTTTTTAGTCTTTTAGAAAAATTCAAACTGAATTCTTTAGATGATTAGCACATACAATTGAAGAATAGGAGTATGTAGCCATACTACTTTTTTGGTTTTTTGAATTCCAACATGTTTCTGTGTCCATTAACTGCACTTTCTATAGCTGATGGTGTGGCCTTTGTTATTCCAGATATACTAAGCAAAACCAATTTTTTTTTTAATTTCTTTTTTGGTTATTACAACTTCAATGATGCATGATGTGAACAGCATACAGATTCTCAATTTAAAAAAAGAAAAAAAAGAAAAAAACATTGTTTCTCTACTACAAAAAACATGAACATTTAAATTCTTTCTTTTATTTCTTGGATTTACACCTGAGGATGGCCAAAGAATTTGTGCAGGTGAAACGTTATTAGCAAAACTAAGATTGAGAGGCCAAACAATGACATAAATAATCAAAATTTATATTCTCAAACACATAGTAATCATATTGTTTTCAATAACAACATTAAACAGGTAGCTTCAAAACCAATGGTTATTTATTTGATCCTTTAAAATAATTTATGGCTCATTTTGTTTTAAATTTATTTTTGAAAACCGAATTTTTAATTGGAATTTTATTAAATTATATTTGTTGATTAGGGTATTCAGTAAATATTTGAAGCCGTTCAACTTAAATTGTTATTTTATATAGCATCAAAGTTGGTTTATAATAGAACTGAAGATGTAAGGAATGCGCATTTTGTATTTGAAGACATTCCTCTCAATGATAAACATGATTTTAGTCTTTAAAGTTTAGTTTTAGAAAATTTTCAGAGTTGACAGATGAATCAATAATGAAATGTTGAAGTCTGCAATGGAAAATTACCCCCACCTCTCAAAGAAATTTAGAAAAGTTAATGCATATCAATCTATCAATTGAAAATTTCCAAATCATTTAAGAATCATTAACAAAATTACAGAAAGAACCAATTCATTTTATTTGAATTAAATAAAGATTAAAAATTAAAAAAACAAAATCCCAAAACAACTTCACATTTGTCATGGTCAACAGAATTTCCATATTGAAAATTTACAAATAAGAAACTGAAACATAAATCAAAAGTGTCCGGAAAGTTATAAACATTTTAGCAAACAAACAGTCGCATAGTCTTCTTTAGAAGAGGCTAAAAAGGGTATATATTTGGACTAACAATATCTAGTTTTGTTTCCTTACGGCATATCAGCCCTTTTATCGTTATTTAATGAATAAACCTAATACAGATAAGTGATTCATTGAATACAAATTACGATTTTACTTATATCTGGGGGTCATTTTAAGGCCCATACCTTTCCCAACAGCATTAATGCATAAGTGTTTATGTTAAAGAAAAATTGAATCCATTAATTGATTCCATTCTTCCTCTTCATTTAACTGCTCTTTTATCATTTAGTACCTTCACCCAAAAGCATTTATCCTTTTTACTGAGAAAACTTTCAATAGGGATCAAATTAAATTAATGGATTTCTTAAGAAAAACTTTCCATGAATGGATACTTTGTTGTTAAAATGGACTAAAAACATCTACAGATATGGAAGTCATAGAAAAGACTATCTTTAGTTCTCATGTTGACTCCTCTAAAAACATGAAGAGCAAGAGCTCAGTCAAAGAGTAAACGTTCTTTCTCACATCCAATTAGGATATAAATCTCTATCTTTATAAAGTTAGGTATGTTTATATATTTGGGTGTACGGGATTCACTCCTAAACTAATTAACTGATCAATGTGAATTTTGGAACACAGCTGCTAGGCGTAAGCGGTCGAAATATGGGTTATATTTAGTTTTAAGCGAAGAGAGGTAAAAAGTGGGTGAAAGTTTGGATACCTCCGACTTTTGTGAAATTTTAACAATAGGTATTTAGACATCAATTAATAAATTTTCCCCAAATTTCAGATTCTTTGGATCATTTTAAAGGATTTTTAGGTGGAATAATATGGGCACAACATCCCATTTGAAAATTCAAATATTTCAGATTTGCATTGAATTTGATTCATAGTCATTAGACACCAATTAAGCAAGATTCATTGAATTTCAATTTCTTAAGGTTAAGGCTTACATTTTAGACATTTTCCAGAATAAAAATCATGTAATGGATTTTGATCAAAATTAGAATAAGAATTATAGACATAAGTTTTAATATCATTATATCTTGATCTTCATTTTTGTAAGGGGACATAAAAGTGGTGCAAACCTGTTTTGCTCAGGGATTAATTTTACCCGTCCTGGGACGGGTATTCTTCTAGTGCTATATGAATAAAAGTTTTAAAAAGTGCAAATTAAAAACAAAAACAAAAAAAAAACAGGATTTATATTTTTTATAGATAAAAAAAAAAGATAATGACAAAGAATATTTAAAGAATATGAGTAGATTAGGAGTTGAGTAAAACTAAGAGCTAAAAGTCATAAAGCAGTTGCAATCATTCGAGAGTGAATAAAGGAGAGTATCTTTTAAAACGAAGATTTCTGAAACCAAAAATATCTCAACCAAAATTATTTTAAGAGCAAAGAATGTGTTAATTGAGAAATTCTTCATAAAAAAGAAAAGTTCAATGCTAAGCATGAGAAAGTAAAAGTAAAAAAATAAAGCGAATTGCGTGGTGTTTATTTGTTTCCCACCACAGCAAGGTGTGGCACAAGGCCGGAAGGTAGTGAAAATCAGTTCCCGAGGAGGCACTCTGATCGGGTACAAAGGGAGGTTTGAACGGACTCGTCGGCATTCCCTGGTAGGGGCCCCTCAGGCAATCAGTAATAAACCAATCCAAACTCCCGAAAGAGAAGATAATACTTGGGAGGATGATCTAAGACGGAACAGAACCATACCTCATTCTGACCAAGAAAGGTCTGCCAAAAAGCCAATACAATCTTTAGGTCACAAGAATGATGTCAAGGTGAACCCTGGCTGGTCTGATAAAAGCCGACGTGGCTTTTTTGTCTGTTAAAAGTATTGCTTGAATTTATAAATGTATCAGATTGGTTCATGCATGATTGGGTTGTTTTTTTTTGTTTTTTTTAAACTGATAATAAATTTTCTTTAATCCTTTTAAAGTTTTTTTTTTTGTGCTGAAAGAACATTAGTATCTTATTAATGTTCAAGTTGTACAGGTAACCGCATGCAACTATCATTCAACTCATATTTGAAAAAAAAAAAAAAGAAAAAGTAAATGAATCGAATTGAAAACAATTTGAATCTAAAACCGTTCATATATCCACTTTGAATAATCCAATATATATAATTGAATAATCCAATATATAATCCATATATCCACAAATATCCAATTTGAATCCAAAACCGTTCATGACAGCAAATGACAGTTTGATTTAATGCAGCAAGAGTTAAATTCAGTTTTGACATTCATTTTTTTTTAAATTTTACATTAAAAAAATAAATAAAAACTGGAAAAAACACTTAATGTTTGAAAAGATAAAGCCCTCCCTTAAATTTGATCATAACTAACTTTTGAAAGGAAAACAATTTATTTTATTTCAACCTTACAAGCTATAAGCATTACAGTAATTTGTAAAAATGTTTGCTCAAGATTTTAAATACATATAAAAATGAATTTTCATCATTGATACTCGGTTTAACGTTGGCATGTGTTGGACGGCGTTTAGATATTGATTTCCAAACTAGTCTATCTCTGACCAGGTCTTTATTTATCCCTCTTTTTCTCAAGCCCATCTTTATCACTTTCTTTCATGTTTTCACTGGCCTTCCCCTGCCAACGGTTCTACATCTACTGACCCCAAACCTCTCATCCATTCTTTCAATGTAGACATACCATTGGAGTCTCCTGTTCTGCACACATCTCCCTATACTGTCCAGATTTAATCTTCCTTATAGGTCATCAGAACTAACCCTGTCTTTAAGACTCACATTATACATCCATCGTATTATTTCCATATCATTTTTTCCCATGCAATGACCAACTCTTACTGGCCAGATTTCACTTCTATACATCATCATACTGCATACACATGCCTGATAGACTCTTCACTTAGTCGACAGTGGTAACGCTCTGCTGGTTAGTAATGGCAGAAATTTCCTGAACTTACTCCATCCAATCTTAACTCTTACAATCACACAAGCACCTGCTCCACCATGTGCTCCAATGATATCACCAAGGTAACAGAACTTCAACAAACTTACATCACGTCTGTGAAACAGAGGGTGCAGAAAAGAAAGGGTTGGGCCAATCACATTACAGATACGTTTCTGCACCTTATCAAGAACCCTCAAATGGGACAGAGATTCACCAGCTCAAATATTTGCACACACCATCAATTTGCCTCCCCCTCCTCATTCATAAAATTGAACAGCAAATTCTTTTTAAAGTTTATAATCTGCGAATTTGATGTTCCATTGATATAGTAATCCGAACATGTTTAATTTAAATAAATGTCATCAGGAAATATCAACTCCAGAGTTATCATTTTACGTAAAACATAGCAAACTGATGTTCGTATAATCTAAAACTAGAAAGACAATACGATCGGTCGGGTCACTCGTTGAGCTTTGGTTGGATTGTTTAGATCAGGAAAAAGTTTGCAAAGCCAGTTAAACATAAAAACAAAGACAAAACTAGTCTATTTCTGTTCTTGTTATATCTACATATTTTGCCCCATAAAGCATAAAAAAGGGAGCGGGGGACTTGTCGGCACATGTTCCCCTACGCATACAGAAAAAGGGGTGCAAACGACGACGTTTGTCAAAGGTGAGTCAGCAGGAAGCTCAACAGACAGGCTTTCATAAGTCAGCCCACGCATTTGCGGGGGCGGAGGATTCAACCAATCAAATGAGAGAATACTGTTGCTATGCACAGAGAGTGGGAAAATCTAGGTGAGGAGAAAAACCAGGAGAAGGTCCTCGACCAGCGTTAAGAGCCGACGGCTAGAGATTGACAGCTCACCTCGCTGTCATATCAGACAATTTATCCCCGCACAGGAGATGGTCCTCGACCAGCGTTAAGAGCAGACGTATTGAGATTGACAGCTCACACCGTTGTCATATCAAACAATTTATCCCCGCACACAAAATCAAAAAATAGGAAAAGTGGAATTCGAAAATTAACGCTTAAGAAATACAGCGACATTTAATACGGCTGTCTACCGGACACCAAAAAAAAGCCCTGGTCCAACAAAATTGATTACGACAGACCAGTCAATCAAATGACCTCTCCAACGTCGAGATTACGTATATCTCGGGACCCTAAAAACAGCTCGTTAAGAACGGACCACAGAATCTAAAATTCTGTTAAAATATCCTTCCCTCCGCCATCAAACCAAAAAGGTATGTGTTTACAACATAAGGACAAAAAACAAAAAAAGAAATACTATATTAATTCGTCCTAAATCAAACTTTCATATTGTTATATATTGTCGTGTTAAATGATCTCATTCAATCGTTCCCCGTGATTTTAACACATTTACCTTCATATCTCGATCTCCCGTGGGAGGAGGAGGACTTCTCATTTTGTTTTCCTCGAATTTCGTGAAAAAAAAAAAAAAAAAAAAAAAAAAAGACTTTCTTAATTGCTATATTTGAACTTTTAATTCTGATCAACTTTCTCGGAATAACAAAAACCAACTTCTTATAGATAACTCCGTTTGTGCGAAAGAATATCAGCTGATCTTTTGAAAAAAAAAAAAAAAAAAATAAATACTTGTTATGTATTGTTAATTTGTCTTGGTTGTTTATACAATATATGTTTATAATTTGTGATACGATGTGTTATTAATTTTTATGGAGTACAGGTTGATTTCCTTTCATCGGGTTTTCAACCTTTGCACATTTTACATTTGTGGCTGAACTACGTGTAGGTAACATTCAGTGTCGTAGTACCACAGTTATAACATTGGTGTCAGAAGTAACGGTCTCTTCACAAAAGAGTAACGTACCCACACTGAAATGCACGAGGTTGATTATAACACTCTCTATCTCTCTTTTTACAGCTACAGATTAAGTAATAATACTACTTGGTGATATTTCCTTTTGTTTATAATGGACGTTTCCAATTTTGTTATTCTTTCTTTTCTTTATTATTAGAGAAAGAGAGAGAGAGAGATGGATCACTTGGTGAGTTACTTGCAAATAGTGGCTAATTAGAATGGAAGTTATATCAAACATAATTCAGTACATAAACTGGGGAGTATTTTAACATGTATTTTGTGTGATAAAATATACACGAAAAAAGCCTTACCGAAACAAATATTGATTAACTCAGCTT
This sequence comes from Sepiola atlantica, assembly GCA_963556195.1. Classification (NCBI taxonomy): domain Eukaryota; kingdom Metazoa; phylum Mollusca; class Cephalopoda; order Sepiida; family Sepiolidae; genus Sepiola; species Sepiola atlantica. The sequence goes on along the minus strand of OY744537.1, from coordinate 89,296,493 downwards.
TAGTATAATAATATATGTATCAATGGCATAATGGAAAATACTGAAAATGTAAACATGTCAGGTTTCAACAAAGGCCGTTTTGCATTACTGTGATTGAAAAAGATATGAATCCAAATCCGACTTCTCCAATGATTAAAAGAGAGAAAATGAGGTTCTCCTTTGATTCGTAACGCATTTAGTAGAATAGATTCGAATTAAGACCAAAAAGTGAAAGCTGTCAGATATGATCTCCCCCTTCCCTGCGACAACACCAATATCAAGCTGCATCTGTGTCTGTCCTTACAACATTTTGAGGATTTGTATCAAGAAAATAGACTTCTTACATTATTCGTAACTGTTGATCTCGCCATCTTGCCTAGGTTTCTGCCTCATTTCACTGACCAGGATCCGCATTTAAAGTCGTTCTTTTGAATTAAAAAGTGCAATGGCAGTCCTAACAGGCTTGTATATCATCTTTGCAACAGCTTGTCTACCTAATTGCACCTTTCACTACAGTTCTTGCAAACTCTTCTTTCAGCATACTTCAGTTGCAATGATCAATAATGGTTGGCAGTTCTAGGATATCTCACTTTCACAAGACTAGCACATGACTGAATTTATCATTCCACTTAAACTCTACAAGAGCACCTTCATCTATGGTAGGTGGATCTAAGTGCTAGGCATGTGATGACCTTGTCCATGTACACATGAATGACTGAAGGTCCAAATTTAGGAAATGTGAAGAGCCCAGTCTTTCACATAAAGGACATTATGCAGCACATAAGGTCTCCAAAATGTCATCCAGAGCCGGCCTCCAAGGTGCATGTCACAGGAAGCCAGCCAACAACTTCTACATGGTAGCAACGTCTGGTTACTACCTGTTTTCAGCCTCAAAACCGGCCTTAACATCACAGAACTGCTGACATCATACAATCTACGTATTGTTGCAGAGAAGCAGTAGGTCATGTCACATGACCTACCTTGAACTTTTTAGTGGTGCAAAAACGAATGAAATCATAGTAACAACTATTCATCTAGTTTCATAAATACTCCTAAAAACGGAAAGAGTGGAGATAACTAATCATGCTTCTGTTTCAGCTAACAACACTCTTCTCTAGTTCCTTCTGTATCATTTTCACACGAAGGAAGACATTGCTACTGCACAAGGCCTAAACTTGTAATTCTCTCTTATAATTAGAAGTCGCCATCTTTGTAGACTTCTGATTGTTGTTGTGTTGCTAAAAGGAATTCATCTCTTTTTTTTTTTATACAGTCGTGAGCAAATTGCGGTCCATTCAGCTTTTGGAAGGCAGACCCAATTTAAACCAATAGAAACTACTTTTATGTATATTTTTATTGTATATATTTATATTTATTTTGATGTTAGCTTTCAATTTAAGTGACAAAGTAGTAAATTATTATCAGATTCTAAAATATGTATTTGAAACTTGATTTACGAATTATGAGAATATTAAATGCTTTTTTTAAGATACTCAAATCAAGTATTCTTGTTTTTCTTTTAATTATTCTGCAATGGGAGGTGGCCCGGGTGAAGTTGTTAATGATACAAACTGACGACCTAGATGTGCCAAGTTCGAATCCAATCGGTTCCATAGCACCACTTTCAGTTATGTTAGCAACCTTCAGGTGGTTCCCCCTGTATGTACCCAATTAAAAAAAAAAAAACAGAGACACCAATTCTAACAGAATCAAGCCGGTCAAAAAAAAGTTGTACGATTCATATGAGCTGATTTACTTTATTCAGTAATGTATCATAACAATGGGTGAATCACATCGATACGGGCGATAATTTTTAGCAAGACTTCAATTTTTTATGGAACAAGTCTTATCAAAAATCGAGTTTTTCTTATTTCTACGGCAGATTCTTATGCATATGGTCTTCTGTCGTGAAAATGGGTGAAGAACTGTCAATAGAAAATTACCATAAATGCGTTTTAGCAATGTGAACCGTCTACGGATGAGCCATATTTTATGCGGCCAGTTACTTCGAAAAGCAATAGAGCTATATTGCTTTAGACTAAAAAACTCCAAAAACATGTGAAGCATTTAAAGACAATGAATGACGATCAAATAGGATTCTTTTTCATGCTGTATCTAAGAATTACTAACTGGCTTCGTCAACTTGCTACTGCTTTGCAGAGTTCGGTACTTAAAATACTTGAAACAAAACATTTACATAATAAACATTTCATCCATAACTGTTGTAAACACGAAACAAAAAAAATCACATTTATTCATATAGCTGAGAATTTCGATACAAATTTATTTTTATTTTTAAATATGACTAAAAAAGAAAGATAAAGAAATCAATTTGCCTGGGCAATGGTGTGGGTCGGGATTTGTTTTTAACTTACAACTTAGAAATAGATCGCAACAAATCAACTCACACCCTCTAAAAACATTTGAACGCAATTGCTAAATATTTGTCCACGAAATAAAACAATATTCCTAAAGAGAACTATGATATTAAAATCAAAACAATCATTGAATTAAAAAATTAAAAATAGTTAATAAATAAATTAGTTAACTTTACGACTAAGATCGCACATACATAAGCAGTATATAAAAAAGATAGGGTGTTGATAGTGTCTAAAGTTAAATTAACTTGAAATAGAGTTTAAACTTCACCTACTTCTAGTGCGAGAAATGGGCTCACATTTCGCGTTTATTCATTTAGATAAAAAATGATAACTCAAGTTTTTTCAAAAGTAAATAAAAACACCTTCTCAGCATTCAATTATAAGGCTTTTATAAACTTTTATAAGTGGAGAAAAACAATAGAATAAAAAATTGCTTAACATTTTGTTGAAATAAAAGAAGCAAAAAAATATGCAGAACCCTTAAACTAATGAATGAATTCAGTTAATATTGAGGCAGAAAAAGTGAAAAAAGAAACAGGAAAAAAGGGTGTTTCAGTTGGCAAAACATGATGTTCCCTTCCCACAAATTAATCTATTCTCCTTTCAAAGGAATTTATCCATCAAGTATGGAAGTCTCATCAGCACCAAAAAGGTTTCTGCTTTGCATTCTTGGCTCAAAATCCAATTTATATCAAACCTATTTAGGTAAGGTGTATCATTTCAAACAGTTGCTACAAATGTGTAAATTTAGAAAGCACAGGTACAATGTCAACCGACTGGATCTCAAACATAGACATTTTTTTTTTTAAGGTTTTGGAATTTTTTTTTTTAGATAAGATTGAGAATTTGTATTGTTCGGACTACTATTCTCATCTCGGTTCACAATGTTTCAGCCGATTTACTCCCCCCCCCACCTTCTCCAGATGCATGTTTTCAAAAAGTTTGAAAAACAAATACACATGAAGAAGGTTGTGCGTTACATCGGCCGAAACGTTGTGAATTCAAAAAGTTTGAAAGATGCACCTGAAGATGGTTGCAAATTAGACCAGCCGAAATGTGAATATAATAACAACCAAGATGAGAATAGTAGTCTGAAGAATCCAAATGATACATTTTTCTTGAAGATGTTTAATGCAGAAAAGTCTACAACTAAAACTTATACTAAAAGGAATACGTCTTTTAATTATGTAATGATGCTTATATATTATTTTTATTTCACAACGGAAAACCTTTCGAAAGAAAAAAAAAAAAAGTGACTGCAAAATTATCAGTCAGAGTTAAACTATTTTTGCGGTGAAGATTTTTTTTTTTTTATTATTATCAGGGAATGTGAATTCATTATTTTATGAATATTTATTTATTTGCAACTCCGAAATTTAGGAATAAAGATTAAATAGATTTAAAATAAATAGAAATTAATTTGGGAACAAAAATATACATTTCTATCAAAAAGCAATTGTTGAAAATCTTGAAATAAAAATAAAAATTCTTTCTACCGCAAAGATTGTGTAAAATGTTTCTTGTAAAAAAAATGGCATGATAAAAAAGAAAGAAGCACTTTTTTATTAAATGTTCTTTTAAGCCGTTGTCGATTTAGTCTTTCTCAAGGGTCATCGGTGAAGATCTTCTCTTGATACTTTTCTAAGCTAGTATATTCAAAAAAAAGAAAAGCAATGATTTTATTTACTTGAATAAAGTAGGAGTTGCTTATGGTTGGACTATCCCCACGGGGAGGGGGGGAGCAATGCTCTGAAGTCTCCAGGCCATACATAACGTTTTTAACCTAAATCAAAGTTTGGCAGCAATTATATTTATTTCAAATCAGTTGTACTTCACATGTTTAAGATAACCAATCAACTATCTATGTGGGGTTCTATCTAAGCATTAAGCATCAATCACACTCCATAACCAATTGCACCTGGGAACTTTTTCTACACTTAGAAGTAATATAATTTTGAGGTTAAGTAATATGCAACAAGTTGAATGTCATTTGATGCCAAAATAACGATTTTTCATTGTCATAATTAGCAAAAATATTCAAATACATTCAAATAAAAACAACAAGATGATTCTGTGTTTACACACTATAGATGAATATGACTTAATGTCTATTGACCAATTCACCAACACTATAATTCTCAAGTTATAAAATAGGATCGACCGGCAATGGGACTGTCGTCGCAAAATAGGACAAACCAGTAAGAAGTTCTTATATCATAATTCACGATATGGTTATCATACTCATTGCAATTTTCTCACAATACTTGAAAATATTCTTCAGAACATTTTGGGAATATAAAATAGGATAGCACTCGTTTTCTGAAAATCCAACCATGATAATCTATAAACTAAAAGTAAGATCTATATATGTAGGTATGTCTGCACTATAAACAATTAGAACGTTAACAATTTATCCGAAGCAATGGCTGAATCCTTAGATAAGTGGCCTCCAGTCTGTAGTGGAATGGGGTCATAAATGGATGGTAACATTTAATGCTGCAAAGACAAAAACTCCTTTCCTTCAATAACTACAAGAAACCTCTTCAACCACCGATTGCCATGGCAAATAACACCCTACCTGAGAGTCCAACTTTCAAACTCCTCGGCCTCACATTCAAAGGTAACATGAATTGGAACAAATACATTGAAGACATTGCCAAGGCTGCTGCAAAGAAGGTGGGCTTCCTCTACTGTGCTAGTAAACTTTCACACCTGACATTATTCTATATCTCTACAAAGCCACCATCCGCCTATGCATGGAGTATTGTTGTCACATCTGGGCTGGTGCATCATCCACTGGTCTCTCCCTCTTAGACAAGGTCTAAAAAAAAGAGTCGGCAACCTAATAGGTCCCTCACTATCCATCAAGCTCCAGCCCCTGTCCCATCGCTGCAATGTTGCATCCTTGTGCTTGTTTTACAAATATTTCAATGGAATGTGCTCCGATGAACTTGCTGCTCTAGTGCCCCCTCGACGTAAATACACTAGACCAACCTGACAATCAGCTAAGTCCCATCCATTCACTGTGGAGGTCGCCAGATGCCAGAGAGCCTTCTACTCCAATAGCTTCTTTCCTCGTGCTGCCGGCCTCCGGAACTCCCTCCCTGCCCCCCCCCCCCCGACTGTACTGACATGCAGAAATTTAAAACTAATGTAAACAGACATCTCGCTATACAGCTCACAAGTTAGGATGACCCCCCCCCCCCCACAAAAAAAACTTAGACCATAATTCTCAGTAGCCCTTACATCTACAGTGGCGGCCTGCCTTGTTTGGGGTGAACTATGTAAAAAAAAAAAAACACTTGCAGAGATTCTAATTTGATGTATAAAGAAAAGTGACTAAATAAAATATCTCAATCACAATAAAATAAAAAATTAAAAAAAGAATCGCGAGGTTTACCTATTAGAGGGAGGTATTAATGGAGGTCTTTAAAGTGGGATTTCTAAATTAACAGTTTTTTGTTAATCTCTTCTTTCAATAAAAATTCATCAGCAAGACAGATTTCAAAAACTAAATCTACCAAAGGATGATATACTTTTTCTAATATTTTTCAGAAAGAAATTACTGAATCATGTTTAAAATAGCCTTAGTTTGTTCATAAAGTCTTAAGAATTGCATACATTATACGTACATGTTTGTGGTCTGTCTGGTGAAATAGTTGAGAATTTGATCCGTTTCTCCTGTTATATATTGTATGATTGTAATATATATATATTAAAGGACAAAAGGAAAATCAATTAAACACAGGAAGAAATCATTAAAACAAGAGATTTCCGGTTCTGTTCGGATCAACGATCGTCTGCATTTTTTTCTGAACACGTTCGTTGATCCGAACAAAGCCGGTAAATCTCTCGTTTTAATGATTTATTCTTGTGTCTTTCCTTTTGTCCTTTTTATACATCCTGTGTCCACGGCATTTCATGTATCATGTATTTTATCCTCATATATATATATATATATATATATATATATATATATATATATATATATTTATATATATATATATATATAAACTGGAAGTAAACAAAAGCAAAAATGTGATCGCAAATTAGACCATGTTTCAGGCCGTCTGGCAATCGCTAAAAGCGTGAAATCTTTAGTAATGACCTATTAAACACATATCACTTATTCAAGTACTAATATAGTGTTTATTTTATTTCTATTAAAAAGATAATTTAAAATAAGCCCAAAAAGGCATAATAACTAACTTGAATTAAATTTTAAACATGTTTTATGCATATTTACAGGCTTAACTCCAACCATTTTATAAACCCATAACTTCAGACATGCAACATATTTTCACCATAGTATGGTTTTGATTGTTTTGAATTATTTTCAACTATGATCTCCTTACAAAGGTTCATTAAAACAAGAGATTTCCGGTTCTGTTCGGATCAACGATCGGCTTCATTTTTTTTTAACCCGTTCGTTGATCCGAACAAAGCCGGTAAATCTCTCGTTTTAATGATTTATTCCTGTGTCTTTCCTTTTGTCCCTTTTATACACCCTGTGTCCAAAGGTTATCTCAGTATTATCAAATCATCCTGGGGTAAAACTTTTAATAAAGCTCTATACAAAGATGTCATTTAAGGCCAACACCAAGTGGGCTGATTAGTTTACAATGCAATATTTTTCTAAGTATAAAACTATTTTAGAATATAAAATGAGTTTATCATTTTTTTTTTTTAAAACAACCTAAATTTTTAAAAAGAACAAAAACAATGTATTTATAGAAAACTAAAAGATGTCAACACTGAAAAATTCACAAAGCGCTAAGGAAGAAGAAAGAAACACGAGTGATAGTCACTCACTGTTAAATACTTTTTATTCATAAAACTTGGGAGAATCAATTTTAAACAAGCCGCGCATGCGTGGTCCCCCTCTGTATGTGACGAGTGTAAAATGCAATAAATTTGGGCAATTTGGGGCATTTTTTACCCCCCCCCCCCTTTGACCCTCTGGGGGCGCGAACCAGAATTTTTCTGATGTCAAGGATGCTCATTTTATATCCGGAACAATTGCCTCTACATTTTGGCCAAGTTTCAGAAAAATTGAATGGATGGATCAAACGTTATGGGAGGAAAGGGTCATTTTTTGCCATTTTAGGGGGCTTTTGACCCCTAGGGGCGCGAACCGGATTTTTTCTAGGGTCAGCGATACTTAGTTTCTATTAGGAACAATTGCCTCCACATTTTGACCAAGTTTCAGAGAAATTGAATGGATGGATGAAAAGTTATGGGGCAAAAAATGTCATTTTCGGCCATTTCGGGGCCTTTTGACCCCCCCCCCCTTCCCTGGGAGGGGGCTAACCAGATTTTTTTTCAAAAATCAGAGAATGTCACTTTCTACCCTGACCAAAGTTACAACTTCATGCAAAATTTCAGAGAAATTCAATGGATGGTTGCGGAGAAAAATCCGGACGGACACACACACACGGACGGAAATGCCTCAAAACATAGGTCTCCCAATTTTTTAAATCGGGGGACCAATAAGCTTAACATGATCGATGGATGTCAAACGGTTTTCATAACTTTCATGAAGATAATAGAGCTAATAAATTGAAAAAAGTTGAATATATGGGACAATAAGAATTGAATCGCTATTGACATCTAGCAGGGATTATCCAAGCTCTCCAAAGACAATAATTCGATCAAATAAACCAGAGATTGGGATTTGTTTTACGGCACACCAACCCATTTTGTGGCGTACAATGTATACACTAAAATAGTCATTTGACAAGAGATTCAAAATGCAATACATAGAAATACAATAAAAACAGAACTATATAAATGCTGGCTCAAAATTGGACTCCATCATTCGGGCTACTATTGCAATCAACCTAACCTACATGTGACGTTCTCTCCAAGTCTGATGCCTTTTTTGTGAGGGGGGAGGGGGCAGTGTTTTTATTTATTATTTTATTTTTTCAAAATTGTTGCATTTTTTTTTCTTTTTCTTACCATGCCAATCATATGTCATCCAACTAGGATACAGCAGGCAGTGCCGGATTTGGCAGCAAACCAGCCAGCGGGCTGGGCGGTAGGAGGGGGGGGCTGTGTGTGTGTGGACAATGAGGAGAGGCGGATCGGGGCATCAACATACATTTTTTATTCTGAGATATTGGGCGTGTGTTGCAGCAGCCCTAAATGGGCCTTTTTCAAAACAAACATTATTTAGAAGTAACGTTCATAAAAATGCCTTTCCAGTAATTCTGTAAGACTTTTTTAAATTATGATTGTAAAAAGTGACCCAAAGAGGCACATTCATTGACAAGTCAGTTGACAGTTATTCTTACGCTTAAGTTATAGCTTTGGAAGCATTTTTTTTTTTTTAGCAGGGAAATTAGTTGCTGATAATGTTGAATTGATGCGGTTCTTTTTTTTAGGACAAGGACACTAGTCTTTTTTCTTTCTTTAAGGACAATGGAAATAAAATAATCAAAATTAAAACGCAAAAAAAAAAAAATGAAATAAAAAAAAAATGAAAAAAAAAAAAAAAATGGAAGAAACGTTTAAAATTTAAAATTAAGTTTTTATTCTATATTTATAAAAAGAATCAAACTCCACCCAGTCATATCACGTGTGGTAGATCTGAAACCATCCGGGAGGTGTATGTGTGTATGAATAAGATAAGTTAGGTGTGCGTATATGTTTATATATTTGTATGTGCAAAATACACTCCTAAACTAATTAACCGATCATTATAAATTTTAGAATACAGCTGCTAGGCGTACGGGGTAGTAATAAGGACTATATTTAGTTTAATATAGTTTTATATAAAAGGGATAAAAAAAAGAGGGAGCCATTCGTTAAAATTCACTATACACCTCCGATTTTTGTGAAATTTTAATAGTTATTAGACATCAATTAATAAATATTCCAATTTTCATTTTTTTTTTGTTGAGTATTTTAAAGGATTTATGGGGGGGGGGCATAATATGGGCACAACCTTCCATTTGAAAAATTAAATATTTCGAATGTGCATTAAATTTGATTCACAGACGGCAATTAAACAAAATTCCTCGAATTTCAATTAAGACCCTTTAAGCTTAAGCCTTAAATTTTAGCCATTTTCTAGAATCAAAATTATGTAATGAATTTTGATCAAAATTGGAATAAGGATTCTAGGCATAAGATTTAGTATCATTATATCTTGATTTTGATCTTTGTAAAAGGAGCATAAAGTGGTGCAAAACTACTGTTCAGATAATTAATTTTACCCGTCTTGGGACTGTTATTCTAGTAATATATCAGGACCGGCGGGACAGTTATAAAAGTGAGGGGGGGGGGCTCGGCACATGTTCGTCTTTGGCCACTGTCCGTTTTTCACAACTTTTTACTGATCATTTTTTTTTTTCTTTTTTTTTTTTTTTTTTCGGTGTACACTTATCTATCAGACTGCTAGAGAATTCTGGGGTTTTTGGAAAATAATTTCAAATATTTTACATTTTAGTAGGGGGGATCAGTTTTCAATGTAAATTCAACGTAGACTGATCTCCCTCTTTTTGACCATCTCAAATTTTTAAAATTATTCTTCTGTTTACAATTACCTATCATGTCGCGAGAGAATTCCGGGGGTTTTGGAAAGAAATTTCAAAAAATTCAGATTTTAAGACGTACAAAGTTGTGAAAAACGGACTATGGTAAAAGACAGAACAAGACTGATCCCCGTCTTAAAATCTCAATTTTTTGAAATAGTGGGGGGGGGGGCGGTTAAACACATGCATATATAACTTCATTATTGATGACCGTAAAGTGGGGGGGGGGGGCCGCCGTCCATAATATATACATATATATATATATACGAGAGAGAGAGAGAAGGGGGCTTACAAAAGCTGTGACAAAAGTATTTTTCTAGAAATCCTAATAAAAAAAAAAATCGGGCCAGTGATACTAAAAATGGAAACTACACACCTACACCTTAGCACATTGTAACTTTTCAGATTATCGAACTGTTACGACACCATAAACTGGTTTTTACACAATCAGCTGCTACAAGTCCTTACAGAACCTGCCCTTTTATTTATGCGTAAAGATGCGTGACAATTATTAGAGACATTTTTTTATTATTATTATTATTATTATTATTATTCCTTTCTGACGACGGTCCCAAATAGAATTCACATGCGAGTAAGATACGCATCCCCTCCCCTCCGCTTCCCTTTGTTGGTTTGTTACACAATAAATAATTTGAGGAGAGAAAGATAAGTGTCACTTATTGAGTGACACTGACCGGTATCTGTTGGTGTTGGTGTTGACATTGTTGAGACTGTTCAGGGCCAGTTTTATGCGAAATAAATATTGCAAAAAATGGAAACAACGCTAAAAGCAATAATGGCTAGCTCTTGTAGGCGGCACCAGTTTGGGTTGGAAAAGAACGTGTGTAGGCAGGGCTGTTAGCTAAACTTAACAAAAAGTGCTCGGCAAGACGTACATTACGTCTGATGTATTTTGATAAAATAAAAATAAGAAAGGAGAGAAAGAAAGAAAAAAAAGTTCGGCTTCTTGATCTACCGGTATAATGAGTAAATAAAATAGATTTTTTTTTTATCAGATTTGGAATAACAAAGAACAGAATGCCTATCATGTGTAATGGGACGCCGGCAGTTTGCTGCAAATTAAAATCAGCCTGTTTTAAGAAAAGAAAAAGAATTTAAATAAAAAGTTGTTTTTTTTTTGTTTTTTAAATCAAGTTTTAATTATCATATAAAAATTAACCTTTTCCAAATTATTATTTTTTTTTTAAAGTGTATTTATTAATACGATTTGACTTTATATAAATTAAAAGTGCAATAACTGGAAGAAAAGAAAAAAGTGATAGTTTAGAAGTTGTTTTGTGAGGAGCAAGGCGAGCGTTCCTTTTTTAGACGTCGTCGTCGTCCCACGTCGACTCATGGCAGACTCAATCATTTCATATTCCTCCCACTCTTCAGAATGGCGAATTTTTATTTCTTATTTATTTTATTAATGAAGAAAAGGGGGAGAAGAACCGAAAAACTATGACAAAGTTTAACATTAGAGAGAGAGGGGGGGAGGGAGAAAGGGAAAAGAGTGCTTGTTTATGTTTTCTTTAGTGACAGGTGTTCTCAGTGTTCAAGCAATAATCAATAATAAAAAATAAAAATAAAGATTTGATTATGTGTCACCGAAAAAGAAAAAAAAACGATCGCAATAAGAAGCGTGTTGACAACCATAATTTTAAAACTGCACTCGATGGATTTTTAGAAAGAAGTCCAGATTTGTCTCCCCACGAGGGCAGAATTAGACACAGGGTCGGTTTTTAATGTGGGGGGGGGGGAAATCCAGCTCCCACAAAAAGGAGCACTCCGAATTGGGACAAAAATAATTAAAAAAAAGTACCCCAGTCTAGAAGGATGTTTGCCTTCACTGACCGCGAACAGATACTATACTCTACTCCTAATTCCTAGTCAAAAGACGAAGGAACCAGTAAAAGTCAGTTATTTTTTGGACATGTTATGGAGAAAGAAAAAAAGAATTAAAAAAAAAAAAAATCCAATATTTCCACTCACATTGAGAGAAGGGGGGGGGGCAAGAAAAAATCTTACATCATTGTTTATTTTATTTTTGGTTTTGTCTTTGTAACTTTTTTTTTTAAAGTTGTACCCCCCCCCCCCCCCCACAATCCTAACCCAAAACATGTGAATAATTATTTAATAAAATAAAACGGTACTTTATAAACCTTAAAAAAAAAAGAAGAAAAAAAAGAACCGGTTCCCATTAAGACGAATAAAATGCAAGAGACTTACTTTTTTTGTGGGAGTTTTTTAGTTGTTTGTTTTTTTTTTTTGTTTTTTTCTTTTAAGTTTAAATATTTTTATAAGGACAGCTTACGCTTAAAATTAGTTAAAAGTTTTACCTTTTTTCTGAGACATGGCAGGTTAAAAAGATTCCAACGTGGTGATTTTTTTTAAAAAGAGAAATCCAAATGTATATTTGTTGTACTTCGATAAAGAGTTTTGTGAAGAAGCCGAATAATGAAAATAATCCAAGTTGTTAAACACAAAGTCGCGTCGTTTGTCAGACGCACAAGCAGCTGTGAAAGAGGAAGGAGGAGGAGGAGGGGAAGAGAGAGAGAGAGAGAGAGAGGTCTTTTTTTCGTCGTTGGTTGTTGCCGTTGTTCGAAGAAGAAGAAGAAGTAGAGAACGCCTACTCCTACTCTTTCTATTTTTCTCTACTCCTACTCTCACATCTTCTTTCGTTTTCCACTTTTAGTACACTAAGTCTCGAATAAGAAAGATGGGGAGGGGGATGTAGAGAAGGAATCTGAACAACAGCGTGTGTGTGTGTGAGAGAAAGAGAGAGAGAGAGAAAGATAAGAGGGCGGGAGTGAGAGGAAGGACAGAGGAGGAATCCGAACAACATCAAGGGAAGAGAAAGGGAGGGGAGAGAGAGAGAAGGAGAGAGAGGGGGAGGAGGTATCGAAACAACATTAAAAGGAGAGAGAGGGGAGGGGGGACAAAGAAGGTATCCGAACAACATCAAGAGGAGAGGAAGGGAGAGATGGGTGCAGAAGAGAGAGAGAGAAGGGGAGGGAGGGGGAATATGTCATCATCGTCGCCTTCTTCATCCGTAAAATACCTTACTCTTTCCATTTTTTTGTCTTCCTTTCCTTTCTTCTAGCTAATTTAGTCACCTCCTCAGAGTTGTAAGATGATTTGGAGAAGAAAAAAGAAACAAATTAATAATACATTTATTTATTTGTTTATTTATTTGTTGTACACATTTGAAGGTTTCTTATTTAACTACATTTAAGTCGATTTAATACTTTTACTGATCTACCAACATTTTTTGTTTTAGATAAAGAATCTAAAAGTATAAAGCGTTTATTCTAAAAAATGAACGAAGAAAACGCACGGATCGCATGGCATGGCATAGAATAGCATGGAAAACAGATTCTTCATAAATATATATTAGTCGCCTTTCAATCTCTAAAAACAATGAATAGCCCCTGTAAAGGTGCCTGCGAGGAGTCTATAGTGAAGCAAGGGTTGCACAACTCTAACACACCTCTCTTGAACCGGCGTTGTTTGAGTCTGTTCAAGGGGAGGGGGGGGGTCTTACAATTACTTAAAGACAGACACAAGACAAATACGGCAATAGCAAAGAAAGGATAACAAACACGGGAGTTAAATTTATCAAGCAAGAACAAATTAACTGGTTTATTGAAGCGGAACGATACAGGTAATGAAAGAGGGGTGCGTCAGCTGCCGGCGTCACAGGGAGCATGGACAGCGGCACGGGCCGGGGGGGGGGGGGTAGGCTCAAGCCCTCTCACTTTTTGCCATTCCCCCCCCCCCCACTTTACGGTCCTTGGAGGGAGGATATATGGATTCATACCTTTCTCAAGAGTATTAGTGAAAACCCTGACCCTGACAGAACGATGGATACTACCTGCACCCCTAAGATCAAAGTGTAGTATCTGTTCCGATAGATACTGTACCCCATAAACTGGTATTGTCTTGGCCTTCGGGGCTTGATTTACGCTGGTCTATGGGTCTGTTCTGTTCATTTCTAGGAGGTGCACCCTCCCAGGCTTTGCCTCCCCTCTTTGGGGAGGAGTAAGTTTATTGCTTACTGACTGAGGCGCCCCTACCGGGGAATGCCGACGGGGCTGCCCAGGCAATTTTTAATGGCCAGAGTGCTCACTTTCTCGGGCGCTGGCTTTTCAAACCCCACTTTCCCGACCCGATCTTGGGTCACATCTTACTTGTGGGAGTAAGATAAAACTGGCCTTGTGCCTAACTCCTGGGAAGGAGTAAATAAAACCCCTGACAGAACTTGAACTCGACACACCAAGCCCACAGTCCGTGCGTATAACCATGACACGACAACACATTTTCATAAGTACTACTCGTAAAATTATAAACATTTCAAATATATGCAATTTGAATTTATTGCTGGTCAAAACAAAAAAGGGGAAAAGTACTGATTTTGAGAGAGTTTATCACAAGAAGCACAATGCTTGATTTTTGCATTTAAACTTTAATTCAAGCAAGTAATTGCTCTCTTCGCGTCAGTTTCAAGAGAATAAAAATGGCGAACATGTATTTATACATGTTCACCATTTTTTTTAATCTAGTAATAATAGTAAAAAAACTCAATATTTAAAAATGTCCGACCTGGTTTTTTATTATTTGGATTGTTCAGACTACTGTTCTCATCTTGGGTGTTATTCTTACAACATTTCGGCCGAGCAAACTTCCGGCCTTCTTTGGGTGCGTTTCATCAAACTCGGAACTCGGGAATCTGTACGGAATCAAGGGAGGCGCGATAGCGCTCTATCCTGTAATAGACTTCAAAAACGACCTATGCTAGAAATCTCATTTCTTTGATCAGTCATAACTCAAAAACCAATAAACCAAATTAGTTAACACTTTGCACAAAATTTTCATTTGATAGGTTCTATAAGTGTGTAGAATTTCAGCATCATTAGTCAAGGCAACCCAGAGATCCAGAAAGGTCAGGAGTGATTTTGTGTTATCCGTGTGTACATACATACGTGTGTGCCACCCTGTATCTCATCAACTATTTGATGGATTCAGCTGATTTTTGGCAGAGATAGAGGTTCTAGGGTCTAGCTGATGGCATTTTAATTTCAGTTTACCATATACCTTAGTTTTCCAGAAAATTCAGAAAACCCTTAAAAATTACCATTGTCTTGAGGCATAGCCTTTACAAAAGTAGTGACATTCCATGATAAATGCCAGTATACTGAAATCATATGCCCTTAATAGGGTTAAGATGAAAATTCATATACACTAAATGTACAAAAGCAAGGAAATTCCCAAATTTTTACACTTTTATTGTCATTGAGGGTATGTGAGCACAACAGGGCTATGCATTTTACTGGTAGGAATTTTTCTTCGGCACACCTCACACACTTCATCCACTCATGCATAGAGATTTATACTGTAGTGATAATGAAATGGTTTGGTTAATATGTAGTCATACCCTTAATGACAATAAAAGTGTCAAAATTTGGGAATTTCCTTGCTTTTGTACATTTAGTGTATATGAATTTTCATCTTAACCTTATTAAGGGCATATGATTTCAGTATACTGGCATTTTTCATGGAATTTTAAATGGAACCCTTTATTTAATCCACGGAGGTTGCTTGCTCTCGTTCTGTCAGCCATGGTAAAAACCGTGGTAAAAGTCTTAAGTAATTCTTCATTCTATCCTTAGTATTTCCTGTGCTGAGGATTGAACCTTCAACCTCCAGAAGACTGTCACTTAGAACTGATTATTACTTAGCACTTATATCCGTTGAGCCACAGGTTCAAATAATAAAATTATCAATCCTCATTTAAAAAATTCCGAAGCATAATGGCTGACCTATGTTTATTGCTGTAACACTTTATTATTCAAAAGTAATTTGTAAGCTTTTAAACGGTCGAATCGAAAGTAAGTTTTGTCTTAAATTAAAGTGTAGAAGCAAATGGTTCTTTTTGTGCTTCTAAACCAAAGAAACCAGTAATATTTTTGGCACTTCTGTAGTATATATGAAGAACAACAAAAAAAAAAGAACCAATAAAAGTAGGAGTTGACTTTTTACGATATATAATAATAATAGAGTATGTAAATTTTATTTGCTTTCTATATCTCGTATTGTATTTTTTAATTGAACGATAATGAGATACCATATCAAATGCCTTGCTAAAATCCAAATATATGATATCCGCACTATTTTCCTCCATTAAATACTCATTTATAATGTCAATACTTTCCCAAATATGAGATAATGTTGATTTACCATGGACAAAGCCATGTTGGTTACAATTTATATCATCCTTTATAAAATGTAATATGTGGTTTCTAATTATTTTTTCAAATACCTTACACAAAATACATGTTAGAGAAACTGGTCTGTAATTACTTTTTAAATGTATCGAACCTTTTTTATGTAGCGGTATTATTATAGCTGTTTTCCAAATATATAGAATCTCTTCATATTCCATACATTTCCTAAACAAATTGGTTATTGCATTGATAAAGCCTTCATTTCATGATAAGTATTTCAATATTTTAGGATGAATTTCATCAGGTCCCATACTTTTATTAACATTCAACTTGGATAGTAATAGTGTTATGTCTTTAGTTCATCCATAACTTTTGTTAATAATTCTTGTTGTACCCTCCCCATAACAACTCTCCTGTAATGAACCAAATTCTTCAAAAGAATGAACAGATTGAAAAAAACTTGCTAGTACACCAGCTGTTTCTACTAGCGTGTCTGTTAAATCCCCTGTCTCATCATCTCTTACTGTACTCACACTTTTTTAAATTTTAGTTTTTGCTTTAACATATTTGAACAATGGTTTACAGTTGTATTTAATATTCCTAACAATCTTATTTTCGTGTTTCAACTTTTCTTTTACTTCTAGTGTTTCATATTCATTTTGTTTACTTACAGAATTTTGATAATATTTCATACTTGGTATAATTCCAAATTTCCTCCATGCTTTATCTTTTTCTTTCCTTTTACAAGATAGACGATTACTGTCCCAAAGTAATTTTTCTAATAGATCCCCTTGTTTGGAGAATTTTATAATAACTTCTGGAATATTTTCTATTATAGATTTTATCTTTCCATTTAATTCCTTCCAGATTTAATTAACATCAGTTGTTTTCGAGCTATAATTCCAATCGATATATTCTCCTTTCTCTGACACAAAATCTTTTGTAATCTTAGACCAGTTTGATGTTGTTTGAATAACATTAAAATATTATATATATATATATATATATATATATATATATATATATATATAGAGAGAGAGAGAGAGAGAGAGATAAAGCAAAAATGGTTCTCTGTGTCTGTCTACATATCAGTTATCAATAGTTGATTTCTGAGCAAACCCAATGACATTTGGAATCAGTAGATGTTTTAGCCTGGTTTAAAATGATTAAAACCTTTCTTTTCAATTATATTTTAAGAAAACGCTTGTTATTTTTTAGTCATAGCATATAGAAAACTCTTAACTGAAAACATAGCTATGACGTCACAACAAATTCTTTGTTTATGACCACCAATGCGAGTTGTCTGCTAATTAGCGGAATTCAGACCTTTTTATTGATGGATCCATGCGAAAACTGTCTCTAAATTGCATTCTTTGTCATAAAAACGGACGAAATTGGCATTTATAGTGCTTGTGTATGTACACCCAGTTATATAAAAATAAAATGATAGGAAAACTTTATGAAATACTTACCTGTTATTCAAAACTATTAGTGTACACCGAAAATTATGAAAAATGATCAAGTATTCTATTTCTATTTAAGAAATTAAATTAATATGCATAGTTCTCAAACGACGCCATTGTTAGCCATTCAAAAAAGGTAAATCAAACTTTTATTTAGATTTTCACATAAATCTTCTAGGATAAAAACGACACATGGCGTCACTCCATCATAAAATCGTTAATCTTATACATACATTCATTTTATTTTTTATTAAAATTCTACTTGATCATTTTTCCGTAATTTTCGATATACGCTAATATTTTTCAATAACAAGTAAGTATTTCATAAAGGTTTCCTGTCATTTTATTTTTAACTGCCATATTTCACAACCGGGTGTACATACACAAGAACCACATTTCTTTAGCTTTTCTCTCATGGTAAGCGAGAAGAGCACATTTTACTAAAGAATCATCGGAATAAATTGTTTATTATAAATTTCGTTGTGTACTGATATTTCGTTGTGTACTGAAATTTCGTTGTGTACTGATATTTCGTTGTGTACTGAAATTTCGTTGTGTACTGATATTTCGTTGTGTACTGAAATTTCGTTATGTACTGATATTTCGTTATGTACTGATATTTCGTTGTGTACTAAAATTTCGTTGTGTACTGATATTTCGTTGTGTACTGATATTTCGTCGTGTACTGATATTTCGTCGTGTACTGATATTTCGTCGTGTACTGATATTTCGTCGTGTACTGATATTTCGTTGTGTACTGATATTTCGTTGTGTACTAATATTTCGTTGTATACTGATATTTCGTTGTGTATTGAAATTTCGTTGTATACTGATATTTCGTTGTGTATTGAAATTTCGTTGTGTACTGATATTTCGTTCTGTACTGATATTTCGTTGTGTACTGATATTTCGTCGTGTACTGAAATTTCGTTGTGTACTAAAATTTCGTTGTGTACTAAAATTTCGTTGTGTACTGAAATTTCGTTGTGTACTGAAATTTCGTTGTGTACTGATATTTCGTTGTGTACTGATATTTTCCGCTAGTAAGTTATACAACAAAAGTGTCTGATTATGTCGTACATTTTATGATAATTGTTTCAGTATAAAATGACTTGGCTGAAAACTGCAGACATTAAAGGGTTACTGGTTTTTCTGACTTTCTATAAACATTTCCTCACTGGAATATTCCATATATGAAAAGTCTTTATCCTATAAAGTTGTCTGAACTTATTTCTGTTCGTACCAGTCGGGAATACGTCCGCGACAATCAGTCCAATAGTGACTTTGTTGCTGTCAGTCTGAGGTATGGTCCTGTTCAGTCTCAGGAGGTCCACCCTCCCAGGCTTTACCTTCTCTTTGAGAAGGGTTTAGTTCATCGCTAATCGCCTGAGGCGCTCCTACCAGAGAATGCCGACGGGGCTGCTCAGGCATGTTTTTGTATGCCAGAGTGCGCTAATCCTATTGCGTTGGCTTTTCAACTTAACACACGACTTTGTGTCTAACCTCCTGGAGGGGTAAATAAAATAAGCATCTCCATCACTTTCAATACATGCAATGGGAGGTGACGGTGGTCATGTGGTCAACCACGTGGACTGAAGACCTGCGAGTGCCAAGTTCAGATCCAATTCATTCCACAGAAACACTTTAACTTAGGATGTTGGCAACCTTCACGTATTCTTCCCGTAAGTACCCGATTTCTTTCTAGAAAGAATTCTGATTAGAAAGAGATCAGTGAAACCAATGGTAACAATAGAATCATCTGATTTCAAAATGAAATGAATGAATACACGTAATAAATCGAAATTACTTCTCTCTCACAATGAATTTCCCTATTTTACTTAATCGATAAAACCAACTTACTTTTCACAGAATGTGATGTTAAAATGGTAACAGTTTGCAGATTTCCTGTTCCAAGAATACTTTCCAGCAACTTGAGTTGATCCAGAATTCTATTTTAAGCAAAAGAAAAGCAATCATACAAAGAAGAGTGAGAAAACTATAATAAAAAACGTAAAAGATTGCAGGTTTGCAGAGAGCTTGGTACCATTAACTATTTCTTGTAACACGAACATCAGGGTTAACAGAGAAAATAATGGAGAAAATTTATTTTTATTGGACAAACAGGCATGTTAGGGTTAGGGTTATGACATCTTCTCTTTTGAGATTTAACTCCCTTGAAAATCATACCTTTTCCATTTGAGGTTGATCTCTAACCATTCTGTCGGACGCTGTTTTGTATTAGTTAATCGGTTTGTTTCTGGAGCTCTTCAAGGAACGGGTACATTGAATACATCTAAGAAAAACTTCCATAGGTTCGTCCTTGTTTTATTCTTTGGCGGTGTATCTTTCCTTAATTTGTTTTGGCGGCTTTTATGCATCCAATTAGCACCCTTAATTAGATATACTAACTTTCAAATGTGTTTATCAATAATACCACTCCCACAATGGGGTTTTCCATGTCTATACATGTGAAAATAGACTTTTTTTTCCTCTTCTGAAAATTAGGTCATCATTGACTGATCCGGTTTAATTGTTTCCCCTTTTCGCTTTATTTGGTAGCAATTTATCATAAGTTCTTTGGACATCTTACCAGAAACCGCATTCGGGTTTGGTGCTACTTAATACACCTGTAGAAATTGCTGTGTCGACGCTTCAGTTGTACTGCCATTGCCCTTTTTAGGAGCCTCTTGAATGTATCTACAAATCGTTCAGCCATTCCATTACTTCTCAGATGGTAAGGAGAAGTTTTACATGCTTTACCATAAAAAGTTTTTTTAAATTCAGGAACTCTTTAGATGTAAACTGTTTTCCATTCTTCAACACAATATAATCGGTTATCCCAAACTTTACCAATAGCTTATGCAAAAAATGTATAACTGTATCAATGATCGTGTGATTATTAGTTTTGGGTCATGTATTAAATTTAACAGAAGGTGATTTTGCTGCAACCATTGCATAAATTTACAATTTTTTCAATCTCTTTGTCCATATTAATCCAATAAACGTACCTACGTATTAATGATTTCATCCTGGAGATCGCAGATGGACCTGTGTAAAAAAATTTGATTAATTTTTTAAAGTGATGTAGGAATAACAACTATTTCACCATGTTATTATCAATAGAAAATGTATTATCTTATTTTGTTTTAATTTCATTTCTTCATTTTTGCTTCCTTTATGAAAGTATCATTCAGTGCTTTTCTCTTAATTTAATCTAGGGTTACTGTCATATCCTGTATGCTATTACATAGGATATTACATAGGATATTACATAGGATATTGCATAGGATATTACATAGGATATTACATAGGATATTGCATAGGATATTACATAGGATATTGCATAGGATATTACATAGGATATTACATAGGATATTGCATAGGATATTACATAGGATATTGCATAGGATATTACATAGGATATTACATAGGATATTGCATAGGATATTACATAGGATATTGCATAGGATGCTGTCCTATCGTGTATGCTATTACATAGGATATTACATAGGATATTGCATAGGATATTGCATAGGATATTACATAGGATATTACATAGGATATTACATAGGATATTGCATAGGATATTACATAGGATATTACATAGGATATTACATAGGATATTGCATAGGATATTACATAGGATATTACATAGGATATTACATAGGATATTGCATAGGATATTACATAGGATATTGCATAGGATATTACATAGGATATTGCATAGGATATTACATAGGATATTGCATAGGATATTACATAGGATATTACATAGGATATTGCATAGGATATTACATAGGATATTGCATAGGATGCTGTCCTATCGTGTATGCTATTACATAGGATATTACATAGGATATTGCATAGGATATTGCATAGGATATTGCATAGGATGCTGTCATATCGTGTATGCTATTACATAGGATATTACATAGGATATTGCATAGGATGCTGTCCTATCGTGTATGCTATTACATAGGATATTACATAGGATATTGCATAGGATGCTGTCCTATCGTGTATGCTATTACATAGGATATTACATAGGATATTGCATAGGATATTGCATAGGATATTGCATAGGATGCTGTCATATCGTGTATGCTATTACATAGGATATTGCATAGGATATTGCATAGGATATTGCATAGGATATTGCATAGGATGCTGTCATATCGTGTATGCTATTACATAGGATATTACATATGATATTGCATAGGATATTGCATAGGATATTACATAGGATATTGCATAGGATATTGCATAGGATATTACATAGGATATTGCATAGGATATTACATAGGATATTGCATAGGATATTACATAGGATATTACATAGGATATTGCATAGGATATTGCATAGGATATTGCATATGATGCTGTCATATCGTGTATGCTATTACATAGGATATTACATATGATATTGCATAGGATATTGCATAGGATATTGCATAGGATATTGCATAGGATATTGCATAGGATATTGCATAGGATATTGCATATGATGCTGTCATATCGTGTATGCTATTA
Organism: Sepiola atlantica; assembly: GCA_963556195.1. Lineage (NCBI taxonomy): Eukaryota > Metazoa > Mollusca > Cephalopoda > Sepiida > Sepiolidae > Sepiola > Sepiola atlantica. The sequence continues at coordinate 89,274,378 of OY744537.1, read as the reverse complement.
CATAGGATATTTTCATTCTCTGTCATAAAGCTGCAATTAACCTATTATCCTTGAGAGGTTCACAAAATTTTAAAATCAACTCCGTAACTTAGTTTCTGCGATGATAAGAATTCCATTTATGGAATTATATTTGAGTAAAATGGTCGACTATCGTTGTAGTTAATTTGCTGTATATGCTAGCCACACTTTTTAGACCCGTAAATGGATGATAATGATCAGTGGTTTGTTTGCAAGATGAATCTGCGGTATTTTTCGAAGCGCGAATACGATAGTAAAGCTTTCCTTCTCTATTTGACTACAAATATTCTCTGCTGGTAAAAACGTTCTCGGCGCCTGTGCTATTGATTTTGATTTCCATGCTAAATGGTAACTCTGTACAAACTGGCATCGCTACCTACGATTATTTCACATTTACGCCCATAATGCATCAAAAATAAGTCTGACGTCAAATAAACTTTTATTTTTAGGGATGCATTTTTTTTGTTTACATTCGTCCATCCAAATCCATTTGCCATCTTTTTTCAATAATTCATTCAGTGGTGCTCACAAAAAAATTAACAATGGGAACTAACAACAATCATCATCATCATCATCATCATAATATTCAATTTAACGTCTGTTTTACATGCTGGTATGTGTTGGACAGCTTTTAGAAATTGACTTCCAAGCTAACCTATCTCTGACAATGTCTTTATTTATCCTTCTTTCTTTCAAATCCATCCTTATCACTTCCTCCCATATCTCCCTTAACCTTCCTCTGTGGGCTGACCCTGCTACCCCAACTGTTCTACATGTACTAACACAGGAACTCTCATTAATTCTTTCAACGTGGCCATTCCATCGAAGTCTCCTGTTCTGCACGCATCTCTTTATGCTGTCAAGATTTAATCTTCCTCTTAGTTCATCAGATCTAAACTTTTAAGACTCATATTACACATCCATTGTATCATTCTCATATCATTTCTCTCCATGCAACGCATGTCCTCAACCCTCACTAGCCAGATTTCACTTCCATACATCATGACACTGCGGACGCATGTCTTCGCTTGGTCGACAGTGGTAATACTCTTCTGATCATTAATGGCAAAAATCCCTTGAACTTACTTCATCCACTTGCTATTACACTTTCTCTCAAGTCCATCCTCATCACTTCCTCCCATGTTTTCCTTGGTCTTCCCCTGTGAACTGACCCTGCTACCTCAACTATTCTACACATCTACTAATCCAGGAACCTTCATCCATTCTTTCAACGTGACCAAACCAACAAAGTCTCCTGTTTTACACACATCTCCCTATATTGTCCAGATTTAGTCTTCCTCTGAGCTCGTCAGATCTGAGCATGTCTTTAAGAGTTGTGTTACACATCTATCGTATTATTCTCATATCATTTCTCTCCATGCAACGCATGTTATCAACCCTCATTGGTCAGGTTTCACTTCCATACATCATCACACTTTCTACACATGCCTGATAGACTCTTCCCTTGGTCGACAGTGGTAACGCTCTGCTGGTTAGTAGTGGCAAACGTTCCCTGAACTTACTCCATCCACTCCTAATTCTAGCTATCACACTAGCACCTGCTCCATCCTGTGATCCAATGGTATCACCAAGGTAACAACATTTCTAAACAACTTTGCCATCCATCCATATTTTCTCCGTATCCGAGTTCGCATTCGTCGCTGTTGTCTTACACTTCTTGAATACAAACTAGTTGTTCTCTCTCAACCTACCTGTAATTCCACTGCACTTCTTTTGTACCCGATGCTTGCAAAGAACTTGTATTTCTCAGCTGTATTTTTAACAGAACATGTTCTGGCAGGATCTGGCTTCTTACCATTTTCATCAATCATTTGGCCCAAACATTTTATTTTCATCAGAAAAAAAATCTAATTTTTCGTCTTTTACTTTAAATCCTTATTTATTCATTTATTCTTTTGAATACTTTTAATACGTGCTGTGTGTGTCTTTATTTTCACTTTTCATCAAAATGTCGTCCAAATAAACAGTAGCAAATTCAAGTCCAGATAACATTACCTGTTGAAACATTCTAGAAACAACCTTAATCCCAAAAGACCAACCTATTAAATTTTTAAAGTCCCTTATAAGTATTAATGGTTAGAAGTTTTGCACATTCATTTATACTATTTGGATTATTCGGATGTCATTCTTACAAAGTTTCCATCGATCTAACCTCCCCCCCCCCCTTTCATCAGATGCATCTTGTTGAACCCACGCAGAACGCTGTCATTTCCATGAACAGAGTTCTTTTCCAAGAACGTCACATCTGTGGAACATATTAACATTGGAGAACATATTAACAAAGTAGACTTTTGATGAAATGAAAAAACTCATGGTGATGATTCCCCATCATATGACCTTGTAAAACGCTGGCATCGTGAATTCAAGCATGGCCGGAAGTCTGTGGAAACAGCTCTCAGACCTGATCGTCTCTCTTCTGCCATTGATGAGGCATCTGTCCGTCAAGTTGAAGCTGCCATTTTGGAAGATCGACGCATTACTATTCGCCAAATAGCCCAAGAGGTCAAGATTAGTACAGGGTCTGTGGAAACTATCATTCATGACCATTTGCATATGCATAAGGTGTCTGCCAGATGGATTCCCAGGTTGCTCACACCTTCCCAGAAGCAAGAACACGTCGAGTGCTCGAGGATGAATTTGGAGATGTGTCAAGAAGATAGGTCAAAGTTTTTCAAAAGACTGATTACACAGGATGAAACTTGCTTCCATCACTATGATCCAGAGACCAAAGCAGTGGAAGCACTTGGATTCACCACCTTCAAAGGAGACAAGGGTACAGCCCTCCGCTGGCAAGGTCATGCTCATAGTCTTCTGGGACCAGGACAGAGTAGTGATGACAGATTTCCTGACAAAGGGTACCACAATTACAGGAGCCTATTATGCTTCACTTTTGATGAAATTAAGAGAAGCTATCAAAATCAAGAGGCAGGGTAAGATCAGCAAAGGTATCCTCCTCCTGCAGGACAACGCTCCGGTCCACAACTCGCATGTCACCAGATCAGAAGCACGGACGTGTGGCTATGAAATCCTCCCCCCCATCCCCCTTACTCTCCTGACCTTGCACCCTCTGACTTTTATCTCTTCCCAGCCATGAAGTTGTTTTTGAAAGGAAAGCGTTTCCCAGATGATGCAGCCTTGATTTCTGAAGTTACAACGTGGTTGGAGGACCAACCTTGGGTGTTCTACAAAAATGGTGTCCAGAGCTGCATCAAACGATGGGAGAAATGCATAACTCTGGGTGGTTCCTATGTCGAGAAAGACTAATAACTGTGCCAAGTTTCATTAATCTACTGCTATGAGAAATGGGTCACAGGCATTACTTATTGAACACCCCTCGTATGTTGTAATAGTTAGATGTGGCTGTGTTTAGATCAGACATTTCCCACATAAGGTTAAAATTAAGAAGAGAATGGAAAATTCCATTTAGAAATTAAAAGTTTAGAATTGGGATTATGTGGCAGGATATGACGTCATGGGTATGTAACAGAAAAGCTAGAGAGTTTCTGCCTTTGGGATTTAACGTGGAAGTGATCAGACGTGGATTTCATCAATGTTGAAGTGATCAGACGTGGATTTCATCAATGTTGAAGTGATCAGACGTGGATTTCATCAATGTTGAAGTGATCAGACATGGATTTCATCAATGTTGAAGTGATCAGATGTGGATTTCGCATTCTCTTCCATGCTACGTGTGTTGGGAGGGGAAGATACAGTTCATCTTGATGTAATTACTGCAAATTACTGTAAGAAGTAAATGAAATTTCAGAACAGTTAATGGAGTTATTTGTTGTTCTTTTTTAATGGCTTCTATTACTTCAGTCACAAAGAGAGAAAAAAAGAGAAGAAAAGTTCAACATCTCTACAGCTGACACATCACCACTACGACCATCTTTATAAATAGACGTCACCAACTACTTCAGAGAGTTTCTGTCAATATGACGAAGTGGCAGGATATGACGTATGGGAGGAAGTGCATGACAGAACGCGAGATATTTCCTACCTTTTGGTAATTTGACATTGAAGTGATCAGATATGGGGTTCGAGTCCTCCCCGACCTCACGGAGATTGGGAGGGGAAGATGCATTCATCTTGATGTATTTGCTGCTCTTGTAAGAAGTAGATAAAAACAGAGCAATTAATGAAGTTATTTGTTGTTCATTTTAATGCAGCCACCAAGAAATGGAAGAAGAAATGTTCAACATCTCAAAATGTCTGCCACATCACCACTATGACCTTTTTTACAACTAGACGTCACCAACTTCCCATTTCACCTGTCGTTTCCAGTTCTTCGCATAGTATTAGTCATCATCGAATTGGCAATCTCACAAACCCTTATCCTCGAGTGGGCGTTGGTCTTGGTAAGTGGTAACTCATTAGTACTAAAAATACTACTACTCTAGAGAGACGAACAGCTGTCTCTGTCAAGGAAAAAGATCCGTGGGGATCGAAAAAAGCCCCCTCACACACATGCACACATGCATACTATGCTACTACAAATATATTTAAATAATGAACAACGTATAGAATATATATATAAATATATATACATATATATACATATATACATCAAGATCAAAGTGTAGTATCTGTTCCGATGGATACTGCACCCCATAGACTGGTATTGTCTTGGCCTTCGGGGCTTGATTTACGCCGGTCTATGGGTCTGTCCTGTGCAGTTCTAGGAGGTCCAACCTCCCAAGCTTCACCTCCCCTCTTTGGGGAGGAGTAAATTTATAGCTTACTGCCTGAGACGCCCCTACTGGGGAATGCCGACGGGGCTGCCCAGGCAATTTTCAAACCCCACTTTCCCGACCCGACCTTGGGTCACATCTTACTTGTGGGAGTATGATAAAAACTGGCCTTGTGCCTAACTCCTGGAGAGGAGTAAATCAATACTCAACGCCAACTAACATGAAATTATTTGTTTTTTTTACATTTTTCTTTCAAGATGATTCTTAAGTGGAATCAAAAGTACTCGGTTTGTGAAAAATGTTGGTTCTTTCATTAACAAAAAAACAAACTTTAAAAGACAAATCAGAAGAATTGAAAAATCAAACTTGTTTGAATTAATAAATGTGTGAAGACGTTATGGATTTTGTTTTTTTAGTGTTTGGTTGTTGCTTAAGGATTGACATAGCTTTGCGACTGCATGTCAATTTGTCTTTTGGGGCTTTCTGTATACTCTGCTTATTGGTTTATTTATATCAATGAGGATGCGAAAATGGTAACTACTGCATTGAGAATCTTGGATTCTCAATCGAACATCCATAAGCACTGAAAGAGAAGAAAATTGATAAATCTCTGGCATAAAACAGGAAGTCGAGTGCATGTAAGTGTAAGATTTATCATTTAAGAGACATAAATCGAAAGGTTTTAATAGTTTTTTTTAATGAGGTTGGAGCTCTTAAAGCCCTGAAATCTCTATTTATATAAAGTTAAGTATCTGTATATGTTTATATACAGATACTTAGGATAGGATTCACTCCTAAACTAATTACCCCATCATTATGAACTTTAGATTATAGCTGCTAGGCGCAAAGGGGGATAGTGTAGGCTGTATTTAGTTTAATTTAGTTTTATGCAAAGGAGAAAAGAGGGAGGGCATGTCCTTCATGAAAATTCAGATACCTCCGATTTTTGTGAAATGTTAACAATAGGTATTAGCAATCAATTAATAAATATTTCCTAAATTTCAGTTTTTTTTTGGAATATTTTAAAGAGTTTTTAGGGGGATAATATAGTTTTTAGGGGGATAATATAGTTTTTAGGGGGATAATATAGGCACAACCTCCCATGTGAAAATTCTAATATTTCAGATGTGTATTAAATCTGATCGATAGTCGTTAAGTACTAAGATTCCCTTAAGTTTAAGCCTTTAATTTGAGACCTTTTCTAGAATCAGAAACAACATTGGAATAAGGATTCTTGTTATGGTGCCGTACCTACCTATGGAGAACTAATGGACTCGTCCACCTTATAAATACGGGAAGCACGTGACACTTGTTCTCTTCTTCCCAGGCAAACCGGCAATGGCGGTTGAGAGCACATCTCCTTGTATCTCTTTTCTTTCTATTATATAATATATACCTTTGTTCATTTAAACCATGTGTTCCTGTGTCATTCATTCGGCCTTTACCCAGGTCCACAACAATTCTATAATACGTTTAAGTAGCATTATATCTTGATTTGAATCTATGTAAGGAAATATAAAGTGGCGCAAAGCTGTTCTGTTTGGGGGATTCATTTTACCTGTTCTGGGACGGGTATTCATTATAAGCATTCTAATGCTTTAAAAATAGGAAAGGAATTGAAAATTGGTGAAACTAGTTAAATTATTTTAATTTACCTTAACTTTTAATTAGAGCTATATATAGTAAGCACATCGTCCAACTAGTCATAGGTATGACTTGAAGTTTGCTTTTATAGAAGTGAAGTATTTCATGGGGGTCTTTTTATCACCATTGCACAACCGGTTTTGCCAGGGTGGTTAGAGTTGTTGAAAGAGAGGTTGTGATTATAGAATCGTTCTTTGAAATTATTTCCTGCTATTCCAATATAAAATTTGGTTTGGGATGGGTTTTGAGTTGAAGAGATAGATGCCTCATAAACCACTTGGGTTGATAAGCATTTTTGGTTTAGGGGACAGTTTGGTTTATTTATGCAGTTACAAGTTCTACTAGGGTTAGGGGGTGTTAATGTACTTAATATTTTATTATTGTGTTTTTAAATAATTTTTTCACGGTTATCTCCACAGCTGTAACTCAGTTTGAGCGTATTTTTATTAAAAATTTTATGGAGGACATTGCTAGTGTTGAAATGAGTGTTAATTAGATTAAGGAATTTTTTGCCTAATTTAGTCTTAATCATATTATTAAAAGGAGGTGTAAACCAGATGATTTTTCTATTTCTATTTTTATTAGTACTAGGGTTATTTAGTGTAGGTGGGATATATTCTATTTGGGTGTTTTTATAACCACTTTCCTTTAGCGCTTTATTATAGAGGTTTTTATGTTGGTTAAAAATGTTCATATTGGAAGAATTGTTGCTAATCCTACGACTAATAGATTTAGGGATGTGTTTAGTTATAGATTTAGGGTGGTTAGATAAAGGGTAGACATAAAGAGGGTAGGAGTTATCTTTGGCATAGGGTTCAAAGGTTTGCTTAGTGAGATTAAAAGTTACATACATAATTACGATTACATATTTGCTGTATTCATAATTTTATATTTATTTTGACTCGTATATTCTTAATCCTCAATTCTTTAACTTTTTAATTTTATTATTATTAGCACCGTAAATATTTTTATCCCTCCCCCCTACTCATCCACCCGCCCTCCATATAGGGGTACTCTCTCCCTCCCCCCTTCATAGACATATTACCAAATTGATAATCGGTTACTTGCCCATTTCTGCAAAAGCAAGACCCAGACAGAGTTTTCTTTTTTGACACGCGTTGACGCTTTCATATTTCGACCAACCTTCACCAAATCACGTCTGCGTTCTCTTCATCTTTTTCTATTTCTTTTCTATGTCCCGTGTAGCTCTGAATATTTCCTTCTTTCTTTTCCTCTTCTTTTTCTTTTTCTTTTTCTTCTTACTTGTATTTCTATTTTTGTTCTTTGTTTTTTGTTTTTGTTTTTGTTTCTATTCATATTCAGTTTTTATTTTTGCTTTAAATTTCTGTCACCTTCATAAAGCTGTGTGTGATTTTGAACTATCTTAAACAGGCATAAATCAAATCGCTCTCGTGAAACAAAATCAATTTTGTAGTCAAAATGAAATAAATTATCATTTATATTCATATATATATATATATATATATATATATATAGTAAAGGATGAAAATATGTTTATGGCGATTAAGCTACACAGAGGCGTCCGCGTTTCATCCTTTCAGGGAATCGTCAGGCTAAGCGCACATATTTTTTTTCGAGGATGAAACATGGATGCCTCTGTGTAGCTTAATTGCCATAAATATATTTTCATGCTTTACTACTAAGCTCTACTCATGTAATGAGCACTGTTGAAGTAAATACTGAAAATCTATACACAGTATATCATATCACCTCATAATATTATACGTCTATACATGAAATTATATATATATATATATATATATATATATATATATATATACATACAAAATAGCTAAGTTTAGAAGACACATGCTTCGTTATCCAAGCTTGGAATTAGCTTTCTCGGTAAAATTGTCGTTTCCCAACCAAAATGGCGGACAATAAATCGTCTGCAGTTTTCTAATTTTTTTCCGATCTCACAAATGAGTAAGTAAACCCAAATAAATTGTTTTGGACTAATTTCCTAACTATATTTCCTTTAAAATAATTTACGGTGAATCTTAAATAAGTCCAAAACAATTTATTTAGGTTTACTTACTCATTTGTGAGGTCGGAAAACTGCAGACGATTTATTGTCCGCCATTTTGGTTGGGAAACGACAATTTTACCGCTTTTTCTTTTGATGAGTGCCTAGTAAATCCCCATCGTGCTTTTATTGATGATTTTTTTCCTGCCAATAATCATAAACGAAAGTAAACATTTTCAGATCAAGAAAAGAGTAATTGTCATCGGAATTAACACGCCTCTTAGAATAACCAATAAAGATGCAACAATTCATTCATCAATGTCAAATGTAAAAAGTACAAATAGGTATTTGCAGACTGTGATATGTTATCTTCTCTTCATTTACAAATATCTTAACTTCTTATTTACTGAAGGAAGAGATGACATCTCCAGTTTAGAAAATAAACTGATGAAAAATTAAAGAAAATTTTTTTTGTAAAAACTTTATTAAATATTTAAATATAAAGACTAATTTTCCATTAAAGAAAATTCAATGATTTTTTTCATATAAGTATTTTCATTGTTTTATTTACTCCTCCCCAGGAGTTAGGCACAAGGCCAGTTTTATCTTACTCCCACAAGTAAGATGTGACACAAGATCGGGTCGGGAAAGTGGGGTTTTAAAAGCCAGCGCCCGAGAAAGTGAGCACTCTGGCCATTTAAAAATTGCCTGGGCAGCCCCGTCGGCATTCCCCGGTAGGGGCGCCTCAGACAGTAAGCAATAAACTTACTCCTCTCCAAAGAGGGGAGGCAAAACCTGGGAGGGTGCACCTCCTAGAACTGCACAGGACCAGACAACCCCCAATAGACCGGCGTAAATCCAGACCCAAAGGCCAGGACAATACCAGTCTTTGACCCCGGACATTAGATGACTTTACAAGTAGAAACACCACATTATATTATGTGGCAAAATTTTGCTTCTTGATGCTAGTGTGATTGCACAAGTTAGGAGTGGATGGAGTAAGTTCAGGGAACTTCCACTATTACTAACCAGCAGAGTGTCACCACTGTTGAGCAATGGAAGAGTCTATCAAGCATGTGCATGCAGTGTGATGATGCATAGAAGTGAAACCTGGCCAGTACGTGTTGAGGACCTGCATTGCATGGGGAGAAATGATATGAGAATGATACGATGGATGTGTAATGTTGACCTCAGAAGAAGATTAAATCTGGACAGTATAAGGAGATGTGTGCAGAACAGGAGACTTCAATGGTATGGCCATGTTGAAAGATGGATGAGAGTTCTTGGGCCAGTAGATGTAGAACAGTTAAGGTAGCAGGTCCAGTTCACAGGGGAAGGCCAAGGAAAAAATAAGAGGAAGTGATAAAAATGGATTTGAGAGAAAGAGAGATAAATAAAAACCTGGCCAGAGATAATTTAGTTTGTAAATCAATTTCTTAAAACCATCCAACACAGGCGAATGTTAAATAGAATATGATAATGGTGATGATGGCTGTATGGTGAATTTCATGGCTATAAATTTCAAGATATTTTTCGACAGGGTTCATGCCACAAGAAAGAAAATGATTATATACACCTGAGGAAAGTTGAAGAACAATGCGTTTCCAAATTGCAAATATAACCCAAAGTTTTCTTGATCACAAATTGAAATCAAATATTTCTCTTTAAACTTCTCACAAAATAATCATATTTTACTTTCTGAATGTATCATTAAAATAAATCAATTATACATGTAGTCTGTTAAAGTTGAAGCCATTTGTAATAAAGAATTTCATTTGATTTTCTTGGGGGTGTTTATGTGAGGTTTTCAAACAAAAATAAAACTGGGGAAACGAGAAGAGAAGGGAGAAAATCAAATCACTGAAACAATTTTGTGAAAGTAGTCACTGCGGGGTAAAGGTTATAGAAGAATTAGCATTAATTTACTTAATGTGAAGTCTTTCAAAAAGAAATCGAGGGTTCCATTCACTTGCAGGAAATGCCTGGATGAGATAACTATAAAACTCGTCTTCGACGGCATCGGTTGCAGTTTTTTGTTGCTGTACAGAAAATCCCGAATATGACTTGCTGTAAAAAAACTTGCATGTGAAAGGTTTCTTCTCCGACATTATTTTCTTTTTTTACGAGATCTTTTCGTTTTTGACAAACACACATGCATGCAACACGGCGCCTCTTTTAGGTTTGTTCTACATTTATTTGAACACAAAAGAAAGCATTTTAAATATTTTAATTCGGATAATGAATCTATTTTACATTGCAAGATCAATGCTTTCCACTGATGATTAAAAAAGATGTCCATTGAAATGAAAGTCAATGTTTTCTTAATACATATGAAATCTAATTTTTTTAACTTCTAAAATGTTCTCTAAGTTTCATAAATGACACAATTATTAAAAGGGATCAGTGAAATTCAAAGACAATTCTAAAGTTTTTCTAGCATGGTACAGGAATAGTGATCTCAAAATAATATTTTAAAAAGCTAAAAACATTAAGCTGACATATCAAACTTTAGTTCTGACTAGCAAATTTTCATTTGTTACTGTCGTACCATGTTATTGGAACTATAACAACGTACTCCGCTACAGTTTATTTTAAAAATATGTAATCCTGCACAGACAAATGGAAACATTTTTCAATTATGACAAAAAAATAAAAATCAGCGACGGGAAAAACTCATACTTTTTAATTGAAGAATATAAAAGACACGAAATTGGCTTTAAGAATGCCACAAAAAATATATATTTAAGACAATACACCTGTCACTTTCAAGTAGATTTTAAAAGGAGCGAGTGGCAGATTGGCAGTAAATTCTATTGCTAATACATTTGGCCAAGTAAAATAAGAAAAGTAAATAGTGTCTACCCACTTACATTCAAATATAGACGGTCGCATAAAAAGAACAAACACCAACAGAAAATAGAATATGGAATATAATATGATTCAATCAAGGCTGAAAAAACTAAAGTGGATAGATCTAACATATAAAGTTATCTTGTGAGATTTTAAAAGTTGGACCTAAATAGCATTTAAGCTGACACATCAAACTCTGATTCTGAATAGCCAATTTTCATTTGTTATGGTTGTACCATGTTATTAGCACTATAGTAATGCACTTCGCTACAGTTTATTTAAAAAAATATTTAGTGAAATTTTAAACATTGGACCTAAATAGCATCTAAGCTGACATATCAAACTTTGCTTCTTATTAGCAAATTTTCATTTGTTGTTGTTGTACCATGTTATTGTCATTATAATAGTATACTTTGCTACAGTTTTTTTTTTTTTTTAAATGATGTAGTCCTAGTGGACAACTGGTAATATGGAAACATTTTTCCCGTATGACTGAAAAATATAAATCAGCAAGACGAATAACTCATATTTTTTAATTGAAGAATATAAAAAGAGTTGTCTTCCTTACAACTGAAATTTTATTTCTTTTTTCCGTATAAGTTTAAAAAAATGTGCAAACAAATTAAAAACTAAAATGACTTTACAGTTAGTTGTTTATAAATTTAATTTCTCAACACCATTGAACTTGAAAAGATATTTTATAGAAACTCCATAAAAATGAGCTATGCTTGGACTGAAAATTTCACTCAGTTATTTTTAGCTCATTTTTATGGAGTTTCATAATAGAGGGTGACCCAAATTAAATGCCACCCATGGAATCATTAATAAAATTCACAATCCTTTCTACAAATAAACTTTTGTCTATACCTGACTTGTCCACCAAGTTTCAGTCATAAATGTCCAACAGTCTTTGTTTTATTATCATTCAATGATAGGCTCCAAATGTGCATCTCTGCATTGCAAGCACAACTGGATATGACTGGTTTTGGCTGTAATTACTCGCCTTTTGGCTAAGATCAAAGTGTAGTATCTGTTCCGATGGATACTGCACCCCATAGACTGGTATTGTCTTGGCCTTCGTGTCTTGATTTACGCCAGTCTATGGGTCTGTCCTGTGCAGTTCTAGGAGGTCCACCCTCCCACGCTTCGCCTCCCCTCTTTGGGGAGGAGTAAGTTTATTGTTTACTGCCTGAGACGCCCCTACCGGGGAATGGCGACGGGGCTGCTCAGGCAATTTTTAAACCCCACTTTCCCGACCCGACCTTGGGTCACATCTTACTTGTGGGAGTAAGATAAAAACTGGCCTTGTGCCTAACTCCTGGAGAGGAATAAATCAATACTCTCTCCAGTTCAGGAATAGCGTAGGGATTGTTTTGATAGATATTATCCTTGAGATAGCACCACAGATAAAAATCTGGGGGAGGGGGTTATGGTCCAGTTTAGTGTGAAGTCCATTGAGGATCACACCTCTTACTGATCAGACGATTTCCAAAGTGTCCCTACATATCATTGAAATTCGATAAGACAAAGATTGTTGGACATTCATGACTGAAAATTGGTGAACAAGCCAGGCATAGACTGACGTTGTATTTGTACCAAATATGTTTGTCTTGCAGAAAGGATTGTGAACTTTATTGATGATTGTATGGGTGGCATTTTTGTAGGGGTGGCATTTTTGTAGGGGTGACATTTTTGTAGGGGTGGGGTAACCCTGTAGTAAAATATTGAGAGTATCTTAAAATAACGATGTTAATCTTTCCAACAATTCTTTGAATATCTCTTGTAACTACAGGTGTAGTGATAGATGTCATATTAATAGTGATTGCATGGCAATAAAATGTAATATATTAAGCTGCAGTAAACAACACCAAAAAAACGGTCAAAAGATGATATATATCGACTTAGCAATCTAGTGGCGGTGGGGGATTTCTTCTGTTCTCACAGAACAGACGTTAACATTATTATTAGAATGGTTCAAACGGCCTCCTCTACTCTTTTCTATGCAGACGTTAATACCAAACATTAACACCCATGGATGCCAGACATGTATTGATTTACTTCTCTCCAGGAGTTAGGCACAAGGCCAGTTTTTATCTTACTCCCACAAGTAAGATGTGACCCAAGGTCGGGTCGGGAAAGCGGGGTTTAAAAATTGCCTGGGCAGCCCCGTCGGTATTCCTCGGTAGGGGCGCCTCAGGCAGTAAGCAATAAACTTACTCCTCCCCAAAGAGGGGAGGCGAAGCCTGGGAGGGTGGACCTCCTAGAACTGCACAGGGCAGACCCATAGACCGGCGTAAATCAAGACCCAAAGGCCAAGACAATACGAGTCTATGGGGTGCAGTATCCATCGGAACAGATACTACACTTTGATCTTAGCCAAAAGGCCAAGAAAGATGCCAGACATGTAACACCTACAGTAAAAATGGCTGTCAAATTCTCAAGAACAAAAACACAGAGTGTATATTTGTGTTGTATAACTGGCCTCCTTCTGTTTTGAGAGACAATGGATACCCTCTGAAAGACTGCGTAATGAAGAGTTTATGGTGAAGCAAGAGATGCACAATCTTCAGCCACCTTTATCCTGACCCGACATTGCTTAACTTCAGTGACAGGAACATAGCAAAAAAGACTAGAACCAACTCTGCGATAAGCAGAGAAAGACTGGTGTTTTTTCAGAGTTTTTCTTCTGCTAGACTAGTTGTCGTTTCAAGGCTACTATTTCACCGCTAGCTGGGAGTAAGGAAAGATGGATTCATACCGTTTAAAATTTTTTTATTTTAATTTTTTTACTTTAGTTCAACCCAAATAAGACACATTTTACCACTGAAACGTAAGGGACTACCTGCTAAAGAGTATTAGAAAAAGGGATTTTACTTCTATAGTATATACCCCCCCCCCCTAAATGACCCATGGAATTGTTCATAAAATTCACATTCATTTCTGCAATCCAACCATATTTAGTACAAATAAACTTCAATCTATGCCTGACTTGTCCATCAAGATGGAGTATTGCTACCACATCTGACAGAGTTCAAAATCGACTTTGCAATCTAGTGAGGGGGGGGGGGTGATCTCTTCTGTTATCTACAGCCACTTTTTCACAGTCTTTCTCTGCTCTATCGTTATTTCCATGGAAGATGCTCGACTGAGCTCTAATCTTTGAAAGATATTCACAGCAATCGCTCATCTTATTAACACAACTACAAAGAACGTTCCTTTCTTTTCTCCGTGTGCTTAACATAAAACAGATTTTTTTTTCAAAAACTTCCAATCAGTGGAACACATTATTACAGGACTGCTTCCCTGCAGACTTCAACATGGTCGTCTTCAAATCCAATGTCAAAAAATACTTGTGATAAACCGTCTTCATAAGTCATCAACTTTTGTCCATTTCATTCATCATTTTCAATCCTCTCATAATATTCGTCATCATCCAACAGA
>OY744537.1:89160578-89254526 GCA_963556195.1 Sepiola atlantica | reverse complement strand
TTACACTGTGTATACAAACCTTACTTAGATCAATATATATATATATATATATATATATATATATATATTTAAATGTTGAATTATAATGATAATTGAATTATCGTTTAATAATAATAATCTATCGTGATAGTGCAAACCTCAATATATTTAATAGAGCAATTTATTTTAGAGGTAAGAGATGAGAATAAAGAAATTATGAAGATACAATATTTATTAAAAACATCAAAAGTTCAGAGCAAGGAGCCTCATATCCTTAATCCATGGATTCTCTGATGAGAAGAATTTTTTTCTTTGAAAATCCATGGATTAAGGATATGAGGCTCCTTGCTCTTAACTTTTGATGTTTTTAATAAATATTGATCTTCACAATTTCTTTATTCTCATCTCTTACCTCTAATATATATATATATATATATATATATATATATATATATATTTTTAATATGAAGGAGTTCATCATTTTTCGAAAAATAAAAAAAAAAGCTTTATGGACAACACACACAAACACACATATATATATATATATATATATATATATATACTCCTGCATGGGTGGAGCACTCTGCTGGTTTCTACTTAGCGATAAAGCAATACTCTTCTGTGAAAAGAACTGAGTACTTTCGGTTATAAGTATCACAAAAAATATAAATAAATGAATAGCTTCATTTAAATACGATATAATTTCTCCCACTGCTACTAGCAGTTTCGTTTGCTCAGTCGGTAGAGCACAGGACGCCAATCACTGGCCAGGCTATTGAGTCGGAGACACGACGAAACATGTGTCCATGGATGACTACATCGTCCGCCATAAGTAACTATGTATCAACAAAGTTACAAAGAAAACAAAATATATAATTACTTATGGCAAACCCTGTGTATGTATATATATATATATATATATATATATATATATATATGTTTAACTCACTCAAACATGTGACAAAAATCTATTGATAATGAGTCACTTTAATTTTCAAGGATTTTATTAAATGCAGAAACAACAACAAATGAATCAGCAATAAAATCAATAAAAAAAATTTGTTTAATAAAAAAATGAAATACATTAGATCAGATAAAACAAAAGATCACTTACTCAAAGAATGAATCATTCCAATTTTCTGAATGAACTTACCTGAAACAAAAAAGAACAAAAATCTGTTATTGTAAAAATCTTCATATCTTTTAAACTATTAATTATTCATGTAGAGGGCAACTAAGCTATTTTCAAGGTCACAAATATCTTATTTTCTCTAATGTCTTTTCAAGGTCACAAATATCTTATTTTCTCTAATGTCTTTTCAAGGTCACAAATATCTTATTTTCTCTAATGTCTTTTCAAGGTCACAAATATCTTATTTTCTCTTATGTCTTTTCAAAGTCACAAATATCTTATTTTCTCTAATGTCTTTTCAAGGTCACAAATATCTTATTTTCTCTAATGTCTTTTCAAGGTCACAAATATCTTATTTTCTCTAATGTCTTTTCAAGGTCACAAATATCTTATTTTCTCTAATGTCTTTTCAAGGTCACAAATATCTTATTTTCTCTAATGTCTTTTCAAGGTCACAAATATCTTATTTTCTCTAATGTCTTTTCAAGGTCACAAATATCTTATTTACTCTAATGTCTTTTCAAAGTCACAAATATCTTATTTACTCTAATGTCTTTTCAAAGTCACAAATATCTTATTTTCTCTAATGTCTTTTCAAGGTCACAAATATCTTATTTTCTCTGTCTTTTCAAGGTCACAAATATCTTATTTTCTCTTATGTCTTTTCAAGGTCACAAATATCTTATTTTCTCTTATGTCTTTTCAAGGTCACAAATATCTTATTTTCTCTTATGTCTTTTCAAGGTCACAAATATCTTATTTTCTCTTATGTCTTTTCAAGGTCACAAATATCTTATTTTCTCTTATGTCTTTTCAAGGTCACAAATATCTTATTTTCTCTAATGTCTTTTCAAGGTCACAAATATCTTATTTTCTCTTATGTCTTTTCAAGGTCACAAATATCTTATTTTCTCTGATGTCTTTTCAAGGTCACAAATATCTTATTTTCTCTGATGTCTTTTCAAGGTCACAAATATCTTATTTTCTCTTATGTCTTTTCAAGGTCACAAATATCTTATTTTCTCTTATGTCTTTTCAAGGTCACAAATATCTTATTTTCTCTAATTTCTTTTCAAGGTCACAAATATCTTATTTTCCCTTATGTCTTTTCAAAGTCACAAATATCTTATTTTCTCTTATGTCTTTTCAAGGTCACAAATATCTTATTTTCTCTTATGTCTTTTCAAGGTCACAAATATCTTATTTTCTCTTATGTCTTTTCAAAGTCACAAATATCTTATTTTCTCTTATGTCTTTTCAAGGTCACAAATATCTTATTTTCTCTAATGTCTTTTCAAAGTCACAAATATCTTATTTTCTCTTATGTCTTTTCAAGGTCACAAATATCTTATTTTCTCTAATGTCTTTTCAAGGTCACAAATATCTTATTTTCTCTTATGTCTTTTCAAGGTCACAAATATCTTATTTTCTCTAATGTCTTTTCAAGGTCACAAATATCTTATTTTCTCTAATGTCTTTTCAAGGTCACAAATATCTTATTTTCTCTAATGTCTTTTCAAGGTCACAAATATCTTATTTTCTCTAATGTCTTTTCAAGGTCACAAATATCTTATTTTCTCTTATGTCTTTTCAAGGTCACAAATATCTTATTTTCTCTAATGTCTTTTCAAGGTCACAAATATCTTATTTTCTCTAATGTCTTTTCAAGGTCACAAATATCTTATTTTCTCTAATGTCTTTTCAAGGTCACAAATATCTTATTTTCTCTAATGTCTTTTCAAGGTCACAAATATCTTATTTTCTCTTATGTCTTTTCAAGGTCACAAATATCTTATTTTCTCTTATGCCTTTTCAAGGTCACAAATATCTTATTTTCTCTAATGTCTTTTCAAGGTCACAAATATCTTATTTTCTCTAATGTCTGTGTGTGTTTGAGATTCATGATGTGATTATGAAATAATGTCTGACAAAATTAATCAAAAAGAAAACTGAAAACTTTTTTTTTTCAAAAGTAAAGATTTATCTTTTGTCATCGGCAACGTTTTACTCACTCAAAGCGGCTTTACGACAAAATATAGAAATATGCATTGGCTCCTATTAATTGTAGGCGGGCAATTAATAGAAGAAGAATTAAAACATTTTCACAGCATGAACTCGTCTTCCTACCACAAATGAAAAGAACTTTCCTTTCTTCTCCTATGTGGCTAGTGTCTGGTGGAATTTCCATGACCAGAGTTTCTTTCCAAGAACTTCCCCTCTGTTGAACACATTATCACGAGACTGCTACCCTGCAGACTACAAGATGGTCGTCTTTAAATCCAATGTCAACAGATACTTGTCATAAACAGTCCCCATACGTAATCAAACTTTGTTCATTCCATTAATCCTTTTCAATCCTCTAATGATATTCTTCATAATTAAACCGAAAATCCATCAATCTCATCAATCCTCGAGTTGGCATTGATAAGTGGGGACTCATTAAAAAAAAAAAAAGTAAATAAATAATAATACCAGGTGCAGTATGTGCTCTCCGCTTATTTCGGGATTGTTTCCCGTCGTCCTGGACTTCTCCTTGCTACTGGAATCAAGCAGTGCCGATTCAAGAGAGGTGTGGCTGGAGATTGCGCAACCCTTGCTTTTATCCACTCGAGGATAAGGGTTAAAGGGTTTGTCACGTGAACGGTGAGACGGTGAGACCACACCATGAGAATTAATAACGATTGTTGAAACTGGACAGAGTTCGATTATTTAAGAGAATTTGTTAACATTGGACTCGAAAACTACCATGTTGTAGTCAGCTGGGAAGCAACCCCGTGGTATTGTGTTTCACAGACAGGTAATTCTTGGAAAGAAACTTTGTTCATGAAAGTTCTGTTTAATTTTAAGTACACAGAGGAAATAAAGAAAATTATTGACAGTGGTTGTAGCTAGACGAGTTTTTGTTGTGAATGTTTTACAGGGTGGGGGAGACCATAGATTGGAGCTACGGCGAGCACATGAAAATAATGATAGAGCAGAGAAAGACTGGCAACGTCTCTTTTGTGAAAAAGAGGCTGTAGGAAAGAGAAGGGGAAGAACATGTTCAATGCATTTGTGGAAATGTTAGCGTTCTTGTGTATAAGGATTCTATTTGTATTATTTTTGAGAAAAGTAAACATTTTGTTCGCCTTGTTATCTAGTATTCACTTTAATTCAGAGTTATTTCTTTTTTAATCGCTAAAACAATGTGAACATTAAAAATGAATTTTAAACATATATCTTCGTTATTATTGCCACCCACCCAACGCTTCAAATTGTGTGACTTTTCAAAGTATCCTTCCACGCCGACCACGTGACACACAGCCATATCAATACTTTTCTCCCTTCGTCAAAACACCTAGACGGATTTTACAACTTGGCCACGAGAATGTCTCAACCAAGAGGAAAAAAGAAAAAAAAAAAGAAGAAATATTCTTCTGAAGATGGTAGATTTACCGAAAGTACTCAAGTTTATAAAAAAAAAAAAATGTTTTTAAGATGAATAAATAATTTATTTTTAAAAACAAATAATCTGCATTGTGCAAGGTTTTCTAAATATTTTATGAAAAAAAATATCTTCGTTATATATATTTATTATCTATACTGCCATACAAAAATGCTTCTTGTCCATTATTCCGTCAGTTTTCTGATTGTTTCAAAATGAATTCTTAGTTTTTCACGAAATTTTGTATGAAGTTATATTACCAAAGATGCAGAAAACTGACCCAGACAAATTTTTTTTTTTTGGGGGGGGGGGACACTCTGGTTTGTCCCCCTAACCCAAACTCTAACACTCTACCCTCATAAATTTTGGTAGATTTTGTGAACAGATGTAATCAAGAGAATTTCATATAATTGAAAAAATGTGCAAATGTTGCCAATTTTGAGGGGGGGGGGGGCGTTTTATGTACCCTAGGGAAGCCAAGTAGATTATCCGGTGATTTTAATTATGTGACAACTATCAATCACAAATTTTGTTAGATATATATATATATATATATATATATATATATATATATATCTAACAAAATTTGTGATTGATATATATATATATATATATATATATATGTATATATATATATATATATCTAACAAAATTTGTGATTGATATACATACATATATATATATATATATATATGTATGTATATATATATATATATATATATATATATATATATATATGTATATATATATATATAATATCTTCTTACATTCATATATCTACTATATAAAGAAAAGTCAGTTGGATTCTTGAAGTTAGAGAGCTATAGAATTGCATCTGACAAATCGATATTTGATTCTGCCTAGCCAGTGATTTACAGAAATTTTCAGTCTGTGTTCTTTACATAAAAAAGTGGAATTTCAATCTATTTCCGTCGTTAGATATTCTATCTAGCCTGATATTTTTTTTAGTAACATACATTTCCGAAATTCACCGTTTATTTTGATTGGATAATCAACAGAGAGGCATGTCAAATGAAATCGCTTCGTTTCTTACAAATACGAAAATTGCAAATGGCTGTCAGCATAGAATAGTTAGGTACGTAATTATTCACATATTTTGCTTCATTTAAAATTAAGACTTCGTTTTACGGTTATTCGGAAAAATCAACGAATAAATGTATTGAAATTGCTACTGTATTACTTTTATTTATTTGGAATAACATTAAAATAACATCTATAATATCTCTTATTACACGCCTGATGAAACAAAATACTGCATAGTGAATTCCACACAGTCGGACTTTTCTCTTGTGTCCATTTTTGACAAGGGGAAGATTTTCCTGAAATATCAAATGATTTCTAATCATCATCCGGACATCACACGCAGCTAACACCATACTTGCTGTTTATGTAAGATTGAAAAGAAAAATAAATAGATAGTTGTAAGTCCTCTTCTTCGATTGTTTATTTTTGTTCTTTCCAGCTTCTTAACAATCCGGCTCTCTGCATTGCCTTTAGCCTTCTTAATACATTTATAATTTAATTATTTTTAAGTATTTGTGTGTGTATTCACTTGGCTAATAACATTTGTTGGCTCTCTTGATAATTTAATGACTAAATGGTCATTATTTTTTAAACAATTATTTAAAACTAAAATATCCAGAAGGGTATGTACAGCTGATATATATATATATATATATATATATATATATATATATATATATATATATACCAATTAATAAATATTCCTAAATTTTAGTTTCTTTGAAGCATTATAAATGGTTTCTAGAGGGCATAATATAGGCACAACCTTCCATTTTGAAAATTAAAATATTTCAGATTTGCATTGAATGTGATCCATAGTCATTAGACACCAATTAAGCAAAATTCACTGAATTGAAATTTCTTATTAAGACCCTTAACTTTAAACCGTAAATCTTTTCTAGAATTATAGTCATGTAATGGATTTTGATTAAAATTAGAATAAGGATTATAGGCATAAGGTTTATAAACAAGTTATCCTGGTTTTAATCTTCATAACGGGACATAAAAGTGGTGCCAAACTATTCTGTTCGGAGAATTAATTTTACCCGTCCTCAGATGAGTATTCTTCTAGTATATATATATATATATATATATATATATATATATATATATATATATATATATATAGTCTCGGAAGTTTCTCAACCATTAAAACTATATTAAAAAAAAAAAAAAATAAATAAATAAAACTTATAGTCCCAAGTCTTCCAGTGGAAAATCACTCATGTAAGTCAATTTATTTTTTACAGTTATTATATTAGTTTATTTCTAACACTATTTTAAGGGATCATCAGTTGTTTACCATGAAAAACTGTTTCGGGAATTTAAAAACAAGACAGTATTTAATTTCATGGCTTCCCAGCAGAGTTGATCAGACCCCACTTCCCTTAAAAGACAAAAACATAAACGTTCCTTATACTAAATCTACGTTTTGTTCCATATAAATGTTTTGCTAACTTATATTAGTTATTTAAGACACAAAAAAAAATTTTTTTTTTTCTTTAACTGTGCTGTTCGTCTGTCTAATAAAATTTATCCGTTACTTACAAAAATGTTGCTGCATTTTAAAGTGTTTGGACGAATCCATATATATATATATATATATATATATATATATATATTTGTACGTTCTTATAAAAGATATACATTTAGACATATATATAATTTCCGAAATATTTACAATTGCAAGCTTCTACCGTTAGAAGAATCGTTTCAAGATTCTCATGTTGTTTCTTTTTTTGGTGGAGAGGGGTCTCTCGATTTTGTCACCATTCTTTATGTGAGTTTTTCTCATATATTTCGGCTTTCCAGATTTTTTGGGGGTCAAGCCTTCTTCTTGCGTTTTTCCCATTTTCCATTCTTCTGTTTTTTAGAAATAATGTAAATGAACGCCTTGCTCTGATGATCATCAAAGTTGGACTGAAGTTTATATTTTGCCTTGACCTTTCTGTGAAACGTGCGTAAGAAAATGTCTTAATTTTGGAAAAAAATAATGAAAAAAAAATGAAAAAAAAAATAAAGGGGATTTGTTTATCGGAAGAAATACGAAGAAATACAGGTATTTGCCGAAATATGAAAAAAAAGGGAAATTCAAGTGAATATGAAAACTATGATTTTGGATTGATTTTTCCGTGGTCATTGGAATATATATATATATATATATATATATATATATATATATATATATTTGTGTGTGTGTGTAATTGTGCGACCTTTTCCCCTATAATGTTTTTCAAAACAAATTTTCACTTTTGCATTTTCAAGATATTCACCTCTAATAATTAATAAATATTCAATTGTTATTGGTCAAACCATCTGACGATAAGAACGTTATCTTTGAAAAGTCATGGTTTAAAGGTCATTTTGTATTTGTATTCCTTGTTTGAACACTTGATGACTTAATAAACTTGTAAACTATGCAAATTTGATCTATTTCATCACTTCATTATCCGTGTGTGGGTCTCTCTCTCTCTCTCTCTCTCTCTCTCTCTCTATATATATATATATATATATATACATGGACGGCGGCACCGGGGGGGGGGGCAGGGGGGGGGGCTGAAGCCCACCCACACACTTTTTGACTTGCCCCCCCACTTTACGGTCATCAATAATTAAATTATATATGCATGTGTTTAACCGCCCCCCCCCCACTTTTAGGAGATCCCCTCTCCCACTTTTATAACTGTCCCGCCGGTCCTGATATATATGTATACACATTATCTATATGAAGAGTTCGAACGCAAAACGCGATAAATCCAATTCGTTTAACTTGAGACCGTAAACAATAAAAACACGAATATATTAAATCTAGCCTTTGAATAAAAGCGGATTTAAATTGAAATCATAAAGAAATTATTTCGGTATCAGATTATGTAACACATAGTTTTGGGGTCTCGTCGAGTGTCTAAATATAACGCTTTTTGTAGGGACAGTTTCGTGATTTTCAAAATGGCGTTTATCGCGTTTTGCATTCGGACTCTTCATATATATATATATATATATATATATATATATATATATCATGGACGGCGGCACCGATGAGGCAGGAGGAGCTGAAGCCCCCTCACTTTTTGACTTGGGCCCCCCCCCCCCCACTTTACGGTCATCAATAATTAAGTTGATATGTATATGTTTAACCGCCTTCCCCCCACACTTTTTAGGAGAAGCCCCCTCACTTTCATAACTGTCCCGCCGGCCCTGTATATATATATATATATATATATATATATATATATATATATATATATATAGAGAGAGAGAGAGAGAGAGAGAGAGAGGGAGAGAGAGAGAGGGGAGAGAGAGAGAGGGAGATAGAGAGAGAGAAATGAAAGAAGTAAATAGACAATAATTAAGACCGCTGTCCGAGAGTCCTGATCAACCTAGACGAGGTCATCTTGGTTATTTTCCTTCTCTGATGAATTGGACAATCACTTGGTGGACAGTGAAAAGTAGAATTCCGAGGTTTGTGGCGATTTGATTCTGATTAAGTTCACTTTCAGATTAACCTATAATATGGCTCCTCTGAGAATTCTGATGCTTCTTTGACTCGTGCCATATTTAAATGGTAATATGTAATAGATATATTTATTTCTGAAATACAAAAAACTGTCAATTAGTGTAAAACATTTACTGCCACTTTGTATGGCTCCAAATGCTGGCCATCGGCGAATGAAGCAAAGGCTTTAAACATTTATTAATTATTTTTATGGGGGTGTCTATTTACTTCTTTCATATCGCTTTCTCTCTCTCTCTCTCTCTCTCTCTCTCTCTCTCTCTCTCAATATATAGTCTAAAGAAGCTTTGAGTTATTTTAAACAAAAAGACAAAAAAAAGGAAAATGCAGTTTAAATTCCCACAGAAACTAACTAAATCCAAAATAGTGCAGACTTAACATTCGTTCGAAAAATTCATAAATAAATAAAAAATATAATAGTAAGTAAATAAAATAAAAAGGGGGATTAAGTATCTAACAGTGAAACAAAAACAGGAGACCTTAACGTAAGCATCTAATATTAACACGGGGATCATCAGCTGTTTACCATGTAACTGTTTCGGAGATTTAAAAACAGGACAGTTATGATATGCATGGCTCTCCAATGATATATATATCCAATGATATATATATATATATATATATATTATATATATATATATATATATATGGAAATTGACAACATCTTTGAAACACGGATTAGAATGTATTAAAGTGAAATATTTTGAAAATCATCAATCGTGCAATTTAAATGAAAAATTCATTTATAACACATCACTATTAATAACCTCGCCATGGACAGTTTAGATATCAAATCTCTTTACACTAACGTACCTATAGCGAAATGCCTTAGATTCCTCAAAATTAATCTCATTAAGTCCAAACTTAAGCTACCCCTACCATCCAAATGATTAAATAATGCCATTTAATCACATCACAATGCCATTTTACTTTTAACGACAAATTATACAAAAAAAAAAAATTGGTTTACCCATGGGTTCTTCTCTCAGCAGAGGCCTTGCCTGTCTTTTCCTGGAATCTTTAGAGAACGGCCCCTTCAAATCCATCTTACCCCAAAACTCACACTACTTTAGATGTATCGATGATAAATTCCTGACCTACCCACATCACATTAATCTCCCTGACATAGTCGACAAACTTAATAAAATAGAACACAGCATTTCCTTCACCTCTGAATTAGAAAATAATTACATCCTCAACTTCCTTGATATCACTCTACACAACACCTCAAAAGGCCGAAACTTCTCAGCCTATAGAAAACCAACGAATAAAAATTATCTTATACATTTCTACTCCGACCACAACAACAGAATAAAATCCGGAATAATCATAGGCTCGTTCCTCAGAGCTCTTAGAATTTGCAGCCCCGCTTACCTTCGTAATGAAGAAACATATATACAGAACACTTACAAAGCTTTGAAATATCCTCAAAACCCTTAATATCTACAACAATAAAACAGAATAACACCACAAAAATTTCCCCTCGGAACACCATCTTCAGCACAAATAACACCATCTTCAGCACAAATAACATCATCTTCAGCACAAATAACCACATCTTCAGCACAAATAACACCGACATTATTGGTCAAAATAAATCTTACATAGTTCTCCCCAATAATCCCATATCTATTTCCTCGCAAAATCAATTCAAATCTGACATAGAAATAGTAATATCAACCTCTAAAACAATTAAGTATTTACTCAACACCAAACTCCGTCCCCAACTACCTCCTAAGAACACATCTTCCCTAGCCGGCATTTACAAAATAAAATGTGCCGCATATCCGATGTTTTATATTGGTGAAACGGCCAGAAATATAAAATCCCGCATGTACGAACACAAACAGGATCGCTAACACAACAATCCCACTAACGTACTAGTCAGACACAGGAATACTTTTACCCACAATTTTAACTTTACAAACTTCACCGTCTCAAGGCAGAATACTCTCCCTCTCACTCCGGAAGTGCAATGAAAGCGCTGTAATACTTCTCTCATCACTAATATATATATATATATATATATATATATATATACATATATATATATATATATATTATTCAAACATTGTTAAAAATAACAGAATTCGTCTGTTTAATTATGCCTTTCTTAATTTTTTCAGTTTTTTTTTGGTCTTTTTTTTGTATTAAAATAAAATATAATAAATGTTCCATAGGTTTCACGAACGTTTTCGATTCTTCGTTGAATCATCCTCAGGTGTTAAAAGCAAATAAACAAAAAAGCTGGAGAAAGAAGAGAATTTTTAAAAAGACAGCGGAGAAACGTGCAGAGAACGTTTTCGCATTGTTCCAGGAAGTCGTTGACGATTTAAATTCAGCAAAGCTGGATGGCATCACAGAACAAAATCGCATTACGTTAAGCATTTTAAAATGTTACCACTGGTTTCATATGTGATGTTGTTAATTTTAGGTTGTTGTGTTTTCATGTAGATAGCTTCCAGTATTTTTAATTTTTAAAAATTGGTTTCGGAATGTATAATTTTAGTGTTATTAACTAGAATTTGTCTTAAATCAGAGGGAGGGCAGTTATGTTTTTGTAGATGTTGGTAAATTGAGCTAGAGTTTACAAGATGCATGGTGAGGCGGCGGCATAGTGTAGTGCTTGTAAAACCAATGTAGCTTTATTATTATTATGGGAGTTACATTGTCCCAAAGGGCATTTAAACTTATAAATAACATTGGTTCTTTCTAGTTGTTTTTGAGTTGGGAAGGAGTTGTTTTTTTACAAGATTTTGGGTTTTAAATTTCTTATAGTAAATAATGAGTCTAATTATATTGTTATTGTCAATCTGTGTATAATATTTTTCATGGCATCTGAAGTTTGATTACATTTGATTACAATAGTATATGTTATGGGACATTTATCACTTTTTTTTATTTTAATATAAAAAAGACCATCAGAAAAATTGAAAAAATAAAAAAGGTATAATTAAACAGACGAATTCTGTTATTTTTAACAATGTTTGCATAAATGAGAAAATGCTGCCTAAATACACATATATATATATATATATATAGGATCTGTAATAGTTGAACATTTCATGTATTGATGGATCTTAGCTAAAAGTAACTGCAAAATCATTTTTTCTGATCAAGAATATTAGATTATTGATTGACATTATTTGCAGCTTTTTTACCCCAGTTATTGACTTTTTTCTCTTTATTCTTATGATTTTTTCTTATCTTTTCTTACACTTTTGCTTCTTTTTTGTTTCTTTTTTTTCTTCCAATGCTTTCCACCCCACACCTCTCTTATTTTCCTTCCCTTTCTGTGTTTCTTTTGACATTTCTTATTTCTTTTCTTTTTTTTTTTCTCTAGTTTTAGTTGATTTGCTGACTTCCTTTTCTTCTTTTTCCATCTTTTAACAAGGGCGTCGCCTTCTTTCATTCAGTTTACTGCCTGAAATCGATATCTTTCTGATTTGTCTTCTTTTCTTTACATTTTCAGAAAGCGCGAAAAAAAAAAAGCAGAGAAAAATAAAAATATTTATATTTCAAGCTTTTCATTGAGTTTTTGAATCATATTTTTCTAATGTATTTTGATCCTGTTAGTTTTTAAAAACTTAAAGTATCCAATCTCGTTCTTTATATTCGATATTTTAGAAAATGAATTTCCATTCTATTTTCTATGATACGATGGATATGTAATGTGAGTTTTTAAGACAGACTTAGATCTGATGACCTCAGAGGAAGATAAAATCTAGACAGTACAGGGAAATGTGCGCAGAACAAGAGACTTTGATGCTATGGCCATGTTGAAAGAATGGATGAGAGTTCTTGGGTCAGTAGATGTAGAACAGTTAAGAAAGCAGGTTCAGTTCACAGGAGAAGGCCAAGGAAAACATGGGTTTTATTTACTCCTCCCCAGGAGTTAGGCACAAGGCCAGTTTGATCTTACTCCCACAAGTAAGATGTGACCCAAGATCGGGTCGAGAAAGTGGGGTTTGAAAAGCCAGCGCTCGAGAGGTGAGCACTCTGGCCATTTAAAAATTGCCTGGGCAGCCCCGTCGGCATTCCCCGGTAGGGGCGCCTCAGACAGTGAGCAATAAACTTACTCCTCCCCAAAGAAGGGAGGCAAAGCCTGGGAGGGTGGACCTCCTAGAACTGCACAGGACAGGCGTGCAGTATCCATCGGAACAGATACTACACTTTGATCTTAGCCAAACTGGGTCTAAGTGATAAAAAATGGATTTCAGAGATAGAGGGATAAATAAATACCTGTACAGAGATAGGTCAGTTTGGAAGTGCTAAAAGCTGTCCAATGCATGCTAACATGTAAAATAGATGCAACGATGTTTTCAACTCTTTTTCCATACATAAATATATAATACTATTCAACTCTTATAAATGAAAGCATGTATTATTATTAGTGTTTACTATTAGCAGCTATATTTACTGATGATAGCAAAGATAGTGTCTATTTTAACTAAAATTTGTTGTAGATAACAAATATGGCTTCCACCTGAAAATATTGCTAGTTTGATAAAAGATTTTCTAAAAAAGTGAAAATGAATTACAATTTATTATTCTGAAAGACATGGTGGCATGGTCCACACGAAAAATTGGCTAGGCAGAATCAAATACCGATTTGTCTGATTTAAGAGTAGCGATGATAATGTTTAAGAAATAGAATGGCTTCATATATATATATATATATATATATATATATATATATATATAGTAATCCAACAAAAGATATAAGCGTCAACTAATATCTTATAATTAGTGAAAACATCCGGATAAAAACTGAAGCTCAATATACTGGATAGAGCATTAATATTATAATATAAAATGAAATAATGAAATAAGGTGTCAATCAAATTTTATTAAAATTCAAAGTTCAAGCAAAGTATCTTGGTTTGGTAGTTTGGTAGTTTTGTTTTACGGCATATCAACCCTTTTTGGGTTATTTAATGCCGAATCTGGTCTTGTTTTCTTCTCTTTTTTGTTTCTTTCCCCTTTTAATATCTGTTTCTATTTAACCCATAGTTGGGACCCTAACAGGTACTACCACTCCGGGTCAGGGTGGACCTGGGAGCAATGGTAATTAAGAGGAGGCTCCACATTCCCCAAAGTCCGTAAGCCGGATCTCACCATCGGATGTAGTTTAAGGTCATATCCAGGACCGGGAGTAGGGTAGGAAAAATAAAAATAAAAAAGGAGAGGGAGAAAGGGAGAGAGGCTGTTGTTTTTGTTTTTGGTTTTGTAGAACATAATTAAGTTTTACAAACAAAAAAAAAAAAAACAAACAAAAAAAAAAAAACGTCAATGTAGGTGAATTTCGTCTCAGGGAGCCACAGAGCAGCCTGATCTGGTATCACCAGGCAAAGTATCTTAACGTCCTTTATAATATATATATATATATATATATATATATATATATATATATATATATATATATAAAGAGGTGTACTAAAAGCGAACTTTTAGGAAAGGTAAAATTGCCTTTTTGCGGAATATACCTTGCTTTGAACTTTTGAATTGAATTTTTGATTTGGCTTTTGCTTTCTCTAATTCCTTTCCATTCTCCTTCATATATATATATATATATATATATATATATATATATATATAATTATTGATGACGTAATAGGATATAATGATAGTTAAAATGAAAATCCGAAAAATATAGTGATTTTATCAGATTACTACAGAAGTTATTCATGACAAGACCGGAAGTGATTTATACGAGATTGATAAACAACGATATGGTGAATTGTACCCTTATGAGAAATGGAAAAAAGAAGAAAGAAGGAATACAAATGAAGTAAAAACATGTCTTGATTAAAAGATGTAAAATGCAAGTTCATATTCTAGTTTAGGTGACTTATTAATTTCATTACACTTCTTGGGAGGATTCTACCGCCACTACCGGCTGTGTACTAAGCTTTGGTATGGTTTGGTAGTTTTGTTTTACAGCATATCAACCCTTTTTGGGTTATTTAATGTCGAATCTGGTCATTATAGTAAAAGTTTTTATGCTTCAAGTTCTTTATATCTTCAAATGTTTAATCATCGTTTTTGGTTTGGTAGTTTTGTTTTACGGCATATCAACCCTTTTTGGGTTATTTACTGCCGAATCTGGTCATTATAGTAAAAGTTTTTATGCTTCAAGTTCTTTATATCTTCAAATGTTTAATCATCGTTTTTGGTTTGGTAGTTTTGTTTTACGGCATATCAACCCTTTTTGGGTTATTTAATGCCGAATCTGGTCATTATAGTAAAAGTTTTTATGCTTCAAGTTCTTTATATCTTCAAATGTTTAATCATCGTTTTTGGTTTGGTAGTTTTGTTTTACGGCATATCAACCCTTTTTGGGTTATTCAATGTCGAATCTGGTCATTATAGTAAAAGTTTTTATGCTTCAAGTTCTAAAAATAAAATAAAAAAGGGGAGGGAGAAAGGGAGAGGGGCTGTTGTTTTTGTTTTTGGTTTTGTAGAACATAATTAAGTTTTACAAAAAAAAAAAAAAAAAAAAAAAAAACGTCAATGTAAGTGAATTTCGTCTCGGAGCCACAGGGCAGCCTGATCTGGTATCACCAGGTACTAAGCTTTAAAGTTCATGAATTCATTGCTAACTCTAATAATTTATTTATTAATATTTACATATCTGTAAATATCTGTCAGCATAGCCATGAGAAAAAGGTTGTATGGGCGGGTGTATCTGTACATACTAGGTTTTTTGCTAAAAATAAGATCAGCTTGAAAGCGTAATGATATCTCTCTGTTAAAAATAACAAGCACAGAAGTCCTATATAAAATTCTAAAATCTGAAATAAGCTTGATAGACAGTCAGAAAAAAGTATGCTCTCAAGCTAATCTGCCTTAATCACAGAAAGATTTAATCCAATCAAAGTAAATTCAAGGAAAAAAAGTTGAGCTGAAACTTTCTTACATTTTATTACATGTTTTTATGACATATCAACCCAAACGTCTAGTAGTGGTTACAGGCGTGGAATGTAGACTTGGTGTAACCGGATCGAATTTCGTCGGGACTACTGTATCACTTTCACTGATACCCTTGGGAAAGGTATGAATCCATATATCCTCCCTCTAGCTATGGATTAAGTAGTAGGGTAGACTAGACTCTCAAACCTTGGTTGTGCAACTAGTTTAGGAGAAGGAAAGCTTCGAAATAACATCAGGCTTTCTCTGCTTATCCTGTCTATGGCAATACATCGAAGAGCATTGGTGATCAAGATCTTGCTGATTCTCTCTTCGGATCTGGAGCATGTGGTGGACTGGATAAAAAGTGGCTTGTTACTTTTACCACCTCTAAAACCAAGCTACTCCCCTTTCACCACCAACGCTCAGATCCTTGCTTTGCCTCTCTCCTTAAAGAAGTCCTTTGTTTTGATAAGCTCTTAGGACTGACTTTAACTTCAGGTCTAAAATGGAAGATGTATATTCAGTCTGTTGCTAAAGTTGCTGGACAAATGGTTGGATAATTCTACCACTTCAGAAAGTACTTGACTTGGTGTAACCGGATCGAATTTCGTCGGGACTACTGTATCACTTTCACTGATACCCTTGGGAAAGGTATGAATCCATATATCCTCCCTCTAGCTATGGATTAAGTAGTAGGGTAGACTAGACTCTCAAGCCTTGGTTGTGCAACTAGTCTAGGAGAAGGAAAACTTCGAAATAACATCAGGCTTTCTCTGCTTATCCTGGCATTGTATCAGTCATCCTGAGCTTCTTGCTATTGCAGACACCCTTACAAGGATTATTCATTGTCTCTTGAGATTGAAAAAAGGCCAACAAGAACGCAAACAGCAATGGATTTATTTGCGTCAAAGGATTTTAAGATATTCCTAACAAATTGATAATGTTTTATTTACTCCTCCCCAGGAGTTAGGCACAAGGCCAGTTTTATCTTACTCCCACAAGTAAGATGTGACCCAAGATCGGGTCGAGAAAGTGGGGTTTGAAAAGCCAGCGCTCGAGAGGTGAGCACTCTGGCCATTTAAAAATTGCCTGGGCAGCCCCGTCGGCATTCCCCGGTAGGGGCGCCTCAGACAGTAAGCAATAAACTTACTCCTCCCCAAAGAGGGGAAGCAAAGCCTGAGAGGGTGGACCTCCTAGAACTGCACAGGACAGGCGTGCAGTATCCATCGGAACAGATACTACACTTTGATCTTAGCCAAAAGGCCAAGAACCGAAATATCAGTATAACT
This sequence comes from Sepiola atlantica, assembly GCA_963556195.1. Lineage (NCBI taxonomy): Eukaryota > Metazoa > Mollusca > Cephalopoda > Sepiida > Sepiolidae > Sepiola > Sepiola atlantica. The sequence continues at coordinate 89,237,232 of OY744537.1, read as the reverse complement.
ACTATGAGGGGGCAAAGAGAAGTTCAGGATGACTGATACAAAGTTGAAGCAAATAAATTAATTGCTGTTTGGGTTCTTTTTGGCCTCCTTTCAATATATATTCGGTGCAACACTATACTCGGGATTTCATTGGTTGATCAAAGGAGGGGGGGAGTGTATGATGCATAAACGTGGAAGAAGGGTTTATAGTGATTCATTTATTGTTAGTAAGAAGTAAAAACAAAGAGAGGCATTTGTCATTTGTACTTTATGATAAACTAGCTGGGTAATCCGGTGTTGCACGGGGAGGGGGGGGGGGGCATAAATAACAAAATAGATGAGTTAAAAAAAAGTGTGTCTAAGAAATAAGAGAGATAGTTAGCAGAGAATTGTGAGAAGAACAAGAAAGCTCCTTACTGGTAAATTATATTGTAGAAACCTAATAAAAGGAATACAAACTTGAGCAGTATTCCTAGTAAGGTACTTTAGACCCTTCATAAACTGGACAAAAGAAGAACTCAGGGGCTTAGATCAAAGAACCAGGAAACTAATGACAATGCACAACACACGGCATCATTAGGTTATTGACAGATGCACAAAACAATGCGATCAGAATGAACTACATCAAAGCCAAGATAGACAAGGTCGAGGAAAATAATAAATGTAAACTCTGTGGGCAAAGAGACGAAACAGTAAACCACATCATAAGTGAATACAGCAAACTAGCTTATAAAGAATATAAAACTTGTCTTTACTTGGTCGGGAAGATAGTTTACTGGGAACTGTCCAATATGCAGACAAATGGCACAGGCAAGAATCAGAACCAGTATTGGAAAATGAAAAAGACTTAGACATGGAAATACAAACGAACAAACTCATCCAACCAAAAAAACAGACGTGAAATAATCAGCAAGAAGAAAAAACACCTGTTAAATCGTAGATTTTGCCATCCAAGCAATTCACAGAGTGAAGATTAGGGATGCAGAAAAATTAAGCAAATATATGGAGCTTGTTGAAGGAATATAGAACATGAAGAAAACCCGTGCAATACCAATAATTGTAGGAGCACTAGGAATAATTCTGAAAAACCTGGAAAAAAGATTAGCTAAAATAAGAAAAATCCTTGTGTGCAGAAGCCAACCCACATAACTAGGTGACACCGACCAATCACAGGTAATCTTGAAATAGAATAATGATGCATAAACAGAACTGGAAATTTAGACCGAATATTGCACATATCTAATGGTAAATGAAACTGCAATGTAAGAATTATCCGATAATCTGACACCTTCAACCCCCACCTTACAAAAGCGATGGCACAAATATTAGATGATACTACAGAAAATGATTGTGAAGGTCTAGGAGAATGGAAAGACTGGGGAGGAGGAGGAACGCCATCCAGACGTCTATTGGAACTAGAGATTACTGGAATCCCGAAGAGAAGGGGGGGGGGTTATTGTCACTCAAAGAGAAAATCTATGGATAGCAGAAGGCGAAAGTCTATTCATCATTTTGCATGAACATTTGTCAATGAGAAAGCTGTGTTCTAAGTGGGTGCCGCATTTGCTAACAGTCAATCAAAAACAACAATGCATCAATGATTCAGAACCTTGCTTTTAACTGTTTCAATGCAATAAAAAGGAGTTTAATGGATGCAACATGGATCCACCATCGCAGTCAGCTGAGTGGACAGTAGCAGGTGAAAATCATCCAAAGCGACCAAAGATGCAAACATCAGCAGGCAAGGTTTTGGCGTCCGTATTTTGGGATGTGCAAGGTATTTTGTTCATCGATTACCTTGAGAAAGAAAGAATTATCAATAGCGAATATTCATGTGTTTACGCCAAAAATGACCATAAATTAAAAAGAAATAGCTCTATTTCACCAAGACAATGCACCGTATCACAAGTCGATCGCAACGGTAGCAAAACTACATAAATTGCACTTCGAATTGCTTCTGCACCCACCTTATTCTCCAGATCTGGTCCCCAGTGACTACTGGTTGTTTTCAGGACTCAAAAGACTGCTCCAGAGAAAGTGATTTGGCTCCAATGAAGAAATGATATTGGAAACTGAGGCATATTTTGTTGTTGTTAGTTAAGCCCAGGACTTATTGAGAGATGTTTTAAATCCACCCTATGACATCATTTTTTGATGGCATACTTATATTAGTTTTTAGAAATAGTATCCTAATATTAAATTTATATTTAGCATTAAAATAGATTGTAATTTAGAAAAGTAATTATTATTATTATTAAAAACTAGTTGTACCTACTCAGCATTACACAGGATGCAGTGAAGTCATTTTAGGTTTTAATTTTATTTGTTTGCACATTGTTAAACTTATACAGAAAAAGAAATAACATTTTAGTTGTAAGTTAGACAACTCCTACTTATAGTCTTCAATTTAAAATATAAGTTATTCTCCATGCTGATTTTTAGTTTTAGGTGGTTATTTAAAATGTTTCATATTACCAATCGTCTGTTTTGGACTAAGTAATTTTTTTTTTTTAAATAAACTGTAGTAAAGTACATTATCATATTACCAATAACATGGTACAACAATAACAAATACAAATTGGCAAAGTTTTATTTGTCAGCTTTAATGCTATTTGAGTCTGACTTTGAAAATCCGACAAGATAAATTTATATGTTAGATTTACTCCAAAGAGCTACATTCATTTTATCGCCCGATCTAGTTTTTTAAAACAACTTTGCAACATTAAACAAACCCGTTTAATAATATTTTAAGTTAAAAGTCCAACTGAAAAAGAGAGGACTTTGAAGTCAAAGATCAAGGTTAACAATTTGTAGGTAATATAAATGCTAAGTGCAAAACATAAAAAGAATAAACCAAGACAAGTTTATTAGAGAGAACAATGTTAGAAAATTTAATCAGATAAGGTACATCAGTTTGTCTTGTAATGTCAGGTGTATGCATCAGAGATTTCTTTGTAAATGAGTATTTCATTGTCAGCTAATAAGGAAAATAGTGTTGTTTTTAAGTGAGTAAGACAGTTTTTGTATATTAGCTGATGTGAAATGGAAGGACATGATGATTTAGTAATGCAGAGAATTCAAACCCGTTTTCTGTGAGGGAATGAACGTATCCGTTTTTGGTTTGGTAGTTTTGTTTTACGGCATATCAACCCTTTTTGGGTTATTTAATGCCGAATCTGGTCATTATAGTAAAAGTTTTTATGCTTCAAGTTCTTTATATCTTCAAATGTTTAATCATCGTTTTTGGTTTGGTAGTTTTGTTTTACGGCATATCAACCCTTTTTGGGTTATTTAATGCCGAATCTGGTCATTATAGTAAAAGTTTTTATGCTTCAAGTTCTTTATATCTTCAAATGTTTAATCATCGTTTTTGGTTTGGTAGTTTTGTTTTACGGCATATCAACCCTTTTTGGGTTATTTAATGCCGAATCTGGTCATTATAGTAAAAGTTTTTATGCTTCAAGTTCTTTATATCTTCAAATGTTTAATCATCGTTTTTGGTTTGGTAGTTTTGTTTTACGGCATATCAACCCTTTTTGGGCCATCCAATGCCGAATCCGGTCATCATAGTAAAAGATTTATGCTTCAAGTTCTAAAAATAAAATAAAAAAGGGGAGGGAGAAAGGGAGAGGGGCTGTTGTTTTTGTTTTTGGTTTTGTAGAACATAATTAAGTTTTACAAAAAAAAAAAAAAAAAAAACGTCAATGTAGGTGAATTTCGTCTCAGGGAGCCACAGGGCAGCCTGATCTGGTATCACCAGGCGGTATCCGTTCTCCGTTATAATTATAGTAGGCTGTAATAGAAGGTACATCTGACTGCAAACATGAATTAACAGACGACATTGAAGAAATACGTAGAAATAACTTTTATTTGCTGGAAAGGAATTAAAAACAGCTAAGAGTCAATCTTTATAAAGAGCACCATGCGACTTGGTAGATTTACCATATCGTTGGCGATTTGGTGAAACCAACGAAATACGTCTTGTGGTCGGGAAAACGATATCGTGTGGGTACTGTAAGAAATAGTCCAATGATTCTTGTGTTCCTACATCGGGGCTCTTCACTGGTACACCTGTCTATTTACAGCAAATGGAAATAGTACAAAAAAATATGTGGCTACTACAAGACAAAGAATCTCACTGGAACCAGAGAAGTTTGTAATTTATTATTTCATATTTACCCTTGTAGGGAGGTAGGTAAATACCTTCTGTGTTTTTTTTTTTCCACAGGTGAATTTTCTCTTCTTTTATATTCTCTAGTAGGCTCACAAAAAAAAAGCCTGATAGTTGTTTTATTGGCTAATCACTTAATTCCGTTTCCGTAAATGTTGAAATGGTCATGTGGCCTGTCCTTGCGGAGAACATAGTTGGGAGCATGATCACATGACCTCTTTATCGAATTACTAATTTTGAATTTTTAATATTTATTACAATTTTTAGTAAAGTTGTACTTTACTCCAATGAAAAAAAAGAAAGACATTTTAGCTTTCAGCTTAATATAATGATGCTATGTCATGTTATATGGCAGTGAATGCTGGACTGTCACTCAATTCTCTCTCACCCAACTGCAGTGCACTGACGGATCCATGATTAGATGGATCTGCAATATGAAATCTCATCAAATCCAACATATTTGGTCGATGGATTAGCTGAAAGCACTACATTTAGCCAGCGTAGTGGTTATCTTAAGAACGAATCGGTTATGCTAGTACGGTCATATAGAGCGCTCATCCTTCTGGATGAACCGTTGCAAAAGCATGGACGTCTTGAATTGTAGGAAGGTTGACCGGCCATGGAAAACTTAGAAGCAATGATTGGACAAGACTGTACAGAGTAGAATTTAGAGACAGTTGACCCACTGAATCATGAGGACTGAAGAGTAAGCTTGCGAAATAGCAAAAAAACGTCTGACCACTAGACAAAGGAAATTGATGTTAAATGAATATATATATATATATATATATATATATTGTTTTGTAATATTCTCTACACAGTCGGAGAAGAAAAATATTCTTCTTCTGGTTTAATTATTTTTGACAAAGGGATGTCTTTTCCCGAAATATCAAATAGTGATTTTTAATCATCCGGACATCACACGAACAGCTAAAAACACTCTTGCTGTTATGTAAGAAAAAAAAAAGGAAAAATAAATAGTAAGTCTTATATCGTATTCGATTTATTGTTATTGTTTTTGTTCCTTACAACTTGCATCTTACCCGGAATTGCATTGCCCACAGCCTTTCAAAAACTTACTACTACTATACCCAGCAATGCTTCAAGCAAACTACCATTCTCTACTATATATATTTTTTTTTCACGTTCTACAATTCATCGGACTTCTTTTCAACAGAAATTTACCACCCATACAATCTGCATATCTTTTTTACAGAACTTTTCTTTTCATTCACTGCGTTTTTTTTAACAAAAACTCTTTTTAAAAATAATTTTCATATTTTTCAAATATTTGAACTTTGTTTTTTTCGAAAGCCAACTTATCCATCTGTATTTCTCCTCTGATGATAAGATCTCGATCTTTGAAAAGCCTTGGCTTAAGGAAAGAATAATAAACACTAGTTTATTACTGAATACACCTTGCATTGAAATTGAACAATTGAAATTTGAAATAAATTTGGACAATCGTCGCATATTTATCACTCTTTTTTCTTCTATCTCTCTCTCTCTCTCTATATATATATATATATATATATATATATATATATTTCGAGAGAGAGAGAGAGAGAGAGAGAGAGAGAGAGAGAGAGAGAGAGAGAGAGAGAGAGAGTGATGTTCTATTTTTACATCAAGTTAAACTTAAACAAAAACGTCTGATTTCGACATAAACACAAGACGAAATGCCCTCAAGAGAATGTGATCCCTCACCAATCTCAACTTTCAAATTTACTAACAAATCAGACAACTTGACACTTACATTGACATATCCATTTTTAATGAGCACCAGCAACAAATTCAGAGGCGGACATTTTAAACAGGACTTCTTTGTATTCGACAACCCAAAATTACTCAGAAGAAGAGAAATCAATACTGGGCAATAAAAATAATCATACGCATATTTGAACAGACACACACACACACACACACATAACTTGAATTCCTCCAAGGGAAAACTTGAATGCCTCCAAGACACTTTCCTCGAGTGTTTTCGGTCTCTCTGTACAGGGGTTTGTCAGGACAACCTGGCATGAGGATACTTCCCCAACAAGTAAACTCTGACCAAATATTCAAAATAACATAGTATTCGAAGCCCAAATAAGATCCCCTTGGTATGGCTACACTGGCTCATACGAGGAATGGTGCATCTTCTCCAAGTGGTGTTGTCTCTAGTAACAACACTTAGCCGGATATTCCACCAGACTAAATAAATTCTTGTTCTGGAATCCGGTAAGACCAACAGACCACATAAAAGTTCTACTATAAAATAGTTAACTGGTCAATTGGGGAGTAGAAAATCAATGTTCTTAACTTCTTTATTAACTCAACTTTTGAGAAATAAAGGAGAACTAAAATAGAACACTCGGATATCTGTGTATCTCATATAGAGATCAAGGTCTCTGTGTACAAGGGTCTGTCAGGACAACCTGGCATGAGAATACTTCCCCCTAGAAGTAAACCCTGACCAAATATTCAAAATAACATAGTATTCGAAGCTCAAATAAGATCCTCTCGGTATTGCTACCCCACACTGACTTATACGGGGAATGGTGCACCTTCTCCAAGTGATGTTGCCTATATTAACAGCACTAAGCTAGATATTCCACCAGACTAGGTGAATTCTTGTTCTGTAATCCGGTAAGACCAAGAGACCAGAAGAAAGATATACTAACATAGTTAACTGGTCAATAAGTGAGGTGAAAATTAATGTTCTTAATTTCTTATTATTATGAATTTTGGAATATATATTCTAGGCAACATGGTGAGTAACATGGGCAAATTATTCATTTTTTTTTGTAAACTTTAACATTTAGTGGGTGCATGTATATAAAGTTATGTGTATATGTTAATATGTATATATATATATATATATATATATATATATATATATATATATATATATATATATATATATATATATATATATATATATTTCGTTGTACAGGTTAAACTCCTAACCTAATGAACAGATCGTTAAGAATTTTGAAAACACAGCTGCTTGGCGTAAGGATGGGCAATATTGGCTATATTAATTTAATTTAGTTTTATGCAAAGGGGGCGAAAAAGAGGTGGAATCCGTTCATGAAAATTCAGATATCTCCGATTTGTGTGAAATTTTGACAAAAGGTATTACACAACAATGAATAAATATTCCTCGAATTTCAGTTTCTTTGAGGGTGTTTTAAAAGGTTTCTAGACGCATAATATGAGCACAACCTCCCATTTAATTTCCTGAATTTAAATTTCTTATTAGGGCCCATTAAGCTTGAACCTTAAATTTTAGACATTTTCTAGAATCCAAATCATGTAATGGTTTTGATCAAAAGTGGAAAAACGATTCTAGACATAAGGTTTAGTATCATTATATATTGATTTTAACCTTCATAAGGGGACATAAAATTGGTGCAAAACTATTCTGTTCGGAGAATTAATTTTATCCGTGCTCGGACGGGTAAACTTCTAGTATAGATAAATAAACAAATAAATAATATTTAATTATCTCAATATATATATATATATATATATATATATATATGTATCTTTATATGTATATATGTATGTATATATATATGTATATATATATAGATATATATATATATATATATGTATCTTTATATGTATATATGTATGTATATATATATGTATATATATATAGATATATATATATATATATATATATATATATATATATATATGTGTGTGTGTGTTTTATTTTTGTAACACAAAATACTTATAATAGATCAATAGTTTAAAGCTAGAGCTATGCTATATTTAGTATTTTTATGTAGGGCTTTACGCGCTCCACTACTTTTGGAGCTGCTCCCGCTCCTGCTCCAACGCCCAAAATTGAAGCTGGCTCCTCTTACGCTCCCCATTTTCAAAAAGGAGCCGCTCCTGCTCCAACTCCTATAAAAAAAGAGCGGCTCTTTTTCAGCGCTCTATAATGAAAATGTACCTTCTTTCATAAACGTTCTATTCTGCCAATGAATGGTCGAAAGATGGGGGTGGGCGTCAAAGGATCTCGTCAATATAGGTTGAGATGTCACTTTAAGTGTAAGACCGTAGGATAATATTTGACAAAATCTAGCTAATATTTTGATAGTTATTAGAGAACATGTCGGACGGATTATACGTAAATTTTCGTTTCCTGAGAACAAGAAAACAATTTTGCTTTTTGAAATCGAATAGGCTATATTGCCGGTCCCGGCAAAATAACGATTCCTGCGTTATTTTGCCGTGACCGGCAATATAACGATTCCTGCGTTATTTTGCCGGTTCATGTATATTTAACTAAATTGTTAAACATACAGTGACGCCCGGCACAATAATGAGTCTTACGTTATTTCGCCAGCTCGTGTTTATTTAACTATAAATTACTTTTTTTTTAATTATTTAAATTATTATTTTTGTATTTAAAACTTTATCAAACGAAATTTTATTTATAATTTAAAACTTTGCCTGATTGTTTTTTTTTGTTTTTTTTTAATTTAAAACTTTGCCTGATTGATTTTTTTTGTTTGTTTTTAATTAATCTTTGCCTGATTGATTTTTTTGTATAATTTAAAACTGTATTAAGCGACAATATATCTTAAAATAACGATAAAATTAATTTTTACTTCCGGTTGATTCGATTAGGAGTGAACTCTTCAAAATTACGACTTATTTTATGATTTCATTTAAAGAACATTTTAAAATAGAAACTGTTTAAATCCAGTGATTTTCTGTATATTATCGAAGTTTTTCTTCATAAAGTAAAGTAAAGCACATTTTTAACAAGTAAATATTACCAAAGGCAACATAAATTATTCTTCTACCTGTATAAGTTTATTTGTTTATTTGATTGTTTATTTAAAAAAAAAAATCATTTATCAAAATAAATAATAAAATAAGCAAATAAACTTATACAGGTAGGTAGAATAATAATTCATGTTGCCTTTGGTAACATTTATTTGTTGCTCATTTTTTTCTTTATATATAACTTAAGGAAAATTTCAATTACTTAAATCGAGAGCAGACTTAGTAATGTTGGGAAAATTCATCAACATTAATTCTATTATGAAAAGTAAGCAGCTATTTCTTTAACCGACACAATAGGGCAGGTGGATTTTTTTTTTCTTTCTTTAACCGACACAACTGATGATGAAAACAAATTGTTTTTAAATATTTGCCCTTATTTATTTACTTACCTTTTCTTTCGCAAGGCCATAACAATTAGGTTTTTAAAAATAATGAACCGGCATAATAACGATCCCTTTACATTAGTAAATAATTATTGTGCCCGGGCGTCACTGTATGTTTAACAATTTAGTTAAATATACATGAACCGGCAAAATAACGCAGGAATCGTTATTTTGCCGGGACCGGCAATATAGCCTCTTCCTTTTTAAATACATGGAAATTTTCTAAGAATTTAAAGCCAGTTTAAATGACTTTCTACTCGATAGTTTATAAATTCCTTTCAAGTTTTGCACACACACGAAGTAATTGATGTTTTGTCAATTAAAATGGCTGACTTGTTTACGAAGAAATCTAAATGAATTATGATGGATTTAATCTCGTAACTTGATTACGAACCGACTTGAAATAATAACATTTAGACAACGATTTTTTACATGGGGAGAATGGGGGGGGGGCTTTGTTAACTATTCTGTACTTTCACGTAACAATTTAATAAACAGAAGATATCGTAAAAATTGAATTTAACTTGAAAATTTTATGTAAAAAATAACCCGGTCCAAACTTTTAATTTCGTAACGTAATTACAAACCGGATTGAAATAACATTATTTAGAAAGCCATTCTTAACATGGAGTGAGGGGGTGGGGCTTTGTTAACTATTCTGTACTTTCACCTAACAATTTAATAAACAAAAGATATCGTAAAAATTTAATTTAACTTGAAAATCTTATCTAAAAAATAGCCCGGTTCGTAAACTGCACAAGTACCAAAAAAATAATATCAAAAATATTCTTCACTGGGGAGGAGGTAGCCCCGTATTTACAAGTATATCTCCTGTAAAAACCGTTCTAAAATCTATTTTCAATCGATATTTATTCGATAATTGCCGAATTTTCCTACTTGGCCAAAATTGCAGAGTTTTCCGTTGCCGAATTTTCCGTTGAAGAATTTTCTGTTGCCGAGTTTTCCTTGGACGAGTTTTCCTAAATTGTGTATTATACATACATACTTCTATCCAGTCAAGCAGACTATCTAGTCTAAGAGAAGAAAAACAACATAACTTTCACTAATACACTTAGGAACGGTATGAATCCACATATATCCCCCCCCCCCCCCAAAGTTATATGAATTAAATAGTAGGGTAGACTGTACTCTGAAACCTTGATTGGGCAACTTACCTCCGCTATCTAGAGTGCTAATTTTCGGAGTTTTTATTCAACAGAAAGATAGCAGTGTACTTTTTAAAAGGGCCTGAGTAATTATCTCAGGTCAGCTAGTAAACATTTTGAATTCTCTCTCTCGCCCCCTCCCGACCTGCACTCAGATGGTGTCAAAATCGTTCGTACCCCTAACTCAAATGTTTAATCTTTCCAAAGAAATAGAACGCTCAAGTCAATGACGCCTTTGATCTGTCTCATCGCTTGATAGCAAGTCGACGGGGTTGGGGGTAACATTATTGTTAAAAACATTACAATTAAATCGTCTTACGCCTGAGCCCCCTCCCTCTCTCTACCAGAGATATAAGTTTAAAAAATAATTCAGAGTAAACTCTGAGACTTTCTTTACTTTTCCTTTATATTGCTGAATAAAAAACTAATATTTAAAAAAAAATCAAAATATTTTGGAGCGAGGAGCGCGGAGCGATAAAACCACCGCTCTTTAGTCCCAAATGGAGTTGCTCCCGCTCAACTCCCGCTGAATATAAAATGAGCCCTCCTCTCCTTCGCTCCAGCAAAAAGGAGTGTGCTCCTGGAGCGTGCTCCTTTTTGGAGGGCTCCGTAAAGCCCTGTCAATACCACATTATCACAGAGGACAGATTCACGTCATTTTTTCCAACCTATTTTTTTTATTTCGCAGACAATTGTTTCGGCTAACATCAAGATGTATTTGTAAAATGCTCCTATGCGTTTATTTATTTTTGGGTGTGGGTATCCTCAGTGCAAATTGTACAAAAACAACAACTTTTTAAAACTTGGCGATTATAGCCCGAATTACAGTCAATATTCATTATCAATTTTCTTTATATACATGGAATTATAGTCTATAATAAAGATCAATGTGTAAATGTATATATATATGTCCTGTTACACAAAAAATATTGAGTAAAAAAACTGCCAAACGATTAACCTATAATATGGATCCTCTGAAACTCTGACAGCTTCTTTAGTCGGTGGCATACTTAAATGGTAGAGATGACGGTGTCTGAAACACAATGGATGTCAATTAATGTCAAATATCGGGTTTTCAGACGTTTACTGCTGCTTTCTATGGCTCCGAACAACAAACTGGACCCACAAAAAGCTGAAGGTCTTTTTGAGTTTTGTTGAATTATTGAGAGGAAAACTAGGTTGAATCAAGCAGCCTCTCCCAACTGGCAGTAAATACGAAAAACAAGAACAGGGTTTCACACGGGACTTAAACACAAATACACTGCAAAAGAAATTTCCCACAAACTCCGATCCGAACAGCATTAGTCTCGGTATTCCAAAGTCAAACAGTGAATTATGCCTATTTATATTGAACCCAAAACGAGTCATTTATATAACCGTCCACAACTCGATTTACTGCCCGGATGTTTGCATAACAAATTATTTGCTTAACTGGACACGTCTCATCTCACTGTCCCGGATGTTTGGAATAAGGAGTGTCTCTCTTTCCACCACAGAGACAGCATACAAGTTGTCTGTGCTTCAACCGGCATGAGCATTCGTTATCACAGGGAACCAGTGTTCAACTAACCTTCACGTTCATTACAGGCTCAAAAATGTTACTTTTGTCGAGTTAACCTTTAGAGTGTTTTAAAATAATCAACGTTCATCAAATTGCGAGAATCAATATGGATTTCTTGCTCTTCTAGGGACAACTTTACCAGATAAAAAGATAAACATGATTCCCTTATAACAATTTAGATACATTGGTGATCATTCAAAGCAGATTTCAAGTTCATAGCTACAAATAGACTACAAATAGTTAGCGAATACAGACCGACAGGCAGATGCACAGACATTTAATAATTATTAATATATGGATGTATCTTTTGAATACAGTCAACCCCACATTAGTGAACAGATAAACTCTGTCGGACACAACAGCCACATCTGGGAAGGTGTCGCTCAGAGTACTACTTCTTGCCTTGCTAGAGTACAACATCGACTTTGCAGCTGAACCGGTTGGGCAGACAAGGCAATGCTGCATCGTATCGTTCTTTTCTCTACATTTGAAAATGGTTGAGTCGATTTTGTAGTCCCATCTAGCCGTAACAACTTTTGATCGCCCCATTCCCGTTCGCAGGCGGTTAAGTGTTTTCCACTGGAGCCAGGGTGCTTCTGAACCAGGAGGGAGGGCCCCAGAAGAGGGGATTCCCATGTTAGTAGGAGAGGGGGGATGTTCTCTAGCCCTTTGGTCCACAGCTGTAGTCTGGTCTCTTCCTGAGATGTTGTTAGGGGTTCGACATGGCTAAGGAAGCTTCTCCTTGACTTCAGTCGTTGGGCCACGTCCATGAAGAGGATGGCGTTCATCACTGGTAGCCTTTCAGGTCTCTTGGGCTGGTAACGTTCCATCCCACATCTGCAGTGAGAAGATGCAGGTTGTTCAGGTTGGTTGACTTCAGGTAACCACTGATCAAGCGTCTGGTGTTGTTCAACACTGGTTCTAATTTATTGGCATGAGTTGATCTCTCCCCCAAAAGACATGCATACTGTGCAGAGGAATAGCACAGGGTCAACGTAGTACATCTTAGTCTTTTCACTCCCTTTCTCACAGAAAAGATGCTGCTAGTCTTTCTCTACTCTATCGTTATTTCCATGAAAGGTGCTCGACTGAGCTCCAATCTCTGGTTCCTCCTTGTAAGGCATTCACGGCAAGAACTCGTCTTATTACCACAACTGAAAAGAACTTTCCTTTCTTCCTCCATGAACAGGGTACTTTTCCAAGAACTTTCCATCTGTGGAACACATTATCACGGGACTGTATCCCTGCAGACTACAACATGACCGTCTTCAAATCCAACGTCAACAAATGCTTTTCATAAACAGTCCCCATAAGTAATCAAACTTTGTTCATTCCATTAATTATTTTAAATCCTCTCATAATATTCTCCATCATTAAACCGACATCCATCCATCTCATTAACTCTTATACTCGGGTGACTTTTGGCCTTGATAATTGTTGACTCATCTGTAAAAAAAATGAATAAATAATAGTTCTGGCATTAACTATCTAATTGCTTTTTTCATAAGTCTAACATGCTTTTTAAAATTAGTTTTAATATAACTTTTCTACTTACATTAAATAAATAATTATAATTAAAATAAATGATTGTAATGTGGCTGTCGGGGGGTGGCATACATTTTAAAGTTCTTATGTTCGGGGTCTAATCTATGGCTACTTCCATTAATGATCTGACCCACATATTTAATTTCTGGCATAAATAATTCGCATTTTTTCTCTCTCTAAGTTTTAACCCGTATCGTCTTATCCGTTTAAATATACTTGTTGTTCATGTTCCTTACTTTGAACCGGAATATCATCCGTAAAATCAAGCCCTGCCGACATAGTACCAATAATTTGTTGGAAAATAGCGGAGTGATCGTGACCTCAAATGGTAGCTTATTAAAACGAAATAAACTCTTGTGTGTGTGTGAATAGCTTGGAATTTTTTACTCGATAATTCTATTTCTGAAACACAATATTCCCTTTATTTAAATTTTCCAGAACTTTTAAAAACTTTGTTTTACAATTACAAAGAGTGCTGCCCAACCCAAGAATTCTACTGGAGAAATGATTTCTTTTCGTTTGTCCAGTTCTTTGTTTACTGTGGTAAAAATTTCTTTGTTTACTGTGGTAAAAAGTTCTTTGTTTACTGTAGTAAAAAGTTCTTTGTTTACTGTGGTAAAAGGTTCTTTGTTTACTGTGGTAAAAAGTTCTTTGTTTACTGTAGTAAAAAGTTCTTTGTTTACTGTGGTAAAAAGTTCTTTGTTTACTGTGGTAAAAAGTTCTTTGTTTACTGTGGTAAAAAGTTCTTTGTTTACTGTGGTAAAAAGTTCTTTGTTTACTGTAGTAAAAAGTTCTTTGTTTACTGTAGTAAAAAGTTCTTTGTTTACTGTGGTAAAAAGTTCTTTGTTTACTGTAGTAAAAAGTTCTTTGTTTACTGTGGTAAAAAGTTCTTTGTTTACTGTAGTAAAAAGTTCTTTGTTTACTGTAGTAAAAAGTTCTTTGTTTACTGTGGTAAACATTTCTTTGTTTACTGTGGTAAAAAGTTCTTTGTTTACTGTGGTAAAAAGTTCTTTGTTTACTGTGGTAAAAAGTTCTTTGTTTACTGTGGTAAAAAGTTCTTTGTTTACTGTGGTAAAAAGTTCTTTGTTTACTGTGGTAAACATTTCTTTGTTTACTGTGGTAAAAAGTTCTTTGTTTACTGTAGCAAAAGTAGTAGCAAAAGGGACTTTTGAGTCTTAAAATTGGGTTTACGTTGTCCTTTACATGCATAGACGGCAAACCAGAAGAATCCCCGACTCAAAGTCCACAGCAAACGGTGTCCGGTCAGATTCAGTTTTTGATATTAAAGACTTCCTGTTTTGGGTCGCTTATTCTTGTGGTTTAACAAGTTTTCTACTAATTTTTATTTATTAATTTATTTATTAAATTGTTAGGTGAAAGTACAGAATAGTTAACAAAGCCCCCCACCCACTTCTCCATGTTAAGAATGGCTTTCTAAATAATCTTCTGCAGTTTACTGACCGTTCTGAAATAATAACGTTATTATTTAGAAAGCCATTCTTAAAATGGACAGGGGTGGGGTGGGGGGGGGCTTTGTTTACTATTCTATACTTTCACCTAATAATTTATTAAATAAATTGATAAATTTGGAAAACTGAAACTCTCACCGGAAGTTATATTACGGATGAAGTTTAATATCAGGAACTGAATCTGACCGGACACCGTTTGCTGTAGACTTTGAGTCGGGGATTCTTCTGGTTTGCCGCATAGACGACGGGGTTGCTTTAGTGCACGTTCATATTCCTCCTAAAAATAAATGCGGGTACTCCTACTTTTTTATTTCTCTAAAATTCCAATATTCTTATTGACAAATTCTATTGACTTACAAACAATATTAATGAAATCATCCTGTAAGTCAAAAGAAAAAAAAGCTGTAACCAGTTCCCACCTAATAAATTTAAATACTGTCCTTGAACAATATTTAAATTTATTAGGTGGGAACTGGTTACAGTTTTTTTTACTTATAGGATGAATTCATTAATACTGTCCTTGAATAATGGGTGTATGGGGGCGTCACGGAGGTGGAGTCTCCTAGTAGCTGCTTGGCCACAGCAGTGGGCACACCTGCGCAACGGTCTTGACTGACCGGCAAAATTTGGTGGGGCAAGTTGTTTAGCAGATGCTTTCTGGCAAGGGGACACTTTTCCCTTTTTTTGATACCTGAAGACTGGCAGATGACGATCTCGCATCTATTGTACTCCACTAGTGGCAGCGAGCTGGAGTGGTGGATAGAGGCAGCTCTGCAATCTACAATACTGACTTCGATCGCAACAGCACCTGGCAGACGATTCCATATAAGGAACAACAGTGGTTAGGGTTAGGGTTAGTGGGTTAGGGTTGGGGGGGGGGGGGGCTAACTGTCCAGGAGACGATACCGGGAGGCTGAAAAGCAATGGCAACTTACCAGACCTAATCTTTCTGCCGCGACACCTACATGACAACTCAAAATACGGTCAGAAACGACCATTTCATAATTGCTGGGCGGGCTGCAACAATCTGAATAGGCCAAGCTGATTACTGAACCATGTACATGCTTTTATCTTACCCATTCCCCCCCCCCCGAAACAACATATCACAATTAATTTTAAGTTTTGTATCCGAGGCACCATATGCCTTGTGATAATTCCTTTCAAATTTATGTGAAACTATTTCTTCTGAAATTATAGTCATGTCGGAGCTGGTTTCGTATCTAGGTTTTTATTTATCTCCCTCCCACGGCGGGAAGATGAGACACAAGGTCAGGAAAGTGAGATTTGAAAAGCCAGCGCCCTAGAGGAACAGCAATCTGCCTGCAAAAAATGCCTGAGCAGCCCCGTCGACATTCCCCGGTTCAGGAGAAACCTCAGGCGATTAGCAATAAACTAACCCCTTCTCAAAGGGTGAGAAGGTAAAGCCTGGGAAGGTGGACCTCCTAGAACTGCACAGGACTATACCTCACACCGAGTGAGAACAAGCCATCCTCAAAATTGGTACAAGTAAAGGGAGAGCGATATATCAAATTAAATGAAACTAATTAATGGAGTCAGTAAGTAACATAAGTAGGCGGCCATTTGCAAAGGTAAGCGAAAGCATGTCAGCAGAAAATAAATATTACTCAATCAGCCGAGAATTTTAAAGTGCTGTACAAAAAGTGTAATTTGTAAAGTATTTTTTATGTAGCAAATTATGGATTAATCTTGTAAATACTATTTTAAAACATCATTTAAATATTACGGTGTCGTTTGATTTTATACTAACCGACACCGGCGCCTCAAAAGTCAGTCTTCAGTCTAACAACTTTCTTAATCTGAATAGATATTTTTATGGATAAAAAAAAAACCCAAAACAAAACCGAGATAAGATATATTTGTGCGGGTATCTTTTACTTTACTCAGCAGACTAAAAACGCTCAAAAAACAAATATACAACAAATAAAAGTAACTGTAGGCGATAAAAGTTATTTTCAAACTTACCTGTGGCATTTGTTTGTATTTTTAACCCGTTCCAATTGCTATTTATTAGAAATTAAATTATTCGTCACACCAACATCGCACAAATCCAAGATGGCGACATGGGGGGGGGCATGTAAGAGAATACGGACCGGCCGCCATTTTCTTTTTGTGCAAATAAAAAACAAGAATTTTTTTTTTACATCTAATAAAAACCCATGTATACTACGTAAAAATACAAACAAATGTCATAGCTACGTAGGAAAATATCTATTCTCGACGTAAGTCGCCTTTACTTGTTGCATATTTATGTTTTTAAACACTTTCTCGTTCGTTTTTTTGACCCCGTTCACGACTCTGCGGAGTAAAGTAAAAGATACCCTATTTGTGCTAATAACATATTGGCGAAAGCTAACAAAAAATAGGCTAGCCTGAAGCAAGTAGAGATATGTCAGATGATTTGCTATTTTTTAAAGTCTGATTTCGACACTCTGACTGGAATTATTTCGATACAAATATTGAAAAATAG
This sequence comes from Sepiola atlantica, assembly GCA_963556195.1. NCBI lineage: Eukaryota > Metazoa > Mollusca > Cephalopoda > Sepiida > Sepiolidae > Sepiola > Sepiola atlantica. Next base: position 89,219,676 of record OY744537.1, on the reverse strand, counting down.
TTTTAAATTGGTTGTCTTACATATCAAAATTCAGATTATTTATATCTATTGAGAATAATATAAACATTTTCTAGCAATAATAATAATAATAATAATCAGGAAAAGCAGCAACATAATAATTTGATATTATCAGATTAATTAAAAAAATAACTTAATTTCTTTTATTCGTCATAGATATTTAAAGTAATAAGATATCTATTATTCATCCGGATCATCAAAAAAGAATCTTCTGATTTATTTCACATCAGCATCAATTATCAGTAAATGTAATCAATTATTTTATAAGTTCTGTGGGGTGCGGATGGATCACAATGATTCCTGACTCAGACAAACTGAGCTCAAATCCAATTGTGGATCGGTTGTCCATTGTAGCACGAATCGTCTCCCCACCGAACAGGTTGTATTCAATGAATCATTTACTATAGATATTACGTTTTGTGTTGAAGTACAATACAACAATTATTATTATTATTATTATTATTATTATTATTTACTCACTAGGAGTTATCACACTGGTCATCGTCAGTGATCGCCCACTGCCAACAACCTGTGGTATTCCCTGGAGTCTGAGTGACAACAAGTCTCCTCAGACTTCCAGTATGCTCCACTTCTTTTCGCTCATCACCGCTGATGACCTTGTGGTATCGCAACAGCCACCTACCATCGATTTCCCGCTGATAAGGGTCATTGGTCCCCTCTGGGGCCCGAGTGGCAACAAGCCTCCCCAAGGTCCCAGAGCTGTCCGCGCTATTATTATTATTATTATTATTATTATTATTATTATTATTATTATTATTATTATTATTATTATTATTATTATTATTTATTCACTAGGAGTTCTCACACAAGTCATCACCAGTGATTAATCACTGGCAAAAACAGGTGGTGTTCCCTGGAGTTTGAGTGACAGCAAATCTCCACCGCAACAGCCGTTCACCATTGAGTTCTTGCTGATAACAGCTGCTGATTTTCTCTGAAATTTGAGTGACAATAAACCTGCTCAGAATTCCAGTACTCTCAGTGCAATTCTAGTGGAGATCTGGATGGTCCTCTCCCTCCTCGGTCTTTCCACCCTTCTTGACACTTCATGATTATTATTATTGTTTTCATAATTATTATTATTATTAGTTGTTATTTTGTTGTTTTGTTTTTTCATATGCTACTGTGGGTCGATTGTCCATTTAAGCACGAATCTCCCCTTCCCAACTATTGGTAAAACAACAGGTTGTATTTGATGAATCATTTACTATAGCTATTACGTTTTGTCATTAAATAACCCAGAGCTTAATAAGCCGTAAAACAAATGAATAACTTCGTCGTTAAGCTATATGCAGTTCTCCCACTTGGACTAGTTTTCTTAAGAACATCGTATAAAACTAGAAAAAATATTACAATAGAAATTTGCAAAGTTTCCAACTTTTCTATGTTTTACTTTTAAAAATTTTGTTTTGTGAGAAAAAAAAAAGAAATGTATTGTTTTAAGAATAATTGCAGCCAAAGTTTGCAAAAAACTGAAAACAAATTGAACCAAAAATAAAAATTGAAAACCAAAGAAAAAAAAATACTGATTATGAGAAACAAAAGAGAGAAGGATGGAGACGAGCTAGATAATGCAATTTGGGTTCATTTGGAAGATGTAAGAAAGACTTAAGCCAAAGAAAAAGAGGAGACATTTATAAAAAAAAAAATGAAATAAATCAAATTTTGGCTTTAATTCAAAGAAGATGGATGAACAATTCTATGTTAAGTCAGCAGTATTGAGGATAATGCAGTAAGGACAACACACACACACACACATATATATATATATATATATAATAAGCTATGAAAATATATTTATGGCAATTAAGCTACACAGAGGCTCCCGCGTTTCATTCCCGGGGGAATCTTCAGGCTAAAATGCATGGAGTTATTTTTGCCGGGTGTTTTTTATATACAAGGCTAGCTAGTTAACGAATCAGATTCTTTGTTGATTCCCCCGGGGATGAAACGCGGAGCCTCTGTGTAGCTTAATTGCCATAAGTATATTTTCATAGCTTACTAGCTAACTCTACTTACGTATCGAGCACTGTTGAAGTAAATACTGAAAATTGATACATAAAAAATTATATCTCCTTATAAAATTTTATGTGGATACATGAAATATATATATATATATATATATATATATATATAGGATCAAATATAAACCAAAAGCAAAACCCCCAGCAGATGGAACCTATTGTGAAGAGGTTTAGCTCAATATACGAGATAGAGCAATTGTAGAGATAGAAGAAAAAAGAGTGATAAATATGTGACGATTGTCCAAATTTATTTCAAATTTCAATTGTTCAATGCATTTTTTAATAATATTTTTCAGGAAAGGCAACTAATTAGAGATCAGTCGCTATTTACTCCCTTCCCCACAAGGAGGCCAAAGGTCGATTTAATGTAGGACAAATCCAGTTGCTTAAAATGGGTCACTTTGGATTTGGACAAAAATTTAAATTACCTCAGTCGAGAAGGATTTGTTTCCCTCTGACTACCATATATACAACATGTACTAATCTTTGAATTATTTATTCGAAAATAAAAAATATATATTTTATCATTTAACCACAGTAGTTGTTGAATATATTCTTGAGTTCACATTTTCATATTTTTCAAATATTTGAACTTTGGTTTTTTTCGAAAGCCAACTTATCTATTTGTATTTCTCCTCTGATGATAAGATCTCGATCTTTGAAAAGCCTTGGCTTAAGGAAAGAATAATAAACACTAGTTTATTACTGAATACACCTTGCATTGAACAATTGAAATTTGAAATAAATTTGGACAATATATATATATATATATTAAATTCCCGAAACAGTTTTTCATGGTAAACAACTGATGATCCCTTAAAATAGTGTTAGAAATAAACTAATATAATAACTGTAAAAAATAAATTGACTTACACGAGCGATTTTCCACTGGAAGACTTGGGACTATAAGGTTTTTTTTGTTGTTTTTTTTCTTTTTTTTTTTTCTTTTTTTTAATATAGTTTTAATGGTTGAGAAACTTCCGAGACTATATATATATGAAATATATAAATATATATATATATATATATATATATATATATATATATTGACCGTTGAGGTTATTTGGTAAATAACAAGCAGTATCTTGGATGTTTGAGCACGAGGCTCTTGAAAAAGATTTAATATCCATATTTAAAAAAATAATGCTTCAGTTTTAAGTGGTATCTTTTAGTTTCGCACTTCTATGTTTGAATTAACTCTCCCAATTTAAATTATGTAAATAAAACTTAAAAACCATAAGACTTACCTGTAATACCAGACCAGGCCATGTGGAACAACAGAGTTAAAGCAAATGGCTGGTTTTATAGAAAGGAAGTACCAAATGATCATGTGACCTATTTTGCATTGCATGATGGGAGTCCCCATAAAGAGGACAGGAAATGAGAAAGCGCATTTTCTTCGTTGGTTCATCCCGGATTTAGACCGGTGGAGGTCGGATTTGGTGCCGTCAGAAGAGTGAAGTTGGAGTTCAAGTTGCCATTTGCGGACTAGTGACTGTTTTTGGGTCGAATTGGGTGCCCTCAGAAGAGAGACATTTTGGTGTTTTCGGACGACATAAATTACATAATGAGTTTTATTTGCAAGTTTGGTAAGATATTCTTTATTAAAAAAACTAATTATCCTTCAACCAGGTTTACATATTTGTCTCTTATAACAGGTTTTCGGACAATGTTGGGCATATTTTTCATAGCTCCGCTTTAGATAACAAGATGGTTGCCTTCTCGAGGTAGCGATTTCTGAGACGCTCTCGATGAAGGTGTATCCGATGGGAGTTGCTTGTTTTTCAGATTTTTTGTTTTTTTGCATCACTATGTATTTTTTCTGATTGAGAACATTTTTTGGCTTTCTGATGAGTCCATAGAAGAAAGATCCGATGCTGACATACAAATGTCGGTTGGTCTTCTGGTGAAGGAAACGGAACCGTAATTGTACTAAAAGTGTTTGTTTTGAAAAAAATGATTCGTAAGATGAATAAAATCTTGGCCTTTGGAATGTAACAAAATGTTGTTTATATATATATATATATATATATATATATATATACACACAGGGCAATCTCTTAAACTAATGAACGATCATTATAAATGTTGGAATATATATTCTAAAAAATATGGTGAGTAACATGGGCACATAATTTATTTTGTAAATGTTAACATTTAGGGGGTGCGTCCCTGCTCTCGAAAATGCTACCCTCCCAAATTTTAATCTTGTAAACTAATGAACGGATTATTATAAATTTTGGGATATATATTCTAAAAAATACAGTGAATAACATGGGCCCATTATTTTTTTGTAAATGTTAACATTTATGGAGTGCATATATATAAAGTTTATTTTTAAATTAAAAAAAAATTTATAAACCGATTATTTTGAATTTTGGAATATATATTCTTGACTTTTCCTGTGAACTGAACCTGCTATCTACATCTACTCACCCAAGAACTCTCATCCATTCTTTTAACATGGCCAAACCACGTCTTAAGCGTCTAAAAACCCAGTAGATAAATATGTTGCATAGTGTGGGTATTTCTTTGATACCCACAGATTGTCCGTCGCTATCTTTTGTCGACAGAAACAGCTGTTCGTTTGTCTTACACATAAGTAGTTGGCTAATTGGATAGTGACGTCTAGTTGTAAAGGTGGTCGTAGTGGTGATGTGGCAGCCGTTGTTTCTGTGTCTTCCTTTCTCCTTGCAACTGCAACAATGTAATGAAATAAAAGAAAAAAGCGCTAACAATAAACAGTAAAGGTGGTCATAGTGCCGAATTTTCTGTATGTTCGTCTCTTCTGGTAGTTGCAATAATGTCACAAAATAAAAGAAAAATGGCAGCGATATCTTTTGAAGAAAGGGAATTTTGTTTGTCGCCATTTTGTTGCCATAATTCATAAGCACCGATTTATTTAATCGTGTGAACAGAAATAAAGTTAAGAATTGAAGAGTTCAAATGCAAAACGCGATAAACGCAATTTTCAAAACTTTGATGCTATCACTACAAGTACAAGGAGTGTTGCACTTCAGCACTCGACCACACCTTCAAATCATGTTAACACAATGTAATATCGACATAAGTTGTCTTTGCTTTCAATTAAAATAAGTTTTCAGTTCAAGTCTAGATATGATAAAATCGTCCTTTTATTGTTTAGTGTCTCCATTTAAACAAATTGAATTTATCGCGTTTTGCATTCAAACGCTTCAACTGAAAATATGTACTTTGTCATGGAGATGGATAAAAAAGTGTTCTCTAAACTATCAATATCAATTCTAATTGGACTTTATAAACTTAACATCTAATATCATCATAAGGAAGAAATGTTTGTCTTGGTTTAATATTTTTTTGTTAGTAAAATTTAAAGTAAATACAAAGTATATTTTAATTATTAGTTCTATTAAGCTGATGAAGTATCCTTTCTCAAGCTGTGTAGTTATAAACATCTGTAATGGACAGGTAGGTTGGTTAGATAGTTTGGATTATAAGGTGTTAGTGCAGAAAACCTATTGTCGGCTCAAGGTTAAAAGTAGCTTGGTGAGGACAAAGGTTATATGACTAATAATTTTTGGTGCTTATGCATCATGGCAACAAAATGGCGACCAGCAAAAATGGAGATAATTCGAATTATTTTAAGTGTCTTAATTCGTTTCTTAATTTTCTGAAAATGAACGTCAATGCGTTAAATCTTTAACACATTCTATATTTAACTAAAGATAAGGCGAAGTTAGTCGATTTTTTGCAAGTGCACACACTAATTTCTGGTGCTGAGATATACGTCTGTGGAGGTGAAATGCGTCTGTGGAGGTGATATGCGACTTATACCATACCCATTAAAAACTGTACTTTCTATTTTTATATTTTATATGATGTCAAAGTTACTCAAATAAATCTATTTTATTTCCTTTTTAATACCGTTTCTTAATGTATTTTATTACAAAAATACTGTTTTTAAATGTTTCTTCCGACAAATTCTCATGCTTCTCTATCTGTGTTACGGTTTTCCGTGACGAAAAAAAATCGAATATGATCGTTTCGTTATGAGTCCTCCTAAAAAAATAGTTCGAATTATCTCCCCTTTCGATTCACTCTTCCAGAAATAAGGAAGGGAATTTTGTTTGTCGCCATTTTGTTGCCATGCTTCATAAGCACCGATTTTTTTAATTGTGTGAACAGAAATGAAGACAAACAGATAGGAAATTACGTTAGATAGTGGAACGGGGGGGGGGGGGGGTATTAAACTAATATAGTCAAGACGCATGTATTAAAGATGGATTAAGGATATCAGGCATTAAGAGCTTTGCTCTTTGAATCTCGCTTGCTTTCTTCCAACAATAATCGTACCTTTAAATAAACTGAAATCTGTCTCATGGAGGAGTAAGTTTATTGCTTACTGTCTGAGGCGCCCCTACCGGGGAATGCCGACGGGGCTGCCCAGGCAATTTTTAAATGGCCAGAGTGCTCACCTCTCGAGTGCTGGCTTTTCAAACCCCACTTTCTCGACCCGATCTTGGGTCACATCTTACTTGTGGGAGTAAGATAAAACTGGCCTTGTCCCTAACTCCTGGGGAGGAGTAAATAAAATCTGTCTCATGGCCTTTTGGCTAAGATCAAAGTGTAGTATCTGTTCCGATGGATACTGCACCCCATACTGGTGTTGTCTTGGCCTTCGGGTCTTGATTTATGCCGGTCAATGGGTCTGTCCTGTGCAGTTCTGGGAGGTCCACCTTCCCAGGCTTTGGGAGGAGTAAGTTTATTGCTTACTGCCTAAGGCGCCCCTACCGGGGAATGCCGACGGGGCTGCCCAGGCAATTTTGAAACCCCACTTTCCCGACCCGACCTTGGGTCACATCTTACTTGTGGGAGTAAGATAAAAACTGGCCTTGTGCCTAACTCCTGGAGAGGAGTAAATCAATACACAACAGAAAAGATCTTTGTTTTCCTTTCTGGCTTTTAAAAAGAGAAAATATCCGAAAAAAATTGATTTTCGATTCTTCACCATGTGATAACAGGGTGTGCAGCGACCAGCCACTCATGGCAGCATGAGATTCTGGCCACTATGCAAGATCACTGTCACAATAAAAGATGGCAGCCAAAGGCGAGAAAAATCAAGGTATGAAAGATATAAAGTTATTAAAGAAGCAACCGACAACCTAGTGCGGTATTCACTCTGGGTGGATTAAGCTGACTTCCTCTGGAGTCGGAAATTTCTAAGGAATATTAAATTCACAAACGATCTCAGTCAAGGGAAATGGCGGCGTTAGTTTTTACAATTGTTGGCAGAGAGGTGTCACCGTATTCCCATATACGGCATCTGGTATTTCCAAATGGTCACCCATCTGGTATTGACCAGGCTCAACGTCTCTTTACTTTGGTGATCTAATAAAATAATATTGTACCACTGTAACAAGAAGAGCAAAGAAAATAAGAGAAATAGTCAAATATAGGGACAGGCAATGAAAATGAATGTGATTTGTTTTTTAACACAAAAAAATCAATAACCCTGGTATATTTTTTTAAATCCACAAAAAAATCAAAAAAATCATCCAAGCTTAATAAAATATTCAGTAGAATTATGATACAAATTAGTCCGACGATGGCTTAGTTGCTGTCGACCTGAGGTATGGTTCTGTTCAGTCATAGAAGGTCCACCCTCCCAGGGCTTGCCTTCTCTCTGAAAAAGAGTTAGTTTATTGCTAATCGCCTGAGACGCCCCTACCGGGAAATGACGACATTTTTTGTAGGCCAGGATGTGTTTATCCTAGTGCACTGGCTTTTCAAAACCACACCAGACCTTGTGTCTCACTTCCTGGCGAGCAGATAAATAAATAAATAAATAAATAAATAAAGTATTTATTTTATTTAAAAAAAAAAAATACACAGATATTTACGTCACTTAAATTATTTACCTCCTCTCTTCATTTCAAGGAAGAAAAGCGTCTTATTTTACCCATAGTCGAAACTAAGTGACCACCTATACAAAGAGATAACACCCTGAAAGTGTGAATGAAAAGAAATTTAAAGACAACTAGTATTTAAAGTTCTCAAAACATTTTATTTTTAAATTTTCGATTTTCGATTTTTGAATATTATTTTCTACTGAGAGTTGCGTTCACATTCCTATTTTATTCGCGCCTTCAGCGTGTTATGTTTTTTTAAAGGTGGTCGCTGCTGAGTTTCGACTATGGGTATAATAAAACGTATTTCGCCCTTAAAATGGGTCGGGTAACGCAATTTAAGTCGCATAAAATCCATAAAACTATTGTTCTTTATTTTTATAAAATCAATACTTTATATTAACATTCATTTATTAATAAATACTGAAAATTTCATTAAGATCGGATGATTCTCTGAATTTTTGGTAGATTTTGTTCAGTTTTCATTCATGTTTTGGTTAAAAACAAATAGCTTTCACTTTCAATGCCCGTCCCTAGTCAAATATATTTGAAGTAATGTAGCCATGGAATGTGCGAACAGTCAAAATGAACATACGAGTCTTTGTTTACACGTTGGGAAAACTCCAACGTTTTCAAAACAATTATTTTTTTTTACATTCTTTGAATTTTTTCAAGTTTTCTTGTTGCCGTGGAAGAATTACAAGAACTATTTTGGTTGATTTCCAGAAAGTCTGCTAGACCATAAGATTATTCTGAACATGAGTGTTAAATTGACTAAACATCATTTGAAGTAACAGTTCACTTGTTTGCTTCAATTTATTTACATCTTTAAAATGTTTTTCATTCTCTATCCGTCTGTCTGTCCGGGGATGCAATTGAAAGCAAAGTCCTATACCAAGAGCAAACACAATTTTTCTAGAGTATAATTTTTAGTGCCATTCATTTTGTATGCGAAGATTTTACAATAATATCGTACAAAGACTGTGGTAGATAGGACATTATCAGATGAAAGAATGACAAAGTCTATCCATACAAAATCAATTCATTTTATTCGACAACATGTTAAGACAATGAAAACCAAGGGTTGGTAAAGATTGAGAGTTCAAAAAGTCCAAGAAACATTCTAGGAGAAAGAGCTGTTTAGCATGTAAGAAGAAATTGAATACACATGCTCATTTCGGCTGGCGCCATGGGCGTTTACGTGTGTGTATGTACAAACTGTGTATATGCGTTCGGTGTGCATCGTGTGTATGCTTTACTGAGCGTACAGAAGTTCGTATGTGTGCATTGCTGGGCGTACCTAAGTTCGTGTGTGTCTCTCGTTGTGTTTGCCGAGGTCCTTCCCCACCCCCAACCTAAAGGGGGTCGGTTATATTATGTCGTGCACACATCTGTTGTCTCCGGAAGAAACAAAGAAAGAAAGCTGTGTGCTTGGGTTTTTATATTATAAGCTGGAATTCGGAGTGAATATTTTTGTGTATGTAATTGGCTGAAAGAAACTGCTGATTGGAGCTTTTGTCCAATCGAGAGTCAATATGTAACTACAACATTCGCTGCCGCTGCCGCTGCCACTGCCACTTTGAACAAGACAGCATTTTACCGTATTTTATTTATAACTTGAAAATTAAAGAAAAATAAAAGAAATGATAACATGGGGTTCAGAGCTGGGAGCAGGAGTATACAGGGCTCCTCATTTATCCCCAGGCAACGCGGGGGCCATTTATTTATTTATTTGTTTGTTATGCCTCCTTGGGCATCACCCCTTTAACTATTTTCTCAATTCAACAGTTAAACAATTGTTTATATGCAAACCAATTTTATCCAGAATAAACTTCAAATTATGATTATAAAATTTTTTAATATTTTATAAACATAATTGTAGCCCTGCACCCTTTGTTAATTCACAAAAAAATGAGATTCCACTTTTTCATGCGATTACATGTAAATAGTCTGAACAAGAAGTTGGTGGTGAAAGAAATAAAGCAAAAACGGAACAATAATTTAGACTTTAGAGTGGGGGATCACTTCTGCATATAAATTTAACGTCAAATGATCACCCACTTCCAGGCCGTCAGGCAGTAATGATCACCAACTTTCGGACCAGATGGGAAGTTCTTAGAAAGAAACTCATTTCAAATTCAATCATTGCTAACTCTCCAACATGCAGGATCAGATATAACATGCTTATAAAATGCTAACGTTATTTAAAATTGATTTTATGTAAAAAAAATTTTACAGAGAACAATTTTAAATGGATATTTAAATATGACAGAAATGTGGAGTAAAACTATGAAGGACGTGTATCTCTGGTCTTTTGGCTAGGAACAAATTGTAGTATCTGTTCTGATACTACAAATTAAATAGAGATACTTATTTTAGTAGACAGACAACAACTTCCTTGCCCTTTTGGCTAGGAACAAAGTGTAGTGTCTGTTCATATACTACTAATTAAATAGAGATACTCATTTTAGTAGACAGACAACAACTTCCTTGCCCTTTTGGCTAGGAGAAAAGTGTAGTGTCTGTTCTGATACTACACTTTTCTGTCCTCAATTAGTGAAGGAGAAATCCTTCTAAACTGAGGCAATTTTGATTTTTATTCCAATCCAAAGTGCCTCTTTTTGAGGAGCTGGATTCAAAAACGGACCTTGTGTCTAACTCTGCTGCTCTTGTGGGGAAGGAGCAAGTAAATAAAGACAAGGAAGACAGTGTATTACAGTGAAATCGATATTTCTGTTAATTTTCAGAAAACTCAACAATAACTTTATTTAAAACCATTATTCAATCATCATCATCATCATCATCATCATCATCGGTTTAACGTCCATTTTACATTCTGGCATGTGTTAGATGGCTTTTAGAAATTGACTTCCAAGCTAACCTATCTCTCTAAGGTCTTTATTTATTCCCCTTTCTCTTAAATACGTCCTTATCACTTCCTCCCATGTTTTCCTTAACCTTCCTCTGCGTGCTGACCCTGCTATCCCAACTGTTCTACATGTACTAACACAGGAACTCTCATTCATTCTTTCAACATGGCCATTCCATCTAAGTCTCCTCTTCTGAATGCATCTCTTTATGCTGTCAAGATTTCTGAGCCTGTCTTTAAGATTTGTGTTACACATCCATTGTATCATTCTCATATCATTTCTCTCCATGCAACGCATGTCCTCAACCCTCACTAGCCAGATTTCACTTCCATACATCATGACACTGCGGACGCATGTCTTCCCTTGGTCGACAGTGGTAATACTCTTCTGGTTATTAATGGCAAAAATCCCTTGAACTTACTTCATCCATTCCTAATTCTTGCTATTACACGAATACCTGCTCCACCCTGTGCTCCAATGGCATCACCAAGGTATTAAAATTTCTGAACAACCTCAATAACTTCGCCATCCACATATATTTTCTCCATATATGAGTTCGCATTCATCTCTGTTTTACATTTCTTGCACAAAAACTGGTCGTCATCTCTCAACCTACCAGTAATTCCACTGAACTTCTTGTGTATCCAATGCTTGGCGACATTCACTCCCAGGCTTTTACTTTCCATAGCATTCCTCTAAGTTTTTACCGTAACAAGTAAACCTTTCATTGTTTCACAGGTAAGTACTAAGTCATCAGTATACAACATCTCTTCTGGACAACCTGAACAGAACTCCCTGGACAATGCTTCTAAGACACAAATGAAAAGCAACGGACTCAGTACAGAACCCTGATGTACTCCTACGTTAACATTAAAGCTGTCTGTATAGTTACCTAGACTGTTTGGTTTCGGTAGAAAAAAGTTGGACGGTGTCCAAGTGAGGAAGAGTAAAATATAAAGTTCTTTGGGCTGCCGAAGGTCTTAGCAGTTATCTTCAGACGAAGATAGTAGGTGCTGGAGCGTCCAGTGGACAGAGGCAGGAGAGATAATGTGGATGTGTTATCTCATTGTTTGCAGGAGTCTCTCTACCGACCGACCGTGATTCCCAAAAGGGCTGAAGTAGTTCTTCAGGGGACAGATGGAATCAATGCGCCCTGCAAGCTGATTGGTCAGAGTGTAACCAGATTCCTTAACAGGGACATTTCTCCAAGATTCCTTATTACTCTGAGACAAGAAATAAGTCTTTATTTATGACTGCTGTTTATTCTAACACGACTTTGAGCATTTCTTACATTGGAAATAGTTGTGAATATTGTTAGCATCTTATAATGGAATCCGCTTTACCAATTTATGATTTTACTTCAATAAGATTTAAACTCAGTTTTTTTTAAATAATGAATCATCATTTGTCAAAGCCAAAAGCCACTCGAGAATAAAGTTTAATGAGATGGAATGATTGTCAGTTGAATGATGAAGAATATTACGAGAGGATTAAAACTGATAAATGGAATGGACAAAATTTCATTACATATGAGGTCTGTGTATGACAATTATTTGTTGCCATTGGATTTGAAGACGACCATGTTGTAGTCTGCAAGGAAGCAGTCCCATAGTAATGTATTCCACAAATTTGAAGTTTTTGGAAAGAAACATAGTTCATGGAAATTCTGTTTGATGTTAGGCACACAGATGATGAAAGGAAATTTCGTTGCACTTGTGGAAGAGAGATGAGTTCTTGCTGTGAATGTCATACAAGGCGAAACCAGAGATTAAAGCTCAGTCAAGCGTCTTCCATGGAAATAACGATAGAGTAGAGAGAGACTAGCGACATCTATTATGAGAGAAAGGAACTGTAGAGAAGAAATCATTCCCCCTAGATTGCAGAGGCGATTTTGTGCTTTGTTGCAGCAAAAATGGCTGCTCTGAGCATTACCTCCCTAGATGTGGTTACAGTATTCCAACGTAGGACATATCTGACTCTTATATAGGTATTGGATTGCATCAGGAATCGGGTACTTTATGTAGGATGAATTAGTTTCAATAATGTATTTGAGTAGGATTTTTTAATAAATTTTCTTATCTTTTTGTCTTACCGGATGCCAGACATTCTAACACTATTTCAGAGACTCCGACCGAGAGATCTTTTTTAAGATCCTAACCGTCCCTTTAAGTGGAACTGTTTGTCTCTCTGTTGCACTTGGTTCACCGGGTATATTCGCCAGGTAGTTTTTGAAATTCTTTTCCATTGCCTGATAGCTTGTATAATTACTGGAATGATGGAGATCTTCCTAAGATTCCAGTTTTTTTTTTCATGTCGTACATAAGACCTTGGTATTTCATTATCTTCTTCCGCTCAGCTTGGTTTAAGCCAGCATCATTAGGGACACTGACTTCAACTAAGGTTGCTACTTTCTCCCTCTTGTCCCATATCACTATGTCCGGTTTAACAGCTCCGTCTTCTAGGTATGTAGCTGTAGGAATTGCATAGTCATAGTGGATGGTGTACGACTTATTTCCATTAGTTCTTTCTGGTATATTTTCTCAGGATTTGCTGCTACACTGGATATTCAACTTTTTACAGATGGTCCAGTGGAGATATTTACACACTCCATTGTGTCACATTGTATAGTAGTCATCTCTCAGCAGAACCTTACAACTGGATGTCAGGTGGCGCATACTCTCTACTTCTCTGTGGCAGAATCTGCACTTGTTCTTGTTACTGAGACCACTCATCAAAATGTTTTGTTTCATGTACACTAAATGAATTCTTTAACAATAGAAACTCAAGTTGTTGAAGAATATCACAGAAGGTATTGGTATAGACAGTAATCAGTAGCAATCAATAATTGGTGAACAATGTCAGATTTTAAAGCATCTAAATATTTAAAAGAGGGCAGCAGTTAGAAAAATGAATAATCTCAAATGAACAAAAACTGAAAAATGACTGTTTTCAATGCTATGGGTTAAAAAAATCTCTCAGTACATGGACAGGAGTTTTCTTTTCTTTTAGGACATTTTTAACTTTTTACCATGACTCATTGTTAAACCAATCAGAATTTTACTTTTCTATAAACAGGTTCTGTAACAATTGTAAATATTATGTTTATTCTATTCTATTACTTTTCGCTTAGTAACAAGTAAAAGCAAACACACTGCTAAAATACTGATATCTCGATTGCTGATTGGTTCAAAAAAAGGTTAATTTAAAATTATTTATTGACTGAATTCAACAGAAATTATTCTACAGAGTGTATAGAGAGAATAACAAGTTAGAAAAAAAGAAACCAATGACATCTTTGTCATCATCTGATTTATTATATAATCTAATGTTAGATTAAAGCCGAGTTGTTTCCCTAAGTTTTTTCCTATATACAAAATGCATGTTAAAATATTCCTTAGTTCCGGAATTGAATCATGTTAGAAAAAGATTCCATTTTAATTGTTTTAATAAGTCGTATTTTATAATTAACTGAACATGTCACTCATCTCACTCTTAACTATCTATCTATTTCTCTCGTCCTTATTTCACTCTATGTTGATTCAACCACTCTCTAATATTTCTTAATGTCTCTGTAAGCATTTAGAGAAAGAGTGACTCTCTCTTTTCCAGTAATTTACACAGTGTGTTCGTACACACCGTGAACACGTATGTAAATTAGATAGAAAAATAATAAGTCTCTTGACTTCTATATTATCTATGAGGATAATATAGAAGTAAAGAAATGTCAAAGTTTATAAATTTTAGAATGAAATAATATAATGAAATAATATAATACAAATAATGATAGTATAGAAGTAAAAAGACTTATTATTTTTAGATATGCAAGAAGAATGTCGTAGCAGGTGATGTCACAGTTTTTGGATTTTCGAATGAAATCAAATTGGAACAAATGTTGCATGGCCCACTCCTCCTAAACCGCGACAGTACGTGTTTCGTACACTCTTCCAAATACGCACCATGGCGGTACTCATTTTGTATACTGGTCCCCACTACGTGCCGTGGCTTTACTCGTTTGTCATACTCGTCCCTGAAAGGGCCGTGGCTGTTCACATTTAATACTCGTCATTTTTAAAACATCATAAATCACATACTTCATATATTGTTTGCATACCTTTAGATTTCTCCCTCGCTGTGTAGAGGGTCGTGTCGTCTAGTGGTTGAATTCTTTCTTCTCTTCCGTACTGCCGTGGTTCCTCGCCGCTGCAACAAAACTCCATAGGTCGGATTCCGAAGACAAACAATCCCTTTAACTTTCAACTTCAGTTTTTATTTCAAGCGTTAGTTATCATGGGAGATATTCACTACGTTGAGAGAGATAGAGAGAGCAAATTACTACTTTATCGTAGTTAGTTAACAATTATTTTCTAATCACTCGTAGAGGGGGGGAAGATATCTCTCGCTTGTATTTTCTTAGGGAAATATTTCCCTTATCTGTTGTAAATTACATTTTAACAATCACGTCTCATCGGCTTGCCTCCAAAACCCAGACTGACGAAACTCGCTTCTCACGAAGAACCAGTGACGTCACGGCTCCCTCTGTTTCCCACACAAGGGCCTGTGACGTCACAGAGCCTCTCGCAGGTGCACACTGACCCTTGATCTGGGATCTTGTCACATGGTGAACTTGTCACATCTGTGATTTCCGCCTGTGAGAACAGGCCCTATTCTGCACTCAACTGCCGGTCCACCCCGCGTTAATTCGCGCAAGTCAAACCAACGATTTCCAACAGATATGTCCATTCCCATAGGGCCATTATCCAACACAAATAGTGATAATGGTTGTGACCCAATGGTCCCGAGTAGTCTAGTATTTTATAATAATACAAGTCCGGTGGAGGTCCCCAGATGCCGGAGAGCCTTCTACTCAAATAGCTTCTTTCCTCGTGCTGCTGGCCTCTGGAACTCCCTTCCTGCCCTCTGTTTCCCCGACAGTACTGACATGCAGAAATTTAAAACTAATGTAAACAAACATCTCGCTGCCCAGATCCCAATTTAGGCTGACCCCCCCCCCCCAACCTTCTCCCCTTTTCTTTTTCTCAGTAGCCCCTTACGACTACAGTGGCGGCCTGCCTTGTTTGGGGTGAACCATGTTAAAAAAAAAAAAAAAAGTGTATCTTTATAGTTTTTATGCAACACCCAATTAGTTAAAACACTGCTAGAAAATCGTATATATATAATTTCCAATCAAAGATTTGAATCCTCAACTGTTTTTATTAGAGTACAGTGTTCTATTAGGTCGGATCAAGATTAATCTAGGATCATCTTGTTTGTAAATTAAAAATCTTCTTTATTATTTTTTATTCTGAAACAACTAAATTAAAAAAAAATTAGTTCAACTCATTTATGAAAATGATGTGGCTCCAATTCAAGCAAGTTGATTCTGATTAGTTTTCTCTTGAAACCGAATGACATTCTACATCGGATTTCATCCCCTTGACATTGAATGGAAATAGTGTCCAGAGTAAGAAGGTCTTTTGGGGTTTATGCACTTCATAAGCATTTTCATGAGGCTGTTGAAACTTCTCAATCAGAACAGGTTGTTTAAAGAATGCTGTGTATTGTAGAAGTTAAAAAGTGCGAATGGGTTGGCTGGGCGATGCTAGACACGATATGTAATCTGAGATTATGGAATTTAGCAGAGGAAGGCAGATTCGGTTCCATCTGGTGTCGCCATACAACAAAGTCAATTTCTAAATATTTTCTATTTTAAAGTATTAAATAAAAATTATCTCCCATCTGTTTACAAACATTTTGTCCTTGTAGAGAAAATAGAAATAATGTTTTTTTTATTTTTATTTCTGTCTAAGAAAGCCTCAAACAAATAACATGAAATGTTTATTAGAGGATGACAATAGTTTGTTTGACAGTCATGGTTCCAGGCACTTAAATAAATGTCCCCCAAATTCATAGTCGGTCTTTTTAGTAGATCAAACAGACCAGTAAATTACAAAA
The DNA here is from genome assembly GCA_963556195.1 of Sepiola atlantica. Taxonomy (NCBI): domain Eukaryota; kingdom Metazoa; phylum Mollusca; class Cephalopoda; order Sepiida; family Sepiolidae; genus Sepiola; species Sepiola atlantica. Next base: position 89,202,906 of record OY744537.1, on the reverse strand, counting down.
CAGTTGTTATGACACTCCTGTTAATTGTTCAAATATAAAAACTTTCAGTGCTTTAAATAATAATGATACTAATAATAACACCACCACCACCACCACGACCACCACCACGACCACCACCACCACCACCACCACCAAAACACAACAACAACAACATAACTTGCCAGAGAACTGAAAAGGATATAGAACATGAAGAAAGTGGAACTGCAAGAAATTTCATAAAGTGAAAGAAAAAACAACAAAAAACAACAATATGATGGCACCAGCCTCGGCTGATACCATACAAAATAGTCGTGAAGGGTCAAGGAGGATGGAAAGACTAAGGAGGGAGAGCACTAACCAGACCTCCACTGGATGAGTGCGAAGAGTACTGAGACCTTGGGGAGATTTATTGACACCCAAATTCGAATGAAGACCAATGATCGTTGCCAGTGAGAAATCAATGGTAAGTGGCTGTTGCGATAACGCAAAGACATTTGCAAAGGTTATCGAAAGAGGTGGAGAGTACTGGCAATCTGGGGAGACTTTTGTCATCCAGTCTCCAGGGAAGATCACCGATTATTATCAGTGATTAATCTCTGATGATGACCTGTGTGAGAATTTCTAGTGAGTACAATTAACAAAAAGCATATGATGCAATCCTCCAAACATGGATAATTGAATGCTTAAAGATGTTTGAAATACCAGACAAAATTGTCAACTTTATGGAGAAAGCAATGGGAAAATGAAGACTGTAACTGACAGCTGGTGGACAACACTTGACAGAAATAAGAATACAAAGAAGCATTTTTCATTGAGAACCGCTATCTCCACTACGTTTTATCATAGCTATGATGCCACTCATCAACATAATCAAGAGATGCAATGAAGCATACAAATTCACAGATATGAAAGAAAAAATCACCTCGTGTAGGATGTGAAACTATTGGCAAAAAACTAAAAGGAGTTTGAAAAACTAAAAGGAGTTTGAAAAACTAAAAGGAGTTTGAAAAACTAAAAGGAGTTTGAAAAACTAATAAACACAACGAAACTTAAGCCAGGATATAGGAATGGAATTTGGAATGGAAAAAAATGTGCACTATTCGAAATGATGAAGGGAAAACTCAAAACAAAACACAAAAGCATAGAACTACCCAATTGAAAAGTGATGAAGGCACATAGTGAACGTTATAACTATAACTATCTGGGAATTCTGTAAACGAACGATATCAAATCAAAAGAGATGAAAGAGACGATTAAAAGAGAATATCTGAGAAGAACAAAAAAGCTCATTGGAACTAAATTATATAGTATAAATTAATGTAAGGGATAAAGGGCAGTATTTCTGGACCCTTCATAAATTGTGCAAAAGAAAAGCACCCAGGAATCTAGATCAAAGAACAAGAAAAATACTTTTGCTAATTGTCTTCATGTAAAAAGAAAGAAGGAAGAAAAGGACTGGTAAGTATTGAGGATGCCAATGTTTGAATCAGGAAAACGTGAGTTTGCAAAGCCAGTTAAATATAAAAAATATAAAAAGACAAAATTAGTTTCTTTTTTTCATGCGATATCTCCTCACCTCTTTCTCCATACCGTTACAGGTTAAATGATATTAACTACCTCTGATAGTATTTCTCTTTGTTTGTAATGAACTATTCCAATATTTTTATTCTTTCTTTTCTTTATTATCTTCGACTGTTAATAAAACACATAGAGAAAGAAAGAGAGAGAGAGAAAGAGAGAGAGAGAAAGAAAGAGAGAGAGAAAGAGAGAGAGAGAGAGAGAAAGAAAGAGAGAGAGAAAGAGAGAGAGAGAGAAAGAGAGAGAAAGAGGGAGAGAGAGCAGGGGGGGGGGCAAACAATATACTATGTGATACATAGAACTTTGTAAGAAATGGCTCACTTGTTCAGTTTATTACAAAACGTGTCTAATTAGAAGAATTTCAAACATAACTTAATATCAAACATAACTCAATCCCAAAACTAAGGAATGATTTAGCATGTATTTTGTGTGATTAAAACATATAAGAAAAATTCGTTAGGGAAATAGACGTTGATTAACTCAGATTTAGTATAATAATAGATATGCAGTTTTCAGCTGCAGATTCTTATTGCTTCTTAATGTCATCTTCAGTTCTCAACAGAACTGGAAAATATTCTTATGACTGTAGAGTATACAATTCTGTTTCCGTTTAGGCAAAAAAAAACAAAAAAACAATAGAAAATGCACCAACAAATGTGTATAAAATTTTAATAATAATAATTGAACAAGTGGTTCAAATATAACAAACACTTTTACAAAATGGTAGTTTATTTATTAGGAAAAAAACAACACCTTTATTCCTCTCTAATTTGTGGTCTTTTTGGGTTGTTGTTTTTTTTCAGTTCATAAATGAATGGATGGGAAGTTTTGTGGAAAACGCCATCTTGGTAACTATAATTAGAACGCCCTTTCCCTTCCATCAGAGACAACACAACTGCTATTGGCAAGTTCCATTTGTTCTTTGAGGATTATTGATGCTTACAAAATTAACAAAATGTGAAGATTTCTTCAAACGAATACAAATAAGAGAAATGAAAGAATCGGTTAAAGATAATATTATTAAAAAAAAAAAAAGAAACTGAAGTTTAAAGTTTTCTTTAATTGGATGTTGCTGTGAAAATATTTTTTTTTTTCTTAGAAAAAGAAAGTGCATTTTCCTAAGGGCGAAAAAGTATACACTTGCTAAAGAAAGAAGCACAGAAGAGACATAAAGAAATTTCGAAGTTAAAAGTGGATCCGATACGAACAAAAACACTAGCAACAAGAAAAGGGGAGGGGGTGCATGATTGGCATTCTCTCCTTTCACCACCAACTCTCAGATCCTTGTTTTGCCTCACTTGTAATGAATGGCTCTCTCCTTGAGGAAACCGATCACTTTGATAAGCTCCTAGGACTGACGTTAACACCTGACCAAATCTGTTGTTAAGGTCGCTGGAAAAAATGATTGCATCATTCTACCACTCCAGAAAGTATCTGACCCCTACGGATTACTGTCTGTGATTTATTCTTCAACGACTTGAGATTCTATTATTAAAGAATTTATTTAGTGTGCATTAAATAAAAAAAAATATTCTACTTAAATACATTATTGAACCTAATCTATCGTACATAAAGTACCCGATTCCCGATGCAATCCAATACCTATAAAAGAGTTAGATACGTCCTAAGTTAGAGTACTGTTGCCACATCTAAAGAGGTAATGCTCAGAGCACCTCTTCTTGTGACAAAGTACAAAATCGATTTTACAATCTAGTAGGGGATGATCTCTTCTCCTCCCTACAACCAATTTCTTACAGAAGAAACGTTGCTAGTCTTTCTCTACTCTATTGAATTTCCATGAACAAAGTTTCCTTCCAAGAACTTCACATCTGTAGAACACATTATCATGAAACTGTTTCCCTGCAGACTCGTCTTCAAATCTAATGTAAACAAATACTTGTCATAAACCGTCCTTATAAGTAATCAAATTGTGTTTATTCCATTCATCATTTTCAATCCTCTCATAATATTCTTCATCATTCAAGTTACAATTTATCCATCTCGTTATTCGTTATCCTCGAGTATATTTGGCCTTGATAATTGGAGACTTATTAGTAAAAAAAATGGTCAAATCCCATCAGATTTATTGTGGTCATTGTTTTGCTAATACTGTCGCAGCTGAAGAACTTCCCATCTGTGGAACACGTTACCATGAGACTACTTCCCTGTAGATTACAACACGGTCGTCTTCAAATCCAATGTCAACAAATACTTGTCATGAACCGTCCTCATACGTAATCAAATTTTGTTCATTCCATTCATTATTTTCAATCCGTCCATAATATTCTTCATCGTTCAACTGACACTCTATCCGTTACATCAATCCTTATCCTCGAGTGACTTTTAGCCTTGATAAGTGGTGACTCATTAGTAAAAAAAAAAGAAAAAAGTTCAAATCCCATCGGATTTAATGTGATCATTTATTTACTCATAGTGTTGATAAAACTATGAACCCGAACTTACCCACGCCATCCACACACACAGCTATGAATGAAATAGCACCTTGTCTTCAAGTAATCGTATACAATGACCCGTTTACAATAAGTGCTGTGTTTCAGCATTAACTAATCCCAAGAAGGGTTGAGACAGATAAACCAAAAAGAAAAAAGGATACGATTAAGAAAGAGAGAAAATAAAAAGGTTAAAAACCTGCTCAGAAAAAAGTAAAACGTACAATTAATCTATTCTTTTATATGCTATTAAAAAGTTGTTTTGGGGGTTTGTCTGTTCATACACAAATAGAAACATCTGATTGGTTGATACACAAATAGAAACATGTGATTGGTTGATACACAAATAGAAACATGTGATTGGTTGATACACAAATAGAAACATGTGATTGGTTGATACACAAATAGAAACATGTGATTGGTTGATACACAAATAGAAACATGTGATTGGTTGACAGAAAAGAAATAGGCAGAGTACACATTACTAAGGCAGTAGTTTTTATGATGTTAATACCCGAATTCGAATCTCAAGTAAGTCTAAAGGATTTTTTTAACTGGATGCATGTTTTATAAATTTAAAGAACATAATAACATAAAGAAAAAAGATTGCATTGTTTTTTAAATAAGTAATCTCTCTTTTTTATAATTCGCAAAAAAATAGACATAAAGGATATTCGGAATTAGTTCAAAGCGAATTATTTTTGCTTAAAAACATAATTTCTAATGTTTTTTGCCAATAAAAACATTAAAAACATAATTTCTAATGTTTTTTTTGCCAATAAAAACATTAAAAACATAATTTCTAATGTTTTTTTTGCCAATAAAAACATTAAAAACATAATTTCTAATGTTTTTTGCCAATAAAAACATTAAAAACATAATTTCTAATGTTTTTTGCCAATAAAAACATTAAAAACATAATTTCTAATGTTTTTTGCCAATAAAAACATTAAAAACATAATTTCTAATGTTTTTTGCCAATAAAAACATTAAAAATATAATTTCTAATGTTTTTTGCCAATAAAAACATTAAAAACATAATTTCTAATGTTTTTTGCCAATAAAAACATTAAAAATATAATTTCTAATGTTTTTTACCGATAAAAAACATTAAAAACATAATTTCTAATGTTTTTTTCCAATGAAAACATTAAAAACATAATTTCTAATGTTTTTTTTTTCAATAAAAACATTAAAAACATAATTTCTAATGTTTTTTTCCAATGAAAACAATGCATTAATTACATTCATCGTAGTTACTTACTCTCTCATGCAAAAACTAAGTAGTGTATTTTTCCACAAAATTTCACAAATATTTCTTTCGTATAAGCTCTAAAGCGATAGAAGCTAGGTAAAGATGGAAATTGACATACCCAGATACTGTACCAATATCGCTCAAGTTGAGGAGAAAAAAAAACAGATGCATAGAAAGAAATATTTGTATCGTGCATACTGATAGAGAATTCCGTGAATGAATCTATTAGTGTTGGATTGTGAGATGAGCATGTTCTGGCAAACATCTGACATAAAGAAGATGATCGGACCAAGCGTAAATTCAGCCTATGAAAAGGAACGGGTTTAGCCTGACACCATATCAGATACCACACATTTCCAAATGTAAACAAAACACGTATTTACCTTCTTTGTAAAATTTAGAATAGATATTTAAAAATGCTTCCTTTCAGTTCAAAGAGACAATGGATACCTCCTGTAAGGATGCCTGTGCAGGGAATCTGTAATGAAGCAAGGGGTGCACAATTTCCAACAACAAATTTTCTTAAACGGCATTGTTTGAGTCCAGTGGCAAGCAAAATTTCAGGACGACTGAAAACAATGTCGGAATAAGCAGAGAAAGACTGGTGTTATTTCGGAGTTTTCCTTCTCCTGGACTAGTTGCACAACCAAGACTTGAGAGCCTAGTCTACCCTACTATTTCACTCATAGCTTGTTGAAGAGTAATAGAGAACGTGACTTTACAGATACTTCTATTTATAAACTGTAACGATTACACCACGCTGCTATCATACAGTAAATACTAGCTTCTTTGTAACTTTTAATTAATATTTAGAAAGCAGGCTTCAGAGCTTCAGTAGAAACTAGCAGGACTACTCGACATCACCCAGACTGGCTTTCTTGGCCTTTTGGCTAAGATCAAAGTGTAGTATCTGTTCCGATGGATACTGCACCCCATAGACTGGTATTGTCTTGGCCTTCGGGGCTTGATTTACGCCTGTCTATGGGTCTGTCCTGTGCAGTTCTAGGAGGTCCACCCTCCCAGGCTTCGCCTCCCCTCTTTGGGGAGGAGTAAGTTTATTGCTTACTGCCTGAGGCGCCCCTACCGGGGAATGCCGACGGGGCTGCCCAGGCAATTTTTAAACCCCACTTTCCCAACCCGACCTTGGGTCACATCTTACTTGTGGGAGTAAAATAAAAACTGGCCTTGTGCCTAACTCCTGGAGAGGAGTAAATCTATACTCGACATCACCCAGGATCTAATTTCCATAAATTACATAGATTACAGAAAAAAGTGAAAGTATGCCCCGGTGAAGTTTGAACTCACAACCTCTGTCTGTAAGTATGGTGTACTAACTGACTGAGCAACTATATCAATTAAGAAATGGTAACATTATTAACTATATAAATAATAAAAAAGGTGGCTTTCTTTCTTCCTTCCCTCTACTTTTTTACTTTCTCACCCTCTTTCTTTTTCTTCTCTCTCTTTCTCTCTCTCTCTCTCTCTTTCTCTCTCTTTCTTTACAGTCGAATGAGAATCAGCTGATAAATCTCGAAAAATTGTCTGTTATTAAATTTGAATACGGTGTTGTGGGTGACAGTGGAAGGACTTCTTAGTGTGAGGGTAAAAAATGCTTGCCTTTCTTTATTTATGACTTATAAAAAAAATAAAATATCAATCAGAATTAAATATTAAAATCGATCAGAAACGCAATTTTTATTTTTTTAGAACACATGCCAATATTTACCTTATATGACTGAAGAAACTGATTCAATTATATGCTTTTTGTTAAGAAAGCTATTCACGTCAATGAAATATGGGAAAAACTGTTTTTACTTTATATATAAGACTAGCTGTCCCGACCCGACATTGCCCGGTAATATTTATGCTTTCATGTTTATGTCGCATTGTCAGAGAAAATTGAGGAACCCAAGAGAATTATTGATTATAAATCTTTCAGACGTCTGACGATCTATTGCAATTTTAAATCGTCAAAAAGGCAAACAGTATTCATACTTTTATTTTTGTTTCACATTGTACTGAAAAATTAAAAAAGATTTTTATTGATTTTTAAATTTTCGTACGTCTAGCGATCTGGTGAAATTTAAATCGCAAAAGAAAAGTATTCATGATTTCAATTTTATTTTGCATTGTCATCAAAAAATGCAGAACCCAAACTTATTTAGGCTGTTCTGACTTATGACGAACTGATGAAAGTTAAATCGATTCTTACCGTTCAATGTTTTTTTAAAGTCTTAAGGTTATAAAAAATAGAATTGCTTCTCTAAAACTATATATATATATATATATATATATATATATATATATATATATATATATATATTTAAGCAAACATTATTAAATAACACGCCATTAGGTAGTTATGCGTTTGAATTGTATGCACTTTCTTTAACGTCATCAATTTCTTAACGGTTTAAACAGTCAAACTTTTAAATCTCTCATATGTGTAGAACGCCATCACGCTCTCTTGTACATTCCAACTTTACAGACGCTTTTTCAAGTTATAAACTACTTGCCGTTATAATTCAAAAATGAGCACAACAGTAAAGTCATAATTTGTAAAGACACTAAAACTAATACCGCCTGAAAATGATTTGACGATTCAAATCGAAAGTACTTGCAAAAAAGAAAAAAGAATGGAACAAGAAAGCCATGGATCATATTTACATCAATTTGACCGAAACATTAGATGGACAATTCGGAAAATTGAAAAAATTAAAAAAAGTCGCATCAAACAAAACCACTCCGTGTTATTTAATAATGTTTTCCTAAATGAAAATATGCTGCCTAAATACACACAATATATATATATATATATATATATATATATATATATATATATATATGAGAGAGAGAGAGAGAGGGGAGGGGCTAGACACGTTGGTTGTATAAAGCCACACTAATGAGTCTTTATAAGACGAAACATGTGTCTGTGGATATAAAATATTTCTGTAAAAACTATATATATATATATATATATATATATATATATATATATATATATATCGTACATGTATTGTATTAGTTTCTGTAAATGTAAATCCGTAGAAACTCAAGTGTTTATAAAAAGTGCTCAATAACAAGTAGAGCTGTTTATAAGTATAATTTTTTATTTATACAAACATTATTGGTTACATATGTGCATACATGTTTCGGTTGCACTTTTCCCAGAAAGTCAACCTCATCAGACCAAGAATTTTCGAGGGGAGGGGCTAGACACGTTGGTTGTATAAAGCCACACTAATGAGTCTTTATAAGACGAAACATGTGTCTGTGGATATAAAATATTTCTGTAAAAACTATATATATATATATATATATATATATATATATATATATATAATGTGTGTGTGTGTGTCCATTGAACGAATGAAATTTTTAAGTGCATGTTAAATCATTTTAAAAAGTAGAATATTAAATGCTACAAACGCTAACAACTATCGTCTGTCTCAAGTGGCGATGCACTAATGTAATTAGAAACTGTATCCACTGACCAAAATAAATTGTCAAGTATCTAAATCAGTCAAATCATTATTCAATGCAGTATAGTAATTGTCAAAGAGTTTAAACTGAGACGTTATCATTATTTACTGTAACGTGAAAGGAATCTAAAATCGTATAGTAAATCTGTTATGTGGTGTTTAGTTTTTTTTTTTGTACAGAGTAAAAAGATAGAAAGAAAGCTTTGCTATTTTTTTTTTATTGAATGTAAAATCATGTTAGTTCGATCGTTTTCTAAATAATTTAGGTGACTTAACTGGGAATTAACCGATGGAGGAAAGAAACTATTAAATAATTGAAAATGTATGAATGCGCTTTACCAACTGCAGGAAATATGTCTATGGAAAAACTTAAATCTTTAATTACTTTCTTATTGTATGATGGCGACATGAAGTGCAACCTCTCGGAATGAGGTACTGGCTTGTTTCTGTTGGCGGGTAGCTTATATAGTATAGGAAAACGTTTGAAAATTAGATATAAGCACAGTTAAAAAATCGTCTGATTACTGTAGAATTTTCTCTGGTGTAAGTAATAATTTAAACAACAAAAAATAGTCTATAAACTGTTCTTTTGTTTTAAAATAAATCAGACATATTTAAGATATAGAGGAGTTAACTCTTAATCATTTTACAAATATTTATCTCCCTTGGCTACGGACAATTGAAGAAGTTTCTCTTCTTGAAGGATATATGTAACCAGTGTCACGGCGGGGTCTCCGTTGGGAAACGACAGAAACGCGCACGTGACAAAGATAATTAAAAGAAAAAGAAAAGTTCGGAAATTGGCTCATAGGATGATCCCAGGTTATATAACCAATGACAGGACGCGGGGGGGGGGGGGGGGGATTTCTCCTGATTAAGACCGCATAGGTTAGAAAGAAAGCGAAGCATGCACAAAGACAACAACACGAACGCCAAGACAAAGTATAAACAATATTTATTTATAGATACTGGAAAAGGGATAAATATATTTATAAAAACAAAAAAAAACATTAACAGGAAAACAAAAGTCTATTATAAAAAAGGGGGGATTGTCTATCTTAATCTTATGGCAGCAGGATTCATTTCAACACAAATGTATACATATATATATAGCCCTGGAGGCAGATGTCCGAGGAGAAAGTAATCAACAAGTTATCAACTTACAAGCGAGTATCTCGTTAATTTGGAGGTCGATGTCCCTGGCAATTCATAGTAGGTACGCGTCTCTGCGTCATGTCGTTTTCATTTCATGAACATGTAGTTCAGGGATTTCTCAGGAAGGGGGTTTTATCTCTCACTGAGATTCATACACATTTTCTCAGGAAAACAATTCCGGGTCGTTTATTCTGCATTCGAATAGATATCTTAGAATATCTCTCGGGAGAAGCGTATCTCCCGGCTTTCGGGTGTCTCGCACGAGGTTATAATCCCATTTCAAAAAGTCACTGCCTCTCTCACGCGGCTGTAGTTGCACGTGTTAACCCAATGACTGTCCTGTCATGACTCTTCTCTCTTGCGCCTGTACTCAACGACCGTTATTCTCCCCTACCTCGCGAGCGGCTAACTTCCTTTTCTTCTCCCTCTCCTTCTCCTTCTTCTTCTTGATCGTGTCGGCTAAAAATAGACATGATCACACAGGGCCCAAAGTTTGGCTGATGAAATCGCCCCTCGAACAACGTCATGTATACACAAGTGATGAAAACCGAATCCTGCTTGAATATATATGCATATACCTTATCGATGCCTTCCGCGGTTTCTTACTTTTAATCTCGATCGATCTCCCTTCGTTTGTAACACCAGGTATAATATGAATGAAATGGATTGGATTCCCTTTTCATTATGTGAATAACATGGATTGAAAAATTATGTACTTTACTAGTCAGGAAGAATCAAATATCGATTTGGCAGACGCAATGCTATCCCACAAGATAACTTTATATGTTACATATATGAAATTGTAATGAAAATTTAATAAGATTATAACTGATTCTTTTGAAATATTACTTAAAGGAGAACGGTATGATTTTTATTTTACTCCAAAGTAAATTAGTAATCATTGTTAAATATTTGTAGCCCAGTTGGCTGGAGCTAGGACTTTATCTCTCTACTGAGAGGTAAGTCACCTCCAAAAGCTGTGGTGCTTAAGGATGGGATATTGGAGACTGAGTAGCCGATTATCTTGGTGTTTAAGCGATCATGTAAACTACAACACTCCTGTTTAGCTCTTATTTGGGTTAGGGTTAGGGTTAGGCGGATAGTTTGAGAGGCCTGCTTCAATCAATCGATTGATCTTATCAAGCTTAAAGTCGGTTTCCATGGCATCTCCACAGTTTCCCAACGCAGAACATGTGACTAATGTTACATATAGAATTAGTGGATGTAGATAAACCCAATGTTTACGCATGCTCAATGTCTTTTCATATATGAATAGGGTCGTCAATGTGTAGCTCTTAAATGACAAAGTGAACAGTTTTATTCCTTGGAATTTTGGTGGTATGTGAGGGAAATAAGTAAAAGAAGTTAGGGTTAATGTCCTTTAAAGAAATACTGGGTTATGCTATTCCTTTAAAAAAAGTACTGGGTTACTTTAGTACTTTAAAGAAGTACTGGGTTACTCTATTCCTTTTAAGAAGTACTGGGTTACTTTAGTACTTTAAAGAAGTACTGGGTTACTTTAGTACTTTAAAGAAGTACTGGGTTACTCTAGTCCTCTTAAGAAGTACTGGGTTACTCTAGTCCTCTTAAGAAATACTGGGTTACTCTAGTCTTTTCAAGAAGTACTGTGTTACTCTAGTCCTCTTAAGAAGTACTGGGTTACTCTATTCCTCTTAAGAAGTACTGGGTTACTCTATTCCTTTTAAGAAGTACTGGGTTACTCTAGTCTTTTCAAGAAGTACTGGGTTACTCTAGTCCTCTTAAGAAGTACTGGGTTACTCTAGTCCTCTTAAGAAATACTGGGTTACTCTAGTCTTTTCAAGAAGTACTGGGTTACTCTAGTCCTCTTAAGAAGTACTGGGTTACTCTAGTCCTCTTAAGAAGTACTGGGTTACTCTATTCCTTTTAAGAAGTACTGGGTTACTCTATTCCTTTTAAGAAGTACTGGGTTACTCTATTCCTTTTAAGAAGTACTGGGTTACTCTATTCCTTTTAAGAAGTACTGGGTTACTCTATTCCTTTTAAGAAGTACTGGGTTACTCTAGTCCTCTTAAGAAGTACTGTGTTACTCTATTCCTTTCAAGAAGTACTGGGTTACTCTATTCCTTTTAAGAAGTACTGGGTTACTCTATTCCTTTTAAGAAGTACTGGGTTACTCTATTCCTTTTAAGAAGTACTGGGTTACTCTAGTCCTCTTAAGAAGTACTGTGTTACTCTATTCCTTTCAAGAAGTACTGGGTTACTCTATTCCTTTTAAGAAGTACTGGGTTACTCTATTCCTTTTAAGAAGTACTGGGTTACTCTATTCCTTTTAAGAAGTACTGGGTTACTCTAGTCCTCTTAAGAAGTACTGTGTTACTCTATTCCTTTCAAGAAGTACTGGGTTACTCTATTCCTTTTAAGAAGTACTGGGTTACTCTATTCCTTTTAAGAAGTACTGGGTTACTCTATTCCTCTTAAGAAGTACTGGGTTACTCTATTCCTTTTAAGAAGTACTGGGTTACTCTATTCTTTTTAAGAAGTACTGGGTTACTCTATTCCTCTTAAGAAGTACTGGGTTACTCTATTCCTTTTAAGAAGTACTGGGTTACTCTATTCCTTTTAAGAAGTACTGGGTTACTCTATTCCTCTTAAGAAGTACTGGGTTACTCTATTCCTCTTAAGAAGTACTGGGTTACTCTATTCCTTTTAAGAAGTACTGGGTTACTCTAGTCCTTTTAAGAAATACTGGGTTACGCTATTCTTTTTTTAAAAAAAGTACTGGGTTACTCTAGTCCTTTCAAGAAGTACTGGGTTACTCTATTCCTTTAAAAAAAAGTACTGGATTACTCTAGTCCTTTCAAGAAGTCCTGGGTTACTGTATTCCTTCACTGATTTACCTGATACCTTCTGCTTGACCAAATCACCAATGGAATGTTTGCATTTCTACTCTATTTAACTTTCAAAACTGCTTAAAAACTACAAATTACTAACGATCTATCGATTGGGTTGGCAACTAAGTTCCCACCGTTTTTACTTTGGAATCTATTGTTTTCAAATTTTGTAATCTTTATTTTCGCGTTTTTTAAGCTAATTTCTGTTTATCTCTAGATCAATAAAATGGAATGTCAAGCTAAGAAAAATGAACATTTTTGACACCTCCTTTTTTTTAATATATATATACTCTTTTTGCGTTTTGAATTCTACAAACGATGTATTGAAAATCTTGTTGAAATATTGAAAAGAAGTTGTAAACAACATTATTTATTAATTAGTTGTTATTTTTTACTAAACCGTTTCAATTCAAATTTAAAAAAAAAACAGCGGGAACTTAGTTTCCAACCCAATATATTTTGATGTAATTATATTTTTATTTTAACTGGAACGATTTCTAATCCATCTTTTCGACTTGAGTCTATTTTTATAGTCGCAATTATTTGCAAACAGTACTTTGGTTTTCAATCCTTACAAAATGCGACATGAAAAAAAAATGAAAACGAAACATTATTTTTCCTTATAAAAAAAAAACAACCACAAGATATTCTTTCATAATATTAAAACCCAGCAACCATTAAACTCTTTCAGAATCAATGTGCAATGAAGAATGCCGGAAGAAATAGTGAACAAGAATATAAGTAAGTCGTTAGACTGCCTACCTCTGCCTGACAACATAAGGATGAGCCAAAGTAGTCTTATCTGGGCCTTACTTCTTCATGTTGGCAACCACTATGTGGTCCCTCCTGCAAAATGCCAACACCAGAATCAAGCTGGTCAACAAAGTTGCACCGTGTTAATTCATACGAATTCACTTTTTACTTCTTCATATTGTATGAAGTATCTCCGAAGTTATGCCATGGAAACGTTGATAACTCAAAACTATTTATCTCATCAGGTTGAAATTTTGTATTGTGGCTACTTCTTCTTCTTCTTCTTCTTTCATGTGAATCAGATGATTCTCGTGTTGGCATTAGTTTCCCCGATGTTTTTCTAGTTAGAAATCTTTCTGGAGAGACATCGGGTACTTACGGGAAGGACCACGAGAAGGTTGCCAACATCCCTAAGTGAAAGTGGTACTGTGGAACCGACTGGATTCGAACTTGGAACACCCAGGTCTTCAGTCCGTGCCGATATCCACTTAACCACCGTCACCTCCCATTGTGGTTACTGTTATCAAAGGACAACAGATCCATAATCAAATTTGGAAAAATGTGAAGTTGAAATTATGTCAAACTTTCGACCGTAACCGAATTTTTCAACGTCAAGGTCAAGGTAATGTAAAATGAGGGACTTCATTGGCTACAATATGGACCAAGTAACGAGCCTCTATGACGATCAGAACTGAAATTTTTTCCGTGACCTTGACCTTTGACCTAGATATCCCAAAATTAAATCAGTTCTAGGTTAGACCATAACGGATAAGTTTCAGGACATTTGATCAAGCGATGTGGATGCTAGGCTGTACACAAAAAAAGAAAGAAACAAACAAACAAACAAACAAACAAACTCGACCCAAAACATAACCTCCTTGGCGGAGGTAATGAAATAAAAAGACATCTCAGATAAGAAAAAAATCGCCATCAAACGAATGGTGAAACCATCAACACTCGCACAGAAATACTTACATCTAATACACCTGATTTTCCACACATCTACTTTTCCATAATCAAAGTTAAAAAAGATATCACCAACCCACCATTGTGCTACACTTGTTCAAACAGCACCACAAAGACTAATACATTCAAAGACCAGTATGCCAGAGATACAAAAAAAAAAAAGTAAAAACACTTGGAATTCAATTGCAAAGGAGAGCAAGAATGTGTAATCTGTAATGGAAACCATTTCAACTGAGGAACATGTGAAATCTGGATATGCGAAAAAGAGATCGTTTTAGATAAAAGTACACAAAAAACATTATTTTTCACAAGTAGGTAGAATGGTTCAAACGGCCTCCTCTACTCTTTTCTATGCAGACGTTGATACCAAACATTAACACCCATGGATGCCAGACATGTAACACCTACAGTAAAAATGGCTGTCAAATTCTCAAGACCAAAAACACAGAGTGTATATTTGTGTTGTTTAACTGGCCGTCTTCTGTTTTGAGAGACAATGGATACCCTCTGAAAGACTGCGTAATGAAGAGTTTATGGTGAAGCAAGAGATGCACAATCTTCAGCCACCTTTCTCCTGACCCGACATTGATTAACTGCAGTGGCAAGGAGGTATAAAGACCAGAAGCAACTTAAGGATGAGCAGAGAAAGACTGGTGTTTTTTCAAAGTTTTCCTTCTCCTAGACTAGTTGCTCTTCCAAGGTCTGAGTGTCTAGTCTACCCTACTATTCCAACCGTAGCTGGGAGTAAAGAGAGATGGATTCATACCTTGCTAAAGAGTATTAGAAAAAGAGATTTTACAGTTCTATAGGGTGATCCCCCCCCCCGAAAATTCTACCCATGTAATTGTTAATAAAAATAAAATTCACAATCTTTTTTGCAATCCAACCATATTTAGTACAAATAAACTTCAATCTATGCCTGACTTGTACACCAAGATGGAGTATTGCTACCACATCTGACAGAGTTTAAAATCGACTTTGCAATTTAGTGAGGGGGGGGGGTGATCTCTTCTGTTATCTACAGCCACTTTTTCACAGTCTTTCTCTGCTCTATCGTTATTTCCATGGAAGGTGCTCAACTGAGCTCTAAACTTTGAAAGATATTCACAGCAATCGCTCATCTTATTAACACAACTACAAAGAACGTTCCTTTCTTTTCTTCGTGTGTTTAACATAAAACAGATTTTTTTTCAAAAACTTCCAATCAGTGGAACACATTATTACAGGACTGTGTCTCTGCAGACTTCAACATGGCCGTCTTCAAATCCAATGTCAAAAAATACTTGTGATAAACCGTCTTCATAAGTCATCAACTTTTGTCCATTTCATTCATCATTTTCAATCCTCTCATAATATTCTTCATCATCCAACAGACAAGCCATCCGTCTCATTAACCCTTATCCTCCGGTGGCTTTTAGATAACTCATTAGTTAAAAAAAATACCAAGTGTCTTTGGGAGCAGCATTTTGCCAACAATAAGACTTGTTTTAATAGAAAAATGAAAATAGCACTCTCTTATTCTCCACTCTGCAATATATATATATATATATATATATATATATCCATGAGGGAGTACTTGCCAAAGAGTATTAGAAAAAGGATTTTACTTCTATAGTATATACCCCCCTCCCCCCTAAATGACCCATGGAATTGTTAATAAAATTCACAATCTTTTTTGCAATCCAACCATATTTAGTACAAATAAACTTCAATCTATGCCTGACTTGTCCACCAAGATGGAGTACTGCTACCACATCTGACAGAGTTTAAAATCGACTTTGCAATCTAGTGAGGGGGGGGGAGGGATGATCTCTTCTGTTATCTACAGCCACTTTTTCACAGTCTTTCTCTGCTCTATCGTTATTTCCATGGAAGATGCTCGACTGAGCTTCAATCTCTGATTCATCCTTGCAAAACATTCACAGCAAGAACTCGTCTTATTACCACAAATGCAAAAACTTTCCTCTCTTCCTCCGTGTGCCTAACACCGAACAGAATTTCTATGAACGGAGTTTATTTCCAAGAACTTCCTATCTGTGGAACACAATGCCACAGGACAGATTCCCTGCAGACTAAAACATGGTCCGCTTAAACTCCAATGTCAACAAATACTTGTCATATACCGTCCTCATAAGTAATCAAACGTTGTTCATTCCATTCATCGTTTTCAATCCTCTCATAATATTCTTCATCATTCAACTGACAATCCATCTCATTAACACTTATCCTCGAGTTGTTTTAACCTTGATAAATAGTGACTTATTAGTAAAGAAAAACAAAACAAGAATAATAAAAGCATCCGAATTATTCAAGGCTGGCATAAGGTCATTTCAATATTCTACATAAACTTTATAATTACGTCTTTCTCTGTGTTTATGCATTCTTTGAACACTTCTAGACATATCCACAATCTTTGATTCATATTTCCCAAGTGTCACTGTTTCCTCAATTAAACATAGATCTCCAAAATATTTATTTTCGGTGTTTTTTTTAATAATTTTGTAAGTGAGACAAGTAGTGTGCGCGAATTTTTTATTCTCCTCTGAGAATTAACAGCATTCAGTACTGGCTTGTCCTCCTTTCGGTAGGATAATTCTGAATTTTGTTTATTTCTAGTTGAGCACGAATAAGGAAATGATTAGGTGCTTATGCAGATGAGCGGACCATTAAAAAATTTTTTTAATTATTTTTTTATAAAAACAATATTATATACTTATTCAGTGTTATCTTCTTACTCACTGTGCAAAAAAGTAGAAAAAATTATCCACTAGAACTTTAATTACAAGTATTTTTCCATTCTGCGTATCGTACCAGCGATTCGTTCACAGAGACGCCATGTTGTTTTTTATTATGATTTCGCAAGTTGATTATCTCCCCTACGAAATCTTCTTTCTTTAGAAACAAACTGAAGTCTCTGTGAACGAATCGCTGTTACTATACGCAGAATGGGAAAATACTTGTAATTAAAGTTCTAGTGGATAATTTTTTCTACTTTTTTGCACGGTGAGTAAGAAGATAACACTGAATAAGTATATAATATTGTTTTTATAAAAAAATAATTTAAAAATTTTTTTTAATGGTCCGCTCATCTGCATAAGCACCAATGATTAATATTCATAACAGAAAGACTTTATAAAATCAAAATGGCTTTGTTGTTATAGCAACAACAAAAAAGAAATAGTTGAAAAAATTTCAAGTTAATAAATAACAGAAGAAAACAAAAAGCAGAATTAATCAGAAAGCATTTCAGAAGTTTTGAGATGAGGATAATTTATATTATTTCGATTATTCGGACTACTGTTCTCCTCCTCTTGAATGTTATTCTCACAATGTTCGGCCGATCTAATCTCCGACCTTCTTCAGGTGATTCTTGTCGACTCAGGAATTTGTACAAAGTTTTCACTAAACCCTTTATTTAATTCATAGGGATAGATTGTTCTCGTTCCGTCAGCCATGAGCAGGTAGAAATCTTAAGTAATGGACCATAGCACAACGGATAAAGTGTTAAGTTATAATCGGTTCTAAGTGACAGTCTTCTGGAGGTTGAAGGTTCAATCCTCACTACAGGCGATACTAAGAATATAATTTAAAAATAATTACGATAATACCTCAATCTCTATATTAATAAAAGTGTGTGACAGCTAAAAAATTATTGTCCTAGTGACCCCAGTTTGAATTAAAGAAAAATTTCAATGGTGTCTTTAGATTCCGTTGAAATTTTTTACCTTTATTGAAACTTATTTGTATGTTCTAACTGTTAACATATCGAATTTGTAACACACAAACAAACATTGACTTTTATATATAAGAAGGTGTATATATATATATATACGGCGGTACACTTACAACATCCACACTGATTACGGGTATAAGCAATAAATATAGCATTAGTTTTAAGTTTTAATGTTTTTTCTTTCTTTGGGGGTATGCTACGATTTAAGTGGTACACCCCCCCCCACGATTTAAGTGGTACCCCCACCCCCACCCCCCACCACTAAATAGTAAAGTTTACAAAAAAAAAAAAAATAATAATAATGTGCCCACGTTATTCACCCTGTTGCCTAGAATACACATTCCATAACCCATAATGATAAGTGTAATAGTTTCAGAGTTTACGAAGAATGGGCATATTATTGACGCTCATACGCACGTACTGATTCTTTTTAAAAATCTATTACTTAATATAACTGAAAATTTGATGTAGAGCAGTTCTTTTCTCTATTAAATTGTTTATATCTAACTTATTTTAAAAGTGTTTTTTTTTTGGGGGGGGGGGTGCTTGCTTGGCTGAGCGTATTTCTTAAATGGTAAAGTTTACAAAAAAAATAATGCACTCATGTTATTCACCGTGTTTCCTATAATATATATTCCAAAATTCATAATGATCTGTTCATTAGTTTAAGAGATTATGCTGTACATATAGATATATAAATATATACACGTACCTAACTATATATATATATATATATAATAATGGTAATAATCCAGGTGAAAAATATCCACAGGGTGGTAATCCAGAGAATTTTAACCGGGTTTATAAAAAGTGCTCAATATCAAAATAGAGCTTTATATATGATAATTTTATTTACACAGACATGTACAAAATCTGCGACACTGGCATGTCGATGTTATCGATCAACAGTTACTATAAACTGAGATCTCATCAGGCAGAGTTAGAATCCGATCTTAACCTCAGATCATATTCTCTCCAAATATGATCTGAGGTTAAGATCGGATTCTAACACTGCCTGATGAGATCTCAGTTTATAGTAACTGTTGATCGATAACATTGACATGCCAGTGTCGCAGATTTTGTACATGTCTGTGTAAATAAAATTATCATATATATATATATATATATATATATATATATATATATATACTTGTAGAATAAGATATCATTTATTACAAAAATTTTTTTTTGAATGTTCGATATGAAACGTCCTATTCATAGAAATAGACATTTTTTTTTTTTTTTTACTTCTCATTTGTTTGGTTTCTAAATTCTTAATATATTCAAATTTCACAATGGTTCAAAGGAGAGATTACATTCCAATTTTTCAACAAGCACAGCCAATGTGCGACCTCACATGCCGACATTGAATTCCAGCCATTCAACATCGGGAAGACATTATGCCTCTAGTGAAAAGTAAAAAGAAGAAAAAAAAATGTCTGTATTATTTGGATTATTCAGACTGCTGTTCTCATCTTGGATGTTATTCTCACAACGTTTCGGCCGATTGAACCTCCGACCTTCTTCAGGTGCATCTTGTCGAACACGAGTATTTGTACAGAATTTCGAACGGAACCCTTTATTTAATCTACGTGGGTAGCTTCTTTTTTTCTTTTTTTTTTTTTTTTAACGTAGTTCACCCCAAACAAGGCAGGCCGCAACTGTAGACATAAGGGTCTACCGAGAAGAAAGAAAAGGGAGAAGGTCGGGGGGTCAACCTAAATTGGGATCTGCGCAGTGAGATGTCTGTTTACATCAATTTTAAATTTCTGCATGTCAGTACTGTCAGGGAAACAGGGGGCAGGGAGTGAGTTCCAGAGGCCAGCAGCATGAGGAAAGAAGCTATTTGAGTAGAAGGCTCTCCGGCATCTGGGGACCTCCACAGTGAATGGATGGGATTTAGTTGATTGTCGAGTTGGTCTAGTGAATTTACGTCGAGGGGGCACCAGAGTAGCCAATTCATCGGAGCATAATCCATTGAAGTATTTGTAGAACAAGCACAAGGATGCTACATTGCAGCGATGGGACAGGGACTGGAGCTTGGTTGACAGTGAGGGACCTATTAGGTTGGCGACTCTTTTTTGGACCTTGTCAAGGAGGGAGAGACTAGTGGATGATGCACCAGCTCAGCAACAATATTCCATGCATGGGCGGATGGTGGCTTTGTAGAGATACAGGATAATGTCAGGTGTGAAGAGTTTACTAGCCCGTTAGAGGGAGCCAACCTTCTTTGCAGCAGCCTTGGCAATGTCTTTAATGTATTTGTTCCAATTCATGTTACCTGTGAAGGTTAGGCTGAGAAGTTTGAATGAGTAATTCTCAGGTAGGGTGTTATTTGCCATGACAATCGGTGGTTGGAGAGGTCGTTCCGTCAGACATGACGGGGTCGAAGTCGTTATTCATAATTGTATTCTCAGTATCGGCCGCACTTCAACCTCCAGAAGACACATAGAACTGATTGTTACTTAGCACTTTATCCATTACGCCACGGTTTTTTTTTTATGAAAAAGGCGTTTTATGACAAAAATTAAAAAAAAAAATGTTAATATATATTTTATTTAAAAAAAGAAAACCACATTGTTTGTTTGGCTTCTAACTTCTTAATATATTCAAATTTCGCAATGTTTCAAAGGAGTGTCTGCATCTCATATATATATATATATATATATATATATATATAGAACAGTTTTTTTATTATATTCCAATAACCATGGTTTGTTTTATTACTTTTATTTTTATTTTTTTCACATTTCCCAAAATTCCAAATTTCTGTGAGATATATTTAACGGTCCGTTTCATTTGTTTTGTGCCAAACAACATTTGTATGTCAATATCGTCTTTGCAACACTACAAAATCATCAAAAAAAGTTCACAAATAATAAAAGAGTTCTTAGATTGGAGTGTCTTGAAAAACACCCACATCATACATCAGTTTCATTTTAAGGTGAAGATAAAAAAAAAACAATATATATATATATATATATAATATATATATATTAGTATTTCATGTATCCACATAAAATTTTATAAGTATCAATTTTCAGTATTTACTTCAACAGTGCTCGATACTTAAGTAGAGTAAGTTATGAAAATATATTTATGGCAATTAAGCTACACAGAGGCTCCCGCATTTCATCCCCGGGGGAATCTTCAGGCTAAAATTCAGGCTGAAAATTCTCCCCGGGGATGAAACGTGGGAGCCTCTGTGTAGCTTAATTGCCATGAATATATTTTCATAGCTTACTATATATATATATGTATATATATATATATATATATATATGAGGTGAACTCGAAAATCACTGAACTCATTCTTCTGAACAGAGGTTTTATGCATAGCAGCACGTGAATAACGTAAATAACGAGAGCTAAGATAAGAGAAGTGATGAGAGGAATGGAATGATGCAAATAATTAAAAGACAGGTCTGAACAGGCTGCAAAAGCGAATTTCTGACCTAATAGGCCTCGCACGGTCTGCCAAGCTCTAGCCTCTGTTGCATCGCTGCAGAGTTGCACCCTTGTGCTTGTTGTATGTTTAAGTATTCGCACGGAATGTGCTCCGATGAACTAACTGAACTTGTGCCCTCTCAACGAAAATACCCCCGACCCACCTAATTAGGAGCAAAATCCCACCCCCTTCACTGTAGAGGTCCCTAGATGCCAGAAGATTTTCTACTTTGATAGCTTCTTTCTTTGGACCGCTTACCTTTGGAATTCCCTTCCTGCTCCCTAGTTCCCAAACAGTACCAACATGCAGAAATGTAAATACAATGTGAACAAACATCTTGCTGCCCATCTCCACACCCAGCTTGCCACCTCCCCAATAAATCTGGGCCCTACTTCAGTGGAAATATGGCTTGTTTGGGATGAATAAAAGTTTTCAAAACAAACAAATAATTATAACCAATTGCGTTTTAATTTGTCAAATCCAAGTCATAACTTGATTGAGTAATACATTTATTTCACACCCACCAATCATCATCATCATCATCATCATCATCATCATCATCATCATCTGTTTTACATGTGACATGTGCCCTCTCAACGAAAATACCTCTGACCCACGGCTTTAAGAAATTGACTTCCAAACTAACTTATCTCTGCCTAGGTCTTTATTTTATTTATCCCTCTTTCTCTCAAGTCTATACTTATTACTTCTTCCCATATTTTCCTTCGTCTACGCCTACCGATTGACTCTTCTACTTCAACTGTTCTATATGCACTCACTCAAAAACTCTCATCCATTCTTTCAACATGGCCAGACCAAAGTCTCCTATTTTGTACACATCTCCAGATGTCCAGATTTAATCTTTCTCTGACGTCATCAGATCTAAGCCTGTCTTTAAGACTTACATTACATACCCACTGTGTGATTCTCATATCATTTCTCTATTTGCAACACACATTCTTAACCCTTATTGGTCGGGTTTCATTACCATATACCATCATACTGCCTACACGCTAACATATGCCTGATAGACTCTTCCCTTGGTCGACGTATGATTATAGAAACGGTTGAAAATAAACTCATGAAATAGAAAGCATATGTTAATTATTGGGTATCTTATAAAATTTGATTTTCTTATAAACCTGGCAATTTCTCATGAAATCACAAGAAAATGGCCATCGTTACAATAAAGAAATTGAATTTTAAATTTGAAAAGTTAAAACAACTTTTTTAAAGATAAGAAAAATCAAAAAAATATTTGAAAAGATGGTAAACGTTAAATTTTCTTTTTCTTTTTGTTGGTAGTGAAACTTGGTCAGTGAGGGTTGAAGGTATGTGTTGCATGGAGAGAATGATATGAGAATAATATGAGAATGATATGATGGATGTGCAATGTGTATCTTAAAGACAGGCTTAGTTTTGTACATGTCTGTGTAAATAAAAATAATCATATATAAAAGCTCTATTTGATAGTGAGTACTTTTTATAAACCCGGTTGAAATTCTTTGAATTACTATCATGTGGATGTTTTACCTGGATTATTATTATTATTATTATTATTATTATTATTATTATTATTATTATTATTATATATATATATATATATATATATATAGTACTTCATGTATCCACATAAAATATTATAAGGAGATATAATTTTTTATGTATCAGCTTTCAGTATTTACTTCAGCAGTGCTCGATACGCAAGTAGAGCTAGGTAGTAAGCAATGAAAATATATATGGCAATCAAGCTACACAGAGGCTCCCGTGTTTCATCCCCGGGGGGAATCGTCAGGCTAAATCCATTTAGCCTGACGATTCCCCCCGGGGATGAAACACGGGAGCCTCTGTGTAGCTTGATTGCCATATATATTTTCATTGCTTACTATATATATATATATATATAATTGAAAATGGATGATGTCATTCGTCTCTCTTTACAAAGACCATAGAGTTTTAGTAGTATACTAATTAAAATTAGTATTAATTGCTATATTCATAGTGGAAAGTAGTTTGTAGAAATAGGTAAACAGCGCATGGTGACTAATTAGTATTTCGCCTTGTATTCTTAAAACCCTGTAATTAATTGACTCCATACTTTCATATCCTATTTATTTGCTTTGGAAAGAGGCGTTATTGGATGGGATGTCTGTTTTAACTAGTTAATCAGTTTGTTTACATAAGCAGGGTTTTTTTTTCTTTTTTCAACTACATTGTTTTAATTTTTTCAAGATTCGTTAGGTTATTTGCATGTTGATGCATATATTTATGCATATAATTGTTATGGTACCTTACCTATAAGGACTACTTGAACTCTTCCACTAACCATAAATACTGGGAGAACCCGTTCAGTCTTTCTGTAACTTTGGTTGCTTAGAGACTTCAGTTGCTTAGAGACTTCGGGATGGGGAAATACCAGTCGAGGATTCGTTCTCCACAATCAGTCCGGCGGGAACTGAACCATTTCGGTGGCTTTTTATCTGCCGGGCTGAGGTATACTGTCCTGGGTTTTCCTAGGAGGTGCACCCTCCCAGGCCTTGCCTTCCCTCTTTGGGGAGGAGTAAGTTTATTGCTTGCTGCCTGAGGCGCCCTTACCGGGGAATGCCGACGGGGTTGCCCAGGCTATTTTTGCTAGGCCAGAGTGCTCCTTTTTTAGGGGCGTTGGCTTGATCTCCCCACTTTCCGACCTTGTGTCACATATTGCTGCGGTGGGAGGGAATTAAATACCTGTAACTTCGGTTGCTTAGAGACTTCGGGATGGGGAAATACCAGTCGAGGATTCGTTCTCCACAATCAGTCCGGCAGGAACTGGACCATTTCGGTGGCCTTTTATCTGACTGGCTGAGGTATTAGGTCCTGGGTAGTCCTACCATGTGCACCTTCCTAGGCCTTGTCTCCCCTCTTTGGGGGGTCAGTTTATTGCTTACTGCCTGAAGCGCAGTGCTCCTTCTTTCAGGGTGCTGGCTTGACTCTCCCCCACCTTCCGACATGTGTCACATATTCTTGCGGTGGGAAGGAATTACATAGACGGATCCACCCCAGCCCGACGGAAACTGAACCATTTCGGTGGCCTTTTATCTGTCGGGCTAAGACATTAGTCCTGGGTAGTCCTAAGAGGTCTACTCTCCCAGGCCTTGCCTCCCCTTTTGGAGTTTAGTAAATTTATTTCTTACTGCCTGAGGCGTCCGGCTGGGGAATGCCGACGGGGCTGCTCAGGCAATTTTTTAGAGGCCAGAGTGCTCCTTCTTTAGGGGGTGCTGGCTTGACTCTCCCCACCTTCTGGCCTTGTGCCACATCTTCCTGCGGTGGGAAGGAAGTAAATACCTAGAACCACACCAGTCTAGACTGGCAGTCAAGACTGACGTACAATAACTCTTGTTCTCTGTTGTATTATTCTTTTTTCAATACACTTGTTTTCTCTAAACTCCGAGTTCATGTTTTCCTTCCGGACACTTTTACAGGTCTACAACAATAATGTATTTATTTCATTTATTATTTACTGTTTCTTTATTTGCCCTTGTTTTATTTATTTCTGCTATTAATTTATTTATGTGACTATCACTACTTACTTTTTAAGCAGAGTTTACGACCTCTCAAGTTGTCATCTTATATATATATATATATATGTGTGTGTGTGTGTGCGTGCGAAAAAGACAAAAGAAAAAACAAATTAAATACAGGAATAAATCATTAAAAAAAACGAAAGATTTTACCGGTATGGTTCCGATCAACAAACGTCTTTAAAAACAGTGAAGATTTTTAAATTTATTGAATAATGGAAAAACATAGGAAAAAGAAGAACGCACAGTGGAATGTTTTTGGCACGTGTTTAACTATTTGAAAAAAAGAAAGAATTATGTAAAGCGCGTGGCAAAAACGTTAAATTGGGAAAAGAAGAAGAAAAAGGAATAGAAATGGAAACATGGATGAAAAGTAGTAAAAATGAAAAAGTTACGTTAACTGGGGTTGGAGTTTGTAGTGCAGTGGCGAGATATATTGCATTGTTTCAGTGCCAGATGTTTTTGCCAGATGTTTTCTTACGCGCTGTAATACTTCTCTCATCACCATCTAACGTAAAACTTAGACTCAGATCTTATTCCTTAGAAAACATCACTTATTCAATAAATTCTAAAATCTCTCGTTTTTTGATGATTTATTCCTGTATTTAATTTGTTTTTCCTTTTGTCTTTTTCACAAATCCTGTCTTCATGGCATTTCATTTTATGATATATCGTGCATTTTATCCTCATGTGTATATATATATATATATATGTATATATATATATATATATATATTTTTTTTTTTTTGATTTTATTCCATTAGTTGCGACAAAACAGGTTTTGTTTCATTGGTGCGAATAGCTACCAACTCATCAAGCCGGCGAAAGGAATTCAAATGGCATAAAATTTTAAGTTCACTTTAACGGGAGATTGAAAATTGAAAATACATTGGAGGGGGAGGGGGATAGAGTTGGGGCTTTGTCTATAACGGCGACATGGGACATGAGAGGGGAGGGGGGAGGACCCCAACAAGTCGTGTTTCAAATTATTACGTGGGAGGTTTTGCACGTGTCAGTGCTATGACGATCTCAATCTCGGCCGGGGTGGGAGGAGGGAGATGGGGCGACGGCCAGAGTGAGTTAGATTTAAAATGAGAATAAAATTATGATTACAACCGTCAATCTTATTTTATTTTAATTCTAATAAGTAATTATCATGTGGATAAAAATGTTTGATAATTTTAATTTAGGGTATTAATTGCTACTTTTGCATTTTATTTATTTTAATGTTTTGTTTATTATTTGTAGTGAATTATTTGTAGTGAATTGTAGTGAAATAAAACGAATAGGCCTAAAGGCTGAAATAACATCAAATGTTAAACAGGTCAATTTCCTCGATATTACCTTCAACCTCAATAGAGATACTTATGAGCCCTATGCTAAAGATAATTCCTACCCCCTTTATGTCAACCCACTATCTAACCACCCTAGATCTGTAAGTAAACACATCCCAGAATCAATCAGTAGAAGGATTAGTAACAACTCCTCCAATATAGATATCTTCAATAAACATAAGAACTTTTATAATAAAGCACTAAAGGAGAGTGGATACAAAAATACCAAAATAGAGTATATTCCAACTACACAAAATAACCCTAATAGGAACAAAAATAGAAATAGGAAAATTATCTGGTATACACCTCCATTTAACAACTCAACTAAAACCAAAATAGGGAATAAATTCCTGAACTTAATAAACACTCATTTCCCCAATAACAGCATACTCCATAAAATTTTCAATAAGAATACACTAAAACTCAGCTATTGTTGTGGTGACAACTTAGAAAAAATCATAAAAAAGCACAACATGAAAATACTAAACACCCCAGTAACCTCAAATTCTAAAAGAACATGCAACTGTAATAACAAATCAAACTGCCCCCTAAATCAAAAGTGCCTATCAACCCAAGTGGTCTATGAGGCATCTATCTCCTCAACTGAAAACCCATCCCAGACTAACTATTATATTGGTCTGGCAGGCAACAACTTCAAGGAAAGATTCTACAACCATAAACTCTCCTTCAACAACCCAGACCATCCTGGGCAAACCGGACTTTCACTACACTACCACAAAATAAAAACCAAAAAAGAAACTCCCATAATAAAGTGGAAAATCTTGAAAAAATCCAGTACCTGCAAATCAATAAACTCTCCATGTAGATTATGCTTAAATGAAAAACTGGAAATTATCCGCTTTAAGGACAAAAACAAACTCTTAAATAGAAAACAAGAGACATCTATCAACTGTAAACATAGTAGACTCTACCTCCTTAGCAACCCACATACCCCACCTTAACCCCACACCAACCCTACTTAACTTCAACATAAAATTAACAGTTTTTTGTTTTTGTTTTTTTACAAAAATGAATGATAACATTAAACCCCCACTATACACTACCCCAAAACACACTATAACCCCCTACCCACCCACCCAAATGTACAACCCAATCCCACCCCAACAAGTCATGATGAATCTATAAATATATAACCACCCCTCTAAACTACCAATAATATCAAATCTCTACGTACTACCTATAATGCACAGCCTCAATAACCTCTCAGCCATACTACCAATTCTAACATAAACCCATAACTGTGACAGCTATCAACACTGATATCACTTAGACTAATCTCAATTACTTAACCCCTCGATCACTACCTTGAACACTTAATTATTAACTGGTACTTAGTCCTTGTCATTGGTGGTGGAATCAAAAAAGCCTACCATCACTTGTCGACTTATTTCGCCCAATGACTTCACAAGTAGCAAGATGGTAATAATGGTGATATTTATCAGTATTACTATTATTATTATTAGTATTATTATTATTATTATTATTATTATTATTATTTTTTAATATTATTATTATTATTATTGTTATTATCTTTAATATTCTTACAAACTTGTTATTTCTATTTCTATTTTAATTCTAATTTTATTTATATTTATCTTTATTTTTATTTTTATTTTTATCTTTATTTTTATCTTTATTTTTATTTTTATTAAGGCTTTTACATAAAGCTGTTATCACTGCGACTACCGTAGGTATGATTGGCAGGCGTTACCATTGTCATAATCGGTTTTGTTAATGATAAGACTGGTAACACCAGAAAACTTCTCTTATAAAATGATTCCACTAGTATTGATCTCGGTATAATATAATCACAATTTAAAAAAATATAATCACAACAAAATTCACTACAAATAATAAACAAAACATTAAAATAAAATAAATAAAATGCAAAAGTAGCAATTAATACCCTAAATTAAAATTATCAAACATTTTTATCCACATGATAATTACTTATTAGAATTAAAATAAAATAAGATTGACGGTTGTAATCATAATTTTATTCTCATTTTAAATCTAACTCACTCTGGCCGTCGCCCCATCTCCCTCCTCCCACCCGGCCGAGATTGAGATCGTCATAGCACTGACACGTGCAAAACCTCCCACGTAATAATTTGAAACACGACTTGTTGGGGTCCTCCCCCCTCCCCTCTCATGTCCCATGTCGCCGTTATAGACAAAGCCCCAACTCTATCCCCCTCCCCCTCCAATGTATTTTCAATTTTCAATCTCCCGTTAAAGTGAACTTAAAATTTTATGCCATTTGAATTCCTTTCGCCGGCTTGATGAGTTGGTAGCTATTCGCACCAATGAAACAAAACCTGTTTTGTCGCAACTAATGGAATAAAATCAAAAAAAATATATATTTTGCTCTGAATTTTCATTGAGCACTCTCATAAACCCGGTTTCAACTTCCTTCGGATTCATACCCCCTGGATATTTGTAACAAGTTAATTATATATATATATATATATATATATATATATATATATATATATATATATATATAAAGCAATCCAACAAAAGATATAAGCGTCAACTAATATCTTATAATTAGTGAAACATCCGGATAAAAAACTGAAGCTCAATATACTGGATAGAGCATTAATATTATAATATAAAATGAAGTAATAAAATAAGGTGTCAATCAAATTTTATTAGAATTCAAAGTTCATGCAAAGCATCCCTAATAAAATTTGATTGACACCTTATTTTATTACTTCATTTTATATTATAATATATATATATATATATATATATATATATATATATATTAAAAATAACCGACAACTCTTGTCTGTATATTTTAGTATTGATCTCTTCAATTTTCCGGATTAAAGTCTTAATCTCGGATGAGAACTGACTGATGAAACTGCCGTAATTTACATGTTGGTCCAGAGTACTTTCTGACCCATCTGGATCCATCGTCAGTGGAATAATGTCAAACAGGTAAAGACCTGGAGTGAGATTTATAATTAATTATGGCGGGAAAATTTAAATATGAAACTATATTTATTAGGTATTATAATAAATATGGTTTCATATTTAAATTTTCCCGCCATAATTAATTATAAATCTCACTCCAGGTCTTTACCTGTTTGACATTATTCCACTGACGATGGATCCAGATGGGTCAGAAAGTACTCTGGACCAACATGTAAATTACGGCAGTTTCATCAGCCAGTTCTCATCCGAGATTAAGACTTTAATCCGGAAAATTGAAGGGATCAATACTAAAATATCCAGACAAGAGTTGTCGGTTATTTTTGATAATACGTGTCTTAAGGAAAAAATGCTGCCTCGATATATATATATATATATATATATATAATGTATCGAGGCATCTCTCTTTTGAATGGGACGGGAAGAGTATTTACCAGAATCCTGTTGAATAGCCTGCATGACTACATCTGTCCGTTTACGCTTCCTGAGAGTCAGTGTGGCTTTAGAAGAAATAGGGGTACCATTGATATGATCTTTACGGCACGTCAAATGCAGGAAAAGTGTATTGAACATCGTCTAGACCTAAATCAGGTCTTTGTTGATCTGAAGAGGGTGTTTGATACAGTTAATCGGGATGCGCTGTTGACGGTATTGGGCAAGTTGGGATGTCCTCCTAACTTTGTTAGACTCCTTCGTGAGCTGCACGACAACATGAAATCACGTGTCAACTGCAATGGTTGTCTCTCTGAACCCGTTGCAGTTGACAACAGTGTTAATCAGGGTGCATCTACTTGCACCTACTTTGTTTTCCATCGATTTTGTTGTAACTCTGATTTTCACTAACTGTGAAAAAGGTGTGTATCTTCGATTTCGCACATCAGGTCGGCTGTATAACTTACAGCGTTTTAAGACTTTGTCAAGGACATTCTCCACTGTTGTTCGAGATTTGCTCTATGCAGATGATGCGGATCTCATGGCTCACTCGCAGAATGATGTGCAGGATATCATGGATCGCTTTGCATGGGCGTGTAGAAGCATGGGTCTGACAATAAGCCTGGGTAAGACAAAGGCTATGTTTGCCCCTAGCAACCCGTATCAGGAACCGGATATATTTGTTGAAGGCCACAGACTCTCTGTGGTGGATCGTTTTTTGTATCTTGGTAGTGTTTTTTAGGAATGGGTCGTTGGATGCTGAAATAGATGGACGTATTGAACGGACTGGTGTGTCTTTTGGTCATTCGGAGAAGCAGTTGTGGGCGCCACGTGATCTCAGGCTGGAAAGTAAGATCTCTGTGTATGAGGCCTGTGTGGTATAAACTTTATTATATGCTTGTGAGACATGGATCACTTACAGAGCTCATATTCGCCTGCTAGAGCGTTTCCAACAGAATTGCCTTAGGCACTTGCTTAACATCCGAAGTGTTGGAACGGGCTGTTCTTCCAAGCATCGAATCTCGTATAAGGAAATGCAGACTTTGTTGGGCTGGTCATCATGTTCGTCTTACTGATGACAGACTGCCCAAGCAGGTGATCTATGGGGAACTAACTGGGAATACTCGCCCACAGCATAAGCCTTGTAAGCGATTCAAAGATTGTTTTAAAGACAATTTGAAGTGCTTTGGAATTGATGTTGGAGGATGGAAGGGGGGGGGGCGGCTGTGGATAGGTCAAGGTGGAGGAATGCGCTTTTTGAAGGCAACAAGCTTTTTGAAAAGAATATGATGAAACACCAGCAGCAGAAGAGAGCAGCGAAGATGGGACGTGACACCTCCAGTATATGGAGGAAACGTGGAACACCTAAGATGCCAAGCCTGCAACTTGGTAATTATGTCACGTGCAGGTTTGTTGAATCACCAGTGAGTGCATGTGCTGCAAAATCAAGCACGGACAAGAGGTGGCTACATTTACGACATCCCCTTAGATCATCATAATACCTATCTCATCTGTGGTAGGGTCTGTAAAAGTCTGGCAGGCTTGAAGAGCCACATCCGCGCCTCTCACTGGAAATCTACACACTAATATCACATCGATAGTGGTCATATTCGAAATCGAATTGACAGTCACCATATATATATATATATATATATATATATATATATATATATATATATAACTCAATGTCTGTTTGTGTGATCTCTATAGAAAGAATGGTTAGAGAATCTACATAAAATCTAATAATGTATCCTTATGTAAAATTAAATTTACTAGGGAAGACAATGGAAGTGTTCCGGAATCTCTAAGTGCACACCTAAGAGATCTATGAAGGTATAACCCCCGTAAAACCTCGAACTTCTAAATGCCCTCCTAACTTAAGGGAGCTATGGGGGCCAGACCTTTTTTAAAACTTCCAATATAAACTATTTTGATGAAATTTATATCATATAAAATTCTCCTTGGAAGACAATGGAAGTGGTCCCGAATATCTACATAGCTGCCACCTCTAAGTGACCCATTGGGACAGAACCCCCTTAAAACTCCAAATACGTATATCCGATTTTAATGAAATTTAAACCATATGCATAAGACACTAATTCAGAGAATTTTCTAACATTGTATCTTCTTCCGACTATATTAGGAGGCGGAACGAGAGGAGGAGGGGAGGAAGTCAAAACAAAGAAAATAATATGGTGTTATGAGCATAATGAAAAAGTACATAGTAGTGATCCTCATTGAATCCCGAGCAACGTCGGGTCATCCTGCTAGTTATTTTCCTTATTTTCTATGTAATTTTTGGTTTGAAATTTGAATGTGCTATTGACTGCAGAAGAGTGGAGGCCTTTCTGAAAATGATCCCCAAAAGAGAAAACGAATATTATAATAACAATATCAGCCATAGAGATTAATAAATAAGACAGGTTACGGTTGCTGTTTTATATATCTAATTGTTTTTGCTTTTTAATTTCTAAAAGGCTTATATCACATATATCTGTTTACATAGAAATATACATGGAAAAAATATAGTGGCAGTCTTCTGGAGGTTGAAGGTTCAATACCAACTATAGGCGATAATAGCTATGACTAACAAGAAAATTAATAAACACTTCTACCCGGTCATGGCTGACGAAACGAGAACAATCTACTCTCGTGGATTAAAGAAATGATATGAGAATTGTACGGCGGATGTGTAATGCGACTCTTAAAGACAGGCTTAGTTCTGATGGCCTCAGAAGAAGATTAAATCTGGACAGTATAGGGAGATGTGTGCAGAAGAGTAGACTTCGATGGTATGACTACGTTGGAAGAATGGATGAGATTTCTTGGGTTAGTAGATGTAGAACAGTTGAGGTGGCAGATTCTGTTCACAGGGGAAGGCCAAGGAAAACATGGGAGGAAATGATAAAATGAACCTGAGGAAAAGAGGGATAAACAAAGACCTGGGCGGAGATAGGTTACTTTGGAAGTCGTTCAACGCATGGCAGCATGTAAAACGGATGTTAAACTGATGATGCTGCTGCTGCTGCTGCTGCTGATGATGATGATGATGTCGATGTCGATGATGTCGACCAAGAGAAGAGTCTATCAGGCATGTGTATGCAGTGTGATGCTGTATGGAAGTGAAACCTGGCCAGTGAGGGTTGAGGACATGCGTTGCATGGAAAGAAATGATATGAGAATGATACTATGCATGTGAGATGTAATTCTTAAAGACAGGCTTAGTTCTGATGACCTCAGAGGGAGATTAAATCTGGACAGTATAGGGAGATGAGTATAGAAGAGTAGACTTCGATGGTATGGCCACATTGGAAGAATGGATGAGTGTTCTTGAGTTAGTAGATGTAGAACAGTTGAGGTAGCAGGTTCAGTTCACAAAGGGAAGGCCAATAAAAACATGAGAGAAAGTGAAAAAAATGGACCTGAGGCAAAAAAGGGATAAACAAAGACCTGGCCAGAGATAGGATACTTTGGAAGTCGATTTCTTAAAGGATTCCAACACATGCAAGCATGTAAAACAGACGTTACACCGATGTGGATGATGATGATGATTATGATGATGATCTGAATCATCATAATCATCATGATTCAGTTCGAAATTCCGTATATGCTCTAGAGTTCGACATAAACATTCTCAAGTCCGAAAAAAAGTAACTGAAGAAGAGAGGAGGTTACATCGGCCGAAACGTTGTGAAGATAACAACCATACTGAGAATAGTAACCCGCATAATTCAAATGATACAAAGAAGTGATTTGTTCAGAATTGGGGGTTATCATCACAACTAAAACTGTTGATGCAAGGAGAACAGATGTTCTTTCAATAAGAGAAAGAGGAATAAATAAAACGAAGAAACAAGACAGAAAAAGGATTCTATTTGTTTTCCGAACAAGTAGCCATTTTTTTTCTTTTAATGAAAGAAGGGTCAGTTCATCCAAGAGAAAGATAGTCTGATTGAATCAAATTATTTCTATAAACTATCTGTAATAAAGCAGAAGTAATGCTTTCTTAACGAAAATAGGATCAGGTGACACCATTTAAATAAATTAACATTAAAACTGATGTAAACAAACTCTATATTGTCCGAAAATTAAATGTCATCTTTCAGATTTTATGACATTCTTTATTAACAGAATTTTTTTTAACGAGTCAATCTTCTGCATGGTGTTCTAGATGTATTTCTAGATGTATTTCTAGATGTATTTCTACTCTAAAAAGAACAACTGTAACATTATAGTCATTTTTATATATATATCTTCTATAATCAATACATGTATAAATACATTTTTATATATCTCTTTTAAAAAACAATACATGTATAAATACATGTTTATATATCTCTTCTATAATTAAATTATACATGTATAAATACATTTTTATATATCTCTTCTACAATCAATACATGTAAAAAAATATTTTTATATATCTCTTCTATGATAAATACATGTATAAATACATTTTTATATATCTCTTCTTTAATCAATACATGTTTATATATCTCTTCTGTAATTAATGCATGTGTGAATACATTTTTATATATCTCCTCCATGATCAATACATGTATAAATACATGTTTATATATCTCTTCTATAATTAAATTATACATGTATAAATACATGTTTATATATCTTTTCTATAATCACTACATGTATTAATACATTTTTCTATAATTAATACATGTATAAATACATTTTTATATATCTCTTCTATAATCACTACATGTATAAATACATTTTTCTATATCTCTTCTATAATCAATATGTGTATAAATACATTTTTCTATAATTAATACATGTATAAATACATTTTTATATATCTCTTCTATAATTGCTACATGTATGAATACATGTTTATATATCTCCTCCATAATCAATACATGTATAAAAACATGTTTATATATTTTTCTATAATTAATAATTACATGTATAAATACATTTTTTATAACAAATACATGTATAAGTAAATGTTTATATATCTCTTCTTTAATCAATACATGTATATATACATTTTAATTCATCTCTTCTATAATTAATACATGTACGAATACATGTTTATATAGCACCTCCATAATCAATACATGAATAAACACATTTTCTATAAGCAATACATGTATAAATACATGTTTATATATCTCTTCTTTAAGCAATACATGTATAAATACATTTTTGAATACAAAGAAATATTTTGTTCTGCAATTTTTTAGATGAAGATTGATAATTTTATTATTTGGATTGTTATTTGGGACTATTATTCTTATCTTGGCTGTTATTTTTAAAACGTTTTCAAACTTGGGAATTTTTATGTCGAACTTAGGAATTTATACAGAATTTATAGACAGAGAAGACTGGTAGAAATTAAAATGTTTAAAAGAAGCAGAGCATATGTTGGACAACAATAATGGCGTACTTTCTATTGAACACTGTTATGATGGCTGACTATGGTTGCCGCTTGCTTGGTATAAATAGGATTTATTTCTCATTACGCTGTGTAATGGTTTGAATTTACCTCATTGGTTAGAGCGTTTGGAATTGGCGTTAAAGGTGACTCTTGTCTCGGGGTTCGAATCATCCGACTGGTTTGAATAGTTATCTCTACACTGATGATTCCGCAACGATGAAATGTATACGTATATAGATAATAATTAAATATTTATTAGTAAATATTGTATATATATACATATATATATATATATACATACATCAAAAAACGGTTTCTGATTGACCCACTTTTATATGAACGAAATAGCCAAGAACAATAACTCTGTTTTTGTATCACTTCTGCGCATTCGTACAACGGATCTGATATTGTATGTAAAAATGGACCGAAATTTGAAAAATGAAAAGCGAAATTTCCCAAAATCTGAATTTTGTGACAACTTCATCCATTTTATTTATTAGGTGGCCTTTTTTTAAGTACTGAAGCTCACAGTTGAATCTAAGTTTCGATACTAAAACATTTTGAGTTGTCAATTTTGCGAACATTTGTTAGAATATTAAAACAAATATATTTTTTACTATTGTTTTTACTACTGTGTCCATAATAAATTAAGCGAACATTTAAAGCAAAAAAATTTTCTCGACGAGCAATATTTTATTTATGTTATCATTTTGAAATTTCCAAAAGTAAGGGGTCCATTCGACTAGAAAATGATTTTTTTTTCAGAAAACAAACATATTAAAATAAGAGGAATTATCTTTTAAAAATCATTAATTTAAACATGTACCAAGCACTATCCCCCCCCCCCCCCAGAAAAAACGGTTGCCATAAAAATTTCGAGTTAGCAACTTTTTAAAGAATG
Organism: Sepiola atlantica; assembly: GCA_963556195.1. Taxonomy (NCBI): domain Eukaryota; kingdom Metazoa; phylum Mollusca; class Cephalopoda; order Sepiida; family Sepiolidae; genus Sepiola; species Sepiola atlantica. The sequence continues at coordinate 89,166,651 of OY744537.1, read as the reverse complement.
ATCATCTTTGAACACTTATAATACCGAAAAGATTATCAAAATAACATAATTAGTCTGTTTTTGGTGAACTTTTGAAACATTACATTTTTCACCTTATTAGACTGAATTAGAGCAAGTGCGTGTTTTTGATCATACCTATATAAATATATATATATATATATATATATATATATATATATATATATATATATATATATATAAAGATAGATGGACGAAGATTGATAAACATGCACGAAAGTCCAAATTTATTTCAAACTTCGATTGTTCAATGCAAGGTATATTCTGTAATAAAATTATGTTTATTCTTTCCTTAAGCCAAGGCTTTTCAAAGATCGAGAATTATACAGATAGATTAGTTGGCAATAGAAAAGCCAAAGTTCAACATTTGAAAAAATATTAAGAAAATGATGGGTGAAAAAAGTTCGTGTAAACAGATATTGGGTTTGTCCAGGTGGTAATTGTCCGCCGATAAGGTGTCCAATGGAAGGAAGTTTTCGATGGAGAAGAAAAAGATTCGTGAAGGCATCACAGAAAGGCGTTCAAAATGAAGTAAATCCAATGGTGAAAATTGAGTTCAAGTCGTAGATGGAGCGCACTTAAACGGAATTAAAATGAAGAAATCTGGCCATTTAAAAACAATGCTTCCTCGGCCAAGAAATGAGTCGTAAGTGAATGATATTAGCAATGGAAAATTGAAGTAGTTCTGAGAAAAGAGGCCCTAAGTTAAAATCAAGGTCAAATTAGGAGGTGGGAAGGAAAGAGGAAGGTGGGGCAAATGGTAGGAGGGTTAGATGAAAAAGCCATGACTGCTAATGGAAAAGGGAGTAGGGGGAGTGAATGGGGGTTCTAGTAGTCATATATATATATATATATGTATGTGTGTGTAGTCATATATATATATGCATGTAGTCATATATATATATATATGACTATATATATATATATAGAGAGAGAGAGAGATATATGACTACATGCATGTAGTCATATATATATATATGACTATATATATATATATATATAGAGAGAGAGAGAGAGAGATATGACTACATACATATATATATATGACTACATACATATATATATATATATGACTATATATATATATGTATATATATATGACATATATATATATATATATATATATATATATATATATATATATATATAATTAAGTATAATAACACGAAATTACATAATTATCGATGCACTAATTTATTTATACCTTGTGGTTTTTTCAAGCATCCGATCCAGACAATTACATTTTTGAGACTGAAAGAAAAGAAATTCACACTCGACAATTCAAATATAATTGGAGAGAGAGGTGGTAACGACCCATCCAATACATATTTAGAGAGAGGGGGAAATTGAAGCATATCTTATCCTCCTGGAATTATTCCATTATAACACAAATATATATATATATATATATATATATATATGATGAATCTATTATATTTTAGGATAAAAAAACAAATCAACAACCCATCTTATACATATTTAAGAAAATCCATATTAAAATCCTCTGTATATCATATACTATCACGAAACGAAACCTAGAATATTTAATCTTTATTATTATCGCAATTCGTATAAAATTCACGAAGTTTCAGCAAAAAATTACATCTCTATTATAATAAATCTTTTAAGATGTAGCATTATTGCAATTAAATATTTTCTTCTTTTTTTTTACCATAAAGCAAGTATTATAGTATATAAGTCATCTTGAACACTTTAATATATGTAACATAAAAAATAATTATAAATGATATAATTCAAAATTCAGTGATTGTTATGATAAACTTCAAGGATTACCTCCCTTTCACGGAACTCTTAAAAGAACTCAAAGATGGCTGCCTTAGCTATAACAATACTAGCACTCCAACTGTTCTTGTTGTTGTTAATTTATCGCAGTGATTTTTAAGTTATTTGTCTGTAGGTTTACCTATGTATATAAATAAGTAAGGGCATCTTTTACGAGACTCAGCAGAGTAAAAACGCTAAAAAAACAAATATACAACAAATAAAAGTAACTGTAAGCTGAAAAAGTTAGTTTCAAACTTGCATGTGCTATTTGTTTGTATTTTAAACCCGTTTGAAGTGCTATTTATTAGAAATTTAAGTTCGACAGACGTTCATCGAAGAAATCAAAATGGCCGCTCTACGTAATAATATCGAGTGACTGGTCGCCATTTTTCTTTGAGAAAGTAGATGTTTTAAAAAACAAGAACATTTTTTTTAACATCTAATAAAAAGCCATTTATACTACGTAAAAATACAAACAAATTACATAGGTAAGTAGAAAAATGTCTATTCTAGACATAAGTCAACTTTACTTGTTGCAAATTTATGTTTTTAAACTCTTTCTCGTTCTTTTTTTTTGGACCACGTTCGCGCCTCTGCTGAGCGTCGTAACATATACCCATAAGTAAAATAAGATTCAAATATCTTAGAAAGAGCTTACTCAAATAATATTTTGAGATATAGATTCTATATAGAACTACTGTAAGACCAGGCGTTGTCTGCGGATCGAATAAGAAACCCTGTGTTCTCCTGCACCCAGCCCATAACACAATATTACTTTCTTTTTTTTTTTTACATTTTATAAATTTAATTTTTGAGGTGAGGTTCAGGGATGTATTCAGCATTGATTGGGTACGAAACCTTGTAAAAAAACTATTCAAATAACGTTGCATATGATTTTTCCAATTGGGTCAGCTTCATCAACTAGTGTTCATTATTTACTCTTTCAAATATATGAATAGAAAACTCAGATGCTTTCAGCTTTTTTTTTTTTTTCATATAACATTTGCTCTTAAAAATTCTACGTATACACAGGCATTCGGGTTAATTCAATAAAAATCAGAAACAACTATCGACATTTGTTAATGTTCTTCTAATAATTTAGATTTAAGATTTACATTATTAGCCCTATAGTTTTTAAAACGTTTGCTATGCATTATAAGCTAACACATACAAACTCAATATTTAATTCTGTTTCGAGAGTTATTTATCATTTATCCGGCTCGAAATTCAATTTCTTTCGTCATATAAATAGGAAAATATGAAGTATTTATTCTACTATCCAATAGGTACTCTCACAATTATTCATCAAATATGGGGTAGATTATTTGAAATTGAGGCCAAATGGGTCCCTAGCAGCAAATGTTAGGAGAATACATTATTTTATTTATTATTAATAAATAATATTTAAGTAATATTTGAATAATATACCGACTATATAAGACAAAGGTGGCAAAAAAATTATGTAACATTTTGTATAAGTAACAAACACATACAGATTTTAAAAGCATTTACATCGGGATAAATTCACAAAGAAAATTATGTAACATTTTGTATAAGTAACAAACACATACAGATTTTAAAAGCATTTACATCGGGATAAATTCACAAAAAAAATTATGTAACATTTTGTATAAGTAACAAACACATACAGATTTTAAAAGCATTTACATCGAGATAAATTTACAAAGAAAATTATGTAACATTTTGTATAAGTAACAAACACATACAGATTTTTAAAAGCATTTACATCGGAATAAATTCACAAAGAAAATTATGTAACATTTTGTATAAGTAACAAACACATACAGATTTTAAAAGCATTTACATCGGGATAAATTCACAAAAAATTATGTAACATTTTGTATGAGTAACAAACACATACAGATTTTAAAAGCATTTACATCGGGATAAATTTACAAAAAAATTATGTAACATTTTGTATAAGTAACAAACACATACAGATTTTAAAGCATTTACATCGGGATAAATTCACAAAAAAATTATGTAACATTTTGTATAAGTAACAAACACATACAGATTTTAAAAGCATTTACATCGGGATAAATTCACAAAAAAAATTATGTAACATTTTGTATAAGTAACAAACACATACAGATTTTAAAAGCATTTACATCGAGATAAATTTACAAAGAAAATTATGTAACATTTTGTATAAGTAACAAACACATACAGATTTTAAAAGCATTTACATCGAGATAAATTTACAAAAAAATTATGTAACATTTTGTATAAGTAACAAACACATACAGATTTTTAAAGCATTTACATCGGGATAAATTCACAAAAAAATTATGTAACATTTTGTATAAGTAACAAACACATACAGATTTTAAAGCATTTACATCGGGATAAATTCACAAAAAAAATTATGTAACATTTTGTATAAGTAACAAACACATACAGATTTTAAAAGCATTTACATCGAGATAAATTTACAAAGAAAATTATGTAACATTTTGTATAAGTAACAAACACATACAGATTTTTAAAGCATTTACATCGGAATAAATTCACAAAAAAATTATGTAACATTTTGTATGAGTAACAAACACATACAGATTTTAAAAGCATTTACATCGGGATAAATTTACAAAAAATTATGTAACATTTTGTATAAGTAACAAACACATACAGATTTTTAAAGCATTTACATCGGGATAAATTCACAAAAAAATTATGTAACATTTTGTATAAGTAACAAACACATACAGATTTTAAAAGCATTTACATCGGGATAAATTCACAAAAAAATTATGTAACATTTTGTATAAGTAACAAACACATACAGATTTTTAAAGTATTTACATCGGGATCAATTCACAAAGAAAATTATTGTTTAGTTTCAGTTTCATTTATAAATTTCATGAAACTTAAAAGTAAGATATTTTACTACTGATTAATATCAAGATTTTATACAAATTCTTTCAATGCTTAATTTCATTAAGTTTAAAAATCGGGCACTTCTGTCGTATATATGAAGCAGCTGCTGCCGATTAAGAAATCGAAATTGAAGAGTTCCGTTTTTTTTTTCTCCAAGTACCATTCATTCAGAATTCACCGGAAGTTGAATTTAGTATTTAGAAAATTGAGTTAAATGAGATTAATCTTCGAGACATTGGTAATTTAATGAACCAGCCGCAAAAAACAATAGATTTTTTACAGGCTCGCCTGATTTCTTAGGGTTAGGGTTTTTTATTAAAAATTTTTTTTACTTCATATAATAAAAAAAATAAATTGTTAATTGTTTCTTGTTACCCAAAAACAAGTCAATCTTACATTTTTTTTTTTAATGTTTTTAAATAATCACTTCCGGTTGAATTACCTCCCTTTATTTTCAGTAGAAGGACAGAAAATCTGCTGCTTCATATATACGACAGAAGTGCCAAAATCGTTTCATTGAAACTGTTATACAACGCACACCAACATATGCAATCTGAGTTCGCATTACTTGATTGATATAGTTTTTAAAAACTTTAGATGGTAAATAACCTGGATAAAAATGCAACCATGAAATCAATATCCTTCACATAGAAAAATCTTCCATTAAAAGTGAACATGAAACCTAAAAACCTTTTCGGGTCAACGTGCATCACGTTGCAGCATGGATTTGTTTCTTTTCGGGTTTAGTGATTGATCGAGTGAAGAAGTTTCCGCATTTCTTGCCGGTTTTATCAATCAGTTTTTGGATGTAGAGTGTTCTTGATCCGTAGGTCGCACAGCATGGAGTCTCGAGCAAAGCAGGCAAGTGCAGCTGAACGAAGGGAGGAATTGGATTCTTTGTTCCGAAATTAACACAGTGAACGATCATCAAGCACACGATGTCAAATGATAGTTTTACTGAGCACCTTCGCATTATCTTGATCAGAATACATAGAAGAGAGATTAACTTGCCTTTAAAACGAAATGACTATCAAAACAGGCATCAACATTGCCGACAAAAAAACTCGATTGAACTGTTCAATTCACTGTTTATTTGATGCTAGTCCAGACCACAACATAATCAGTCATTCATTCCTCAGCAAATATATATATATATATATATATATATATATATATATATATATATATGAATACATGTGTATATATGTATGTATATGTGTGTATGTATATATATGTATATATATTTTAAAGAAAGAAAGATGAAGATAAAAAATTGTACAAAATTACATAAAGTTACATAAATAAATACAAATTTTATTACATCGAAAGTTCAGATGCAAGGAGTTACATATATAAGGATTAATGTAAC
>OY744537.1:89141521-89151521 GCA_963556195.1 Sepiola atlantica | reverse complement strand
CATTTCCTTTGATGAAGCAGAAATTACCAACACCCTTAGCACTCATACAGCTCAAAACCATGCAAGACTGCGGGAACTTCAGACTTCTTGACGCATTCTTGGTTATACCGTTCCGTGGATCTTCGCCAAACACGTGGCCCTTGGTCGCCGAAGGAAATACAAAATCGAGACTCATCTGAAAAGATCACACGCCGCCATTCGTCTGTAGTCCAGGTTTGATGAGCAGTTGCCCATCGTAGCCTCTTCAACATCTGATTTTTGTTAAGGAGCGGTTTGGTGGCAGCTATACGATTTTGGTATCCCAGTTGCTGGAGCCTTCGGTAGGTAGTGCTTCGTGAAACGTCGGCACCAGAAGCCTGTTTCCACTTTTAGTAATGTGGCTTGTTGACTGTAATCGACTTTTCTTTGCCACCTTTTCCAGTGCCCGGTCTTGTCTTTCAGTGGTGCTTTTCTTTCGTCCGCATTTCTTGCGATTGCTGTTGGAAACAACCTTAACATCTTTCTGGAGCACTTTGGTCACTACCGATTTTGAACATCCGACCTTGGTTGCGATTTCCATGTGCGTCTTTCCTACTTCCCGCAAATCGAACATTCGCTGCTCTTCAAACAAAGATATGTCTTTAGAGCGACCCATAATGAGAGATTATGATTAAATTACTTGCAAAATCTTTTTAAACACATAATTTTTTTGAGTTTAAGATTACTCAACGAATAATGTTCTATTAAATTGAAACGTTGAATTTCCCAATGTGACAATAAACTACTCTGTGACAATGAAGTCTGACATATGCAAATATTACAAATGATTAACAATAGTTGTAATTGTTATTTACATATCGAATATTTCGCCTACACAATTTAAAAGCCGAAAATTATCTCAAACGGAATGATTTTTACAGTTTTATACATATGTTCTATTTTTTTGACCAGCACGTGTATATATATTATAGAATTTTGAAAAAAACAAGAAACGTTATTTAAAAAAAAATTTTTTTATATATATTTATTAAATGAATAAATTCATTTTTCATAAATATATGTCTCTGAGACTTTCGCCGTAAGACGACCTTAACAAAAAATAACGTTTCTTGTTTTTTCAAAATACTATAATACATTTCAAAAAACGTTTTCTTAAGGATGTGTACACCTTTTCCAATTCATATATATATATATATATATATATATATATATAAACAAATAAAGGATGAGAATAAAAATTGTACAAAGTACAATATCTCATATATATATATATATATATATATATATATATATATATATAATCAAATAAATAATTAAATAAATTACAGTAATATAATTTTACTGATTTATCCCGATGATCTCCTCTGATAACAAAAGCTTGCATTTTTGAAAATCCATGGGTCAAGGAGAGGAAACAAAAAATTAATTCATATTTTCCTTGTTTAAACTACTTGATGATTCAATAAATGTACTTTTTCTAATGTTTATTCTCATCACTCATTTCATTACACACACACACACACACATATATATATATATATATATATATATATATATATATATATATATATATATATTAGAGCTAAGAGATGAGAATAAAGAAATTGTGAAGATCAATATTTATTAAAAACATCAAAAGTTAAGAGCAAGGAGCCTCATATCCTTAATCTATGGATTTTCAAAGAAAAAATTTCTTCTCATCAGAGAATCCATGGATTAAGGATATGAGGCTCCTTGCTCTGAACTTTTGATGTTTTTAATAAATATTGTATCTTCACAATTTCATTATTCTCATCTCTTACCTCTAAAATAAATTGCTCTATTAAATATATTGAGGTTTGCACTATCACGATAGATTATTATTATTAAACGATAATTCAATTATCGTTATAATTCAACATTTAAATATTATTATTATATATATATATATATATATATATATATATATATATATATTGATCTAGGTAAGGTTTGTAAACACAGGGTAAAAAAATATAAAGAATCTATACTGTGTTTATATAATAGTGCTCAATAATAAATAGAGCTATTTACTGGTAATAAAAAGTTTTATTTATACAGACATAAATTTGGCCACACATTTAAAAACATATTTTAGTCACAGCTACAAAAGGTCAGACCTTTTCAGGCCAGAGACTCCCTTTTTACGCTTTCATTTTGTGGAATAAGGAAAATTCACTTTTAAAAGGTTACGTGACAAATTCAAAATATTTTAGGATAAAACTTACCTTTAATTTTTATCAAAGTGTCAATATTATGCATGCATGTGCAATTGTGCATTTGTTATGTATTTCTATGCATGTGCAATTGTGCAATTGTGCATTTGTTATGCATGTGCGTTATTGTATTTGTCTATATTTATTTATAAGTTGATGTGGAATTAGTATACCTATTGACGGACGTATAATCCTGACTACATTTCTTGTGTATGTATATATGTTTGTATGTACGTATATGTGTACATATGTTCTAAGTTTGTGTATATGTATTCAAGTCCAATGTAAACAAATTCTTGTTGAGCCGTCCTCTTAAATCAAATCCTGACTAGTTACAACCATTGTCTCCAATCCTCATGATGATGTCTCACCGTCCACCTGCCAAACTCATTAACCCTTATCCTCGAGTGGCTTTTGGCCCTTGATAAGCGGTAATTTGTTAGTAAAAAAAAATATCTGTAGGTTTTCGTGAAATATAATATTAAAATATCAATTCAACTGAATTCAAATATATTTTATTCTCTGACTCAGGGATTGTGCATTTCAATGAAAATGCCATGTGTGTGCTACTTTACCTGTTAATATGTGTGCGTGTGTTTTATGTGCGGGGGGCGGGTGGCGGGGTAGCTGATTTTGCCAGACAGTGATGTGCATGCTTCCCTACACCTCGGTTAGTGACAGTAGCAATTTGAAGGCATTTGGGAAGGCAATCGAAATATGCAGCTGATCTAGAAGTCGACCTGGGTTCAGTTGTGGATTGGGGTACGAAATGGCTTGTTTCGTTTAATCCTGTTAAGACTCAGCTCGTGTCTTTCAATCGTAGGCCTGCCCCTTTTCTTCCTGAGATTCTCATGGATGGCTCTGTTCTTGAGAAATCGACTCTGAAACTTCTTGGTCTTTCTCTCTCATCAAATCTTTCTTGGAGTTCATACATTAGATCCATTGTTCTTTCTGCTTCTCGTAAAGTTGGTTCTCTCTATCGCTCCAAACACTTTCTCACACCTGAAGCTATTCTCTAAATCTATTATCAGACTATGTATGGAGTACTGTTGTCATATTTGGTCTGGTGAATCTCTGGCCCATTTGATGGTTCTTAATAAGGTGCAGAAACGTATCCATAATTTGATTGGCCCCCACCCTTCTTCTCTGCACCGCTCTCTCACAGATATGATGTTGCTAGTCTAAGTATTTTCATCAAATCTTTCTTAGAGTTCATACATTAGATCCATTGCTCTTTCTGCTTCTCGTAACGTCGGTTCTCTCTATCGCTCCAAACACTTTCTCACACCTGACGCTATTCTCTAGCTCTACAAATCTACTATCAGACCATGTATGGAGTATTGTTGTCATATTTTGGCTGGTGTATTTCTGTCCCATTTGTTGGTTCTTGATAAGGTGCAGAAATTTATCTGTAATTTGATTGGCCCTACTCTTTCTTCTTCTCTGAACCCTCTCTCTCACAGACGTGATGTTGCTAGTCTCAGTCTTTTCTATAAATACTATTATGAAATGTATTCTTCAGAGTTATGTGATCTATTCCCTGTTTCTTTTGTTCCAGCTTGTTTGACTCGTTGGTCTAGTGGTCTTCATCAATTCGCTGTTTTGATTCTTCATGGCAATACAGCTTCCTATTCCTGTAGCATCTTTCCAAGAACTGCAGGCTTGTGGAACTCTCTTCCTGCTGACTGTGTTCCTCCTACCTATAGCATTAGTCTTTTCAAAACTAAGGTCAACAGGCATCCCCTGTCTTTGCGATAATCATCTTTTGTTCTTGTTAGCTTCTTATATCAAGTGGCTTCATGACTTCATAAAAAAATAAATTTATTTTACCTTATTTCACCCAAACATACTGCGATTGAGACGTAAGGGGGTGAAACAGTGATTGTAACCGACAGTCTGCACTAATACGCATCAGGAAAATCAAGCCCTACGTTGAATTGAGGTAGAGAATTGAAGCTAGTATATATTCACACGAAATCACCTACGGGAAACGAGCGAGAACCGGCGCCGGGCTGGCTGGAGAAAGTGTGTAAGTTGTCAGTTATAATTATCTATACACAATGGGAGAACATTAGCCAGAAAGAGGGAATGTGATAACGGCTGTACAATTTTGGTCAAGAGTCTTTTGGTCACTCCCCTCCCCCATGGTAGAGAGAGAGAGAATAAGTATTTTACGATAGCAGGAAAGAAAACAACCCAGCCAGAGAGAGAGGGGAGAGGGAGAGTAAGTCAGTATGCCCCACCCTGGCTCCGAGAGAGAGGGAAGGAATAGAGAAATGGGCTGGAGAAAGAAAGGGTGTGATGATATGTCTTTCTGGGAAGCGAGAGGACCTTTTGTTGTTGAAACGAGAAGACAGTTAAGAGGAGTTAGAAATTGGAATTCGACCAAGACGGACGTACGCCGACCAAGTGAGAGCGCGCGCGAACACGCTCTCGTTCGGGACGGCAGGGCCATGGAATTCCCCCCCACCCGCCCACCGTTCAGTAGACAAGTTACAACTTAATTAACAACTTGGAAATCGTAAAGGGAGTTTCACACACGCACAGAGAGAGACGAGATAGTTAGTAAACAAAGCCATTATCGAAAAGCAGACTTTAATTCGCCGTTTTAAAAACAGTTGTTATCTCGTTAATAATTAATGAATACAAAGGGAAACCGAGTTTGTTGAATTATTCCTATTGTTGTCAGTTTGTTGTTTGAGTAACCTTGTCTTCACAGCGGACCAATCAAGCTATCATCGTCATCCGATCGATAGGAGTTTCGAGCCATCTTTCTTTTTCTGCCGCTACGACATCACGAGCCCAAGGAGGGTGTTCACAGTCTAGAAGGATTCCTGCGCCGAGGACCAGACGTGTGAGTACCGAGATAGAGACACGAGTGAACCACCTATGTTACAGTGGTTTGGTGACACCGGATCAGAGTGAGGTATCTGTATTACTCGGCACTGCGACCTAAATTTACATTTGATGCCGTCACTAAGGAAGAAGCGTGTGGGGTCCCTTCGTTACAAGGGGGCTACTGTGAATTACGGGTTATATCCACAGGGGCATCTAAGTGGGGAGTTGCGCAACGAGATGTCTGTTCACATTACATTTAAATTTCTGTATGTTGGTACAGTCAGGGAAACAAGGAGAGAATTCCAAAGGCTAGAAGTTTGAGGAAAGAAGTTATTTGAGTAGAAAACCTCGACAGTGAAGGGAGGGGGGTATTTAGCTGATTGTCATGTTCGTCGGGTGTATTTACGTTGAGGGGGTTACAAGTGCGGCAAGTTCGTTGGAGCACATTCCATTGAAGTACTTGTAAAACAAGAACAATGATGCAACATTGCAGCGATGGGACAGGGGATGGAGCTTGGTAGATAGTGTAGGACCTATTAGATTAGAGACTCTTTTTGGGACCCTGTCTAAGAAGGAGAGACTGGTGGATGGTGCACCAGCCCAGATGTGACAACAGTACTCCATGCATAGGTGGATGGTGACTTCATAGAGATACAGGATATTGTCAGGTGTGAGAAGTTTTCTAGCTCGTTAGAGGGAGCCCACTTTCTTTGCAGCAGCCTTGGCAATGTCTTCTATGTATTTGTTCCAATTCATGTTACCTGTGAATGTTAGGCCGAGGAGTTTGAACGTTGAACTCTCAGGTAGGGTGTTATTTGCTATGGAAATCGGTAGTTGGAAAGGATTCTTGTAGTTGTTGAAAGAAAAGGAGCTTTGTCTTAGCCGTATTAAATGTTACCATCCATTTATGACGCCATTCCACTACAAACTGGAGGTCATTTTCTAAATATTCAGCCATTATTTCGGATATGTGTGCGTCTGTTTTACCCACATGACGAGAGTAGAGCGTGGTGTCGTCAGCAAATCAAAATACTCGTCCCAGTATAGATATAAGCAATATGTATAGCATTGTCAGCTACACAATTTCATACTGAGATATATATAATAGATACATGTGTACGCTATCCATCCTGTAAGTGACAAAACGTAATTTACTTTTGACAGCTTAATTAAATGTTTTTTTTTATATTTTTATCTGCTTTTATAACTAAACCAGATTAGAAAACATGGTAAGAATCTGAAGAACGAAATCGACAACACCTTGCGATAAGCTGTCTGATGGTAGGAAATCGTATATTACTTATTTTAATTTCTTGGGGGGGGGTAGGATACTGTTTCAGAGACGCATCACTACGCCCAAAAGGTAAAATTAGCTGTCCTCATTACTCACTGTGCTGCCTAGAATATGTATCCCATAAATCATAATGATAAGTTTATTAGTTGAGGAGTTTGCACATACATACTATTGCCGCTCACACGCGTGCACCGATCTGGTTAAAAATTGATTACATAATATAGTTACAAATTTGATGTAGAGCAATTCTTTCCTCTATAATTTTTATTTTTTGTATCTTGCTTATTTTAAAAGTTTGTTTTTTTTAGGGGGGGGGGGGGAAGTTTCCTAAATGGTAAAACTTTGCAAAATAATAATCTACCCACGTTACCCACCATGTAAGTTTTAGTTTTCTGTTAAGCAGGATTTCAGAAGTTTCAATAATTGATTCTTCATTTTGTTTGTCTTTTGTCTGCAGCAACGCATGAATGATTCCTTTTGTCCAAAATGCATTTGCAATCCTTATCCAATTTTAATTTGACAATAACCACATTGGATGTGTGAATGCCGACATGAATCAAGGTACCATTACCCTTGTAGGAAATAGAGGTTATTTTTAATGATAGTACTGTACTCAGTAGATGTCTCAAACATAAATATCATAAGAACTCATAGCATAAAGAAATGAATGACAAGTACGAGTTACACGTTCATTTCAGTTGACAAAAGATGAAAAACCGTAAACATAACATTATACAAAACGTTAATGAACAGGGTTCTTACTCACGGGTAGTGATCATGCTCTACCTTTTAGGTAGGATATAGACATCTGAATAACACATCTCGGCCTTTTGGCTAAGATCAAAGTGTAGTATCTGTTCCGATGGATACTGCACGCCTGTCCTGTGCAGTTCTAGGAGGTCCACCCTCCCAGGCTTCGCCTCCCCTCTTTGGGGAGGAGTAAGTTTATTGCTTACTGTCTGAGGCGCCCCTACCGGGGAATGCCGACGGGGCTGCCCAGGCAATTTTTAAATGGCCAGAGTGCTCACCTCTCGAGCGCTGGCTTTTAACCCCACTTGCTCGACCCGATCTTGGGTCACATCTTACTTGTGGGAGTAAGATAAAACTGGCATTGTGCCTAACTCCGCGAGGAGTAAATAAACATCTCGGCCTTTTGGCTAAGATCAAAGTGTAGTATCTGTTCCGATGGATACTGCACGCCTGTCCTGTGCAGTTCTAGGAGGTCCACCCTCCCAGGCTTCGCCTCCCCTCTTTGGGGAGGAGTAAGTTTATTGCTTACTGTCTGAGGCGCCCCTACCGGGGAATGCCGACGGGGCTGCCCAGGCAATTTTTAAATGGCCAGAGTGCTCACCTCTCGAGCGCTGGCTTTTAACCCCACTTACTCGACCCAAGCTGTGGTCACATCTTACTTGTGGGAGTAAGATAAAACTGGCCTTGTGCCTAACTCTGCGAGGAGTAAATAAACATCTCGGCCTTTTGGCTAAGATCAAAGTGTAGTATCTGTTCCGATGGATACTGCACGCCTGTCCTGTGCAGTTCTAGGAGGTCCACCCTCCCAGGCTTCGCCTCCCCTCTTTGGGGAGGAGTAAGTTTATTGCTTACTGTCTGAGGCGCCCCTACCGGGGAATGCCGACGGGGCTGCCCAGGCAATTTTTAAATGGCCAGAGTGCTCACCTCTCGAGCGCTGGCTTTTAACCCCACTTGCTCGACCCGATCTTGGGTCACATCTTACTTGTGGGAGTAAGATAAAACTGGCATTGTGCCTAACTCCGCGAGGAGTAAATAAACATCTCGGCCTTTTGGCTAAGATCAAAGTGTAGTATCTGTTCCGATGGATACTGCACGCCTGTCCTGTGCAGTTCTAGGAGGTCCACCCTCCCAGGCTTCGCCTCCCCTCTTTGGGGAGGAGTAAGTTTGTTGCTTACTGTCTGAGGCGCCCCTACCGGGGAATGCCGACGGGGCTGCCCAGGCAATTTTTAAATGGCCAGAGTGCTCACCTCTCGAGCGCTGGCTTTTAACCCCACTTACTCGACCCGATCTTGGGTCACATCTTACTTGTGGGAGTAAGATAAAACTGGCCTTGTGCCTAACTCCGCGAGGAGTAAATAAACATCTCGGCCTTTTGGCTAAGATCAAAGTGTAGTATCTGTTCCGATGGATACTGCACGCCTGTCCTGTGCAGTTCTAGGAGGTCCACCCTCCCAGGCTTCGCCTCCCCTCTTTGGGGAGGAGTAAGTTTATTGCTTACTGTCTGAGGCGCCCCTACCGGGGAATGCCGACGGGGCTGTCCAGGCAATTTTTAAATGGCCAGAGTGCTCACCTCTCGAGCGCTGGCTTTTAACCCCACTTGCTCGACCCGATCTTGGGTCACATCTTACTTGTGGGAGTAAGATAAAACTGGCCTTGTGCCTAACTCCGCGAGGAGTAAATAAACATGTCCTTCATTCTGCTGAACGTATGTTTAAGACGTCCGATGTTACTGCCTGCCGCCTTTTGGCTAAGATCAAAGTGTAGTATCTGTTCCGATGGATACTGCACCCCATAGACTGGTATTGTCTTGGCCTTCGGGGCTTGATTTACGCCGGTCTATGGGTCTGTCCTGTGCAGTTCTAGGAGGTCCACCCTCCCAGGCTTCGCCTCCTCTCTTTGGGGAGGAGTAAGTTTATTGGTTACTGCCTGAGGCGCCCCTGCCGGGGAATGCCGACGGGGCTGCCCAGGCAATTTTTAAACACCACTTTCCCGACCCGACCTTGAGTCACATCTTACTTATGGGAGTAAGATAAAAACTGGCCTTGTGCCTAACTCCTGGAGAGGAGTAAATCAATACTCCTTTTAGGATGAACAAAGGAAAATAATTTGCCGGTGTCATGTCCTGGGTGTATTCGGGGATCTGTTTCTCTACATTCTTTTCTCACTAGATTCTTTCAATGCAGATGGCAAATTTCTTTCGTTAACACTAAACAACATTGCTAACCTGTTGATCTTTATAATATCCCATAACAACCTGGACTTTATCATCTTTCCTGAAGGGTATTTCGTGCTCATTATATTAATGTTGAAATTCTTTAGACAATAGAGATGTCATGAGTTTCCTTCGGATGTGAGAAGAGGCTGTTCAGATCGAGGGTCGTGTTCCCCCGATTATGGACGTGTTCAGTAAATCAAGCAATGTTGCATGCAAAAGACAGAGTAATAATTAATAAACAAAATGAAGTAGTTCAAATAACGTTTATTGAACGTGTGTGTACGTGGAATGGTGAAGTGTGTGATGTATGCATGTGTGTCGATGGAAAAACAGTTCTTGAAAAGGTATAAGAAGAAATGAATCCGGCGTGAGGAAAGTCTTTGAAAGCCGTACACAAAGAAAATGAGTTGAGAACTCTTACCGTTGTTTGACTACGTGTTGACGGAAGAAAAGTGTGTTGGTTGTTGTTGTTTTGCCGAGACTAGTTGAAGAGAAAAGCGTGAGACGAAACGCTAGTGTATTAGCGTCGTTCTGCCGAGGCCAATCGACCAGAAGAGAAAAGTGAAACGGAACGCTAGTGTCAGCGTCTTTCTGTCGAGACTGGTCGATGAGGAAGAGATGGATTTTCCGTTTGCAACAGTTTTTATAGTCAGAAGGGCAGATAACTCTGGTGTCGCTTTACAGTGCCAC
>OY744537.1:89121521-89136521 GCA_963556195.1 Sepiola atlantica | reverse complement strand
GGAATAAGAATTCTTAGACATCAAGTTTAATAGCATTATATCTCGATTTTAATCTCCATAAGGAGACATAAACGGTTCTGTTTGGGCAATTCATTTGTGTTACATTTGTTTGTTTCTTTCTTACCGATAACCAAAGTATATAACAAGGCTTATCTAAGCGCACCATTCATCCTGAGCAGATTAAGTCAGCATTCTCCTTAACCATAGCCGCCCACACACAATGATCCTTTGCGAGTTCTGCTGAGATGGCAAACCAGTCCTTATTCCATCAACGAGAAACAACAATTTGCGCGCCGGGAGTTTTATTGAGGTATTACTTGATGGCGTTCGGTTTTCAGCTGCCAACCAATGCAATTGGGCCAATTGGGTAGTCGGAGTGAGAGAAGAATGTTTCAGATAAATTCTCCTGCTGCACGGTGAAATGCAGTACCAAATGCACTGAAGACGTTGCTTCAACAGCATAGAGAAGAGTGGTCACAGATTCTGTCATTGACGCAGTTTATCGACACTCGATCGATACAACGACAATACAGAATGCTACGAGCCATTATTGAATACGTCAAGCTTTCGTTGATCAACAACCCTCATCAGCCATTTTTCAGAGCCACGAAGAAAGATAGTTTAGACAGTCGTCTTTATTGGCCAACGAGATTTTCTCTCCCGTCTCGCAACACTGGATTCATTTGATTCATGTTTACTAAATTTTACTTTGAAATGTCTTGAATAAAGATGCTATATCAATACTATATGTGTGCTATCTCTGTTCTAGGTCCTATACCAAGATAAAACAACTTTTTTCAAGTATAATTTTTAAATTGAATCCAATAGTGGTATTAATTTTGTCTGATTTTTTTTAATGTTTATTATTCATCATGATACTATTCTTTTAGGCATTACCTTCTCCTCTGGCGAGGTAGTGTAGTATCTGCTCTGTTTTCATTCAACCATTCTACCAGACATTACCTTCTCCTTTGGAGGAGGATAGTGTAGTATCTGTTATGTTGTAATGAGACCGTCCTCCCAGGCATTACCTTTGGGGGCGGCGCAGTAGCATAGTATTTGTTCGTTCATCATGATACCATACTCCCAAGCATTACAGGCTCCTTTTGGTGTGGGGGTGGTAGTGTAGTATATTTTCGTTAGTCATTATACCATACTCCCAGGCTAGCGAAAATATGTGACTGGAGGAGCATATATTTGCTAGTAGTAGTAATTTTATTAAAATTAGTAGTAATAATGATAATAATTTTAAAAGGTTGAATTTTATTAAATGTGTAAAATATGATGATCGAGATTGTTAAATTATGGTCTACTGGGGGACTCAATGGCAGATATACCTTAGAAATCACAGTAGGTCGGTCAGCGAGAGGATTGTTATTGTTATCATTATTATTTGTTAATCGAATTTTCTCATGTGCTTGTGCTTATTTTATATTTATTTATTAAGCTTACACTAATATAGCGAAACTGACTTGTTTGGGATTAAGGCCGAAAAAATAACATGAATGAAGCAGAAAATAATCGGTGTACAAAGCAGAGATAGCTAAGAAATAGAAAAGGATAAGAAAATTGTTTGAATACAACGAAATAACATGCATGTACTCAACTAATTTGTTTATATTTAGGGTTAGTTAATTAAGGGCAATGGCTAATGTAAAAGCCAAAATATCGCTTACGATTTCGAAAAATTCTCCTGATGTATATGAAAATAAACTGAATAATTAGTGTAGATTTTGTAGAAATATTTCTTTGGATAAAGTTTCTATGTAAAAGTTTTCTTAAAATGTAAATCTGAGTGGCTTACTGTTATATGCGGGAAGTAACGAAGGTAAAGGTTTATTACCACACAACGTTTTTTGAAAAGAATATCGTTGTATAATCAACGAAGCCTTAATTTTTATAGACATCACCTGATATGAAACTAAAAAACCTGCAGATGTTTCCTATTTTTCGCACCTGTTTCTATATGAATAAAGATATAAGATTTATTAACTGGTATTTATTAGTAATAAATGAAGAATGTATTATTATTAGTATTTACCATTATAAAGTAACTTTGCTGCTGATACCAAAGATGGCGCCCATTTTAATTAAAATTTGTTGCTGGTAACAAAGATGGATTCCATCTGAAAAATATTCCTAGTCGGATAAAGTATTTTTCTGAAAGGAATCAATTTGAATTAAATATTATTCTCTTTAACAACATGGTCCAACGTTTAACAAAAGAAAATGGCTAGCCGGAATAAAATATTGATTTTGTAGGGCGAGAGCTGTCGATGAAAAACTTCGAGAAATAGACCGGCTTTATTTTATATATAGATAGTGGAAGGTTTGGCTTGTGTGAATGAACTCAATATTACAATAAACCTTTCTTCTTATACAGATTCAAATATTTTAGACCATAATCAAAATGTTTCTTAAAAATATACTTTTTCAGTAGTCTTCAATATTTAATTTGTTTCATGCTTTGGTGGTCATTTGTTTCATCTTCAAAGAAGTCTTTTATATGTTGAAAATCAATCTGTAAAACTGAAAACTATTAATAAAACGAAAATAAAGATAATAGAAACATGAAAAGAAATGGATGAAACAAAATGAATCAGCTGTTTGATAAGGTTGCTTTTATAGACCCCCATGGAGGGAAATAAATTACTTCTTTGTGTAAGATAAGGCTGTATTTGTTTTTCAGAGACAAAGGAAAATTCGGTCAGCAGGTCCCAATAAAAAGAGAAGACAGAACAGCTTCAGTCAGTCAGTCAGTCAGTGAGTGAGAGAACCGGACGAAAGGACTTGTTTCTACAATAAAAGTCAACTTATTTGAAGAGAAAAGGGTTACTTTGTACTTTAATTGAACCAACTTATTTCTCTTCGTACCAGTCGGGGATTACTCCTTGACAATCAGTAAATAAATTGGGCTTCTTGGCCTTTTGGCTAAGATCAAAGTGTAGTATCTGTTCCGATGGATACTGCACGCCTGTCCTGTGCAGTTCTAGGAGGTCCA
Source organism: Sepiola atlantica (assembly GCA_963556195.1). Classification (NCBI taxonomy): domain Eukaryota; kingdom Metazoa; phylum Mollusca; class Cephalopoda; order Sepiida; family Sepiolidae; genus Sepiola; species Sepiola atlantica. Next base: position 89,133,520 of record OY744537.1, on the reverse strand, counting down.
CCCTCCCAGGCTTTGCCTCCCCTCTTTGGGGAGGAGTAAGTTTATTGCTTACTGTCTGAGGCGCCCCTACCGGGGAATGCCGACGGGGCTGCCCAGGCAATTTTTAATGGCCAGAGTGCTCACCTCTCGGGCGCTGGCTTTTCTAACCCCACTTTCCTGACCCGATCTTGGGTCACATCTTACATGTGGGAGTAAGATAAAATTGGCCTTGTGCCTAACTCCTGGAGAGGAGTAAATAATACTCTAATAATCGAAGAGAGTTGTCTGGTTGAGGTGTGTTCCTGTTCAGTCTCAGGAGGTCAACCCTCCCAGGCTTTACCTTCTCTTTGAGAAGGAGTTAGTTTATCGCTAATCGTGGCGCTCCTACCAGGTAATGCCAACGGGGCTGCTCAGGCATTTTTGTAGGCCAGAGTGCGCTTATCCTAGTGCACTGGTTTTTCAACTTACCACTTGAACTTGTGTCTAACCTCCTGGAGAAGTAAATAAAATAAACAATAATGCACTTGTAAAACTGTTAAACAGGTTTCAGCATTTTTTTTTCTTCTTTCTTACTTTCTCCTTTAAGAAATCCAACATGGACATCTATGCACAAGTGAACCCAGCAGTGACATAAAATCAATACTCTATTCACACTTCTTATTCAACTGGCCCAGCAATGAGGAATTCAACTCATAACTAACAAAAATACAATTCTTTGTAGACCTCAAATCAATAGCTGTTCAACTAGATGGAAATCACAAAAAAAGAGAAGGCAGCAGACAAAGTTAGTTGCTCAAATAATTTCTGCAATAGAACAATACCTTCATGGACACATTATCTATGTGCATACGTACATGATGACGGCTGCAACCCATTCTCAAGTATTGCTATCACCTGATATCTAGTATTTGACTACAGATGAGTCCATTAACGTCAGTTTACCTAAGGCTTTTTCCTACATACTTTAATCACATCAAATACCTTAGTTCTGAAATTGAGTTATGTTTGAAATAATTTCTTTCTTTAATTGTTAAAATTAGCCGTAATTTGTAATTAACTGCACAAGTCACCCATCTCTCTATGTTGATTCAACTACTCTCTAATATTTCTTAATCTCTCTAGACAATAAGTGACTCTATTTTTTCAGCATTTTCATCTGTACACACATTTTTTCATCAAACATTGCTTAACAGATATGCCACATTTTATGAATGTTTGAATGAAATTGTTGTGAAGTTGTTCCACAGTAAATAATAAATAAAGGAAGTCAAGTCGAGGGTTGGTTTAACAAGTGTATTAACAAAGTAAGAAAGTGACTAGCTCTTGGCTAGACAGTTACAAGACTGGGTATTTATCTACTCCCCACAGAGTAAACTGTGACACAAGGTCGGAAAGTGGGGTTTTGATAAGTCAGCACTCTAGAGGAAGAGCACCTATTACCTTTAAAAATTGCCTGGCCAGCCCCGTCGGCATTCCCCGGTAGGGGCGCCTCAGACAGCAAGCAATAAACTTACTCCTCCCCAAAGAGGGGAGGCAAAGCCTGGGAGGGTGGACCTCCTAGAACTGCACAGGACCAGTCTCGTGCAGTATCCATCGGAACAGATACTACACTTTGATCTTGGCCAAAAGGCTGAGAAAGCGACTGAACGACAGTTACAAGACTGTGCTTTGTCTTCTGGTGACTCGCACTATTTATAGTGACAACCGGTGTAGTTTCTCCTGTGTAAGAACGGCCGGTGTAACAGAAATCAAAGCAGAATAAGTAGTGGTAGTAGTTGTAATCTAACAGTTCATAGGTACTTCTAGTTTATTATTATAATTGGCAGTATCGTGCTAACTATATGCATAAAACGAATCAGCGATTAAAATTCAAAATTCGTAAACAAAGATTTGTAGTGGACAATTTGATAATCATAATAATATGGCATGTACATCGGAGTATATTCTACTGCAAAAATAACTTGGTGCATATGAAGGTCAATGCATTAAATATGAAGAGTGAATGCGCCCTTTTAACCCCCTGTCAATAATTTACACTCTCGTACAAATATAACAAGTATGCAGACATTGAATGAATTTTTCTTTACTAATGAGTCACCGCTCATCAAGGCCCAAAGGCTACTCGAGGACAATGGGTTATGGTTTGTATCAGGTAGATGGTGAGACTACCACTTTTGGGATTGCAGACGATGGATTGGATCTGGGAAGAATTTGATTACTTAAGAGAACGATTCAAGAAAACTTGTTAATATTGAACTTGGAAACGACCATGCTGATAGAATGGTGCCAAAATTCTTGCATGCATTGAGTTGTTCATGACTGATACAATATCTTTCAAAGACTTTCGCATTCTGCACTGTATTTCTCCACAAGTATGCATAGACGCACACTCGTATATGATTTAATATTTACAAGATAAAAGAGATTTCAATTTTGTACAAGGTTTATTTCACCTCAATATCATTATCTTCTATATTTGGTGATACTTTGGAAAATAAGTGGAAAACAGCCCAGAAAAAAATGTGAGTTCCGTATTCATTTTACTGTTCAGATCTGAATTGCAAAGAAATACAAAGCATGTATGAACACCGGGTGATGTTAAGATATTTTAAGGTGCTCCTCCAATTGACGTTAACAGAACATAAAAAAGAAATTAACAGAAATCAGCTAACAGAGGAATTCAGTTCAGTAAAGTCCAGACTAGTGAGGAGACTCTACTGTTTTAGAAAATACCGTTGTGACTTCTGCTGTTTTTGAAACACTGATTTATGGCCATCCAAAATAAAAAAAAACCCAACGAATTTGAAACCATAAAAGGACTAGTTTCATGAGCATTTTTTTCTTTCCTCTTGTTTTTATAAGTCATATTGTAAATAATTAACAATAATAATAGGCAGAGATGGTTCTTATTACCCCTGAACTCCTTTTTTATTTTCTTAATTTAAGAAGAATCAGAGAAGGAAGGGAGAGAGAGTTTAGCAAATTTTCATAAAGAGGATGGTCTTCTCAAATTCTTTAGCGTGGATAAAGTTTCACTCAAATTTCGACTCAAATTAGTTCTGAAAATTTGCTATGGGCCAAAAGAACTTTCTAATTAAATATTAATCACCCCTTAACCCTAACCCTAACTCCCATAAAAGACCAATGTTCATGTCACATTCTTAAAAGATCTAATTTTAAAAATAATAAAGTTGCATTCCGAATAAACATTGTTTTGTTTTGTTTTTTAAACAAAAATTTGATCCATTTTAGTCTTGCAGTCTTTCTTCTTCTTCTAAGATCATTTTATTAATTTAATGTCTTACTCATACATCCTACTCATACATCGCCCGGCAAAAGCCTACTCTGGTCTTGTATATGTATTGAAGGGGATCGATGGTACTGTTCCTGCATTTAGTGTATTATACCGTGATATCACTATCGACGTTCTTGCATCACCAATTTTTGAATAAGTCAACATGCTAATTAGTAATGTTCATATGTCCTCCAACATTGAACGCTGAAGAAATGCTCTATTAATAAGATTCCTTCATTCTGGTCACATGATGTACACAGCACCAATAATCTGGATGGAAAATACCGAGTTTTCTGACAATGCAGAAACTTTATTTCAGAAGATGTATTCGTTAAAAAGAAATACGGATTTGTCTTTCCCTGATGATTCCAACTGTAGCAGACTGAATGAATTGACCAACCTGTCAATCAACTGTACTAAAATCCCAAGCACAGAAGATGGAGAGCAGGGCACATACTGGTTGTATTTCTATGAATGGGCAACCATGCTGTCAGAAACAACACCAAATCCTGCAGGTTTTGGAGGCCGACGTAGATTCCGAAATTACATGAATAGACGCTAATAACATCTGTGATAAAATGCTTTGTCGCCACTCGTAGCAAGTAAAAAGAGTATGGACGGGACTTACCTCAAATTTCTGGGGTAGTTTGTGTGAGGTCCGGCGAAAAAGAAGAGCAAAATGGCGGCCACTCCTGATTATATGCTGGCGAGTCTCGCGAAGTAACGTGAAATCTCGTTATTCATATGCAAATGAGATGGTGCCGCTTTGGATAAAAAGCCTGTTTTCAGAGAAGGGTGCACGATTTTGAGTCATGAGTTTGGACCGCAGCGTGTGTATGCACAGTACTGAGGCGCGATGATTTTAACTGTGAAAACCAAAACCACAACATCATTGAGCCTTGTAAAGGCCCCAAAGACTTCAACAACTCGGTATTCACTGTAAGAAAGAAAAAAGGAGCAGTGAAGGTTTTCACTAACTTTAAGTGTTAGTCGACTTGGATCCATACCCGATACACCAAATTGATCAACTTTCAAATGATATCGATATTAGTAACAAATGTTTTGTCATATTGGATCTTCGAAGCAGCTATTGGCTATAAACACTATCGCCATAAGACAGCTTTTACTTGAAAGGACCGATGTTACCAGTACACACAACTGATTTTCAGACTTAACTTTGCCGGACAAGTTTTCTCCCGTTTTGTAGCTAAAGCATTAGCAGATGTCAGGGCAAGGAAAAACATTTCTAAATATTTTATAAAAAAATATTCTCTTTATCTTTGCCATTTCGCCAACGCTCCTAATGTGTGAATTTTCAAATAACTTTCCACGTACCACGTGATACACACGACTTATAAACATTTCGTCCATAACATCGAGACAAATTCATCCTTACTGCTTGTCTCAGTCGGGAGGGGGAAAAAAAAGGAAGAAAAAAAGAGGAAAAAAAAAGAGGAAAAAAAAAATATGCTTATTCTTCTGAAGATGGTGATTTTATTACCGAAAGCGCTCAAGTTCAAAAAAAAAAAAATGTTTTTAAGATGAATAAACAATTTATTGTTAAAAACAATAATCTGCGTTGTGAAGGTTTTCTAAATATTTTATTAAAAAAATATTCTCTTTATCTTATATATTACACTGTTTATTACACTGTGCAGGGGAGTTGTAGGCCAGGTGTATCATTGTGCCTGCCAAAGGAATCCACAAAAGAAGTAGTTTTCTAGTGAAGACTAAAAAAAAAAAAATGCCCTGTAAATCTGAGTGCAGTGCTATACATAATGGCTACCCTATTTTACTGCAGTATGGAGTCCCAAAAGTACCAAAGATAAATTCTTCAACCACTTTGAATGGTTCAGCATGGCTCTCAAACCTGACGTTAAAATCTGGTGGAACCTCTAAACAAAGGCGTTTAATTTCAGATAATGTGCAATCGTTCTTATACGTTTACTTTTCAAAAGTAAACGTATAAGAACAATTGCACATTATCTGGAATTAAATGTTTAGAGGTTCCACCAGATTTTAACGTCAGGTTTGAGAGCCATGCTGAACCATTCAAAGTGGTTGAACAATTGCACATTATCTGGAATTAAACGCCTTTGTTTAGAGGTTCCACCAGATTTTAACGTCAGGTTTGAGAGCCATGCTGAACCATTCAAAGTGGTTGAACAATTGCACATTATCTGGAATTAAACGCCTTTGTTTAGAGGTTCCACCAGATTTTAACGTCAGGTTTGAGAGCCATGCTGAACCATTCAAAGTGGTTGAACAATTGCACATTATCTGGAATTAAACGCCTTTGTTTAGAGGTTCCACCAGATTTTAACGTCAGGTTTGAGAGCCATGCTGAACCATTCAAAGTGGTTGAAGAAGTTATCTTTGGTACTTTTGGGACTCCATACTGCAGAATAGATCAAACTCAGACTGGTGGGCTCTGTTTAAGGTAATGATGTCTGCAACGCCAAAACGAGACATCCATCCTGAAAAAAATGTTTTTGCTGTTGTTGTATATGCATCAATGTTGGTCGTTAAAAGGGCTTCACACCAGCATGAAAAACGATCGATGCCTGTCAACAGGTATTTATATCTGTTACAGGTAAGTAAACAACTAGTCATGTCAATGCGCGCATGTCAATATTGCCAACAGTATATGAAAAATGAATTTATGTGTAAAGACACATCTAACATAACTGGTATGGACGTAGCAACAACTGACCGCATGTTGTTTTAAAGGCCCCTAAGAAAATGTGGTCTGGTGATGAAGAGATGACTGATCGCATGTCACAGAACTGGTCTGGATAAAGTAGAAATAGTGGGAAAACAAATGTTGTCACCAGTGATTTAAACGAAAAGAGTAAAACAGTCAAACCTAAAAAGCAAAAATTTCGGAAATAGACGTATGAGTTACGCCTTTTATATGGATGACCACATGATGTCGTCACATGATGTGGGAATCCGTGCATTAAGAAGAAAAAAGCAACCCCAACAAAAGTTACGAAATATAATAACTCTCAGATTGTTATAATAATAGTAAGATAGCATGTGTACAACTATTCCTTGTGACCACAATGTGAAGAACTCAGATCACAATTAAACAGACTTTGAAGCAAAAAAACAAAAAAGCAAAAAAGCAAAAAAGCAAAAAAGCAAAAAACAAAAAACAAAAAAACAAAAAAGCAAAAAAACAAAAAAGCAAAAATACAAAAAACAAAAAAAACAAAAAAACAAAAAAACAACAAAAACAAAAAAAACAAAAAAAAACAACAAAAACAAAAAACAAAAAAGCAAAAAAACAAAAAAGCAAAAATACAAAAAACAAAAAAACAAAAAAACAACAAAAACAAAAAAAACAAAAAAAACAACAAAAACAAAAAACAAAAAAGCAAAAAAACAAAAATACAAAGAAACAAAAAAACAAAAAACAAAAATACAAAAAAGCAAAAAAACAAAAATACAAAAATACAAAAAAACAAAAAAACAAAAAACAAAAAACAAAAAAGCAAAAAAGCAGAAAAGCAAAAAACAAAAATACAAAAATACAAAAAAACAACAAAAACAACAACAGTGGTGTCAGTTGTAATCGGAGCTCTTGCTTTAATTCCCAATAAACTTTTGCTTTAATTCCCAATGAAGAAAATGAAATCGTTTTAAAATGTTCATTACTTGAAACAGCTACTATTTTGTGAAAAGTGACCTCTGTCTGAAGTTGTCAAGATTTGATGAAGGATACAAGAACTAACATTAACCTTTTCATACTATATGACGTATCAGAATTGAATTTGAAATTAATTGTGCTCATTAGAATATAGAATGGAGTTTTATTTATTGAAGTTTATTTACTTTTAGTCAAAGTGAATGTCACTTTCATCATGTTAGATGATGTGGCCGACATCATAGTCCCAAGTTAATATCATATTCAATCCTATTTAAGATTCTTTCAACAGAATCTTTTGTGAACAGCAGACAATCCTTGCTTTTTATTAGAATGAAGTATTTTTGAAGATTATTTTTTATTTTGTAAATCGTTTTGATATATGTAAGAGCCAAGAGCTTGTTATTTATAGGCAACTAGCTGTCCTGACCCGGCGTTTCCCGGGAGTATATGTATTTTCAGTTTTTCTCAATGAAAATAATATTAATTATTGATGTATATGTAAGGCAGACAAACCGAGATAAAAAAAGTCGTACTAAAAAGGTTCATAAAACAACACAAAAATGATATTTTGAAAATGTGTAAGAAACTGCCAAATATATTCTTTGTTGACATCTCTACAGACGACACAACTGTCTATGGCAGCACTTTGAGGAGCCTTTTTTTATATAAATGTTGTTGATTCTGTGTGTTATGTTCAGGAACATGTGGTGCAATTTAGAAATAACAAGTGCCTTGTTATTTGTAGAACCTTTAAAACCAAGCTGATTTCCTTGCCCTTTAAACAAAGCCCCCACCTAGAAATGCACAGCCGTCAGGAAAATGTCGAAACTAAAATGTTCTATTAAAGGCGTAAGCTCACGCTTCTGTTTAGGTGAGTAAGGGAAATTGTCTACACTCTAACAGTATTCTTAGCCGGAATAAATATTTTAGAAAAAAGAAAACAAAGCGAATGAATTATAATTTGCCAATAATATCATGGAATAAAAAAGGAAAAAAAAAATAGGCGAGTCCAAATCAAATATCAATATGGCAGATAGGTTGCTATTTGGGTCTGACTTTAAAAATCCGACTGACATAATTTTATGTGTTAGATATATTAGATAAGAGTTAAGTTTGTAGCTGGAAACTTTTCTTTTTAGATTGCAATGGTTTGTCAGTTAAAATGTATTCTTTCTAGTCTATTGCATATTTGCTTTAGGAAAGATTATTTGTATTTTGTTGAGATTTTTGAATGACTAATCTAATTCTAATCTTTGATGAATTAATTGTGGCAGTGATGATTTCATACGAACTTAACACGCAAATCATTAGTTTTCTCATCAAGAAGTTTCAGATGCTTGCAGCATTTTTGTATGATAAGTTTTCATATTTTGTTTATTTCAGTTCTTTACTGACGCTTCTAATATCTTTGTCTCTGTCTGTCTACCCGCCCCCACCATATATATATATATATATTTCATTTTACTTTAGTGGAAGTTCTCAGAAATCAGAAATGAAGATAATTGATTAACAACATAATTTTCCTCTCTCCAATTGACCAGTTAACTATGTTATAGTAAATTTTTTTGTGGTCTCTTGGTCTTACCGGATTCCAGGACAAGAATTCATCTAGTCTGGTGGAGTATTCAGTTACGTGGTGTTAATTGAGATAACATCACTAGGAGAGGGTGCACTATTCCTCGTATGAGAAAGTGGGTCGGTGTGAAAAAGACAAACGGAAAAAACAAATTTACATACAGGAAAAAATCATCAAGAAACGAGATATTTTATCGGTTTCGCTCGGATCAACGAACGTCTTCAGAAAAAGTGAAGATTTTAAATTTATTCGATAACTGTAAAAAAAATAGGAAAAAAGAGAAACGCACAAAGAGACGTATTTAACTATTTGAAAAAAATGAAGATATAATAAAACTCGTGGAGAGAGACGTTAAAATGGGAAGGCGGGGGGGGGGGGGAGAAGAAGGAAAAGAAATGGAAAAATATAGATCAAATGTAGTAAAAAAGAAAAGTTACTCTAACCGGGATCATAGTGGCGCAATATATTGCATTGTTTCAGTGCGGGTTTTTGCCAGATGTTTGTTTAAGGAATAAGATCCTAGTCTGAGGTTTATGTTAGATGGTGATGAGAGAAGGATTATAGCGCTTTCGATGCACTTGCGACGTGGGAGAGAGTATTCGGTCCTGAGGAGGGGGCAATTTGTAACGTCAAAATTGTGAGTAAAGTGTTTTTTTTGTGTATCACAAGTACGTTAGCGGGATTGTTGTGTTTCAGGTCCTGTTTGTGTTCGTAAATGCAGAATTTTATATTTCTGGCCGTTTCACCAATATAAAATATCGGACATTCGGCACGTTTTATTTTGTAAATGCCGGCTAGGGAAGATGTGTCCTTAGGAGGTAGTTGGGGACGGAGTTTGGTGTTGAGTAAATACTTAATTGTTTTAGAGGTATTAACCTACTATTTTATGTCAGATTTGAATTGTTTTTGTAAGGAAATCGAGATGGGATTATTATGGGGAAACTATGTAAGATTTATTGGTCTCAGTCATGTCGGTGTTATTTGTGCTGGGAAATTTTTGTGGTGTTAGTCTGTTTTTTGTTGCTGTTAAATTTGTTTTTTCCGTTTGTCTTTTTCATACATCTTGTCTTTCACAGCATATTCTTTTCATGATATATCGTGCATTTTATCCTCATATATATATATATATATATATATATATATATATATATATATATATATATATATATACAGAATTATATATATATTATAATCATAAGTAATAAATGTGGCTTATGTTAACACTGCAGTTTCATGGCACATCCAATCATTAGAGTTTATTGATAAAATCCAAAACATCTTTACACATTTAAATACAATTTCAAACCGACGAGAAGGAAAACGAATTCTGAAATATGCAACGCTTCTTACAAGTCGATATATGATGTCCTTTATGAATTAAAAATGTGAAATATTAAGTAGAAACGTTTATCTTAATTCATTTTTGTTGTAAATATTTATTATTTTTTAAACTATATAACTTACAGTGACTACTTAACCATTTCTTTTTTAAATTTAAATATTTTATATTATATTATGTATATATACATTTTTAATTTAATTATCATTTTTAATGAGGACTTTAATTACAAAGTACATATTTATTATTTTTTAAACTATATAACTTACAGTGACTACTTAACCATTTCTTTTTTAAATTTAAATATTTTATATCATATTATGTATATATACATTTTTAATTTAATTATCATTTTTAATGAGGACTTTAATTACAAAGTAAATATTTATTATTTTTTAAACTATATAACTTACAGTGACTACTTAACCATTTCTTTTTTAAATTTAAATATTTTATATCATATTATGTATATATACATTTTTAATTTAATTATCATTTTTAATGAGGACTTTAATTACAAAGTAAATATTTATTATTTTTTAAACTATATAACTTACAGTGACTACTTAACCATTTCTTTTTTAAATTTAAATATTTTATATTATATTATGTATATATACATTTTTAATTTAATTATCATTTTTAATGAGGACTTTAATTACAAAGTAAATATTTATTATTTTTTAAACTATATAACTTACAGTGACTACTTAACCATTTCTTTTTTAAATTTAAATATTTTATATTATATTATGTATATATACATTTTTCATTTAATTATCATTTTTTAATGAGGACTTAAATTACAAAGTACATATTTATTATTTTTTAAACTATATAACTTACAGTGACTACTTAACCATTTCTTTTTTAAATTTAAATATTTTATATCATATTATGTATATATACATTTTTAATTTAATTATCATTTTTAATGAGGACTTTAATTACAAAGTAAATATTTATTATTTTTTAAACTATATAACTTACAGTGACTACTTAACCATTTCTTTTTTAAATTTAAATATTTTATATTATATTATGTATATATACATTTTTAATTTAATTATCATTTTTAATGAGGACTTTAATTACAAAGTAAATATTTATTATTTTTTAAACTATATAACTTACAGTGACTACTTAACCATTTCTTTTTTAAATTTAAATATTTTATATTATATTATGTATATATACATTTTTCATTTAATTATCATTTTTTAATGAGGACTTAAATTACAAAGTACATATTTATTTCTATATAAATTCCTTTTGTTTTGTTCAATAATTTGATTATGTTTTTGTAGTTTATGATTTGATATTTTCCCCGTCGAACTTTCTTCCCGCTTACTGTTTACCTCCTATCTATAGCGTTGTTTTTGTTTTCAAAACTAATGTCAATAGGCATCTCCTGTCTTTGTGATAATCACTTTTCGTTCTTTTTAGCTCCTTACGCAAGTGGCTTCATGCCTTGTCTGGAGAGACTTCCATAAAAAAAATTTAAAATTTACAGTTGATGTCTAATACCTATTGTTAAAATTTCACAAAAATCGGAGGCATCTGAATTTGATAAGCGGTGACTCATTAGTATAAAAAAGAAAAAAAATCTGACTAAATGTGAATTTTTTAAAAGTTTTTTTTTGTTACATCTTGAGTTTTGAGCTCATTCATGAAAACTATTAAAATTATTTCTCTTGAAACTTATGTCAAATTCATGTTTGTTTGATGCTTTTCATTTCGAAACTTGATTTAAATGCTATTATAAATCTTTAAACAAACACACACACACATATATATATAACTTTAACATGGATTTTGGAAACATTATTATTACAGAAAATAAACTTGTACCCATTTGAATTATTTTCTCTGCAAGTTTCTGGGGTATTTAGTTATATGTCAAAGTCCACTAAGTGCATAAATATTTGATAACTTCCTTTGCTTGGGTTACCAGATATTTCCTAAATGTATAAAATATCCTATTTAAATGATATCAGACAGCATTCTCAGCATTTAATAAAGACTAAGAATCTTTTGATAAAAATGATAATTCCAATTCTTTGTCTGTAAACCAGACATTCATATGACATTACTATGATATTACAAATAAAATATATTTTAAAATTAGTAATGATTAACTTTCACATAATTCTTATGT
>OY744537.1:89109021-89116521 GCA_963556195.1 Sepiola atlantica | reverse complement strand
TCAGAGCTAACTAACCTTTCGCTACAAAAGCTGAAGGAAGATCAATGTGTTATGCTTTGTGCAGTATGCCAGTCCCAGCCAAAAAGTATTAAGGGTTTTAGACCCACAATGATATGCTAAAAGTTGAAAGCCCATATGAAAGTTTGAATGTTTTATTACAAGTTAAAGATTACATTGAAACATATACAAAGATATATAAAGACGAACTGCATAGTTTCACTGCCTTTGTAGTATCAAGAAACGTTGCGCACACTGGACATTCATTAAATCTTCATAGCATCCCCAACTTGGGTGCAAGTGTGAGACACCCCTCAGGATGTGGAGCCCAATTTAAACACACCTGACTAATCAGTTTAAAATCGGCCATACACCCAACATATAATAAAGTAAAGTAAGGTTAACTGTAGTCGAGGATTGCCCAAAGGCTCCTTTTTCATTAACTGCAACACCAAGATGTGGGGGAGGACACCACTCTTTACCTGGATTGATCTTTACTTTATAATGGTGAGTGTTTAGCATTATGGTGAGTGTGAGGCATCAATTACCATTTTTTGAGTCTTTGGTATGACTCGACTGAGGATTGAACTTTAGTCTCCCAGCCCATTAGCGAACGCTCTAACCATTGTGCAAATTCTCCAAATTTAAATACATTAGACTATTACATGTAAAACATTGTTGAAAGTAAGACTAGTCAACATCTGTTTTATACAAAAGAGTTACAAAAGTCTGCTATTGTCTGGATGATGTCCAAAAATAAATAAGAACCATTTGATTTATTATATTCTAGTTCCAAATTTATGCAGTTACTGACACTTGAGGTGATTACATAGAATAAACCTGCAATAAAGATATTGTATATAAAGGCTACCAAAGCAGAGCAATTACAGGCCCCAAATTTGGGAATACAGGGACAAGATCTAAATTGAAATTTAAAAAAACAAACAAACTACAAGGAAGAATATTATTTTTATTTATTTTTTACTAATAAGTCACCGTCACTTGAGGATAAGGATTAAAGAGATCGTCGGTTGGACAGTGAGCATCACCACGCAAGGATTGGAAACAACTGGAGAAATGGGCATAAGATTTCTTGAGAGAAATTGTTTACCCACGAGGAGGGCTCAACAGATATTTGTTTACATTAAACCATGTTGTTGTGGTATTTTGTTCCACAGATGAGTCGCTCTAGAAAATTTTGTTCCACAGATGAGCCGCTCTAGAAAATTTTGTTCCACAGATGAGCCGCTCTAGAAAATTTTGTTCCACAGATGAGCCGCTCTAGAAAATTTTGTTCCACAGATGAGCCGCTCTAGAAAATTTTGTTCTGCAGATGAGCCGCTCTAGAAAATTTTGTTCCACAGATGAGCCACTCTAGAAAATTTTGTTCCGCAGATGAGCCGCTCTAGAAAATTTTGTTCCACAGATGAGCTGCTCTAGAAAATTTTGTTCCACAGATGAGCCGCTCTAGAAAGTTTTGTTCCACAGATGAGCCGCTCTAGAAAATTTTGTTCCACAGATGAGCCGCTCTAGAAAAGAAACTTTGTTCATGAAAGTTTTGCTTGGTCTTTGCTATAGAGTAGGAGAAAGGAAAGTTCTGGTTGAGATTGTAACCAGGCAGGTTGCTGTGATATTTTTACAGATAGGGACGAGGGACTGGAGCTCAGTCGAGCACCTACCATGAACATAACAACACAGTAGAGAGAGGCTAGCAACATCTCTCCTGTGTGAAAAGGGCTGTAAGGAAGTGCAGAGATAATCCCCCACTAGATTGCAAAGTCGGTTTTGTACTCTTTCAAGGCAAGAAAGAGTACTCCAAGCAGAACCTCCCCAGATATGGCAGCAGTACTCGATTGTAAGACGAATCTGACTCTTATACAGGTAGAAGATTGCGTCAGGAGTGAGGTACCTTCTGGAACGATAGAATGAGCCAACCATTTTTCCAGCGATAGATTTGATGTAAGTCTTCTATTTCAGGTCCGGAGTAAAGGTCAGTCCGAGGAGCTTATTAAGGTAGGAGGTTTCCTTAAGGAGAGAGGCATTAATTTAAACCAGGGAAATGAGGATCTGAGGATCTGGTGGTTGAAAGAGACAATCTTGAGTTTTGGAGACATTAAAAGTAACAAGCCACTTTTTTCCCCATTGTACCATGTGCTCCAAGTCTGAAAAGAAAGAGTCAGAAAAATCTTTGTCATTGCTGCCTTTCAAAGTGCTGTCATAGATAGTTGTGTCGTCTGTATAGATATCAATGAATGATCTCAATATATGATTTGGAAGATCATTTATGAGGATCAGGAAGAGCGTAGGGCTCAGAATAGGTCCTTGAGGTATGCCGGCATTGATATTATGAGCTTTAGACTTCTGCCCGTCAATAATAACTTTAATAGACCTATCGGAGATAAAAGATTTGATAGTTGTGAGGACATTTCCAGATATTCCATAGCTAGCAACGTTACATTTCAAAGGGCTCCAAAGTTAACACAAGTTAAATAATTTTTAAGTGTCTTTCTCAAGAGATAGCTTGAAGTATGCTCTAACCGAAAATGTAGACATATATCTGTCAAAACAATGACATATTCTAACGTGTCAATACAAAAAATCGGTACAAACTTTCCGGACAACCTAATAAATCCGTTTCCTCGTTTGTTGATTGTCTTCTTTTTCACCACATATATTTAAAAATATGTGCACAAATTTTCATGGAAAATGTTGCAGTCTTGAAGGGCCGGTAATAATTAAGACAAACACTGGTTATATTTTACAAAAGTATGTTACAGAAAGTATGCGTCTGATTCTGTGGCCATAACTGCCACGACGCTTAGTTGTAACCGTATTTATTGTGTCTGGGTAAGTCAATTTATTCCCGAAATAGGTAGATCAACTTACGCCATAACAGAAAATTATTTTGATTTTTTTGTCAAATAGTGTGTATGTCTGTTTTATGAAACATAAACCCTTTCGTATTATTTGGATTATTCGAACTAGTATTCTCATTCTTGGTTATTATTTTCACAATATGTCGGTCGATGTAACCTCTGACCCTCATCATGTCCATCTTTTTGAACTTGGCCATCTTTATGTCAAACCCGGAAACCTATATGAAATTTTGAACTGATTTAATCCATGGTGGTAGATAGTTCTCGTCCTGTCAGCCTTGACCTGGTAGAAGTGTTAGTTATTCCTATTGCCTGTATTGATTTACTCCTCTCCAGGAGTTAGGCACAAGGCCAGTTTTATCTTACTCCCACAAGTAAGATGTGACCCAAGGTCGGGTCGGGAAAGTGGGGTTTAAAAATTGCCTGGGTAGACCCGTCGGCATTCCCCGGCAGGGGCGCCTCAGGCAGTAAGCAATAAACTTACTCCTCCCCAAAGAGGGGAGGCGAAGCCTGGGAGGGTGGACCTCCTAAAACTGCACAGGACAGACCCATAGACCGGCATAAATCAAGCCCTGAAGGCCAAGATAATACCAGTCTATGGGGTGCAGTATCCATCGGAACAGATACTACACTTTGATCTTAGCCAAAAGGCCAAGAAACTTTATTTATCTACCTCCCACAAGGTAAGATGTGACACAAGGTCGGGAAAGTGGGATTAGAAAAACCAGCACTCGAGAAGTTGAGCACTCTGGTCATTAAAAATTGCCTGGACAGCCCCGTCGGCATTCCCCGGTAGGGGCGCATCAGGCAGTAAGCAATAAACTTACTCCTCCCCAAAGAGGGGAGGCGAAGCCTGGGAGGGTGGACCTCCTAGAACTGCACAGGACAGACCCATAGACCGGCGTAAATCAAGCCCCGAAGGCCAAGACAATACCAGTCTATGGGGTGCAGTATCCATCGGAACAGATACTACACTTTGAAAAACCTTAGCCAAAAGGCCAAGAAACCATTGCCTGTAGTAAGGATTGAACTTTCAACCTGCAGAAGGCTGTCACTTAGAACTGATTACTAATCAATGCCTTTAACCATGGCGCCACGGGTCCATGTGAACAATTCCAGTATAAGTTTTAGGAGCTTCAAACCTCATCTTGTCTAGATGTTTAGTATTACCACTTATCTCTATATATAAAGTTAGCATATGTTTATATATTTGTATGTATAGGATTCACTCCTAAACTAATTAAGCGATCATTATGAATTTTGAACCATCAACTGCTAGATGTAAATGTGGGTAGGTTGAGGTATATTAGTTTAATTTAGTTTGTGGATGGAAGCCCTTCATGAAAATGTTTGCACCACTTTAATGTCCCCTTACGAAGATTAAAATCAAGATATGATAATACTAAACCTATGTCTAGAATCCTTATTCCATTTTTTATCAAAATCCATTACATGATTTGTATCCTAGAAAATGTCTCAAATTTAGAGCTTAAGCTTAAGGGTTCTTAAGAAGAAATAGAAATTCAGGGAATCTTGCTGAATTGGTGTCTAATGACTATGGATCAAATGTAATGCAAATCTGAAATATTTGAATCTTGCTGAATTGGTGTCTAATGACTATGGATCAAATGTAATGCAAATCTGAAATATTTGAATCTTGCTGAATTGGTGTCTAATGACTATGGATCAAATGTAATGCAAATCTGAAATATTTGAATCTTGCTGAATTGGTGTCTAATGACTATGGATCAAATGTAATGCAAATCTGAAATATTTGAATCTTGCTGAATTGGTGTCTAATGACTATGGATCAAATGTAATGCAAATCTGAAATATTTGAATCTTGCTGAATTGGTGTCTAATGACTATGGATCAAATGTAATGCAAATTTGAAATATTTGAATTTTCAAGACCCCCCAAAAACCCTTTTAAATATCCCAAAGAATATAATAATAAATTGATGGTATTTAAATTTTCATCTTTTTATCCCCTTTGCATGAAACTAAATTAAACTAAATGTAGCTCACATTACGACCCCTTACGCCTAGCAGCTGTGTTCCAAAATTCATAATGATTGATTAATTAGTTTAGCAGTGAAGCATGTACATACAAATATATATATATATATATACACATACCCTACTTTATATCTGGTGATACCAGATCAGGCTGCCCTGTGGCTCCTTGAGACGAAATTCACCTACATTGACGTTTTTTTTTTGTTTTTTTTTGTTTGTAAAACTTAATTATGTTCTACAAAACCAAAAACAAAAACAACAGCCCCTCTCCCTTTCTCCCTCCCCTTTTTTATTTTTATTTTTATTTTTCCTACCCTACTCCCGGTCCTGGATATGACCTTAAACTACATCCGATGGTGAGATCCGGCTTACGGACTTTGGGGAATGTGGAGCCTCCTCTTAATTACCATTGCTCCCAGGTCCACCCTGACCCGGAGTGGTAGTACCTGTTAGGGTCCCAACTATGGGTTAAATAGAAACAGATATTAAAAGGGGAGGGAAACAAAAAAGAGAAGAAAACAAGACCAGATTCGGCATTAAATAACCCAAAAAGGGTTGATATGCCGTAAAACAAAACTACCAAACCAAACCATACCCTACTTTATATAAATGGAGATCGGTCTTGTGAAATTTTCTAATCGATTGCCAATTTAGTAGAGAAGTTCAATGTTCAGCACTAACCATTGAGCCAACCCCCAAATAGCAACGCTCAGTAAAGAAAAAGAAGTAAAAAAAAAAACGGAAAAGTACAGGAAATACACATTCTTTGGGAGTATCAGAAACATATGATAAAATCCTTTGATTACAAAATATTTTAAATACCATGTTAAGAGAAAAAAAAATGTCTGCTTAAGAAACAGCTGTAAAAGAAACCACAGCATAAAACTGTTTTTGGAAATAAAATCCATGTTTAAAAAAAAAAAAAAAAAAAAAAAAAAAAAAACAGATATTAAAAATAAGATCCCAATAAAAAGAGTCATACAGATATGGAGTTGTTATGACATGTAATGACATAAAAAATATTTCAAGCGTAATTTGTAACAGTGTTTAAAAAAAAAAAGTTGTTATGTCATATTTCTCACTGAATGTTTGAAAATTAATATCTAAAAAATGTTTTCACTAATCTTCAGCAAACGTTTTCAAAAACTTTAATGAAAAAGAATTTGTCGAATATTTAAAGGTTTCTCAACAGTATCTGGTGAAAAAAAGTATTTCAACTTTTTATTTGAATGAATAGAAAAATTCCTGATTACACAGACATGGTAGAAGACATTCTTATAATTAATAACGAAAACTGCTGTCAGAGGGTCCTGATGAACCTAAGCGAAATGATATTGATTATTTCCCCTCTCTGATGAATTGGACAATCACTCGCTTAACAGTAGAAAGTGAGATTACGATTTAACGCTGATTAAGTCCACCTTCAGATTGACCCATAAAATGGCTCCTCTGAAACTCTGAACATTCTAATGCTTCATTGGCCCGTGCCATACTTAAATGGTGATATATGATAGATATATTGATATCTGGGTACTTTGTTAGATTGGGACCCGCGCTAAAAGTCCCTCGGCGTCGATACTTTTACGTAAAACGCCGGAAAGCAGACGACATCTAAACTTGATAATTGAATTTTTGACGTCTGCAAACGAACCTGCCCTAACTCTAATTCCTAACCCGGCCCAAACCCTAACCATGCCCAAACCCTAACCATGCCCAAACCCTAACCATGCCCAAACCCTAACGAAAGCAACAATAATAATCAGTAAAACCAAAAATAAATTAAATAATTTTCGTAAAATTAAAAAAAAAAAAATGTGATTAACTTTTTAATTTAAACGCTTATTTAGATCGCTGTTATTTCTTCGTTAAAAAAATAAATATTTATTTCATACAAATTTTTTTGGCTTGTTTTTTCCCCACTTGTAAATCCTGCCTGGGTTGTGCTTTTTTTGGACGCAGGTAAGTCAACGAAATTTTCATTCGGATCTGTCCGGCGTTTTACGTAAACATCCGGAAAGTACCGACGCCGAGGCACTTTTAGTGCGGGTCCTAATGTAAAAAAGCACCGATATCTGAAACACAAAAAATGTCAATTAGTATCAAATATCTGTGTTTCAAACTTATACTGCTGCTTTGTACAACTCCAAGGACTGGTCATTGATGAAGGGAGCAGAAACTTTAAACATGTATGAACTATTTTTGTGGGGTGTCTGTTTACTTCTTTCATGTCTGTGTAGTTAGAAAGTAACCTGGTTACAGCTCCTCCCATTGAAATTAAAAATAAATCCTTGAGGAATCATCGGAAAAAGAAATGGTAAATAATTCTCAAAAAAGTGGTAAGTAAAAAGTGCATTCTTTTTTTATATTCCATTTTATGCCAGCATCATGTGTAACAGCTGCCTTATCCATAGCAGCTGAGGGGGGGGGGGGCATTTGAAAATAAGAAATATCATGACAATAGGCATTCCATCCATTAAAAAGTGTTACATTTACTGTCATTTGTCACAAGATAATCCTGTCTCTACAAGTGTTAATCTATAAATGTCTGCACTACTTTTTTTGCCAGTTTCCCGCAACAATTATTTTGCAGAGTTTTTTTCTCCTTGTAT
>OY744537.1:89044021-89104021 GCA_963556195.1 Sepiola atlantica | reverse complement strand
TGCTTATAAACCATTCCGGAAAGAGCTTGGAATTCTCAGGGAAACATTTTTTTTAATTTGGTTTTTATGAGATTTAAACCACATGGAAATGTTTAAAATGTCTCAGAATTTAAGCAAATATTAGTCGTTTTAATGCAGGCTAAATTTTCACATTTTTTTTTTTGCTAATTTAAAGATTTAAAAAAAAAAAAATTATTTTGCAAAATTTGAATTTCCAATATTTAAATAAAAAAGGAATAGACACTTATTCAATAAATAACAACAAATAGTAGTTATTTTAAAATGTCCTTTTTCAAAACCAATATACTAATATCAGGACGTTTCATCAGATGTCCTGTTGGCTTGACAGGCCGAGAGCAGGCTCAATGCGTTTCTATTAATAGTGGCGATGGAGAGATGCTTGTAAAGCCAAGTCAATTCATAATGGCTGGTGATACCAGATCAGGCTGCCCTGTGGCTCCCTGAGACGAAATTCACCTACATTGAGGTTTTTTTTTTTTTTTTTTTTTTTTTTTTTTTTTTGTAAAACTTAATTATGTTCTACAAAACCAAAAACAAAAACAACAGCCCCTCTCCCTTTCTCCCTCCCCTTTTTTATTTTATTTTTAGAACTTGAAGCATAAATCTTTTACTATAATGACCAGATTCGGCATTAAATAACCCAAAAAGGGTTGATATGCCGTAAAACAAAACTACCAAACCAAAAACGATGATTAAACATTTGAAGATATAAAGAACTTGAAGCATAAAAACTTTTACTATAATGACCAGATTCGGCATTAAATAACCCAAAAAGGGTTGATATGCCGTAAAACAAAACTACCAAACTACCAAACCATAATGGTTCCCAGTGTGGCATGTCATTTAAAGGCCAAGGCTGTTAGAACACAAATTTGTCGAAAAGACAGGCATATTTTGATTGCTTGCGCTCCTCTGCTGACGTTGCTGCATAATTTTTACAGAACTAAAACTCATTTTCATAATAATAGTATATTTTGATGGTTTTGAAGTGTTTTAGAATCCAATTACTTAGTCCAAATGTGTGTCAGTATTATGGCCCTATCCTGAGTCATGTATTACAGCTAATGTTTATATACAGAATGTTTGAAAAATCGATGGTATAACTTCAAGATTATGTTCTATATGTGTAGATAAGGAAAACAGTTCCATAAACATAAGTCCGGAAACGCTTGGTGTTAGCCCATTGAAACAAATACTGATCAATATTCTTTTTTGTCAACATCTAACACGTACAATGTGTGTGATAGTGCATTGTTATTTCTATTCATATGCTAAAAATTAAAATCTTAGTTTTTAGCAATAAATCTTGAAATCAAGAGAAGTAGATGAGAAAATCTCTTAATTACCAAAATTGTTTAAAATTGTATCATTTCTATTTGTTTGTTTTTTCTTCCAGAAATGGCAAACGTTATACAATCCCTTATGCAAAAGATTGACTATACAGAAGATACATTAAGTGGTAAGTACTTTTTAAGATGATTTTTTGTTTTATACATGGTGTTTGGAAAATCGATGGCAGAACTTTGAGATTATGTTCTATATGTGTATATAGGTCTAGAAACGCATTATAGCCCATTGAAACAAATACTGATGAACATTCTTTATTGTCAACATCTAACACATACAACGTGTGTGATAGTGCACTGTTATTTCTACATATGGGATAGATAAGCACTATCTCTGTGACAGGATCACATGATAAAATAAACTTGAGTCTGGTGCTGCCACATACATCAACAAAACCATGAAAAAATTATACCAAATAAATATAAAATCCGTGGGGCTTAGAAGAAAGATATAAGCATCATGATCGACAGGGACTCCTTTGATTGACAACATGGAGGACCTGATCGTCATCCTGCTAATGCTTGCCCTTTTTATTTCAGATTACAGAATACAACTGACTAAATACAGGTCACTAAATATGATCAGCACAAATCAAAGGGAGGTAACGGTGGTTAAGTGGATATCGACACGGACTGAAGACCTGGCTGTTCCAAGTTCGAATCCAGTCGGTTCCAGAGTACTACTTTCACTTAGGGATGTTGGCAACCTTCTCGTGGTCCTTCCCGTAAGTACCCGATGTCTTTCCAGAAAAGGTTCGAGTGTTTCGTATCCCAAAA
Source organism: Sepiola atlantica (assembly GCA_963556195.1). Classification (NCBI taxonomy): domain Eukaryota; kingdom Metazoa; phylum Mollusca; class Cephalopoda; order Sepiida; family Sepiolidae; genus Sepiola; species Sepiola atlantica. Next base: position 89,101,877 of record OY744537.1, on the reverse strand, counting down.
GATCAAGATGAGAGAGAAAGATAGTTAAAGGTACTACCAAGAGCTAACACTCCTAACCACTCAAACACTGTTGTTTGTGAAAGGAATTTTCCACCTGGTTATGAAACTGTGTTTGTTATAGGAAACTAATGCCAACACCAGAATCATCTGATTCACACAAAAGAAAAAGAAGCACAAATTTGACTGAAATGAACCACAAAGGAAATTAGACTAGTAATGGAGTGCTATTACAAAGGCAGTCCTCACATAAAGAAGCTACTTTATACATATAGAACATACTCACAAAACTATGCTGCCGATTTTTCACACATTCTGTGTATATGGGATCCATTTTTGGACTAAATGTTCTGTATCCTCACAAGTTAAATATTCTCTTTATCTTCAACTACTAATGTGTAGGCTAGGGTTAGAAATAAGGCTAGGGTTAGGGTTAGGATTAGGGTTAGGGTTAGGCTAGGGTTAGGGTTGAGGCTAGGGTTAGGGTTAGGGTTAAGGCTAGGGTTAGGGTTGAGGCTAGGGTTAGGGTTGAGGCTAGGGTTAGGGTTAGGGTTGAGGCTAGGGTTAGGGTTAGGGTTAAGACTAGGGTTAGGGTTAAAGTTAGGGTTAGGGTTAGGGTTAATGCTAGGGTTAGGGTTAGGGTTAGGGTTAAGGCTAGGGTTAGGGTTAGGGTTAGGTTAGGGTTCAGGTTAGGGTTAGGGTTAGGGTTAAGGCTAGGGTTAGGGTTAAGGCTAGGGTTAGGGTTAGGGTTAGGGTTAGCGTTAAGGCTAGGGTTAGGGTTAGGGTTAGGGTTAGGCTAGGGTTAGGGTTAGGGTTAGGGTTAAGGCTAGGGTTAGGGTTAGGGTTAGGCTTAGGTTTAAGGCTAGGGTTCGGGTTAGTGTTAGGGTTAGGGATAAGGCTAGGGTTAGGGTTAGGGTTAGGGTTAAGGCTAGGGTTAGGGTTAGGATTAGGCTTAGGTTTAGGTTTAAGGCTAGGGTTAGGGTTAGGGTTAGGGTTAAGGCTAGGGTTAAGGTTAGGGTTAGGGTTAGGGTTAGGCTAGGGTTAGGGTAAGGGTTAGAGTTAGGATTAGGGTTAGGTTTAAGGCTAGGGTTAGGGTTAGGGTTAGGGTTAACGCTAGGGTTACGGTTAGGGTTAGGGTTAAGGCTAGGGTTAGGGTTAGGGTTAGGGTTAAGGTTAGGGTTAGGGTTAGGGTTAGGATTAAGGCTAGGGTTAGGGTTAGGGTTAAAGTTAGGGTTAAGGCTAGGGTTAGGGTTGGGGTTAGGGTTAAGGCTAGGGTTAGGGTTAGGGTGAGGGTTAGGGTTAAGGCTAGGGTTAGTGTTAGGGTTAGAGTGAAGGCTAGGGTTAGGGTTAGGGTTAAGGCTAGGGTTAGGGTTAGGGTTAGGGTTAGGGTTAGAATTAGGGTGAAGGCTAGGGTTAGGGTTAGGGTTAAGGCTAGGGTTAGGGTAAGGGTTAAGGCTAGGGTAAGGGTTAGGGTTAAAATTAAGGCTAGGGTTAGGGTTAGGGTTAGGATTAGGGTTAGGGTTAGGCTAGGGTTAGGGTAAGGCTAGGGTTAGGGTTAAGGTTAGGGTTAGGGTTATGGCTAGGGTTAGGGTTAAGGTTAGGGTTAGGGTTAGGGTTAAGGCTAGGGTTAGGGTTAAGGTTAGGGTTAGGGTTAAGGCTAGGGTTACGGTTAGGGTTAGGGTTAGGTTTAAGGCTAGGGTTAGGGTTAAGGCTAGGGTTAGGGTTAGGGTAAGGCTAGGGTGAGGGTTAGTGTTAGGGTTAGGGTTAAGGCGAGGGTTAGGGTTAGGGTAAGGGGTAAGGCTAGGGTTAGGGTTAGGGTTAGGGTTAGGGTAAGGGTTAGGGGTAAGGCTAGGGTTAGGTTTAGGGTTGGGGTTAGGGTTAGGGTTAAGGCTAGGGTTAGGGTTTGGGTTAGGGTTAGGGTCAGGGCTAGGGTTAGGGTTAGGGTTAGGGTTAAGGCTAGGGTTAGGGTTAGGGTTAGGTTTAGGGTCAGGGTAAAGGCTAGGGTTAGGGTTAAGGTTAGGGTAAAGGCAAGGGTTAGGGTTAGGGTTAGGGTTAAGGCTAGGGTTAGGGTTAGGGTTAGGGTTAGGATTAAGGCTAGGGTTAGGGTTAGGGTTAGGGTTAAGGCTAGGGTTAGGGTTAGGGTTAGGGTCAAGGCTAGTGTTAGGGTTAGGGTTAGGCTAAGGTTAGTGTTTGGGTTAGGGTTAGGGTTAAGGCTAGGGTTAGGGTTAAGGCTAGGGTTAGGGTTAGGGTTAGGGTTAGGGTCAAGCCTAGGGTTAGGGTTAGGGTTAGGGTTAGGGGTAAGGCTAGTGTAAGGTTTAGGGTTAGGGTTAGGGTTAAGGCTAGGGTTAGGGTTAGGGTTAGGGTTAGGATTAGTATTAGGCTAGGGTTAGGGTTAGGGTCAGGGTTAAGGTTAAGGTTAGGTTTAAGGCTAGGGTTAGGGTTAGGGTTAGGGTTAGGGTTATGGTTAGGGTTAGGGTTAGGGTTAGGGTTAAGGCTCAGGTTATGGTTAGGGTTAGGGTTAGGGTTAGGGTTAAGGCTAGGGTTAGGGTTAGGGTTAGGGTTAAGGCTAGGGTTATGGTTAGGGTAAGGGTTAGGATCAAGGCTAGGGTTAGGGTTAGGGTTAGGGTTAGGGTTAAGGCTAGGGTTAGGGTTAGGGTTAGGGTTAGGATTAAGGCTAGGGTTAGGGTTAGGCTAGGGTTAGGGTTAGGGTTAGGGTTAGGGTTTAGGCTAGGTTAAGGGTTAGGGTTAGGGTTAAGGCTAGGGTTAGGGTTAGGGTTAGGGTTAGGGTTAGGGTTAAGGCTAGGGTTAGGGTTAGGGTTAGGGCTAGGGTTAGGGTTAGGGTTAGGGTTATAGTTAAGGCTAGGGTTAGGGTTAGGATTAGGGTTAGGGTTAAGGCTACGGTTAGGGTTAAGGTTAGGGTTAAGGCTAGGGTTAGGGTTAGGGTTAGGGTTAGGGTTAAGGCTAGGGTTAGGGTTAAGGCTAGGGTTAGGTTTGAGGCTCGGGTTAGGCTTAGGGTTAGGGTTTAGGCTAGGGTTAGGGTTAGGGTTTGGGTTAGGATTAAGGCTAGGGTTAGGGTTAGGGTAAGGCTAGGGTTAGGGTTAAGGTTAGGGTTAGGGTTAAGGCTAGGGTTAGGGTTAGGGTTAAGGCTAGGGTTAGGGTTAGGGTTAGGGTTAAGGCTAGGGTTAGGGTTAGGGTTAGGGTTAAGGCTAGGGTTAGGGTTAGGGTTAGGTTTAAGGCTAGGGTTAGGGTTAGGGTTAGGGTTAAGGCTAGGGTTAGGGTTAGGGTAAGGCTAGGGTTAGGGTTAGGGTTAGGGTTAGGTTTAAGGCTAGGGTTAGGGTTAGAGTTAGGGTAAGGGTTAAGGCTAGGGTTAGGGTTAGGGTTAGGGTTAGGGTTAAGGCTAAGGTTAAGGCTAGAGGTAGGGTTAGGGTTAGGGTTAAGGCTAGGGTTAGGGTTAGGGTTAGGGTTAAGGCTAGGGTTAGGGTTAGGGTTAGGGTTAGGGTTAGGGTCAAGCCTAGGGTTAGGGTTAGGGTTAGGGTTAGGGGTAAGGCTAGTGTAAGGTTTAGGGTTAGGGTTAGGGTTAAGGCTAGGGTTAGGGTTAGGGTTAGGGTTAGGATTAGTATTAGGCTAGGGTTAGGGTTAGGGTCAGGGTTAAGGTTAAGGTTAGGTTTAAGGCTAGGGTTAGGGTTAGGGTTATGGTTAGGGTTAGGGTTAGGGTTAGGGTTAAGGCTCAGGTTATGGTTAGGGTTAGGGTTAGGGTTAGGGTTAAGGCTAGGGTTAGGGTTAGGGTTAGGGTTAAGGCTAGGGTTATGGTTAGGGTAAGGGTTAGGATCAAGGCTAGGGTTAGGGTTAGGGTTAGGGTTAGGGTTAAGGCTAGGGTTAGGGTTAGGGTTAGGGTTAGGATTAAGGCTAGGGTTAGGGTTAGGCTAGGGTTAGGGTTAGGGTTAGGGTTAGGGTTTAGGCTAGGTTAAGGGTTAGGGTTAGGGTTAAGGCTAGGGTTAGGGTTAGGGTTAGGGTTAGGGTTAAGGCTAGGGTTAGGGTTAGGGTTAGGGCTAGGGTTAGGGTTAGGGTTAGGGTTATAGTTAAGGCTAGGGTTAGGGTTAGGATTAGGGTTAGGGTTAAGGCTACGGTTAGGGTTAAGGTTAGTGTTAGGGTTAAGGCTAGGGTTAGGGTTAGGGTTAGGGTTAGGGTTAAGGCTAGGGTTAGGGTTAAGGCTAGGGTTAGGTTTGAGGCTCGGGTTAGGCTTAGGGTTAGGGTTTAGGCTAGGGTTAGGGTTAGGGTTTGGGTTAGGATTAAGGCTAGGGTTAGGGTTAGGGTAAGGCTAGGGTTAGGGTTAAGGTTAGGGTTAGGGTTAAGGCTAGGGTTAGGGTTAGGGTTAAGGCTAGGGTTAGGGTTAGGGTTAGGGTTAAGGCTAGGGTTAGGGTTAGGGTTAAGGCTAGGGTTAGGGTTAGGGTTAGGTTTAAGGCTAGGGTTAGGGTTAGGGTTAAGGCTAGGGTTAGGGTTAGGGTAAGGCTAGGGTTAGGGTTAGGGTTAGGTTTAAGGCTAGGGTTAGGGTTAGAGTTAGGGTAAGGGTTAAGGCTAGGGTTAGGGTTAGGGTTAGGGTTAGGGTTAAGGCTAAGGTTAAGGCTAGAGGTAGGGTTAGGGTTAGGGTTAAGGCTAGGGTTAGGGTTAGGGTTAGGGTTAAGGCTAGGGTTAGGGTTAGGGTTAGGATTAAGGCTAGGGTTAAGTTTGGGTTAGGGTTAGGGTTAGGCTAGGGTTAGGGTTAAGGCTAGGCTTAGGGTTAAGGCTAGGGTTAGGGTTAGGGTTAGGGTTAGGGTTAATGCTAGGGTTAGGGTTAAGGTTAGTGTTATGGTAAAGGCTAGGGTTAGGGTTAGGGTTAGGGTTAAGGCTAGGGTTAGGGTTAGGGTTAGGGTTAGGGTTAAGGCTAGGGTTAGGGTTAGTGTAAAGGCTAGGGTTCGGGTTAGGGTAAGGGTTAGGGTTAAGGCTAGGGTTAGTGTTAGGGTTAGGCTAGGGTTAGGGTTAGGGTTAGGGTTAAGGCTAGGGTCAGTGTTAGGGTTAGTGTTAAGGCTAGGGGAAGGGTTAGGGTTAGGGTTAGGGTTAGGGTTAGGGTTAAGGCTAGGGTTAGGGTTAGGGTTAGGGTTAAGGCTAGGGTTAGGGTTAGGGTTAGGGTTAAGGCTAAGGTTAGGGTTAGGGTTAGAGTTAAGGCTAGGGTTAGGGTTAGGGTTAGGGTTAGGGTTAAGGCTAGGGATAGGGTTAGGGTTAGGGTTAGGGCTAGGGTTAGGGTTAGGGTTAGGGTAAGGGTTAGGGTTAAAGCTAGGGTTAGGGTTAGGGTTAGGGTTAGTGTTAGTGTTAGGGTTAGGGTTAGGGTTAAGGCTAGGGGAATGGTAAGGGTTAGGGTTAGGGTTAGAGTTAAGGCTAGGGTAAGGGTTAGGGTTAGGGTTAGGGTTAAGGCTAGGGTTAGGGTTAGGGTTAGGGTTAAGGCTAGGGTTAGGGTTAGGGTTAGGGTTAAGGCTAGGGTTAGGGTTAGGGTTATGGTTAGGGTTAGGGTTAATGCTAGGGGTAGGGTTAGGGTTAGGGTAAGGGTTAGGGTTAAGGCTAGTGTTAGGGTTAGGGTTAAGGCTAAGGTTTATGCTGGGGTTAGGGTAAGGGTTAGGGTAAGGGTTAAGGCTAGGGTAAGGGTAAGGGTTAAGTTAGGGTTAGGGTTAAGGCTAGGGTTAGGTTTAGGGTTAGGGTTAGGGTCAAGGTTAGGGTTAGGGTTAAGGCTGGGGTTTGGGTTAGGGTTAAGGTTAGGGTTAGGGTAAGGCTAGGGTTAGGGTTAGGGTTAGGGTTAGGGTTCAGGTTAGGGTTAGGGTTAGGGTTAAGGCTAGGGTTAGGGTTAGCGTTAGGGTTAAGGCTAGGGTTAGGGTTAGGGTTAGGGTTAGGTTCAGGGTTAAGGCTAGGGTTAGGGTTAGGGTTAGGGTTAAGGCTAGGGTTAGGGTTAAGGCTAGGGTTAGGGTTAAGGCTAGGGATAGGGTTAGGGTGAGGGTTAAGGCTAGGGTTAGGGTTAGGGTTAGGGTTACGGTTATGGTTAGGGTTAGGATTAGGGTTAGGGTTAGGCTAGGGTTAGGGTTAAGGCTAGGGTTAGGGTTAAGGCTAGGGTTAGGGTTAGGGTTAGGGTTAGGGTTAGGGTTAATGCTAGGGTTAGGGTTAAGGTTAGTGTTATGGTAAAGGCTAGGGTTAGGGTTAGGGTTAGGGTTAAGGCTAGGGTTAGGGTTAGGGTTAGGGTTAGGGTTAAGGCTAGGGTTAGGGTTAGTGTAAAGGCTAGGGTTCGGGTTAGGGTAAGGGTTAGGGTTAAGGCTAGGGTTAGTGTTAGGGTTAGGCTAGGGTTAGGGTTAGGGTTAGGGTTAAGGCTAGGGTCAGGGTTAGGGTTAGTGTTAAGGCTAGGGGAAGGGTAAGGGTTAGGGTTAGGGTTAGGGTTAGGGTTAGTGTTAAGGCTAGGGTAAGGGTTAGGGTTAGGGTTAGGGTTAAGGCTAGGGTTAGGGTTAGGGTTAGGTTTAAGGCTAGCGTTAGGTTTAGGGTTTAGGTTAGGGTTAAGGTTAGGGTTAGGGTTAAGGCTGGGGTAAGGGTTAGCGTTAAGGTTAGGGTTAGGGTTAAGGCTAGGGTTAGGGTTAGGGTTAGGGTTCAGGTCAGGGTTAGGGTTAGGGTTAAGGCTAGGGTTAGGGTTTGGGTTAGGGTTAAGGCTAGGGTTAGGGTTAGGGTTAAGGTTAGGGTTAGGATTAGGGTTAGGGTTAAGGCTAGGGTTAGGGTTAGGGTTAGTTTAAGGGTTAGGGTTAAGGCTAGGGTTAGGGTTAGGCTTAAGGTTAGGGTTAAGGCTAGGGTTAGGGTTAGGGTTAGGGCTAGGGTTAGGGTTAGGATTAAGGCTAGGGTTAGGGTTAGGGTTAGGGTAAGGGTTAAGGCTAGGGTAAGGGTAAGTGTTAGGGTTAGGGTTAGGGTTAGGGTTAAGGCTAGGGTTAGGTTTAGGGTTAGGGTTAGGGTTAAGGTTAGGGTTAGGGTTAAGGCTGGGGTTAGGGTTAGGGTTAGGGGTAGGGTTAGGGTTAAGGCTAGGGTTAGGGTTAGGGTTAGGGTTCAGGTTAGGGTTAGGGTTAGAGTTAAGGCTAGGGTTAGGGTTAGGGTTAAGGCTAGGGTTAGGGTTAGGGTTAGGCTTAGGGTTAGCGTTAGGGTTAGGGTTAGGGTTAAGGCTAGGGTTAGGGTTAGTGTTAGGGTTAGGGTTAAAGCTAGGGTTAGGTTTAGGGTTAGGGTTAGGGTTAGGGTTACGGTTAGGGTTAAGGGGGGGGGGGTAAAGTTAGGGTTTGGGGTAGGGTTAGGGGTACGGCTAGATTTAGGGTTAGGGTTAGAGGTAGGGTTAAGGCTAGGGTTAGGGTTAGGGTTAGGGTTAGGGTTAAGGCTAGGGTTAGGGTTATTGTTAGGGTTAGGGTTATTGTTAGGGTTAAGGCTAGGGTTAGGGTTAGGGTTAGGGTTAAGTCTAGGGTTAGGGTTAGGGTTAAGGCTAGGATTAGGGTTAGGGTTAGGGTTAGGGTTAGCGTTAGGGTTAGGGTTAGGGAATCCAAACTGAGTGGAAGTACAATCCTATAAGTAATATTTTTTTAACCCCTACCTGTACCTTGTACAGCATTCACCCTGGGCAGGTTTAACCGGCTTCCTCCTAAGGAGGAAGTTTCATGAGAATATCAATTTCAAAAGCGATCTTCATTTGCATGTGCACCCCGTTAAGGGGAGATGACAACATTAGGTTTGTGCAGTTCTTGCAGGGAGGGGTCGACGTCCTATTACATGCAGCACCTGGTATTCTCAAATTATCACCCATCTGGTACTGACTAGGCTCAACGTTGCTTAACTTCGGTGATCTAACAAGAACCGGTGTGTCAACTTGATTATGTTGGGTGGGGGTGGGAAGTATCCAATCATATTCAAACTATCTCTTTCTCATAATATTTTTCAGTACTAGGACTTATACTTGAGTATTTGGGGCATACAATCAAGAAGTTGGTCCCGGGCATCACCAGACTTCTGCACACCGCTGTCTCTAACACTTAATTATAAAGAAAGATATAACTAAAACACATAGATAATTACTACAATCAGTTCTCTGATATTTATCATGTAGACTCTGATATGTTGACCTCTTCCAAGCCGCAGAATGTATGGTATTAAATCAGTGACTGTAGAAAGATGTCAACGAGAAATTCAACAAACAAGAGAAATCAACACTTTTTGTGCTTTCATACTATTTGACAAAGGTCAAAAAATGCAAAGAATAATATCAACAGTTCAAAATGTCAGGTAGATCAAGCAATTATGTCACTGAAACGAAAAGGAGAAATATCACAGAATATTATATATATGTCATCTTAACAAAGACAAATAATAATAATAATAATAATAATAATAATAATAATAATAATAATAATAATAATAATAATAATAATAGCCCACATAAACTACAAACACGAACCAGCAATATGGAAACTGCAACAGAAGTAAAACAAAAAGAAGGAACACCACATAAACCAAGGGAACTGAAACTTCAACAAATCTTATAAACTGTGCCCCCCTCCCTCCAAAAAGGCATCAACTGATACCACACAAAATAGCTGTGAAGGATCAAGGAGGATGGAAAGACTAAGGAGGGAGAGCACTAACCAGACCTCCACTGGAAGATTGGGGAAAGTACTGGGACCTTGGGAAGGCTTATTGGCACTCAAATCGCAGTAAAAACCAATGGTTGTTGCCAGCAACAAATCAATGGTAAGCGGTTGTCGCGATAACGCAAAGTCATTTGCAAAGGTTATCGAAAGAGGTGGCGAGTACTGGAAATCTGGGGAGACTTGTTGTCACTCAGACTCCAGGGAACACCACCGGTTATTATCAGTGAGTAATCTCCAATGTTAAATTGTGTGAGAACTCCTAGTGAGTACAAATAATAATAATTTATAGTCAACAAGAAGGAAAAAAACCTACCAAATCGTAGATTTCGCCGTCCCAGTAATTCACAGGGTGAAAATCAAGGAGGCAGAAAAACGAAGCAAATGCTAGAGAACTGAAAGGAGTATGGAAGAGTAAGAAAATCACTATAATACCAATAATTGTAGAGTCAGTCCTGAGAAACCTGGAAAAAATAAATTGGATGGCAATGATGAAAACAGCTGAAATCTTAAGGAAAATCGTTGAATGCGGAAACCAACCAACATAACCAACAAACGCTAACCTGCCACATATAATTTTTAATAGAAAATCAAACATAACATATAGAGAGAACATCACACGAGCCCAAGGGATGTGAAAACTGCCAGAAATACTAAAAACTCACCCCCCACACACACATACACAAATTTACAGACATACACACACCAGCATGTGGTGACACCAGCCTCGGCTAGCACCACACAAAAACTGTTGTGAAGGGTCAAGGAGGAGGATAAGACCGAGGTAGGAGAGCACCAACCGGACCTCCACGTCGTTCATTGAGTTTTCAAACTCGGGATCTCTCACGAACTGACAGATTTGAAAACCATCAAAGATGCCAGCTTTCAACTTTTCTATGGCAAAACTTGGAAACTGCTTGCATAAGTAAATGAAGCAGCAACCCTACTTGTCCAACTGTTGAACCAACTGTTTAATCAAGGCAAGCTTGATGTGCAGCATTAGTAAGAGTATCCTGTCTCTGTCTACAAGAGGGTTGTTCCTATTTACTTGCCTCCCCACGAGGGAAAAGTTAGACACAAGGTCGTTTTTTAATGTGGGGAAAATCCAGTTTCCCAAAAAGGGGCACTCTGGATTGGAACAAAAATTTAAATTGCCTTAGTCTAGAAGGACTTCTCCTTCACTGACCGAGGACAGAATAGACAAAGTGTAGCATCAGAACAGATACTACACTTTGTTCCTAGCCAAAAGGTCAACTTATTTACCTCCAGGTCAAAGTATTTTTATTTACCTCATCTTCAGGCGGCTAAACACAAGGTAAGGTGTGGTTAGCCACCACACTAGGATTAGCGCGCTCTGGCTTACAAAAAATGCCTGGGCAGCCCTGCTGGCATTCCCCGGTAGGGGCGCCTCAGGCGATTAGCAATAAACTAACCCCTTCTCAAAGGGTGATAAGGCAAAGCCTGGGAGGGTGGACCTCCTAGAGTTGCACAGGACAATACCTCAGACCGGCAAAATCAAGGCCCGAAGGCCAAGACGGTACTGCGGTTTACAGAGTGTAGCATCCATCGGAACAGATACTACACTCTGATCTTGGTATTTATCTACCTCCCACAGCGGTAAGATGTGACACAAGGTCGAGAAAATGGGATTTGAAAAGCCAGCGCCCTAGAGGAAGAAGAGCGCTCTGGCCGTCAAAAGTGCCTGGGCAGCCCTTTCGGCATTCCCCGGTAGGAACGCCTCAGGCGATTAGCAATAAACTAACCCCTTCTCAAAGGGTGAGAAGGCAAAGCCTGGGAAGGTGGACCTCCTAGAACTGCACAGGACTATACCTCAGACTGGCGGAATCAAGGCCCGAAGGCCAAGATGGTACCGGTCTACAGAGTGTAGCATCCGTCGGAACAGATACTACACTCTGATCTTAAGGCAAAGGAACGAAGGAAGTAAGGGGTAGATAGGCAACTTGTTGTCGTTGTGCAACAGAACACATTCCATCTCCAATCTTCGGGTTCGTACTGCAACGCTCCAAGCTTGTGCAGAAGCTGAAGAATATCTGTACAATACACCAAGGCCTTCTCTTCAAAGAAAAAATAGAGGCACTCTTGATGTCTGTTGCGGTAAAATGTGATGCGAGCACTGTCAGAGAGGGTTTTTTTTTTCTCTAATCTGGATGCTAACAGTTCGGCAGAGGACTTTGACAAGCTGAGATCACAAACGAGATTATTTAGCTCATTTGAGGAAAAAATGTGGCGCATCATCGTTTTTTATGAATTTTCTTGACCCCTAGAGGAATCTTCATCACTAATGTCAGAAAATTCTCTAAAGATGGGAACTGGAATTTTATGACAGTGAGATACAGGACTGCTGTGACCTTAAGGATCTAGAAGAAATAACACGAACAGAAGGTAATAAGCAAGAAATTGTATTAAGAGAAAGTACAGAAGTAATGGGTTGACAGAGGCTGCTTCCTCACTTCGCTTCCCTTCTCACTTCTACTGATTGGTCATAACGATTCATAGAATCAGGAAGAGTCTATACAGTGACGGAATAGGGTAGATCACCATAACACAGACAATGTGCTGATTCAAGATCAGGATACTTCAGGTTTCTTCTGTTTTTTTTTTGTTTTTGTTTTTTTACAATAAAGGTCACCACTTATCAAGGCTCAAAGGACACTCGAGGATAAGGGTTAAAGAGTTTAACTGGTGAATGGTGAAACAACATCGCGATGGTTGTAGCAGGGCAGAAATTGATTATTTACGGGGACGGTTCAACAAGAACTTGTTTACATTGGACTTGAAGACGACCATATTGTAGTCGTCTGGGAAGCAGGCTCGCGGGTCACATCAACAGTGCAGAAGTGCCATAATTAGTCGGCTCCAAATCTTAAACTGCAGACAACTCTTTTCCTTAATCCACTGACACAGATACATGGTGCACGTCAGTGCCATAATTAGTCGGCTCCAAACCGTAGAAATCTTAAACTGCAGACAACTCTTCTTTTCTTTAATCCACTGACACAGATACTCGGTGCACGTCTTGCATACCATGTGTAGTGCCTAACCTTTATCCGGATCACCAAATTGAATATCGAAATATGCATAACATGCACACTTTACCAAACTTGTGCCTGTTTTCCTGTTATGAACAATGGTGCATTTGCTGCAGATGTTGGGCTTATTTTTCCACGCTCTTCTGACGAAAGTCATTTTAAATATATCTAAAATAAAAAAATAAAAATAGTAAGTCATGAATTGGCGTATGCAAACTCCTTTGAGCTCGTTTATTTCAAGAAATAAAAAATAATTTTGTATCATATAAATTGAAAATACTCGTACATGTAAACAACATGTCATAAACAACGAGTGGCTTATTTCAGAATGTTGACCTGATTAAGCGAAACCAATGTTATTTTTGGATTCAGCACATAAAAACTGTTCTAAATAATTTAAAAATAAAAGCTTAGACCATGTATTTGTTGTCAACTATCAATCTATTTTTTGAAGGCCTCACACACACACACACACACACACACCGACTCGTAGATCACTCTTAATTACTTGGTGGATAGTAGTAATTCTACTATTTACAGTTGAAATTCCCCTTTATTTACTAATTAGTTTCCAGTGACCTTCGGGTAAGATCTTCGACTGCGAATCAGTGGCGATTTGTGTTCGGAGTTCGCGCCCGGTGACCGGTGAGAACTAGTTCCTAGACTGAAGATTGCGTTAGCATGAAACATCGATGTCTCTAGGTATATTTTAAATATTTAATATTTATAAAAAATATTATTGTTTATCAGCCCCCTCCCACAGAGGCTGGGCACTTTTCGAGGAGCTTCAATAACAAGTAGTACAAATAGCTATATGCAATGATCCGACTCGTAGATCACTCTTAATTACTTGGTGGATAGTAGTAATTCTACTATTTACAGTTGAAATTCCCCTTTATTTACTAATTAGTTTCCAGTGGCCTTCGGGTAAGATCTTCGACTGCGAATCAGTGGCGATTTGTGTTCGGAGTTCGCGCCCGGTGACCGGTGAGAACTAGTCCCTAGACTGAAGATTGCGTTAGCATGAAACATCGATGTCTCTAGGTATATTTTAAATATTTAATATTTATAAAAAATATTATTGTTTATATATATATATATATATATATATATATATATATATATATATATATATATATATATGAAGCAATCCAACAAAAGATATAAGCGTCAACTAATATCTTATAATTAGTGAAACATCCGGATAAAAACTGAAGCTCAATATACTGGATAGAGCATTAATATTATAATATAAACGTATATGGACTGCTGTTTGTAACTTGGAGTAATGTCTTTCCTGATTATGTTTCTCAATTTGTATGACCTGGATGGATTGTATGGATTCAACAAAAAGTATGTTTTTGGGTTGATATATTTGATGTTATGTATTTTTATGTATTTGTATATAATTTTATATATTTTCAAATCGTAATTTTATTACCTGTAGTGTTATAACTGCGGTAATGGTCCTCTGAAGAGAAGAATTATCTTTGAAAACTCATGAGCTAAGGACTTAAGGATACTTTGCTTGAACTTTGAATTCTAATAAGATTTGATTGACACCTTATTTTATTACTTCATTTTATATTATAATATATATATATATATATATATATATATATATATATATATATATATATATATTCTGACTAGCAATTTCTTCCTTTTTAACCATGTAGCATGTTCTTCACATTAATAAATTGTAATTCACTCCAGTTTCTTTTCAAAAATAATTATTCCAGCAAGGAAGATTATTACAATGAAGACAATTTTAAATACTAACCTAAAAAGCTCAAAATGTGACGTAGATAATTCCTATTTTAGGTTAAAGGTAAAATATTAGTTATCTTCCTTACAATAACAAGAGGAAATTGATGGTCGTTATTTTATTAAGCATTGTTGATATTTGAAATTTGAATATAAAAAAAACAAAGCCGTTAAAAGCCGTACAATGTAAGGACTTTTTTTAAAAAATTAATTTTTAATTAAAAATTTTTCAGCGATAGACGCCTTCATTAGAAAAAAGTCCTTTTTTTTTTTCTTGGTCTTTATCGTAAATCTGCGAGATGTTTTTAAGCAGTAGTATTGATTTACTCTTCTCCAGGAGTTAGGCACAAGGCCAGTTTTTATCTTACTCCCACAAGTAAAATGTGACCCAAGGTCGGGAAAGTGGGATTTAAAAATTGCCTGGGCAGCCCCGTCGGCATTCCCCGGTAGGGCGCCTCAGGCAGTAAGCAATAAACTTACTCCTCCAGAAAGAGGGGAGGCGAAGCCTGGGAGGGTGGACCTCCTAGAGCTGCACAGGACAGACCCATAGACCGGCATAAATCAAGCCAGAAGGCCAAGACAATACCAGTCAATGGGGTGCAGTATCCATCGGAACAGATGCTACACTTTGATCTTAGCCAAAAGGCCAAGTACCAAAAAAAATTTCAAGCAGTAGTAGGAAGACAGTATTTAGTCAAAAACGGTCGCACATGGCAGTGCTAGTAAGAAGGAATTGATGGTCGTTCTTTTACGAAGCATTCGTTGATATTTGAAATTTGAATATAAAAAACAAAGCCGTTAAAGTTATACAATGCAAATATTTTTCTTTATTTAATCTTAATTTTAAGCTTACAATTAAAAAAAAATTACATTGGCTTCTACCGGCTTAGTTTTTTTATATTCAAACTTAATAACAAGAATTTAAAATACTCCAGAGGCGAAGTCCCCACTTCGTTGCCAAAAATGAAAGTGCTTAAACTCGTTTCTGTGCACACCGCTTTGCGCACGCAGCCGCCAGAATTAATAAAAACAAATAATAATATTTTTAATCAATCAGAGGATTTTTCTGAATTTATAGAAATTGTCCTTTTGGAGCCACCTCGACCCCATATAAAGCCAGATTTTTCCTTCAACTGCATGTTTAGCCCAAATCCATGAGAGAGCTAACATCGATATTTCTCCAGCCCCCATCGTCCCCTCTGTAGGGCCTTGCAATGCTGAAAATGCCTTTTTCTAAACTCATGCACACATAGCCACACTGACACCAATGCACATACATACACAATGCATTAACTCTTTCAATATCTTCTGCAAACACTCCTTGAATCTCCTTTAAATGTCGTCTGCTGATTTACGCTGATTGAAAACAAACTTATAAGGCTAACCATTTTAATACTTCATACATTTCTCACTGAACTTTCTAATCTAAAAACAAATGAACATTTCTCCAGCCCCCTCGACCCTCTGTCGGGCCTTGGAAAAGCTGAGAATGCCCTTTCTAAACTCGCGCACACAGTCTCTCTGACACACAGACACACACCCAGCTTGAAACTCTTTCAATGTCGTCTGCTGATTGAAAACAAATGTATAAGCTTAACCATTTTAATACTTCATACATTTCTCACTGAACTTTCTATGAAAACAAATGTTGATTGACTCTAATAACTTTCAATGAACTGTAATTCATGTAATTCAAGTTTTGATTACGATTTTTCAAACGTGTGGATAATTCACAGCCCTTAAATTATCGACTCAGGCTTCCTCGATATCTCAACTGTTCGGCAAGGACACTCAAATATGAACAATTATTCTGTTTTCCTATCTTTGTAGACTTCCATTTTGAACATATATAAAATATTTATGCTTTTGAATTCATTATTTTGTTTGTTGCTTATCTAACATTTCTCTCGCTTTCTCACACATTTGAATATTACTTAAAACTGTTTTTCTTTAAAATGTTTCTATAAAACTCGGCTCTCCCCAAATCTTCCCCCCAAAACTGGAATCCTAAAAATGGGTCCCTCCAAAACTCTCTGTTTGTTGAAAAAAAAAAAAAGACGTCTATCTAAGAAGGTTCATTATTATGTGCAAGTTTTTTGTATTTTTTTTTTTTGTGTACCAGTAACTCAATATCTTCTCACCCAAAACCAGACTATGGTTTCACTTAAATGGCAGCAAACTAGCACAGCAAAATATTTGGCATTCACTTCCATAATCTGTTAAATTTTAACATGGTACTAGACACCAAAAGGTCTAAACGGTTCGACTAGAAGACAACAGATGACCCTTGAGGTCATGGATCGTCTAGATAAAACCTCATAAAGAATCCACCCTCTTCGCTCCGTTTTAATGAATGATGTCATCATTTATAATATCATTCTTTAGTGACGTCAGCATTCATGGTGTCATTCTTTTATGACGTCATCCTTTAGTGAGATCAGCATTCATGATGTCATCCTTTTGTGACTACTCAGGAGTCGTCTTTGTTCTCTGATTTAATGGATGACGTCATCCTTTTGTTACTTTAACATTTATGGGAAATGGATCTCTTCCAAGTGTCTTTAACCTTTTGTAGTAGATGGTATCGTTTCTTTGTGACGTCATAAATGATTTGAATATTTGAACAGACGAATTTTAGCAAACGAATATTTACATGATATCTATCAGCCTGGAAAATAGAACATTTCTGTTATTTTTTAAGCAAAAAATGCAAATATTTGATGGTACTCGAACCTGTGTTGCTAACCACGCTACACCAACCTTAACGTGAGGGCTGATCTCTAGACTTTTTATCATGTCATTTTATGCATTTCACTATTCTCCTTTTCAATTTTTATGAAAATTTTCAGATTTTTTTTTTCACACACACACATATATATATATATATATATATATATATATATATATATATATTTCAATTTTGGGTTTTTACTTCTTGTTTTCATGCAGTCTTGAAAGATGTCAAATCATTGAAACACAGGTTAATTGGCGTTGATTGTACCAGTGTTTATTTATTTTTTATAAATGCTCTATTCGCTATTGAGCACTTTTGAAAAACATATTGGTTTTATGTTCATTTTGTCAATATATTTGAATTTGATTAATTATATATATATATATATATATATATATATATATATATATATATATATATATATATATATATCCTCCACTCTATAATAAAAACCAATGTGTATTTATTGTGTATATATATATATATATATATATATATATATATATATATATATATATATATATATATATATATTAATAAATAAATATCTACCCCATCACGCAAAATTTAGTGAGTAAAAAAACTGCTAGATGAAACTATTTTAAGTGTTTAGGGTAAGGAAGAAAGCAAATAGCAAGTCTGACCCACCTCCCCATCGTCTAAAATAAATTTGGAAAGAAATCCTTCACTCTAGTTCCATAATGAGATGTTTTCTGTCTTTTTTCCTTTCTTTTTTTCTATACTGATTGATACGTTTTTTCTTCCTTTTTTCTTTTTTAAACTTTTGAGTTTGAGACATTTTACTCTCATCATTTCTCATTTCATTTATTTTTTTAACTTCACCGATTGAGACGTTATTTCATATGAATATGAATATTAGTACGAACACTAGCGAAGCATAATTTCTTCTGTCATTTTTTATATATTGATTTACTCCTCTGCAGGAGTTAGGCACAAGGCCAGTTTTATCTTACTCCCACAAGTAAGATGTGACCACAGCTCGGGTCGAGTAAGTGGGGTTTGAAAAGCCAGCGCCCGAGAAAGTGAGCACTCTGGCCATTTAAAAATTGCCTGGGCAGCCCCGTCGGCATTCCCCGGTAGGGGCGCCTCAGGCAGTAAGCAATAAACTTACTCCTCCCCAAAGAGGGGAGGCGAAGCCTGGGAGGGTGGACCTGCTAGAACTGCACAGGACAAACCCACAGACAGGTGGAATCAAGTCCCGAAGGACAAGACGACACTCGTCTATAGGGTGCAGTATCCATCGGAACAGATACTACACTTACTTCCTAGGGTGCCAGTTACTCATATGTTGGCTACAAAAACATGACAGCTGTTTGAGCAATACATAAAGAATTTAAATGTAATGAAAAAAATGTAAAGAATTTCAAGTGTCTCAAGAGATCCCGGTGTTGTGAAAACTATTATATTTCCCATGATGCCCTCTTCCATAAATTAGATCTTTTTGTAATTCACTTTTGCAAGGTCAGATGAAACTTTAAGCCAACCCAAAAGTAGAGTGGATGAAATATGATGAGACGCACTTCCATTTGATTAGAATTTAAAAGTAAGGTTGATCCGGAATGAGGGAGGCAAAAATGAAAAAGGTGCTGAAAATTAAAACTGCAAAATTAAAGAAATATGACATGGAATTAATTATAATCAGAGGAATTTATAGTTTTAACTTTCTAAATAGTAGCTAAAACCTTTTTTAGAAGGATAAAAAAAAATTGCAGTAGATATTTTTTTGTTCTTTGAATATTTGATATGAAAACGGATATAAATTTGGGATCAGGCCAAAACTGAAATCTTAATAGTAACGAATTCATCAGATTTATTTGCTACTAGCTGACCCGTGTCCAGGAGTTGCCCGGGAAATTATTGTGCTATTACACACACAAACACACATCATATTAGATGAATAATCGTCCAAGGATGGGTAAAATTAATTGTCTAAACGGAACAGATTTGCACCAGTTTTATGTCCCCTTATGTAGATTAAAATCAATATATAATAATGCTAAACGTTATCTTTAGAAATCATTATTCCAATTTTGTTCAAAATCCATCATATGATTTTTATTCTCGAAAGTGTCTAAAATTTAACTTAAAGGGTTTCAAGGAAAAAATAAAATTCAGGGAATCTTGCTTAATTGGAATCTAATCACTATAGATCAAATTTAAAGAGTAAGATGATGAGAGTATACCCTCTAAAAACCTATTAAAATTATCCAAAGAAACTGAAATTTGGGTAATCTTTAATCATAGATGTCTAATACCTACTGTTGAAATTTCACAAAAATCGGCGGTATCTCTAATAGCACAATAACTTTTAGACTAAATTCGACTTTATTCATCAACATAGTCTCCTTCTTGGGTGATACACTGGTTGCTAAATATTCGATGCCTTTTTGTAGAACGATTTGTCTTTGGCCTCAAAATATGTCTCAGTTCCCAATATCACTTCTTCATTGGAGCCAAATCTCTTTTCTTGGAGCATTCTTTTGAGGTCTGCAAACAGCCAGTAGTCGCTGGAAGCAGATCTGGAGAATATGGTGGGTGCTGAAGCAATTTGAAATGCAAGTGATGTAGTTTTGCCATCGTTGTGATCGACTTATGTATTGTTTTGGTGTAAGAGAACATTTTCTTCTTCATTTGTGGCCGTCTTTTGATGATTTTTTCTTCAAACATACCAATAATGTATCTGTAATTTTTTATAGTCTTTTTTTATAAATCCTATTATGGCATGTGTCCTTCAGAATTGTGTGATCTATTCCCTGCTTCTTTTGTTCCAGCTCGTTCGACTCGTTGGTCTAGTGGTCTCCATCAATTCGCTGTTTTGATACCTAATCGTAATACATCTTTCTATTCCAGTAGTTTCTTTTCAAGAACTGCAGCTTGTGGAATTCTCTTTCTGCTGACTGTTTTCCTCCTACCTATAGCATTGATCTTTTCAAGACTAAAGCCAATAGACATCTCCTGTCTTTGCGATAATCATATTTCGTTCTTGTTAGATCCTTACATCAAGTGGCTTCATGCCTTGTCTGGAACGATTTCCATAAAAAAAAATGCTAAGTAGCATTTTTTTTTCACAAATATTTTTTTTTATACTAGCTATAAAGCGGTATAAGCTAGGTAAAGATGGAAATTGACATACCCAGGTACGGTACCAACATCGCTCAAGGAGCAGGTATAAATTAGTATTCAAAAAAATAATTAAAAAAAAAAAACAGATTGAAAACAAAATATTATTTTTAAAAAAGGAAAACCAGACAATTCATATATAAGTAAGAAAAACTATACTAGCAATATTTTACTTGAATTAGAAAATTTTAATTTTATTTTTTGCTAAGAATCAAAATAAACGTAAATTTTATATCTTAGGGAAAAAAACTAATCAATACTTAATCATCATAATCTTCTATCCATTAACAATATAGAAGCAATCGACCATCCCATATCAGGTTACTTGGTATTAGTATGGTTATGCACACACGTATTGCATGCGAACATATTACTTATTACGAAAACGAAAGGAGGTAGAAAGCAAGTAGACTGAAGAAGAAGCCACTACAATGCATTCACTTCTATCCCCACTTTTTTTTTCCTATTTTGCCTTTTTCCCCTCTCTTTGCCCCTTCAGGCCAGCACAAGCTGTACCTTGTAATACTAATACATGGAACAGGATCAAAAATTTAAGCATCACTCAATGCCAATATTTGAAAATACATAATTTGTGTCAGATAAACCATCTTCTTTCTTCTCCCGAACGTGTTGTCTATTATATAAAGGGCATTTGTCTGTGTGTATTTGTCCAGCTAAAACTTTAAAACTACAAAACAAACATCCGCAAAGTTGGTATTTTCTTGATTCGCGTTGCCTTGGTCGAATAATATCTAAAATTTAGAAAATATATTTATTCTTTGACCCTAAACGTGCGCAGATTTCTTCAGGGGGGGGGGGTCTGTTTTCCAGCCATTTGATGTACTAACGAGAAGGAAATAACTCTGATTTTTTAAGGAGTTATTTCCTGTACGCCGGCTCATTCCTCTAGTAATCTATAAACGCGTGTGTGTATGTCCAGAGATAGGAATAGACTAGGCAGATGAGAAAGAGAGGGGTGGAGGAGGGAGGGGGAAAGGGAGAAAGATAGAGAGGGGTAAAGAGATAGAAGTTTTAATAGAAATATGTTACACTTTTGTCCCGGGCAACGCCAGGTTACCCTGCTAAATTAATATAAAAAAATTGAAAAAGTCAGAAAACCATCATGTTGGTAGATTCACAGATCATGTTTCCCCATCGCGGCAACTTGATAACCGAAATTGTTTTGTGGATGAAACAATACAAACAGGAGAAAGAATTAATGATGGACTGAAACTTTTCACTATGGGATTGAAATATCAACGGGATGAAGCAATTGAACTTCATCTAAAAATTTCAAGAGAGGATTTCGAACCCTGGATAAATTCAGAAAATGAACTCTTTTTTATTATATGTATCACACATTGCATCCCATCTCGCATATTTATCTATCTCTTTCTTTTTTTATTACTTTGATTCATCTCAAACAAGACACATTGCCACTGGTACGTAAGGGGCTACTGTGAATTAGGTTTCATACCTACAGGGTCTTCCTAAGTGAAAACTTCTGCAGCGTGATGTTTGTTCACACTACATTTAAATTTCTGCATGTTGGGATAGTCAGGGAAACAGCTAGCAGGGAAGGAATTCCAAAGGCTAGCAGTTCGAGGAAAGAAACTCGGCATCCGGGGACCTCAACATTAAAGGAGTATAATTTTGCTTATTGTCGGGTTGGTCTAGGGGGCACCAGTTCAGCAAGTTCGTCGGAGCACATTCCATTGAAGTACTTGTAAAACAAGCACAGGGATGCACCATTGCGGCGATTGGGACAAGGGTTGTAGCTTGGTAGACAGTGTGGGACCTATTAGATTAGAGGCTAATTTTGGGACCCTGTCTAAGAGGGAGATACTAGTGGTTGATGCACTAGCCTAGATGTGAAAACAATACTCCATGCATGGGCGACTGATGGTTTTGTAGAGATCTAAAATACTAGCAGGTGTGAGAAGTTTTCTAACATGGTACAGGGAGCCCACTTTCTTTGCAGCAGCCCTGGCGATGTATGTTCCAATTCATGTTACCCATGAATGTTAGACTAAGGGGTTTGAATGATGAACAATAAAGTAGGGTGTTATTAGCCATGGCAATCGGTGATTGAAAATGTTTCTTATAATTGTTAAAGAAAAAAAAGCTTTGTCTTAGTAACATTAAATGTTACCATCCATTTCGCTTTCTTTCATTCTTTATTAAATTTTATTTGATTTTCATTTAATTTTGTGTTTAATATGCAGTGATATCGTATTTCGTGTATCGAATCATTCAGCCCTGACAGACCGTCAAATCTTTTTAATGAATCTTCTTAATTTATCACTTTAGATATCAAAGTCAATTATCGGACAGCAAATATAATCATTTATAAACGAAGTACATAATATTACTTACTAGCAAGGCTACATGGTGCGCCCGGTCTCCTAATTTCCGTAAATTGCTTAAATTACAGAAAAAGTTAAATCAAACCTAAACAATCTGCTTAATATTGTAATTTGAAGTGTTGAAGTTCATCTTGGCACAAAATCAGGGTAAAAAATAATTCTACATTGGGTGAGGTTCGAACTCACAATCTTTGTCTGTAAGTACAGCACACCAACCGTTTTGGGATAATTAGGCAATAGTGATGCTATTAACTACATAAAACAGAACAGGCAACTGCTGTTTTGGCTAGAGTTCTTTCTTTCTCCTTTCCTCCTCTCTTTCTTCTTTACTTATCTCTCCCCCTCCCCCTCTCTCTCTCTCTCTCTCTCTCTTTCCGTCTCTGTTGTTTTCCTCTCTCTATAGTCGAATGTGGATCAGCTGCTTATCAAAAAGAGAGGAAAAGACAGAGTAATAGCCAATGGAAATATCAATCTCGAAAAATTATCTTTTATTAAATCTGTTCTAAGTTTTACAGGTGATAGTGGGAGGACTTCCAAGTGGGAGGGTAAAAGCTCTTTCGCCTTCCTTATTTATAAAAAATAAAATATCTAGATTAAATAGTAAATTATTAAAATCGATCGGAAATACATTTTTAAAAATTTTTTAACAACACAGACCAATATTTGCCATCGATCACTGACGAATCAGATTTGATTGTGGACCTTGTATTAAAAAAGATATTAACAACAAATATATGGCGGAAAACTGACTCTATTTTATATTTTTACTAAGGTATTTACAGATTATAAAATTCAGCATAGGAAAATCTGCAATTTTTATGGGAAGGAAAGTGTAAGCAATTGACATAATCTAAACTTGATCTGTAATCAACAATAAAATGTAATTTTAAAAAAAAGTATTTTTTTACATTACATTTCATGTCGCTGTTGTGGTGAACGTGAAACTAAAACTTTTTGTTCGCCTTTGGGTCGGAATCAAAGTGTAATTTCTGTTCCATCAAAAGATGGTGCAATAATATTGCGGGTTCTATGTTCCATAGAATGGAAATATGTGATAAATTCCATAGAATGGAAATATGTGATAAATTCCATAGAATGAAAATATGTGATAAATTCCATAGAATGGAAATATGTGATAAATTCCATAGAATGGAAATATGTGATGAATTCCATAGAATGGAAATATGTGATAAATTCCATAGAATGGAAATATGTGATAAATTCCATAGAATGGAAATATGTGATAAATTCCATAGAATGAAAATATGTGATAAATTCCATAGAATGAAAATATGTGATAAATTCCATAGAATGGAAATATGTGATAAATTCCATAGAATGGAAATATGTGATAAATTCCATAGAATGGAAATATGTGATAAATTCCATAGAATGGAAATATGTGATAAATTCCATAGAATGGAAATATGTGATAAATTCCATAGAATGAAAATATGTGATAAATTCCATAGAATGGAAATATGTGATAAATTCCATAGAATGGAAATATGTGATGAATTCCATAGAATGGAAATATGTGATAAATTCCATGGAATGGAAATATGTGATAAATTCCATAGAATGGAAATATGTGATAAATTCCATAGAATGGAAATATGTGATAAATTCCATAGAATGAAAATATGTGATAAATTCCATAGAATGGAAATATGTGATAAATTCCATAGAATGGAAATATGTGATAAATTCCATAGAATGGAAATATGTGATAAATTCCATAGAATGAAAATATGTGATAAATTCCATAGAATGGAAATATGTGATAAATTCCATAGAATGGAAATATGTGATAAATTCCATAGAATGGAAATATGTGATAAATTCCATAGAATGGAAATATGTGATAAATTCCATAGAATGGAAATATGTGATAAATTCCATAGAATGGAAATATGTGATAAATTCCATAGAATGGAAATATGTGATAAATTCCATAGAATGAAAATATGTGATAAATTCCATAGAATGGAAATATGTGATAAATTCCATAGAATGGAAATATGTGATAAATTCCATAGAATGGAAATATGTGATAAATTCCATAGAATGGAAATATGTGATAAATTCCATAGAATGAAAATATGTGATAAATTCCATAGAATGGAAATATGTGATAAATTCCATAGAATGGAAATATGTGATAAATTCCATAGAATGGAAATATGTGATAAATTCCATAGAATGAAAATATGTGATAAATTCCATAGAATGGAAATATGTGATAAATTCCATAGAATGGAAATATGTGATAAATTCCATAGAATGGAAATATGTGATAAATTCCATAGAATGGAAATATGTGATAAATTCCATAGAATGAAAATATGTGATAAATTCCATAGAATGGAAATATGTGATAAATTCCATAGAATGGAAATATGTGATAAATTCCATAGAATGGAAATATGTGATAAATTCCATAGAATGGAAATATGTGATAAATTCCATAGAATGGAAATATGTGATAAATTCCATAGAATTGAAATATGTGATAAATTCCATAGAATGAAAATATGTGATAAATTCCATAGAATGGAAATATGTGATAAATTCCATAGAATGGAAATATGTGATAAATTCCATAGAATGGAAATATGTGATAAATTCCATAGAATGAAAATATGTGATAAATTCCATAGAATGGAAATATGTGATAAATTCCATAGAATGGAAATATGTGATAAATTCCATAGAATGGAAATATGTGATAAATTCCATAGAATGAAAATATGTGATAAATTCCATAGAATGGAAATATGTGATAAATTCCATAGAATGGAAATATGTGATAAATTCCATAGAATGGAAACATGTGATAAATTCCTAGAAGTGTTTTGGAGATAGACCCACAAAACTAGACATATTGTGAAATGACATTAACGAGAGAACTTAGATAAGTATATTTCAGTTTGAACAAATGTGGTACAATAATATTGTGGGTCCTACCTTCGTGTCGGACGTCTATAGAAATATTTTTGAGCGTAGCAGCAATATACAATAGATGCCGGATACAATTGTGGAATTTACACGGGTCCCACTAGTCTATATAATAATACTCTAAGACATTTCCTGTTCGTACGTACGTTATCACCTTCCACACTCATTTATTATAATAAGATTGTCCGATTGCCAAAGATGAAATGTCATGTAAAAAATTAATTGAAAATGTACTGATGTTTTTATGGTAAAAGTTTTGACTTTACCAATTGTAAAATGAATTGTTTTAAAATCGAATTATGTCGTCCCATTTTAACTTTAAAAAAAAACCTACTATTTGCATTGTTTTTACTTGAATGTAATTTTTTAATACACATCTAAATGTTATAATTTTAAATAAATAAATAAAAAAAGAAGAGACATATTCGTTTCCTTTATTTCAATTTTAGCTGATATTGACAATTATTTTTACAGAAGAACACAGATGCAATATTTTTCTGAATATTCTTAAACCTTAAATACATGTATTATTTCAAGAGATATATTAGGATTAACAGTAAATGGCACCGATAAATGGAAGGTGGTGGCGGCGGTGGTGGTGAAATGATTAACACCATGGACAGAGCTAGATGTGCCGAGTTCGAATCCAGTTGGTTCCATAGCATCACTTTCACTTATGGATGTTGACAACCTTCAACAAGTCCCTTTTTTAAGTACCTCATTCCCCCCCCCCCAAAAAAAATGAATCTGAGAAACCAATGCCAACAACAGAATCAAGTCAAAAATGCTGATCCATACGAATTTATTTTTAGACGAAGAAAGCAACCGTGGAATTTCCATGGGTCCTGCTAACGTAAATAGAATGTGCTTTCTTATTGAAATGGCAGTTCTTGCAGACTCTAAAGCAGGAGCGGGCGACCTCCAGCCCCGCGGGCCACATCCATTTTGTGACATAGACGTAAAAGTGTGTTTCAATTAAGATTTACAGTCGGATGAAAATGTTTAAATATCAGCGAGCGATGATGCATGTATATTTAATGTTTCTTTTAACTATTAATTTCAAATCCTTAACCTGGGATTAAAATAGAAAAAGAGAAAGAGAGAGGCAAAGAGGAAACATGAGACGAGGAAAGGGCATATAACAGAGAACCTATGTGAGGTGTGTCAAAACGAATGCTGGATCAACTTGCTACTTCCCCCGTCATTATTTTTTATGATTCCAAAATCGCTCTTAGTCGGCGCCTTTTATAACATTACATACAGAAGTCTCCTGAGAAAAAAATATCAGATTTGTCGAGTGTTCAATACAATTTTTGTACAATTTATTCATGTAAACAAAATATAGTAATTCTGAGATTTCGTTTTTCACTCGGGCCCGCGATCTCCTTCCAAAAGTTTCATCTGGCACTCACTCTGAAAAGGTTGCCCGCCCTGCTCTAAAGCAATAAATAAATAGCATTTCAAACAATCAATCGGACCATCATATTGATATTTCCAGATGACAAACGTTTCAAGACATTATGTTTAGGAGTTTTTTTAGATGAGGATTTATAATTTAGATTATTTGGACTACTGCTCTCATCTTGAGTATTATTCTCACAACTTTTAGGCCAGTGTAACCTCCGACCTTCTTCAAGTGTACCTTGTTGAACTCGGAAATCTTTATGTCGAACTCGGGAATCTGTCCACAAGGACTCGTGGTACAATGGATAAAAGTGCTAAGTAATAATCAGTACTAAGTGACAATCTTCTGGAAGTGGAAGGTTCAATCTCCGGTACGGGGGATACTAAGAATACAAGCACGAGTTACTTAAGACTTCTACCTGATCATGGCTGACGGAATGAGAACAAGCAAATAAATGATATGTTCCGTTCGAAATTCCGTGCAGATTCTCGAGTTTGATATAAAGATTGCCGAATTCGACAAGATGCACCTGAAGAAGGTCAGAGGTTACACTGACCAAAACGTTGTGAGAATAGTCGTCCGAATAATCCAAATAATATAAAATTTCAAGACATTTATTGTGGGAAGTTCATGTTTTATTTGAGACTAGCATATTCCAAATTATTTCTATTTAGTTTTTTACAAGATTTTGATTCAATTCTTTGAAATTTTCCTCCTACGTTTTTGTATTTTGAATTTTAGAGTTGACTTTTCTCTTCCTTAACAAAAATCTAAACAGATGGAATAATAATAATGGAATAATAATAATGGAATAATAATGATGGAATAATTGTTGTTGTTTGCATCCGTCTGTCGCAGGAGACAATGGAGTTCTGCGCCTCAGATCAGTCCCTTGCTGAATTGCAACGTCTGCTGTGACTGTGCAAGCCTATCCTTGATCGACAGGCTCTATTGTAGTTGCCACAGATGTAGGTGGTGTCTGGTTCTGAGAGCTCTGTTGTAGCCATCTGCCGTTTGTGATCTCTCTTCTCTCCTCACTCCTCTTGGAACATGCCTTCCAACGGCTGCAGTCTTCAGCCACGGAATCCCAGCCTGTTGGGTCGATGCCACCTGCCATCATGTCTCGCTTGCAAACATCCTTGTGGCGTAGGACAGGTCTTCCTGCTGGTCTTGGGCCAGTTGCGATCTTACCCTATAGAATATCCTTTGAGATCATCCCATCATCCAATAATAATAAATAATAATCAAATAATAATGAAATTATAATAATTCAATGCATAAGTAAGATTTTTTTATTTTTATTATTGATTCTTGTTTTTAGTGTTTCCAGCAAATGCCTGCAGATCTCATCAAATAATATCAGCTGTTATAACTATTAGATAACTCTCCAGTGAAAGAGGAACTAAAAGAATGTGGCATGCATGAGTGTGCGATATGGTTAGGGGGTATTTGTTTGCATCCTCAAATCAATTTACATACGACTTAAACTCGTCCGGAAATTCTACCCCTCTCACTTTAAAACAACATGTTTAGAAAACAGTATGTTGTGGCCAATCAGGTCCCTAAGGATTAACACTTCCGTTAAACTAAACTGTAAAAAGAAAACACGAGCGTTAATATGAAATTAATACTATTCATTGGATTTTTTTTGTACAATTTGATTTTTAGAAAACTTATGTTTGATTTTGGTATGGGGCTTTGTTTTCAATTCTATCCTCCAGAAAGAGAGGCAGGCACATTTATATTCTTAATTTAAAAAAATATTTTGAAATAGTTTTATATTTTATTGTTATACAAAATATCAGAAAATATACAGAGTAAACTTTATTGATAAAGCACCATTTATTACCGATTTTTGGCAAAGAAACAAAGGAATAATAAATACATACTTTTATTTATTTTTTATTTTCTTTATCAAAATTAACATCACCATCAGATTACTCATAAAATTTTATTTTCGGAAAGTTATGTTTGATCTTAGTATAGAGCTTTGTTTTCAATTGCATCCCCAGACAGATAGAAACACCATAACTATGATATATATATATACTTCTTTGTAATATAGTAGGAAAAATCCCAGCAGAGTGCTCGATTAATTAAGAATTAAAGTTAAAAATTAAGAGCATAATATTTATTTATTTTGGTACAGAAACCGTGCTCGAAACCGACAGTACAAATGTTGTACTAATTTTTCTGTACCAAAATAAATATATATATATATATATATATATATATATATATATATATATATATATATATATATATATATATATATAGGTGTAATCAGTCAACAGAAAATCATAAACACACAAGTTGTAAAAGAAATATAATAATAAAAAACTGAGAATGAAGAAAAAATCATAAATAGACGTGCAACTTTAAATTTCATGCCGAATTTATTGAACGGTTTTAGAAGCAAAATAAAGTAATATATATATATATATATATATATATATATATATATATATATATATATATATAATTTAAATTCCCGAAACAGTTTTTCATGGTAAACAACTGATGATCCCTTAAAATAGTGTTAGAAATAAACTAATATAATAACTGTAAAAAATAAATTGACTTACATGAGTGATTTTCCACTGGAAGACTTGGGACTATAAGTTTGTTTGTTTGTTTTTTTTTGTTTTTTTTTGTTTTTTTTTAATATAGTTTCAATGGTTGAGAAACTTCCGAGACTATATATATATATATATATATATATATATATATATATATATATATATATATATATATATATATATATATATATATATGGAAAATGAATAAGGAAAACCAAATTATTATTAATGTATTCATCAACGTTTCGTCTTTATTTCAAGACTTTTTCAGGATGATTGGTCTAAAGAAATAACACACATGTACAAATGTTTGAAACAGTAGCAGTAGGAGGAGTAAAGATTAAAAGACTACTCATGAAAAAATAAATTATGAGCTAGAAATAGATGGTAGCAGTGGGAGAAATTGAGTTAACTGTAGGGGGGAATGGTGGCGGTTGGAGTTATTAAAACCATTAGGGAGGAGGAGGAGGGAGCGGCCTTTTTCATAATAATGAAACCAAAACTAAATAAGAATAAACGTATGAGAGTAAAATTAAGAATGAATTAAAGAATAAATTAATTAATTAATTCAAATGAAAATTTATTTTATTTCATTTTAAAGAGAGAGAAAGAGATTGATAGATAGATAGCCAGGATGTCTGTGTCTGTGTGTCTTCAGGGGCATCAGTTTTCAATGGCTGATCTCTTACCAGAAGCTATGAGATATTTGTAAGAAGTAGGTCATTTGGGATGTTTTAGTGATAGTTTTTTTATGTTTTTCATGGTTATGTGGGGTCATAAAGTGATTCAACACCGTCTTCTAAAAATTAAAATATTCAAACGATAGGTATTAGAGACCAATTAATAAAACAGATACCCAGAATGGCAAGACCATCTGAGTATTTTAAAGGGGTATGAGGGTGCATATATAACAGATCTCTTATTATAAAGTATTTCTTAATTACAATTTGTATGCTGTACAACATTTTGAGTTATTTAATGTGAAAACACAATACCTATTAGGAACGATTTATTGCATACAATTAGTTGAAGACAAATTCGTATTTTACCCATAGCGGAGGGAATTTGTGGGCTAATAAATTTTCCACACAATAAATTGAAAAGGATTTGAAGTCTACAGAGCCAATTCTGCTGTTCATGGTCATCTCCAGCGGACCAACCCAACCTTCAATCAAAGACTGACTCTAGCGAAGCGTTTTTATATTTCTAAAATTAATTCTTATAAAAAATACTAGAAGAATACCCGTCCCAGGGCGGGTACAACTAATTCTTCAACCAGAACAGTTTTGCACCACTTTTATGTCCCCATACGAAGATTAAAATCAAGATATAATGGAATTAATCCAATGCAAATTTGATATATTTGAATTTTCAAATGGAAGGTTATGCCCATACTATTCCCCCTAAAAATACCTTTAAAACACTTCAAAGAAACTGAAATTAAGGAAATATCTATTAATTGATGTTTATTATTGTTAAAAAATTTTAAAACATGGAAGGTATCTGAATTTTCACAAAGGGCTTCTGCATTCTTTTTACCCCCTTTTTCATAAGACTAAATTAAAGTAAATATAGTCCACATTTGGATCTCTTACTTCCTAGCAGCTGTGTTCCGAAAGTCATATCAGTTAATTAGTTTAGGAGTAAATCATGTAAATACAAATATACAAAAATATACAAACATACCTAACTTTATCATAAAAGAGAGTCCAGTACTAAATAATGAATTAAAAATAATGTGTATAATTTATTTTTTTAAAAAGCAGCAGTATTATTTGAAAATGCTTAAAAGATATCATTTTAATCAGATTTTGCAGTGAAATTTTGGTCATTTACTTGCAAAAAACATGGATTCAAAAAAATGCGTATTTTCCAAGATGTGAGAAGAAAAAAAAGCGGAAGATGTAAAAAGAGTCGGTTTATTAATTAGTGTTGATGAATGAATCAGCTTTTGCCTTTTGGAGTCTGACCTTTTCAATTAGATACAATAAGATACTTTAATTGCATCCCCCCCCCCATCAAACAAGCAAAAAAGAAGAGGGGTGGGGGGGGGGAGATGGGAGGGGGGGGGGGCACTGCGATGATCCAAATGGAGAAAGGAAGTACAGCTTCTTCTTTTTTTTTATGTCACTAATAGAATTTGTGACAAATAAATTGAGAGTCTTTTTCAACAAATTATCCTCCTGGAAGCTGCTACTGTTGCTCATCCATTCACAAGTAACAGTTTTAATCCCTCACCCCAACTACCCATCCCGCCCCAAAAAAAAAGAAAGAAAGAAAGAGGATGATGTGAAGTTATGTACTCATCAGTAACTTCTTGTCAGACAATTTAGCTTCTCGGTTGCTGCTTCCTTCAATCTAGGGGGATATCAAAAAGGATCTATTTGTCATTGCTACTCTTTCTGTCTGTCTGTCTGTCTGTCTCATTTCGTCATTTAACCCTTATCCTCAAGTGGCTTTTGGGCCTTGATAGGTGGTGACTCCTTAGTAAAAAAAAATCCTCTGGTTGTGTACTGACTCTAATCTAAGACAAAAGTGAATCATGTCATTATCAATAATTAACTTTGAACTGAAATGGAGAAAGACACTTGTTTTTTCTTGATTCAAAAATAATATTCTATTTTCTATTTCTCAATCCAAACTACAGATCTGTTATCCATTTAAACTGAACTTCGTGATAAAAATGATAGTATCCCTTTACAAAATGATGAAAATGATAATATCCCTTTAAAAAAAATGATAAAAATGATATCCCTTTAAAAAAAATGATAAAAATGATAATATCTCTTTAAAAATGATAAAAATGATAATATCTCTTTAAAAAAATGATAAAAATGATAATATCCCTTAAAAAAAATGATAAAAATGATAATATCCCTTTAAAAATGATAAAAATGATAATATCTCTTTAAAAAAATGATAAAAATTATAATATCCCTTTAAAAATGATAAAAATAATATCTCTTTAAAAAAATGCTAAAAATGATAATATCCCTTTACAAAATGATGAAAATGATAATATCCCTTTACAAAATGATGAAAATGATAATATCCCTTTAAAAAAATGATAAAAATGATAATATCCCTTTAAAAATGATAAAAATGATATCCTTTTAAAAAAATGATAAAAATGATATCCCTTTAAAAAAATGATAAAAATGATAATATCCCTTTAAAAATGATAAAAATGATAATATCCCTTTAAAAAAATGATAAAAATTATAATATCCCTTTAAAAATGATAAAAATGATAATATCCCTTTAAAAATGATAAAAATGATAATATCTCTTTAAAAAAATGATAAAAATTATAATATCCCTTTAAAAATGATAAAAATGATAATATCCCTTTAAAAAAATGATAAAAATGATAATATCCCTTTAAAAATGATAAAAATGATAATATCTCTTTAAAAAAATTATAAAAATGATAATATCTCTTTAAAAATGATAAAAATGATAATATCCCTTTAAAAATGATAAAAATGATAATATCTCTTTAAAAAAATGATAAAAATTATAATATCCCTTTAAAAATGATAAAAATGATAATATCCCTTTAAAAATGATAAAAATGATAATATCTCTTTAAAAAAATGATAAAAATTATAATATCCCTTTAAAAATGATAAAAATGATATCTCTTTAAAAAATGATAAAAATGATAATATCCCTTTAAAAATGATAAAAATGATAATATCTCTTTAAAAATGATAAAAATAATAATATCTCTTTAAAAAATGATAAAAATGATAATATCCTTTTAAAAATTATAAAAATAATAATATCCCTTTAAAAATGATAAAAATGATAATATCTTTTTAAAAAATGATAAAAATGATAATATCCCTTTAAAAATGATAAAAATGATAATATCTCTTTAAAAAAATGATAAAAATGATAATATCTCTTTAAAAATGATAAAAATGATAATATCCCTTTAAAAATGATAAAAATGATAATATCTCTTTAAAAAAATGATAAAAATGATAATAACCCTTTTAAAAATGATAAAAATGATAATATCCCTTTAAAAATGATAAAAATGATAATATCTCTTTAAAAAAATGATAAAAATTATAATATCCCTTTAAAAATGATAAAAATGATATCTCTTTAAAAAATGATAAAAATGATAATATCCCTTTAAAAATGATAAAAATGATAATATCTCTTTAAAAATGATAAAAATAATAATATCTCTTTAAAAAATGATAAAAATGATAATATCCTTTTAAAAATGATAAAAATAATAATATCCCTTTAAAAATGATAAAAATGATAATATCTTTTTAAAAAATGATAAAAATGATAATATCCCTTTAAAAATGATAAAAATGATAATATCTCTTTAAAAAAATGATAAAAATGATAATATCCCTTTAAAAATGATAAAAATGATAATATCTCTTTAAAGAAATGATGAAAATGATAATATCCCTTTAAAAATGATAAAAATGATAATATCTCTTTAAAAAAATGATAAAAATGATAATATCCTTTTAAAAATGATAAAAATAATAATATCCCTTTAAAAATGATAAAAATGATAATATCTCTTTAAAAAAATGATAAAAATTATAATATCCCTTTAAAAATGATAAAAATGATAATATCCCTTTAAAAATGATAAAAATGATAATATCTCTTTAAAAAAATGATAAAAATTATAATATCCCTTTAAAAATGATAAAAATGATATCTCTTTAAAAAATGATAAAAATGATAATATCCCTTTAAAAATGATAAAAATGATAATATCTCTTTAAAAATGATAAAAATAATAATATCTCTTTAAAAAATGATAAAAATGATAATATCCTTTTAAAAATTATAAAAATAATAATATCCCTTTAAAAATGATAAAAATGATAATATCTTTTTAAAAAATGATAAAAATGATAATATCCCTTTAAAAATGATAAAAATGATAATATCTCTTTAAAAAAATGATAAAAATGATAATATCTCTTTAAAAATGATAAAAATGATAATATCCCTTTAAAAATGATAAAAATGATAATATCTCTTTAAAAAAATGATAAAAATGATAATAACCCTTTTAAAAATGATAAAAATGATAATATCCCTTTAAAAATGATAAAAATGATAATATCTCTTTAAAAAAATGATAAAAATTATAATATCCCTTTAAAAATGATAAAAATGATATCTCTTTAAAAAATGATAAAAATGATAATATCCCTTTAAAAATGATAAAAATGATAATATCTCTTTAAAAAAATGATAAAAATGATAATATCCCTTTAAAAATGATTAAAATGATAATATCTCTTTAAAAAAATGATAAAAATGATAATATCTCTTTAAAAATGATAAAAATGATAAAAATGATAATATCTCTTAAAAGATGATAAAAATGATAATATCTCTTTAAAAAAATGATAAAAATGATAATATCCCTTTACAAAACAATAAACTTATGAAGAGAAACAAAATAGAATAAAATGAATAAATAAGCGTTAATTTTTTAATGTCTATTTTGAATCGACCATTTTTGAACGAATAAGCAACAGAACAAGTATTGATATTCATGGAGTTAATATGACAAAGCAGCCACAACGATTTAGTGATATCATTCAACGTTTGACTGATATTTAATCTGCATTAATCACTTACGAAAGTGATTAATGGCGTCAAGCATCGTTTTAGTTAATACAGTGTAACCCGGATATAAGAGAAACCCGAATATAAGAGACATTGTCTCTGGTCCAAAATTACAGCCTGTGTTAATGTCTATAAATTAGACCCGGATATTAAGAGAAACCCGGTTATAAGAGAAACCCGGTTATAAGATGTACTTCTTCTTCGGTCCCGTCCTCCCTAATATAAGAGAGTTCGTTTTGAGTGACAGTATGATGTCGTAAATCAGTCAAAAGACGTTGCTAAATTTTCTCACCTCATTGGTGAGTTTTTCTATTACCTATAAACTAGTGTTCTGTGCATAAAAAGCGTTATATGTGGTGTTTCCATACTTTAATAAACAAAATAGACCATACCCGGATATAAGAGGAACCCGGATATAAGAGACTTAGTCCCCTGTCCTGATAGCTCTCTTATATCCGGGTTACACTGTAATATAGTTTGGGTGAGTGAGCCTTATTGAAACAAAATGTTTGTAATAACTAAAAAATGATATTAATATAATAAGGTGATGTAGTTTGCTTGAATCATTGTGTGTAATATGTAACACTAACTATTTGATAAAGAGGTTTCACCTCGAAATATATTATGGAACACGGTTACACACATTAGATCACTGTGTAGAAGTTGTGACTAAACAAATAAGATTTACTAAAAACAATAATCTGCGTTGTGAAGGTTTTCTAAATATTTTATAAAAAAATATTCTCTTTATCTCTGCCATTTCGCCAACGCTCCTAATGTGTGAAATTTTCAAATAACTTTCCACGTACCACGTGATACACACGACTTATAAACATTTCGTCCATAACATCGAGACGAATTCATCCTTACTGCTTGTCTCAGTCGGGGTGGAAAAAAAAAAAAAAAAATGAAGAAAAAAAAGAAAATATGCTTATTCTTCTGAAGATGGTGATTTTATTACCGAAAGCGCTCAAGTTCAAAAAAAAAAAATATATATGTTTTTAAGATAAATAAATAATTTATTTTTAAAAACAATAATCTGCGTTGTGAAGGTTTTCTAAATATTTTATAAAAAAAATATTCTCTTTATCTCTGCCATTTCGCCAACGCTCCTAATGTGTGAAATTTTCAAATAACTTTCCACGTACCACGTGATACACACGACTTATAAACATTTCGTCCATAACATCGAGACGAATTCATCCTTACTGCTTGTCTCAGTCGGGGTGGAAAAAAAAAAAAAAAAAATGAAGAAAAAAAAGAAAATATGCTTATTCTTCTGAAGATGGTGATTTTATTACCGAAAGCGCTCAAGTTCAAAAAAAATATATATATATGTTTTTAAGATAAATAAATAATTTATTTTTAAAAACAATAATCTGCGTTGTGAAGGTTTTCTAAATATTTTATAAAAAAATATTCTCTTTATCTCTGCCATTTCGCCAACGCTCCTAATGTGTGAAATTTTCAAATAACTTTCCACGTACCACGTGATACACACGACTTATAAACATTTCGTCCATAACATCGAGACGAATTCATCCTTACTGCTTGTCTCAGTCGGGGTGGAAAAAAAAAAAAAAAAAATGAAGAAAAAAAAGAAAATATGCTTATTCTTCTGAAGATGGTGATTTTATTACCGAAAGCGCTCAAGTTCAAAAAAAAAATATATATATGTTTTTAAGATAAATAAATAATTTATTTTTAAAAACAATAATCTGCGTTGTGAAGGTTTTCTAAATATTTTATAAAAAAATATTCTCTTTATCTCTGCCATTTCGCCAACGCTCCTAATGTGTGAAATTTTCAAATAACTTTCCACGTACCACGTGATACACACGACTTATAAACATTTCGTCCATAACATCGAGACGAATTCATCCTTACTGCTTGTCTCAGTCGGGGTGGAAAAAAAAAAAAAAAATGAAGAAAAAAAAGAAAATATGCTTATTCTTCTGAAGATGGTGATTTTATTACCGAAAGCGCTCAAGTTCAAAAAAAAAAAATATATATGTTTTTAAGATAAATAAATAATTTATTTTTAAAAACAATAATCTGCGTTGTGAAGGTTTTCTAAATATTTTATAAAAAAATATTCTCTTTATCTCTAAAAAATAATTTTTTTAAAAAATCACTTCGTTTTTGTCCTCTTTCTCAACACCGACATATTTCCATTCCTTGCATTATGATAGCCTTCTATGACTTCTCTATGTGATATTAATATGTTTTTTTTCGGAATGTTTGAACTGAGGGTTGATAATTTGGATCATTCAGATTATTGATGACGCAACAAATAAAGACATTGATTAAAAATCAGTCCTGATCGACAGTCTTCTGGAGATGTAAGGTTCAATCCTCACCACAGACGATAATAACTATGAATAATATAAAAACTAATTAACATTTGATACCCGGTCATGGCCGATGAAATGAGAAAAATCTACCCCCTGGATTAAATAAAGGTTTCAATTCATAATTCTGTATGGGTTCCCGAGGACGAAAAGATGCACTTGAAGAAGGTCCGGAGTTACATCGGCCGAAATGTAGTGAAAATAACAACCAAGATGAGAATAAATAATCCAAATAATAATTGCAATAAAAAGTAATTTCACTCATGATTTTTACAATGGGGAATTAAATCATAAAAGTTTAATATTCATTTAATGTTTTATTTACTCCTCCCCAGGAGTTAGGCACAAGGCCAGTTTTATCTTACTCCCACAAGTAAGATGTGACCCAAGATCGGGTCGAGAAAGTGGGGTTTGAAAAGCCAGCGCTCGAGAGGTGAGCACTCTGGCCATTTAAAAATTGCCTGGGTAGCCCCGTCGGCATTCCCCGGTAGGGGCGCCTCAGACAGTAAGCAATAAACTTACTCCTCCCCAAAGAGGGGAGGCGAAGCCTGGGAGGGTGGACCTCCTAGAACTGCACAGGACAGACTCATAGACCGGCGTAAATCAAGCCCCGAAGGCCAAGACAATACCAGTCCATGGGGTGTAGTATCCATCGGAACAGATACACTTTGATCTCGACCAAAAGGCCGAAACAACTTGTCTTTACTTAAACATGACATGTGCAGAACAGAACATCGTATGGCCATGTTTAGAGAATGGATGAGAGTGCTTGGGTTAATAAATGTAATAGTTGAGGTAGCAGGTTCAGTTCACGGGGGGAGGGGGGGCATGGAAGGAGGTGATAAGGATGGACTTGAGAAATAGAGAGATAAATAAAGACCTGGCCAGAGATAGGTTAGTTTGTTCGTCAATTTCTAAAAGCCGTCCAACGCATGCCAACATGTAATACAGACGTTAAACCTTAGATGATGATGATGAACAATTATGTTGGGGTCTAATCTCTTGCACTTTTTACAGGTTTCACTGACTGAACTTTAATCTTTGATTCCTTCTCATAAAACATTCACAGCAAGAACTCGTGCTACCACAACTGCAAAGCACTTTCCTGGCTTCTTCCATGTGTTTAACATCAAACGGAGTTTCCATGAACAAAGTTTATTTCCAGGAAATTCCCATATGTGGAACGCATTACTATAGGATTGCTTCCCTGCAGACTACAACATGGCTATCTTTAAATCCAATGTCTACAAATACTTGTCATAATCGTCCTCATAATTAATCGAATTTTGTTAATTCCGTTAATCATTTTCAATCCTTTCATAATATTCTTCATCATTCAATCTATCCATCTCATTAACCCTTACAGACCGGCAAAGTCGAGGCCATTTTTGAGGATGACTTGTTCTCTGTCCGTCTGAGGTATAGTCCTGTGCAGTTCTAGGAGGGTCCACATTCCCAGGATTTACCTTCTCACCCTTTGAGAAGGGTGTAGTTTATTGCTAATTATCTGAGGCGCCCCTACCGAGGAATGCTGACGGGGCTGCCCAGGCAAGTTTTGTTTGGCCAGAGTGCTTTTCCTCTAGGGCGCTGGCTTTTCAAATCCCACTTTCCTGACCTTGTGTCTAATCTTCCCACCGTGAGAGGGAGATAAATAAAAACCCTTATTCTCGAGTGGCTTTAATCCTTGGTAAGTGGTGACTCATTAGTATGAAAAAAATTAAATAAAAAAATTAATTTGCTGTCAAAATAAAATATAGAAATATAGAAGTTCTGTGTTACGATGTCTTGATAGTCACAAAACAAAAACGTAGTGCATTAGTATTACGTAAGAAAAGGATTGATCATTTGGATTATTCGGGGTACTGTTCTCATTTTTGATGTTATTCTCACAATGTTTCGGTCGATGTAACCTATAACCATCTTCAGGTGCACCTCATCGAACTAAGGAATCTGCGCGAAACTTTAAACGAAACCCTTTATTTATGAGAGTATCTTGCTCTCGATCCGTCAGCCATGACCGAGTAAAACTCTTAAGTAATTTGAAATTCTATTCTTAGTATCGCCTGCACTGAGGATTGAACCTTCAACCTCCAAAAGACTGTCATTTAGAACTGATTATTACTTAGAACTTCTACACCAAGATGAGAACAGTAGTCCAAATAATCCAAATACATAAGAAAACTTTAACTAGAAATCAAAGTTCCTCAAAATTGAATTTAATAGACTAAGAGTAGTCTGTGAACTACTTTTAGTCTATTAGACCTAAGAACATGATTTTTTTGATGATTAATCCCCTACCTATGTAGATTACCTTTTTTTTCTTCAAAGATCCACGTCAGGTTTGGTCTGCTTTCTTACCTGCTGCTGGTACCCCCCGTTTCATGGTTGGGCTGTCGGCGGCCTTGGCTTGACCAGTGAGGTGAGTGTGTGTGGACCCCCAGCAACACTAAAAACAAAAGCTATCAAAGGGTAGATGAGCTCCATACTGATGGAGACTAGAGAGTGGACCTTAAGTTTACTTTCGCTTCTCCCCTATTTTTTCTTTACTCGTCAATTTCAAAAGCAATGTTTCTGACAAAGGTGGAGAATTGCTGTTTTCTGAGGCGGGTGTTTTTTTTTGAGTGAGTGGTACATGGATATTTCCAATCCTCTCATGGTATTCACCATCATTTAACTAAAAATCTATCCATCTCATTAACCTTTATGCGCGAGTGGTTTTGGCATTGATAAGTGATCATGAGACCCAACCACTTACGCTTGTTTTACCTCTGATTTTAACTATAATTCTATCACACTTTTGTGAAATAGATTCTCAAAATTTTATAAAGTTTGATCGTTTTAAGACCCTTTCAAATATTCCTAAGCCCATAACTTTAGTTATGTAAGTTGTATTATCACATACTATCTTTTCACACATTTTAGTGTATCAATTTTTTGATTGCTTTCAAATATTTCAGGGTCTGATCTCTTGCAGTTATTAAAGATTCCAAGTGTATCTCATAGTTATGAGCCCTTCTTGGGACGGCTATTACAACTAGTAAAGTGTACTCGCCTAGGAAATATAAAAACGAGAAGGAAGAAAGCTGAATAATAAAAATGAAAAAGATTAGTCGAAGATAAACAGTTTATCAAGAAGACTACGTTAGGCCAAAGTGTCTAAAGGTCTTTTTTTTGTGATATAATTCGACTGGAAGTTGAGAGGTTGGCACTGCTGATCCCAATGGTTTTTCTTTTTTTATTTTTTTTTTTATTTTATAGACTTTCATACCAAGTTTAAGTAACAGAAGGAGGAGGAGGAGGAAGAGGAAGGGTAGGAGCGTAACCTTATCATCTGGGACTGAACAGGAAAGTAAAACTAGTCCCCTCCATTAAGTGGGCACTTCCCTAGCAATATTTTTCTCTTCACTTTGCAGAATTTTAGCCTGAAGGAGGAGGACTCTGACGGACGACAACAATGGAAACAAGTAGAAAGAGAGGAAGACAGAGAAATTGAATATTATACTCTAGCTCTCTTGTTAAAAAAAAAAATGAAGGGTGCGTTTTACGATTCATTGTAGAATAATAGCAGAAGCTAAACTCGAAAATGGAAAATATAAGAACATTGTTTTCCAATTTGAGTAAAAAACATATATAAATTCTAGTATAATAAATGAATCACTGAGCTGATGTTTTTTTTAACGGAATAGAATCAATAGGTCGTGTAAATTATCAGCAAAAGAAACTAAAATGTTACGTATAAAAAAAAAGCGCGAGAGTAGAACCGTTTTTTTCTTTAATAAAATAGAATAATCAGCATATTTTAAACCAAAAACAAAAACTCTATTGAAAAGACATTATAAAGTCAGTCCAGATAAAGAACGAAAAGAATACCCGTCCCAGGACAGGTAAAATTAATTCCACGAACAGAACAGTTTTGCACCACTTTTATGCCCCCTTACGAAGATTAAAATCGAGATATGATGATACTAAACCTTATGTCTAGAACCCTTATTTCAATTTTTACTAAAATTCATTGCATGATTATGATTCTGAAACATGTCTAAAATGTAAGTCTCAAGCTTACAGAGTCTTAAGAAGAAATTGAAATTCAAGGAATCTTGCTTAATTAATGACTAAGATTCAAATATTTTAAAAAATATTTTCACCAATATAAAATTTCATTAGTATTTAACAATGATACATATACTTTCATTTAGATAAATGTCCAATTCCGTTCCAGGAAGGGCTCATAATAATGATATGCACTCGGAACCTTTAATAACTGCAAAAGATCCGCCTCAAAATATTTTCAAGAAATCAAATACATTTTTATACAGTAAAAAGTGTGTGAAAAAAGAGATTACAGTTATCGCCATGGAAATGTTTTTAAGGGTTTTAAAATTATCAAAATGTTATAAATTTTGAGAATCTATTTCATTTTGTGCAATAGAATTATAAGTTAGAATTTAATGCAAATTTGAAATATTTGAATTTTCAAATGGGAGGCTGTGCCCATATTATGCTCCCTTAAAAAGTCTTTAAAATACTTCAAAGAAACTAACATTTGGGAAATATTTATTAATTGATGTCTAATACCTTTTGTTAAGATTTCACAAAAATCAGTGGTATCCGAATTTTCACAAAAGGCTCCACTTCCTTTTTGCCCCCTTTGCATATAAAACTAAATTAAACTAAATATAGTCCACATCACGCCCCCTTACGCCTAGCAGCTGTGTTTCAAAATTCATAACCATCCGTTAATTAGTTTGGGAGTGAATCCCATGTATAGAAATAGATAAACATATACACATACCTAACTTTATATAAATGGAGATGATAAATATCTAAAACCAAAAAGGTGACATTTAAATGTTGAACAGATATTTTTTGTTGTTTTTTTCTTTCACTTTTTAATTTATCTTACTCGAGTTCTGGTAGATATATTTATAAAAGGTTAAAACATCACCAATAACATTAAATCGAAAGTATATTTTACTGTAAGGAACAGAAATAACGAAATAATGAAAATACCACCGACCCACCCGACTAGCAGCAAAATATCCCCCTTTCACTGTAGAGGTCCCTAAATGCTGGAACATTTTTACTCTAATCGCTTTTTGCCTTTGAAATTCCCTCCCTGTTCCTTGTTTCCCCGACCGTACTAACGTGCAAAAATGTAAATATAATGTGAACAAACATCTTGCTGCCCAACTCCCCATCCAGGGTGCCCTCCTATAAATCTAGCCGCTATCACAGTAGGGGCTACTGTGATAGCGGCTAGATTTATAGGAGGGCACCCTGGATGGGGAGTTGGGCAGCAAGATGTTTGTTCACATTATATTTACATTTTTGCACGTTTTTACGCTTCAGTGGCAATGTGCCCCCTTGTTTAAGATGAACAAAAGTAATAAAAGTAAAATAAAATAAAAATTGTTATACAGTTGGAACACAAACCTTTTAAGACACTATAACTTCTTTGCGTTTTCTGTTACATAAAGGGCAGTCATGTGTGTATGTATGTCTGTGTGTACGTGTGTATGTATGTATGTATGTGTCTATGTCTGTATGTACGTGTGTATGTATGTCATGCTAAAAGTCGAAACCTACAAAACAAACACCCACAAAGTTGGTATATTCTTGATCGGCATTCCCCTGGTTGAATAATATCTAAGACAAATTTAAAATATTCATTCTTGGGGGTCAACTGGGCGACTGAAATAGGGGTGGGATAAA
The DNA here is from genome assembly GCA_963556195.1 of Sepiola atlantica. Classification (NCBI taxonomy): domain Eukaryota; kingdom Metazoa; phylum Mollusca; class Cephalopoda; order Sepiida; family Sepiolidae; genus Sepiola; species Sepiola atlantica. The sequence goes on along the minus strand of OY744537.1, from coordinate 89,059,511 downwards.
AGAATATGGAAAAACGGGGAAAGGGTAAAGAGAGAAAGATAGAGAGACGGATTGAGAAAGTTTTTATATAAAGATGTTACACTTTTTAGCCTCTTCTATTTTGTTTTTTTTATGGCACCGGGCAACGCCGGGTAGACTTGCTAGTAACATATAAGTTTATTACAATAGTTATTTGTAGCAGTAAAATTTAATTCATCAAATTCAAGAATTCCAATTTTAAAAAAGTATGTGTCATAGTAAAATACGAATAACAAAATATTATATATATATATATATATATATATATATATATATATATATATATATATATATATATATTTATTAATATTAAATAAAGTGTTACAACAACATCCGGACCAAGGTTTCAGATCCGAGAAAATCGGACCTTCATCAGCGGAGTCGTATAGCTTAATGAGTGAGAACAACCGCCAGGAATTTCAAAATATTGCCCGTTGGAAAGATGGAACACTTTCAGATTTAAAATTGTCACGTGCGTGGAATATACGTGGTCAGTTATGGAAAAGTTTCAGATCAAAACAACAGCGACGCTGTACATCGAAAAAGCAAGAAATTAAAAGGGAAATTAAATAAATATATTAAATAAATTAATTAATAAATATCATGCTCTTATTAATTATCTAGTTAATTTTACTTTTACATTAATAATTGAGCACTCTGCTGGGAAAGTCTCCCAATTAAGAAATACGGTATATATATATATATATATATATATATATATATATATATATATATATATATATATATATATAATAAACATAATTTTATTACAGAATATACCTTGCATTGAACAATCGAAGTTTGAAATAAATCTGGACGTTCGTACATGTTTATCACTCTTCGTTCATCTATCTTTATAATTGCTCTATCTCGTATATTGAGCTTAAACCATTTCACTATAGGTTCTATTTACTAAAAGTTTACTTTTAGTTTCATATTTGATTATATATATATATATATATATATATATATATATATATAGAGAGAGAGAGAGAGAGAGAGAGAGAGAGAGAAGAGAGAGAGAGATAGAAGAAAAAAGAGTGATAAATATGCGACGATTGTCCAAATTTTTTTCTTCTATCTCTACAATTGCTCTATCTCGTATATTGAGCTAATCCTCTTCACAATAGGTTCCATCTACTAAAAGTTTTCACTTTGGTTTATATTTGATCCTATATATATATATATATATATATATATATGCAGGGTGTTTGGAAAATCGAATGCATAACTTTAGGATTATGTTCTATATGTTTAAAGAGCCTCTTTGTGAGGAGGTTCCTTTTGTAATAGAACTCCATTACTAATCTAATTTCCTTTGTGGTCCATTTCCTCCTCTATGTGGTCTTTGGTTTGTGCTGATCATATTTATTTACCTGTATTTGGTCTGTTGTGTTATGTTACCTGAAATAAGTAGGGCTAACATTCGTAAGATGCCAACCAGATTCCCTGTGTTGGCTATCAAAAAAACAAAAAAACACCGATCATGACGCTCAGATTTTTTTTCAAGGTTTTGTTGATGTATGTGGCAACACCAGGCCCAGGCTTATTCTATCTGTGATCCTGTCACATAAATAGTGTTTATCTATCTCATATGTAGAAATAACAGCGCACTATCACACACGTTGTACATGATAGATGTTTACAATAAAGAATGTTGATCAGTATTTGTTTCAATGGCCGATAACTTGGAAACCAAGAATTTCCGGACCAATATAAACATATAATATCGAAATTATGCCATCGCTTTTCCAAACCCCCTGTATTTATAGGACACACTAGTGAGATATCAGCCTCCTTTACACCTTAATTCCAAACCTTATAAATAGCTTGAACAGAATCTTAAAATGAGTGAATATAATTTTTTTTAAATTAATTGGATTTTTATTTTTTTTTAATAATTGCAAATTATTTTATTCACATTTCATTATTGAATTTTTGGCACAATGCAATTCTTAAAATAGTTGAATAAAAAAAATATCCACAATAGATTTAATAAGTTTTTGTTTTTTTGACTATGAAGTCACCACTTATCAAGACCCAAAGGTCACTCGAGGATAGGGTTAATGAGTTTGTCAGGTGGATGGTGAGACAACACCGTGATGATTGGTAACGATGGTTGAAATTGGTCAGAATTTGATTATTTAAGAGGACGGCTATACAAGAATTTAGTTTCATTGGACTTAAAAACGACCATGTTGTAGTCGGCTGGGAAGCAGCTTCATGCTATTGTATTCCAGGGAAGAAACTTTGCTCATGGAAGTTTCGTTTAGTTTTAGGTATACAGAGGAAGAAAGGGAAATTATTGAAAGTGGTTGTAGATAGACGAGTTTTTGTTGCGAATGTTTTACAGTGGGAGGGGAGACCATAGATTGGAGTTCAGTCGAGCACCTACCATGACAATAACGATAGAGCAGAGAAAGACTAGCAACGTCTTTTCTGTGAGAAAAAAGCTGCAGGGAAGAGAAGAGGACATCCCCACTAGATTTCAAAGTCAGTTTTGTACTCTGTCAAGGCAGGAAATGATTCACCTCCCCAGATGTGGCAACAGTACTCCATCTTAGAACGTATTTCACTTTTATACGGGTAGAGAAATGCGTCACAAGTGAGATACCTTCTGGAGCAGTAGAATGATGTAAGTCTTCTCTTTCAAGTCTGAGGTGAAGGTCAGTCCCAGATGTTTATCAAAGCTTAAAACGGAAATAATCCCAAATCTCATGCACAGATGAACTCCCTAACCTAGGCTAAGATCAAAGTGTAGTATCTGTTCCGATGGATACTGCACGCCTGTCCTGTGCAGTTCTAGGAGGTCCACCCTCCCAGGCTTCGCCTCCCCTCTTTGGGGAGGAGTAAGTTTATTGCTTACTGTCTGAGGCGCCCCTACCGGGGAATGCCGACGGGGCTGCCCAGGCAATTTTTAAATGGCCAGAGTGCTCACCTCTCGAGCGCTGGCTTTTAACCCCACTTGCTCGACCCGATCTTGGGTCACATCTTACTTGTGGGAGTAAGATAAAACTGGCCTTGTGCCTAACTCCTGGAGAGGAGTAAATAAAACTCTTAATATAATTTTACTTCTGTGATATCATCTTTTTTATATACTGCTTATGCATATGTGATATCAGTCAAGTTAACTAATTTGCATATTGGTTTTGGAAAAGGACATTTTATTAATTAACAATTCTTTGTTATTGTTTTCTAATTCAATGATTGTTTTGATTCAGTATAACAAATAGTTTTGCTTTTGAAATGTTGTTTTATTTCCGGGACAAATATTTAGCATTTGTGTTCAAATGCTCCTTTCTTTAGAGGGATCGCCGACTTGATTCTCAGCAAGTTGCCATCTATTTCTTAATTGCAAGCGAAAAGGCAAATTCATTTCTTCTTTCTTTTCCTTTCTTTACGGTCAAATTTAAAAGATAAATAAATTTGTATCGAAATTACCAAACTGTTTACGTCTATCTATCTATATGAATCTACATGATAAAGATATTTGTTTCGTGTTTACAACAAAGTTATGAATTAAATGTTTATTTTTAACTAATGTTTCAAGTATTTCAGCCAGTTATGATATAAACTCTTTCTCTAAAACCAGCATAACTCTTACTACAAACCGTCAATCCAAACAAGTAAATAGCACACCAACGCCATTAATGATACCATCGCTGTAACAACAGCACAGCATAACAATGGTATCACTAATGGTATTGGTGTACATAACTAGTGATTATCGCTTCATGTGGTATCATTAGTGAGAAAAAAAAAGGCTAATTAAATGTGGGCAGTTGCTTTCACGATTTTTTTTTTTTATGTCAGCAAGTGACACAAAACGTGTGACTAACGTGAAAGGAAAGAAGAATATGTGAAATGAACTGAAACCATGGCCATCCCTACTACAGGCCAGGCAATCGTGCAACTGGGGTCTTTTACTGGGGGCCATGTGAATTTTCTTAAATATTCGATATAGAAGTTGCAAACTATATCATCAACTGGTGCGGATCCTTTTTTCTTTTTAACCACAATATACAAGTAATGATCTTTTGACATAAGTACAAAATCTCTAAAAAAAATCCAACATTGAAATAAAAATTCTTCATTGAAATATGCATTTACCTTTGTTTATTCAAAATTACCTGTCTCTTCATTTATAGGAATTTGTCAATTGTAAAATTTATCAATTAGCTCATTGTGGTTCTTATTATTTGGTACGTAAAACACATAAAAACATCAAACTAATCTCACAGAGGAATTTTACCTTTGTTTGCAACTTTTATATCGAATATTTAAGAAAATTCACATGGCCCCAGTAAAAGACCCCAGTTGCACGATTGCCTGGCCTGTAGTAGGGAGGGCCATGACTGAAACAGAACTTTTGGTTCTTTAAGATCGTACAACAATCTGAAGCTGACCCAAAGAGATTTGGAGTTCTTCTGAAACAGAACTTTTCGTTCTTTAAGATCGTACAACAATCTGAAGCTGACCCAAAGAGATTTGGAGTTCTTCTGAAACAGAACTTTTCGTTCTTTAAGATCGTACAACAATCTGAAGCTGACCCAAAGAGATTTGGAGTTCTTCTGAAACAGAACTTTTCGTTCTTTAAGATCGTACAACAATCTGAAGCTGACCCAAAGAGATTTGGAGTTCTTGAGTATTTGCCTTTGACATAAACGGTTCTTCAGAGAGAACATCACTAGAATAATAAGTAAGAGTAGAGTTTGGAGTCAAAGCAAATGCAAGTAGCAATACACTCATCTAAACGTTTCATCGTTATTTCTGTTGTTTTTATTTATTCATTTCTTTTATTTACCAACTAGAAAAATACCCGTCCCAGGACGGATAAAATGAATTCTCCGAACAGTTTTACAACACTTTTATGTCCCCCTTACGAAGATTAAGATCAAAATATAATGATACTAAACCGTATGTCTAGAATCCTTATTTTAATTTTGATCTAAATCCATTACTGTATTTTGATTATAGAAAATGCCTAAAATTTAATGATGGGGTTTTAAGAAGAAAATCAAATTCAGGGAATCTTGCTTAATTAGTGTCTAATGACTATGGATAAAATTCAATGCAAATTTGAAATATTTGAATTTTCAATGAATTGAATTTTTATGCCCCCTAAAACCCTTTAAAATACTCCAAAGAAACTGAAATTTGAGGAATATTTTTTAATTGATGTTATTGTTAAAATTTCATAAAAATCGGAGGTATGTGAATTTTAAAGAAATCGCTTCTACCCTTCTTTGTCCCTTCTGCATAAAACTATACTAAACAAAATATAGCCCACGTTACCAACTCTTAGGTCTAGCAGCTATATTTCAAAATTCATTATGATCCGTTAATTAGTTTAGGAGTTAATCCTGTACATACAAGTATATAAACATATGCACATACCTAATTTTATATAAATAGAGATGAGTCACCACTTATCAAGGCTAAAAGCTATTTAAGGATAAGCGTTAATGAAATTGGTAGAATGTCAGTTGAATTATGAAGAATATTATGAGTAGATTGAAAATAATGAATAGAATGGACAAATTTTGATTACTTATGATGACGGTTTAGGACAAGTATTTGTTGACATCAGATTTAAAGACGACCATGTTGTAGCCTGCAAGGCAGCAATCCCGTTGTAATGTGTTCCACAGATGAGAAATCCTTGGAAAGAAACTCTATCCATGGAAATTCCGTTTGATGGAGGACGAAAGAAAAGTTCTTTGAAGTTGTGGTAGAAGGCGAGTTCTAATTGTGAGTGTCTTACAAGGAGGAACCAGAGATTGGGGCTCAGCCGAGCACCTTCCATGAAAATATAAATAGAGGAGAGAAAGACTAGCAACGTCTCTTCTGTAGGAAAGAGGCTATAGAGAACAGAAGTAATCATCTCTGCTAAATAGCGAAGTCGATTTTGTACTCTGTCAAGACAAGAAAGAGTCCTCTGAGCGGCACCTCCCCAGATGTGGCAGCAGTACTCCATCTTAGTACGTATTTGACTCTTATATAGGTAGAAGATTGCATCAAGAGTCAGATATTTTCTGAAGCCATACGTTGATACAACATATTTTTTTATCTCCGGAACATTCTGTAGTGTTCTTTTTTTTTTGTTGCTATTCTTTAAGAAATGCTTTTTTTGTTGCTATTCTTTAAGAAATGCTTTTTTGTTGCTATTCTTTAAGAAATGCTTTTTTGTTGCTATTCTTTAAGAAATGCTTTTTTTGTTGCTATTCTTTAAGAAATGCTTTTTTGTTGCTATTCTTTAAGAAATGCTTTTTTGTTGCTATTCTTTAAGAAATGCTTTTTTTGTTGCTATTCTTTAAGAAATGCTTTTTTTTGTTGCTATTCTTTAAGAAATGCTTTTTTGTTGCTATTCTTTAAGAAATGCTTTTTTTCGTTGCTATTCTTTAAGAAATGCTTTTTTTTGTTGCTATTCTTTAAGAAATGCTTTTTTTTGTTGCTATTCTTTAAGAAATGCTTTTTTTTGTTGCTATTCTTTAAGAAATGCTTTTTTGTTGCTATTCTTTAAGAAATGCTTTTTTTTGTTGCTATTCTTTAAGAAATGCTTTTTTTGTTGCTATTCTTTAAGAAATGCTTTTTTGTTGCTATTCTTTAAGAAATGCTTTTTTTGTTGCTATTCTTTAAGAAATGCTTTTTTTTGTTGCTATTCTTTAAGAAATGCTTTTTTTTGTTGCTATTCTTTAAGAAATGCTTTTTTTTGTTGCTATTCTTTAAGAAATGCTTTTTTGTTGCTATTCTTTAAGAAATGCTTTTTTTAATTGCTATTCTTTAAGAAATGCTTTTTTTTGTTGCTATTCTTTAAGAAATGCTTTTTTTTGTTGCTATTCTTTAAGAAATGCTTTTTTTTGTTGCTATTCTTTAAGAAATGCTTTTTTTTGTTGCTATTCTTTAAGAAATGCTTTTTTTTGTTGCTATTCTTTAAGAAATGCTTTTTTGTTGCTATTCTTTAAGAAATGCTTTTTTTGTTGCTATTCTTTAAGAAATGCTTTTTTTTGTTGCTATTCTTTAAGAAATGTTTTTTTGTTGCTATTCTTTAAGAAATGCTTTTTTTTTGTTGCTATTCTTTAAGAAATGCTTTTTTTGTTGCTATTCTTTAAGAAATGCTTTTTTTGTTGCTATTCTTTAAGAAATGCTTTTTTGTTGCTATTCTTTAAGAAATGCTTTTTTTGTTGCTATTCTTTAAGAAATGCTTTTTTTTGTTGCTATTCTTTAAGAAATGCTTTTTTTTGTTGCTATTCTTTAAGAAATGCTTTTTTGTTGCTATTCTTTAAGAAATGCTTTTTTTTGTTGCTATTCTTTAGAACATGCTTTTTTGTTGCTATTCTTTAAGAAATGCTTTTTTTGTTGCTATTCTTTAAGAAATGCTTTTTTTGTTGCTATTCTTTAAGAAATGCTTTTTTTTGTTGCTATTCTTTAAGAAATGCTTTTTTTGTTGCTATTCTTTAAGAAATGCTTTTTTTAGTTGCTATTCTTTAAGAAATGCTTTTTTTTGTTGCTATTCTTTAAGAAATGCTTTTTTGTTGCTATTCTTTAAGAAATGCTTTTTTTAATTGCTATTCTTTAAGAAATGCTTTTTTTTGTTGCTATTCTTTAAGAAATGCTTTTTTTTGTTGCTATTCTTTAAGAAATGCTTTTTTTGTTGCTATTCTTTAAGAAATGCTTTTTTTTGTTGCTATTCTTTAAGAAATGCTTTTTTTTGTTGCTATTCTTTAAGAAATGCTTTTTTGTTGCTATTCTTTAAGAAATGCTTTTTTTGTTGCTATTCTTTAAGAAATGCTTTTTTTTGTTGCTATTCTTTAAGAAATGTTTTTTTGTTGCTATTCTTTAAGAAATGCTTTTTTTTGTTGCTATTCTTTAAGAAATGCTTTTTTTGTTGCTATTCTTTAAGAAATGCTTTTTTTGTTGCTATTCTTTAAGAAATGCTTTTTTGTTGCTATTCTTTAAGAAATGCTTTTTTTGTTGCTATTCTTTAAGAAATGCTTTTTTTTGTTGCTATTCTTTAAGAAATGCTTTTTTTTGTTGCTATTCTTTAAGAAATGCTTTTTTTTGTTGCTATTCTTTAAGAAATGCTTTTTTGTTGCTATTCTTTAAGAAATGCTTTTTTTAATTGCTATTCTTTAAGAAATGCTTTTTTTTGTTGCTATTCTTTAAGAAATGCTTTTTTTGTTGCTATTCTTTAAGAAATGCTTTTTTTTGTTGCTATTCTTTAAGAAATGCTTTTTTTGTTGCTATTCTTTAAGAAATGCTTTTTTTTGTTGCTATTCTTTAAGAAATGCTTTTTTTGTTGCTATTCTTTAAGAAATGCTTTTTTGTTGCTATTCTTTAAGAAATGCTTTTTTTTGTTGCTATTCTTTAAGAAATGTTTTTTTGTTGCTATTCTTTAAGAAATGCTTTTTTTTGTTGCTATTCTTTAAGAAATGCTTTTTTTGTTGCTATTCTTTAAGAAATGCTTTTTTTGTTGCTATTCTTTAAGAAATGCTTTTTTTTGTTGCTATTCTTTAAGAAATGCTTTTTTGTTGCTATTCTTTAAGAAATGCTTTTTTTTGTTGCTATTCTTTAAGAAATGCTTTTTTTTGTTGCTATTCTTTAAGAAATGCTTTTTTGTTGCTATTCTTTAAGAAATGCTTTTTTTTGTTGCTATTCTTTAGAACATGCTTTTTTGTTGCTATTCTTTAAGAAATGCTTTTTTTGTTGCTATTCTTTAAGAAATGCTTTTTTTGTTGCTATTCTTTAAGAAATGCTTTTTTTTGTTGCTATTCTTTAAGAAATGCTTTTTTTGTTGCTATTCTTTAAGAAATGTTTTTTTTTGTTGCTATTCTTTAAGAAATGCTTTTTTTTTGTTGCTATTCTTTAAGAAATGCTTTTTTGTTGCTATTCTTTAAGAAATGCTTTTTTTTGTTGCTATTCTTTAAGAAATGTTCATCTAAAATGAAAAAAGTAGATATAGGTTTAGTTTGGTTTGTCTTTTTATGGCAACTAAATCTTTTAGGGGTTATTTAATGTCGAAGAACAATATCTGTTGTAAATGTTTCATTTTATACGATTAATTCAACACAAGTCACTATTTTATCCATTGCTGGGAAAAAATTGCAGCTGATATCTTTTTCAACAGTATTACTGCGTAAGTTATCGCATAGATCAACCAATGTCATAGTCTTTAGTCTGGTGATACCAGATCAGGCTGCCCTGTGGCTCCCTGAGACGAAATTCACCTACATTGACGTTTTTTTTTTTTGTTTTTTTTTTTGTTTGTAAAACTTAATTATATTCTACAAAACCAAAAACAAAAACAACAGCCCCTCTCCCTTTCTCCCTCCCCTCTTTTATTTTTATTTTTCCTACCCTACTCCCGGTCCTGGATATGACCTTAAACTACATCCGATGGTGAGATCCGGCTTACGGACTTTGGGGAATGTGGAGCCTCCTCTTAATTACCATTGCTCTCAGGTCCACCCTGACCCGGAGTGGTAGTACCTGTTAGGGTCCCAACTATGGGTTAAATAGAAACAGATATTAAAAGGGGAAAGAAACAAAAAAGAGAAGAAAATAAGACCAGATTCGGCATTAAATAACCCAAAAAGGGTTGATATGCCGTAAAACAAAACTACCAAACTACCAAACCATAGTCTTTAGCATCATCCATTATGTAATTCTGATATTATTCCATAAAAAAACAACTAGAGAATATACATTTTCATGTTACTCATTAGACTTAATTGAACAATTTGGATTAACTATTTTAGAAAACAAATTTATTTGTGTCGAAATATGCATTGAAATCTGAAAACATTATGAAATACTAGCTGTCCCTACCCGGCGTTGCCCGGTAGTGTGTTTACTTGCAATTTAGCTATGCTTTTCTTTCTTTTTTTAACTATGCTGTTGCTTTTTTCCAAAATATTACTTTTGCATGAACGAATACAGAGGTACGTCCATTTTTTATGATGACGGCCATTTAAAAATAATTCCAACCCGGTGAACGTATTTTCGAGAAAGAATTAAATCAAATTACATTTTATTCTACCAAACAATATACTTCAACGATGATCAAGAAAAACTGACGAATCAGAATTGAATATTGATTTTGTCGGAAGAAATCTATCGATAACAAAGAAACGATAAACCGACTGACTTTGCTTTATATATAAGATTTACCTGTCTCACAGTCCAGAAAAAAAACATATCTATCTATTGAAAATTTATGGTCTTTTTTGGAGTTTTTCTGTTCGTACGCATATAGAAATGTGTGATTGGTTGACAAAAAGGAATAGGCAGAGTATACGTTATTAAGGCAGTAGTGTTTATGATGTCAATGCCCGAGTTCGAATCTCACGTAAGTCTAATGCATTTATTTATAAAACTGGATACGTGTTTGATAAATATAAAGAAATAAACATAGCGTAATAACATTAAAAAAAAACATTACATAAATATTTTCGTTCACTTTTTCTTGATAATCCGCAAAAAGACATAAAAGGTATTCAGCATTCGTTCAAAGCAAATTAGTTTTACTTAAAAATATCATTCATTTCTAACGATTTTTTGTCAATAAAAACAAGACGTAAATACAGTTATCCTAGTTACTTACTCTCTCGAGCAAATACAAAGTAGCGTATTTTTTTGCAGAAAATTTCACAAATATTTGTCTTCATAGTAGTGTAAAGCGGTAGAAGCTAAATAAAGATGGAAATTGACATACCCAGCTACTGTACCAACTCTGTTCAAGGAGCAGGTATAAACTAGTATATCATAATAATAATAATAATAATAAACAAGCGAAATATTAACTAAAATCCTTGAATGCAGAAACCAACCAACATAACCAATGAACGCTAACCTGACACAGATAATTTTAAAAAGAAAAAGAACAAAACATATAGAATCAACATCATACGAGTTCAAGGGAAGTGAAAACTGCCAGAAATCCTATAAACTGCCCCCCCACACACACACACACACATACATACAAAATAAATTCACAGACATACACACATGCATGTGATGACACCAGCTTCGGCTGGTACCACACAAAACCGTCATGAAGGATCAAAGAGGATGGAAAGACCAAGGAGGGAGAGCACCAACCAGACCTCCACTGGAAGGGTACAGAGAGTACTGGAACTTTGGGAAGGCTTATTGCCACTCAAATTCCAAAGAAGGCCGATGACTGTTACTAGCGAGTAATCAATGGTAAACAGCTGTTGAGATGATGCAAAATGGTTTTGCTGAAAATATGGGGAGACTTGTTGTCATTAAGACTCCAGGGAACATCACTTGTTATTACCAATGATAATAATGACAAGGGTCAGTGTTTTAAATATGAAATCTTCTAAATGGTTGAAAGTAAAAAAAGATAATTCAGTAATGGTGTGAATATTAATTCTAATTGTTACTGGGAATCTTAAATTAACCTCAGGCTCAGAAGGAGAAGAAGACAAAAAAATGAATAAAAGATTTGTAAGAGTTCAATATTTTAATACATAAATAATGGATGAGAAAATTTGATATAAAATTCCAAGTGGAAACAGAAGGGAAAAAACTCATGAGAAAATATGGAGAGAAGCAAAAGAAAGGAGTTTCAAGAAAAATCTCAACTGAACAACGACAAAAGAAGATCCGATTAATTGGTTCGGTTCTTATCTGGAAGCATTTCTCTTCGGAATTGAATGAAACTTGTCTGTAGTTGAACGTGGACGTCTTTGCTTCCTTTCTATAGGAGATGCTTACTTTCTCTGAAAATTACAATTGTGAATTGAGACAAACCCAGGGCGATAAGAGCTAAACAAAAAATGGCTGATGGCTTGTAAAAATAAGATAAATAAAAGAATATGATGGATTAATTAACAAAATAAAAGGAAATCATTGAAAGATAAGTAAAAAAAAAAACAACGCAATTATCGCCAGATGAGTTTGTTTTAGAACTCAAGTGATGGAATCTCTTTTGTTGCGAGTAACAAAGTTTTTGGGGTTTTTTTTCTTCTCAAATTTTTCATAGAATGGATTCAAAGAAAATGTGTTATTTAGTTAGCATTTTTATCATATACACACATACACTAGGGCAGCTCCTCCAAAAAAATTTGCAGAAGTAAATTAACCTTTAACAGATTGTAGGGGGCTGGGATAGAATGGTCAATGGGGTAAGATGGTTATTCTGTACCACAACAGTCCCTATCACATAATTGTTGGGAGGAGGGACACACAATTAACACTTTTTGACAGGGTGACTCCAATAATAAAACCATGAAATCGCTAATAAATTTCACAATACTTTCTACAATCTAACCATATTTGGTCCAAATAAACTTCAGGTTATGCCTGACTTGTCCACCAAGTTTCAGTCATAAATATCAAACAGCTTTTTTATCGCTGTTCAAAGATATGCTTCAAATGTACACCTTTGTGTTGATCAATACTCAGTGCTATCTACACTGAGACCAGCGATAATAGCTTTCTAATAAAAATTAAATTTATTCATCATTCTGTTAACCAATTTCAGCAATTGTTTTATGGAGATTCTGGCACATCGATAACATTATTTGATTGATTTATATATTGTTGTGAATAGTTTGTACAGTCATTAACGTTTTTTTCTTATTTGGGGGTGGCCAGAGATAATAGCTTTTTTTTACTTCTAAACAACAATGGGACGTTTAAAATCACTAACTGAGGAGAAAAAGAAATTATGATAAAGGAAACTGCTAAAGGCCCTGATGTAATTGTCCGAAAAATAATTCGTCATATGGATACTATAAAAAGATTTCTGAAAGACCCTTGTCTAAGAAACAAACGATCAGATGCTGGAATATACAAGACTGTCACCTACTAGGATTTGAGGAATATTGGTCGTTAACTCTGTAAAAACCTGGGCAATCAAGAAAATCAATCTTCACAGCAGTTGACGTACCCAAATCAACAAGGAATGCAATTCTTCAAACAATGGCTTCTATGAAAGTTCCACTTACAAAGCCTCCTTTTACACCAAAACACAAAAATTTGAGAATGGAATGGCCAAAGAAATATATGAAGATGGATAGGAGTAAAGTTCTTTTCACTGATAAGACCCGGGCGACACTTGATGGTTTGGCAAAAAGGATAGGCTTATTCTGGAAATGAGAGTCACCATTGTTTGATACGACAACAAAAGGGTGGAGGAGTGATGATATGGGCGGGTATCATTGGAGATAGACTTGTTGGTCCTTTAAGAGTTCCTGAAAGAATAAAAATTATGTCTGCTGCCTATTGAGAGAATCTCTGGTACCTTGGCTAGATAACATACATCCTGCTTTACTAAGGGATTTTGTTTTTATGTACGACAATGCTCCTTCTCACTCTGCCCATTCCAAACAAGTATTCTTAGCATCTTTAGGCATCAAAGATACAAAGTTGATGATCTGGCCGCCATGCTGCCTCAGATTTAAACCCAATAGAAAACTTTTAGTCTATCATCAAACGAGATGCCAATAGATGTTAATTTTCCTCTACAACGGACATATGGGAAGCCATTAATGCTTCAGCAAGAGCAGTGCTACACACCATTATTAAAAAAATTGACTGATTTAGTTAATGCAAGACATTTTGAAGTTATAAAGGTCCATGGTGTTTATGTAGGTAAAGAATATATTTGTTAATTATATGTATTAAACTATATATTATTATATATTTAATTATATCAATTAATTGTTAAAAATAACTCTCATTCATCTGTATTTATTTATGCCTTGCTTTCACTAATAAACATATATTTTGGTTGTTTTAATTGAAAAGCTATGACCATTGGTCAGTAAACTTTCAGTGATTTTAACAAATATGTTATTTTGCAAATACTAGCAATGAGTTTTTGATTATTTCTAGCAATGAGTTTTTGATTATTTCTATCAATGAGTTTTTGATTATTTCTAGCAATGAGTTTTTGATTATTTCTATCAATGAGTTTTGATTATTTCTAGCAATAAGTTTTGATTATTTCTAGCAATGAGTTTTTGATTATTTCTAGCAATGAGTTTTTGATTATTTCTAGCAATGAGTTTTTGATTATTTCTATCAATGAGTTTTTGATTATTTCTAGCAATAAGTTTTGATTATTTCTAGCAATGAGTTTTTGATTATTTCTAGCAATGAGTTTTTGATTATTTCTAGCAATGAGTTGTTGATTATTTCTAGCAACACTTTTATAACAGTGTGTTAGATTACCTGTGAACAAGTTTCCGAAATTGAGTCATGGATAATTAAGAAATACCTATTTTTGTAAAAACGCTATGATCGCAATGTAGTAGGCGTTAAGAAGTTTTGGGCAGCCTTCAGTAGACACGGAGGTGTTGCAAGAGATGAACAGTGGTTTCAAGAGGATTCAACTTCCCACATTTCAAATGCTTGTTTGAATGGCTGCAGGGACACTTTGGTGATCGTTTCATGAGTAGGAGGTGTTATCCTAAATGGGCTTCACACTTACTAAAAGATAATGTCTATCAAAACAATCCCCAGACTATTTCTGAACTGATGGGGGCCATCACAGCCAAAACCAGGGCAGTGCCAAGAGAGGGGTGTGACGTCAGAGACATTTGAGGGGGGGGGGCACCATGTATTTTGGAACAAATCTTGATATATAAAATATGTTATTCTTAACTTTTTACCATTATTAAAAAAAACAAAATTGTTTAATTAAAATTTTCCAATTCTTCAATATTATTGATATCCGGACAAAAATATAATCTATAAATCTAAACATTTTAAAAAAATCAATAATTATATTATCAAAATGCCCTGAGAGAAAAAATAAATTTATATAGGATTTAATACTTTTTAAAATGTCACACATTTTTGAATTTATTATCAAAATATTAGAATTTTTCTACCAAATATTGAAAAAAAAAATCATTCGTCCTTTTAGTCCATTTTAAATTGTTTTGTTTTTTTATTATGCTTCCTCAAGTGATGGAAATGTTGAATTCTGCATCGATACATTCGATGTATGCGAATTCGTGCTTTGTGCCTGTATCTGAAAATGTCATCCATGGGATTGTTAACAAAATTCACAATCCTTTCTGTAATTCTTCGATATTTGATGCAAATAAATTTCAGTCTATGCTTGACTTGTCAACTAAGTTTCACTGATGAATTTCGAACTGTCTTTGTTCTATTGCCATTCAATGATATAGGGGGACACTTTTGTGATCGTCTCATCAGTAGGACGTGTGATCCTGAATGAGCTCCAAACTCCCCGAACCTTAATCCCCGAGATTTTTATCTGTAGGGTTATAGCAAAGATAATGTTTATCAAAACAACCCAAAGACTAGTCATAAACTGAAGAGGACTAGCAGAGACAAAATCAAAGAAATGCCAAGAGAGGAGTGTGACGTCAGAGTTATTTTCAATCTTGCATATCCAAGTGTGCTTATGCTATAAAACAAAGACTGTTAGACATCCATGGCTGAAACTTGGTGGACAAGTCAAGCATAG
>OY744537.1:89016521-89039021 GCA_963556195.1 Sepiola atlantica | reverse complement strand
AACAGAAATATAAATGGCAAATGTTTTATGAGAAAAATAAGAAACCGGATATATTATATAAAACTGAATGTTTAACAAATATTTCTACTAATCTTATATAGATGAGAATTTTATTGAACTTTGGCGTTCTCTACAAATCAACTTTTGTCTTGCTAATTGATGGTTGAGAAAAAATGATAGTGGTTTGTGGCGTTGCAGGTGTTACATTGTTTGGTTTATGACATACGTTGTAATGTCGGCGTCGTAGAATGGCTATCGTCCGTTGATCCGAAACGGGGCGATGTGTCGTTTACTACTATTCACGTTCTCCATTGTGTCGCCGCTGCTATGCTAACTATTCGTACTACCTTGTTGTGCTTCGCCTCGCCGTGTGCCGCGACTATTTGTACTAACCTTGCATGTTTCTTCTCACCGCCATTTGTCGTCGCCTGCTTTGTCGGGCTGCTATCTGTCTGTCGCTCGTCGCGTCAACTTCTCCGCGTCTCTTCGTACCGGCGGTTTTCCTCGCAAGCTGAAATCAATCTTTCTACTACAATAAAGTACAACAAGGCTTTTACTGTTTTTAATTCGGAGCCATTTTTTTTTATTTACTATCTAATTAGACGTTGTTTAAGAGAGAGAGAGTGCGATAGAGCTTACGTTAGTATTCCTAACTATTTAGTTATTTGTACAGGGAGGAAAGGGTGATTCACTCTGGCTCTTATTGGGGATTCGGAATCCCTTAACTTGTAACAGCTACATAACTATCGTTGTTCTCTTGTCGGCTTCCAATCGAGAACTGTCGAATCTCAAATCTCGTTTGCCCATGAGGGAAAACTGACGTCACGAAATCTTGTGATCAACACCAAGTGTGACCTAAACTTTGACCCTCCGGGTCTCGTCACTGTCACCCAAACCGTGAGAAAACCGTCGCACCAAATTACACGCGGTGACTCCGCTACAATTCGCGCAAGTCAATGATAGCAGTTTATGGCGTTGCTATCAATTTCTCCACCAGACTGTTTTATATTTTCAGTTAATTTGGAGATTTCAAAGTGAGTGAAACAAACTTGAGAAAACAAAAGTTGACATCCATGGAAACAATGACGTTTTGTGGAACGTTAGTACATGTTCTTAACAACAAAAAATATATTGAGTACAAATTTAACAAATGAAAAAAGACTGTTTTTAAGCTGTGTTGTGGTGTTTCTTTGTTTCTACTAAACTTATACAGCTGATTTTTTTGTGTAACGTTAGTACATGTTCTTAACAACAACAAATATATTGAGTACAAATTTAACAAATGAAAAAATATATTTCGATTCAAGATGCAGAGAAAGCTAATAAAGAAAGACTTTTATTTTTATAAAGCTGTGTTGTGGTGTTTCTTTTTTATACTAAGCTTATATAGCTGAGATTTTTTGTGGAACGCTAGTACATGTTGTTAACAAAAATGTATTTCTGTTAAAAATGCAGAAACAGCTAATACAGAAAGACTTTGATTTTTATAAATATGTGTTGTGGTGTTTCTTTGTTACCAACAAACTGGGTGTTTAACATATACTTCTATTAAGCTTATATAGCTGAGAGTTCTAGTTCTGAACAAAAAATATATCACTAGTTGATGCATAAGCGGAAATGCATATTGAAACTGAAGTGTGTTTGTTTTCATGTTTGGGGAGAGAGCATGGAGCCAGTTCCTAATGCAATACACCAACAAGAGAATTAACAAACTAATTAAATCTAGCAATAACCATCTGCCAGAAAGTAACCATTAGTTGATAGCAGATAACAATTATCAGCCATCTTAGAATGTATTCTGCAGAGGGAACTTCGGCTACTGCTGTTAGTCATTCAGCCAGTTTGCCTGCTGACAGGTTGGGGGGTTTTTAGACTATTATATCAGCTGAAAGATGAGCTGTGAAAGTCAGCAATCATTAAGAGCATCCATCTTATCAGGTGGGAAATGTGACTGGTGGCTGCATGAATGTGTAGACAGGGAAGTTATATAAAAGACGAAGATTTAGCTGGATTGTTATGTTTGCGTTTTTGATTTTACCAAATGAAAAAGGGAAAAAATGGATCTGCTGCTCTTGATCATTATGTTTTATTCTTAAGTTTACACTTTGGAAAATAAATATTATTCAACTTTTTGACAGACTAACATACTACAGAGGGATTCGCACTCACCGCCCCCCAAAAAGAAATGCCACCCATGGAATCGTTAATAAAATTCACACTTTTTTTGCACTGCAGCCATATGTAATACATGTAAACTTCAGTCTATGCCTGACTTGTCCACCAAGTTTCAGTCATGAATGCCCAACAGTCTTTCAATGATGAGCACACCTGGATACAAAATGCAAAATTGTCAATAACTCTGACACACTCCTCTTTTTAGCGCTTCCATGTGATGTCCCTCTTCAGTTCAGAAATAGTCTGGGCACTGTTTTGATAGACATTATCTGAGAGGTAAAGATTGGAGGGAGGTTATGGTTCAGTGAGTGTGAAGTCCGTTCAAGAATCACACGTCTTATTGATGAGATGATCATCAAAGTGGCCCCACATATCAATGAACGATGATAAAACAAAGACTGTAGGACATCCATGACTGAAACTTGGTGGACAAGTCATGCATAGAGAGGGAAGTTTATTTGTACCAAATATACTTGGATTGCAGAAAAGATTGTGAATTTTATAAACGATTCCATGGCTGACATTTCAGGGAAGGGTTTTTACTCTATATTTGAATTGCTGAGTGTCTAAAAGTGAAAGTGTTGTAGCTGTTGCTGATGCAGACTGTGAGTTTGGCATTCTGTGTTCAAATTCGATAAAGGCTGTAAAGTCACTTTCTCTAATAACCTTTTCAAAGGTATGAACCCATTTCTTATCCCCATTAGCTATGGGTAAAAGAGTAGCGTAGAATAGACTTTTAAATCTAAAACAATTGTTTAACAGATGGAAAACTCTAAAATAACGCCAATTATTTTCTGCTTGTCCCAGCTTTGCTTCCGATCATCTTGGATTGCTTCTTGCAACTGGACAACTAAGTCAGGAAAAGTGATGCAAGTGATTTTGAAACCCTTGCTTCACCATAAATCCTTCATAATACACGCATCCTTTCATAAAATATCGATTGTCGTTCGAAATAAAAGGAGACGTTTTTCTTAAACTCTCTGCGATTTTATAACATGAACAAAAATGATTTGGATTTAATATTTTAGATGTTTGCTTTAAAATAGAATTGATTTAAATAATAACTTGGATTGAGACAAATAAAATATTATAATAAAAATCATTTGATTTTTTTTATAATGTTATCTGAAGGTATTTAATAACTTTAACGGCCAACATACAAATATAAAAGAGTTTAAGAAATTAGTATTTGAAAGGTTGTAATGCCTGGGAGGATGACCTCCTAGAACTGAACAAGGGAGAGAGTCCCTGTTCTCGGTAAGTTTGGTTTTGTTTGTTTTATGGCATATCAACCATCTATGGGTTATTTAAGGCTGAATAAAGTTGTCATAGGTAGGATAATTATAATATTCCTGGAAAACGTTACTTACAGAAAACATTACTCTTTGAAAAAATTACTCTTTGAAAAAATTACTCTTTGAAAACATTCCTCTTTGAAAAAATTACTCTTTGAAAACATTACTCTTTGAAAACATTACTCTTTGATAAAACTACTCTTTGAAAACATTACTCTTTGAAAAAATTACTCTTTGAAAACATTACTCTTTGAAAACATTACTCTTTGAAAAAATTACTCTTTGAAAAAAATACTCTTTGAAAACATTACTCTTTGAAAAAAATACTCTTTGAAAACATTACTCTTTGAAAAAATTACTCTTTGAAAAAATTACTCTTTGAAAAAATTACTCTTTGAAAACATTACTCTTTGAAAAAATTACTCTTTGAAAACATTACTCTTTGAAAAAATTACTATTTGAAAAAAATACTCTTTGAAAACATTACTCTTTGAAAAAATTACTCTTTGAAAAAATTACTCTTTTAAAAAATTACTCCTTGTGAATCTTGTTTGTTCTCAACACAATTGACACTCAACCACCACCTTCTAGTATCTATTTGGGAAGAAAATAAAAAGGAGAAATAAGGTTTTCAGTTTTAGAAGAAGCAGATTGAATAATACGGTTATTAAGGAATGACGTGACCAGCCGATTGATCAGATCCGGCCTCTCCGATTTCCTGTCTAGCCGAAGTAAGGGCCAAAGTGAAAGAATGGCTCAATCACCAGGATCCTGTCCTAAGGCATCACAGGTCACCACCCACGGCCTACAGAGTACCCCGTTTTCAGGGGAATGGGGTACCCGTCTGCATGGGGCTGCAGTCAGTGAATTCATGGTCCATCGACAAGGCGGTAACATTTGTCAGAAATAAAAACGCGATATTCAGTTAGAAAAATATTGATAAAAACTCATGCGAGGCAAAGGTAGATAAAACAGCAATATTGAAGAATTAAGTAATTATCAATTAAATATTTACCAACGTGCTGTATCGAATCAAAGATAGTATGGTGTTAGATTTATTTCTATTTTTTTATATTTAAAAACATTTGGAAAAGGGGATGATCCTTTCTCCAAAAAAAGAAATCTCGATTCAACTCAGAGAGTGCTTTTCACCTATAAGCTAGAAGCGGAAGTATTGTAGGTTATGTGTGGGGCAGTTCTTCAGAAAATTAATATATTCATTCTTTGATTTTTTTTATACATTTGGTCATCGATTGATTGGTGTAGATATATGTTTTAGTAATTAATTTTGTTTTATTGTATATATTTATTGTTATTTCTTATTATTTGTTAGTAGTATAATATTTATTTTATTATTTAAATATTTAATCGATTTTTTGTGTAACTTAGGTATTATACTTGTTTGTAATTAGTTAAAAAGACGCAATTAGTCTGTAGTGTTTCTATATTAAATTGAGTTTATTACTGTAAATGAACAATGCGATAGGTTTGGTAGTTTGGTAGTTTTGTTTTACGGCATATCAACCCTTTTTGGGTTATCTAATGCCGAATCTGGTTTTGTTTTCTTCTCTTTTTTGTTTCTTTCCCCTTTTAATATCTGTTTCTATTTAACCCATAGTTGGGACCCTAACAGGTACTACCACTCCGGGTCAGGGTGGACCTGGGAGCAATGGTAATTAAGAGGAGGCTCCACATTCCCCAAAGTCCGTAAGCCGGATCTCACCATCGGATGTAGTTTAAGGTCATATCCAGGACCGGGAGTAGGGTAGGAAAAATAAAAATAAAAAAGGGGAGGGAGAAAGGGAGAGGGGCTGTTGTTTTTGTTTTTGGTTTTGTAGAACATAATTAAGTTTTACAAACAAAACAAAAAAACAAAAAAAAAAAAAAAAACGTCAATGTAGGTGAATTTCGTCTCAGGGAGCCACAGGGCAGCCTGATCTGGTATCACCAGCAATGAGATAGGTAGTGATAACTGGCTTGTAATGTATACGGGGAATGTCCAGGCTGTACTCCTCGAGGTTAGCTACATCGTCATTTATTTGCTACTCAGGATAGTTCATTGTATAAGGAAGGGAGTGTTATTAATCTCTCTACATTATGAGTGCACAGCATGACTTCTTTCTAACGTTTTACAAAAAAGATTTGAAGAAATATTCTGGCTATTTTTTTAAATAGTTGTTATATTTTTTTAAATAGTTGTTATATTTTTTCATCGATAAAGTTTTACCCGAGTCCACTTTATCTTACATCTTTTCTCAGTTTAGGGGGGGGGGGGGCAATTTTTAGTGTTGAAGATGAATCTCTTATCAATTTACCTCGATATTTCACCTACTTTATCCAACGATGGAGATAAACTTAATGGCCAGTGATAAATCACCTGAACTGACTTTTTTGTCATGTTAAAGTTGAAGGATCAGATATGGTTACAATCTATATAAATAATATGCTAAGGAATCCCATGTTCATACGTACGTTATCACCTTTCACACATATAAAAAAAAAATGAGATCATCCATCCGATCAGCAAAGATAATGAGTGGTGATTAATCTGATGTCACTAAGGTAAAAAAAATTCCGACTTTACTCATTTTAAAACGAATTTTTTCAAAATAAAATTATGTCGTCTTATCGACTAAAACAATACAATTTTAAATAAATGCATTTCAACAAGTGACATTCGTTTTATTGATTTGAAGAATATTTAGCTGACAATTATTTTTACGGTAAGAATATGTATTGTTTTAAAAAGAATTAAATTGCTACAATTTTAAATTGATAAAGAAAGAAGAGACATATTCGTTTTATTTATTTCAAGAATATTTGGCTGACAATGACCATTATTTTTATGGAAGAAGAAGAAGGAGTCATTTCTTCTTAATAGACAGACATTTATTACTTCAAAAGGAATATTCTTTTTAACAGTAAATTATACAGATTCAGGTAGAAAGCACCGTGGAATTTCCACGGGGTCCTGCTAATAAATATAATAATATCACCATTCAATTTGAATTATTGAACAAGCTAATGCAAAAAAAGACAAAATCAATTTAGAAAAAAAAAAGTATTACAAACAAGTATGTTAAGGCAAAAAAAATGGTCTCTAATCTTCTCATTTTTAATCAGTACTTTGCCAACCATAAAATGCCGCCTTCTATTTTATCAAAATTTTATAAAATAACTTTCGAAATGAAGATATACATTCCGTTTTCAAAAGACTGATGTCTGCTTTCTTCGTCTCAGTTTTATTTTATTTTTCTTTGCAGATACTTTATTTCTTGGCCTTTTGACTAAGATCAAAGTGTAGTATCTGTTCCGATGGATACTACACCCTATAGACCGGTGTTGTCTTGCCCTTTGGGGGTTGATTCCGCCGGTCAATGTGTCTGTCCTGTGCAGTTCTAGGAGGTCCACCTTTCCAGGCTTATTCTCCCCTCTTTGGGGAGGAGTAGGTTTATAGCTTACTGCCTGAGGCGCCCCTACCGGGGAATGCCGACGGGGCTGCTCAGGCAATTTTTAATAGCCAGAGCGTTCACCTTCTTGGGCGCTGGCTTTTCAAATCCCACTTTCCGACCTTGTGTCACATACTCCTATTGTGGGTAGGTGTTAAATAACGGCCTTTTGGCTAGGAAGAAAGTGTAGTATCTGTTCCGATGGATACTGCACGAGACTGGTCCTGTGCAGACTAATATTTTCAACAGATAAGTATGTATATATATATATATATATATATATCCATAAGTTTTCCTGTTTTTGGACTGCCATATTTCGCATGTATCTCAATATAAATGAGCACCGATAATGCTTCAAAAAGATTGCTGTTTCTGCCACTCTTCATTTATAAACATTTTTGTTTTCAGAAATCTAAACTCTCCGAGTTGTTATTGATGATGATGTTGATTTTATAAGTCAAACCTTAAAATAACCTTACTATTACTTAATCCTTCATCACGACGATCATCATCATCATCATCATCATCATCATCATCATCATCATCATCATCATCATCATCATCATCATCATCATCATCATCATCATCATCATCATCATCATCATCATCATCATCATCATCATCATCATCATCATCATCATCATCATCATCATCATCATCATCATCATCATCATCATCATCATCATCATCATCATCATCATCATCATCATCATCATCATCATCATCATCATCATCATCATCATCATCATCATCATCATCATCATCATCATCATCATCATCATCATCATCATCATCATCATCATCATCATCATCATCATCATCATCATCATCATCATCATCATCATCATCATCATCATCATCATCATCATCATCATCATCATCATCATCATCATCATCATCATCATCATCATCATCATCATCATCATCATCATCATCATCATCATCATCATCATCATCATCATCATCATCATCATCATCATCATCATCATCATCATCATCATCATCATCATCATCATCATCATCATCATTATTATTATTATTATTATTATTATTATTATTATTATTATTATTATTATGATCATCATCAATTTGTTTTCCCATTTCCGCTTTGGTTGAAACTGTCAGGAAGCCAAAGTGTCCCCAAGGAACTCCTAATGCATATAACAGTAGTAAGCATATTTTTTTATTTTCCTGATTTACTCCCACTGGCGTTGAGTACACATAACTTTAGAATGTGAATTCCCAATAGAAAGAATAGAATAAATAAGAAGAAGAAGAATATTTGGAGAAATGAATCAGCATTAGGCCTTCCCTCCTCCTTCCCTTCTCCAAACTCTATTAGCAAGAATAGTTGTTGTTGTTGTTGTCAGTGGAGGGGAAGGGGTAGGAGGCTTAATGTTTTACAGCAAAGGGAATGGAATTGACTAATCAAATTTAAAGTTCAGCAAGGAAAGTTACATTCACTTTACACTAATGTTGTTTGAGGCTAGGGTGGGGACTACAAATACAGTTACCTCCCCTCCCCCCACAGTCTATAGGTGAACAGCAGGGTAGATGAAAACCTTTAACCTTTTAAAATGAAACCAATCAATAACAGATCAGACTTTCTATTGGCGCCATGTAACTCTGCTACATATGTAGACAACCGATTTTGATGGTGCACCGATTCTGAGCACCGTTGATTGTTTCCCCTTGATTATGCCCGAAAGAGACCAGAGAGTATTAAGAATTCAGCGCTGTCAGGCGTGTAGCAGTTACATGACTGAGATCTATTTTCTTTTGTTTTTACATGCAATCTCTTGCGTAGTGATTAGTTTGTGGTTCGGTTGGCAAAAACAGGCATGTTAAAACTCACGTAGAAATACATTGGGCAATTCAAACACTTCTGCACATGCTTAAATTTTTAATTATTGATTATCTCCCCTTGTTTTTGCCGACATTTTGGATAACATTGATTCTTGAAATTGTATTTTTTGCCTGACATAAAATTCTAATGTACTTTTTAAAGCCTTGAGAATCAACTTTAATTCAATGGTTTAACTAGTTTTTATTAATTATTCTTTCTTCTTGTAACAAAAACATTTTTATTGTTTTAAAATGTCATTACACACAAAAACAATTTTGAGCATTCGTTTTGCACAGAAAATAACTTTTAACGAAATTTAATGAATTTAAAGACAAAATTGGTGAGATTGATACATATTACTTGATAATTTAAGAATAACAAATTATTGAGTAAAAATATGACATTAAAGTTGAATTTTATATACGTTAAAACATAAATTAGAATTTTCTTTCAGGGCAAAAATATAATTGCATACCAAGAATCGATTTTATCCAAAGTTTGGGTGAATACCAAATGGGTGAGATATTCCAATGGACCCTATAGTACAATGGAACCGAATATTTTTTGAATGAATAAATGTGATACTTTTTAATGACGAATTTAGAAATGATTAGAGTTCATATTAGCATGATCATTCTAAAAAAAAAGAGGTAACATTGTCAAAACCAAACAAAATATTTGGATCTAATTTAACAGAATAACATTTAACGATGCATCAAAAAAATAAATAAAAGAATAAATAATTCTCCTGTAAATCTTGGAAGTGGATATAAGAAAAGGTTTCTTTCATGAAGACCAGAACAGAATTTTTCGCAAAGACACTAAAATACTGTTTCTGACATGTATAAAATTCTTTCTCTCTCGTGATATATCTGCGTGAATATAAAAAGAGACACAGACAAGATGAAGATAAATAGAGGTTTGTATACAGAGTGTTTGTTTAAATATGCTATTAAAGGTGCCTACGTCATATCAAAGAACCAGTTTTGTTATTCTTCCAAAATGGTCACCCATTTAGTAATGGCCGGGATATGCCTTGCTTAACTTCAATTTACAACAAAACACCTTGTCTTAACAACATAATAAAATAATTCTCTCACAATGACGTCACTTCCGGAAGGATGACTTAGCAATTTTAACAGAATTTGCCATTCAAAGTATGGTTTAAAAACAAGCTCGTTTCTGAATAAAATGTCTTTAATTAATTGTATGAATAATTTTTATTAATATTACTTTATCGGAGAATATTGTAAATACATATGTAAATTTGAGAATAGCAGTTATAAGTGTATATTTGTAAATATGAATTTATTAGAAGTTTAAAAGAAATGAATTATGTAAATTGCAAAACCCGTCTGTTGTCTTAGCGAGTTTTTGTAACAGTATATAAAGAAGTTGAACTTGGCCTTTTGGCTAAGATCAAAGTGTAGTATCTGTTCCGATGGATACTGCACGCCTGTCCTGTGCAGTTCTAGGAGGTCCACCCTCCCAGGCTTTGCCTCCCCTCTTTGGGGAGGAGTAAGTTTATTGCTTACTGTCTGAGGCGCCCCTACCGGGGAATGCCGACGGGGCTGCCCAGGCAATTTTTAAATGGCCAGAGTGCTCACCTCTCGAGCGCTGGCTTTTCAAACCCCACTTTCTCGACCCGATCTTGGGTCACATCTTACTTGTGGGAGTAAGATAAAACTGGCCTTGTGCCTAACTCCTGGGGAGGAGTAAATAAAACTTACCTGGCACAGGCCCTTTTGGCTAAGATCAAAGTGTAGTATCTGTTCCGATGGATACTGCACCCCATAGACTGGTATTGTCTTGGCCTTCGGGGCTTGATTTACGCCGGTCTATGGGATTGTCCTGTGCAGTTCTAGGAGGTCCACCCTCCCAGGCTTTGCCTCCCCTCTTTGGGGAGGAGTAAGTTAATTGCTTACTGCTTGAGGCGCCCTTACCGGGGAATGCCGACGGGGCTGCCCAGGCAATTTTTAATGGTCAGAGTGCTCACCTCTCAAGCGCTGGCTTTTCAATCCCCACTTTCCGACCCGACCTTGGGTCACATCTTACTTGTGGGAGTAGGATAAAACTGGCCTTGTGCCTAACTCCTGGAGAGGAGTAAATAATACTTACCTGGCACAGGCTAGGAAGTAAGCGTAGTATCTGTTCCGATGGATACTGCACCCCTATAGACGGGTGTCGTCTTGTCCTTCGGGACTTGATTCCACCTGTCTGTGGGTTTGTCCTGTGCGGTTCTAGGAGGTCCACCCTCCCAGGCTTCGCCTCCCCTCTTTGGGGAGGAGTAAGTTAATTGTTTACTGCCTGAGGCGCCCCTACCGGGGAATGCCGACGGGGCTGCCCAGGCAATTTTTAAATGGCCAGAGTGCTCACTTTCTCGGGCGCTGGCTTTTCAAACCCCACTTACTCGACCCAAGCTGTGGTCACATCTTACTTGTGGGAGTAAGATAAAACTGGCCTTATGCCTAACTCCTGCAGAGGAGTAAATAAATATATTTAGTAAGATTCTAAACATGTTTTGTTTTCTAATCGCAGTCTCGTCTTCAAATTTCTTTCTACTTTATTTATATTATTATATTATATTATATTATATGTTATGTTATTCAATCTAATTAATCTAAATTAAGTAATTAATAATACTTTCCCAACCCAATTCTAAGGTTAATTAAATAGTAATTAAACGGCACCCCCTCTTACCTTTACAAAAATTCTTGCCGACGGGCGGACAGACAGGATTATGTTCTATACGTGTAAGGAGCCTTTTTGTGTGGGAGTTGCTTTTGTAACAGCATTCCATTAATAGTCCATTTCTTCCTCTGCGTGGTCTTTGGTTTGTGCTTATCATATTTATTTATCTGTATTTGGTCTGTTGTATTCTGTGACCTGATGAGCTGCACTCTGGCCTACAAAAAATGCCTGAGCATCCCCGTTGGCATTCTCCAGGAGGGGCGCCTCAGGCGATTAGCAATAAACTAACCCCTTCTCAGAGAGAAGGTAAAGCCTGGGATGGTGGACCTCCTGGAACTGAACAGAACCATACCTCAGCTCGACAGCAACACAGCCACTGTCGGATTAGTGTATGTGGCAACACCAGGCCCGGGCTTATTTTACTTGTGATCCTGTCACAAGGATAGTGTCTATTTCGTATGTAGAAATAACTGTGTACTATCACACATATTGTTGATCAGTATTTGTTGCAATAGCCTATAACGTGGACACCTATGGGAACTTTTTTTCATTATTCACACATCCTGATTTTATGCTATCGATTTTCAAAATCCATGTTAACATCAAAACGGCTAGGATGCTTTAAAATCATTAATATTATCTGAAATATGGCTTAAATATTCTTCTTAAAACGATTAAACAGTAGTCATTGTACATTTCATTGTACATTTCATTTTACATTTCATTGTACATTTCATTTTACATTTCATTGTACATTTCATTGTACATTTCATTTTACATTTCATTGTACATTTCATTTTACATTTCATTGTACATTTCATTTTACATTTCATTTTACATTTCATTGTACATTTCATTTTACATTTCATTGTACATTTCATTTTACATTTCATTGTACATTTCATTGTACATTTCATTTTACATTTCATTGTACATTTCATTGTACATTTTATTTGTTGTACATTTTTCAACGTCTGTTTTTTTTATAAATAACCGTCCTGTGGTATGCGTTTTAATTTTTTTTAATTTTTTATTACCCGTGATCCGTTGGGTCAGTATCTATTATATATATACATTATTAAATATTTGGAAATTCCAAAATGTTTTCGTAAACATTCGGAAAATCTACATTACGGCTGATATTGTTGCTTTCAAACAAACATACATGTTCACAGACTGTTAGTCTTCTTCTTCTTCTTCTTCTTCTTCTTCTATATAAAATTGAATGTCTGTATGTTTGTGTGTTTGTGTACGTTTGTGTGTTTGTGTACGTTTGTGTGTTTGTGTGTCTGTGTGGGTGTGTGTGTGTGTTTGTGTGTGTTTGTGTGTGTGTTTGTGTGTGTTTGTGTGTGTGTGTTTGTGTGTGTGTGTGTTTGTGTGTGTGTTTGTGTGTGTGTGTGTATTTGTTTGTGTGTGTGTGTGTGTGTGTGTTTGTGTGTGTTGTGGGTGTGTGTTTATGTGTGTGTGTTTGTGTGTGTGTGTGTTTGTGGGGGTGTGTGTGTGTTTGTGTGTGTGTGTTGTGGGTGTGTGTGTGTTTGTGTGTGTGTGTGTTTGTGGGTGTGTGGGTGTGTGTTTGTGTGTGTGTGCCCTATAGAAAAAATGTTAGAGAATATAGATACAATATAAAAGTGTATTCTTATGTAAAATTCACAGAGTAAGTTGATGGGCGTATTCCCGAATCTATAAACTCACCCCTTAGGGGTCCATGGGGCAGATTTCATCAGGGGGGGGGGGTCCTTTTCAGTTATTTTTCATTCTATTTTATAGTAATTAGAAAATGCTGAGTCATATTGTAATTTAATTACGTAATAATTTGAAACAACTTTTAATTTTATTTAAAGTTTCTTAGCGTCAATTCTATTTACATGGAGTAAGAAACTATGCGAATGTCCGCCACTAGCCACCACTGCCCGCCACTCTGTACGTATACAAATACATGTACATTTTATAATATCTTACATAAGAAAAGTATTCGGCATTGTCCGGCAAATTATACCTCAAGTACATAAAACAATTTATGATTTTTAAGTAAATTTATTTGCTAGAGGATAGCTAAGGAAGAAAGATAACTCACGTTTAAAAACAAAATTTAGGTTTGTTTAAAAAAGGTTAGAGAATATAGATAAAATATAAAAGTGTATTCTTATGTAAAATTCACAGAGTAAGATGATGGGAGTATTGCCGAATCTATCAACCCACCCCTTAAGGGTCTATCGGGGCAGATTTTATAAGGGGGGGGGGTCGTTTTCAGTTATTTTTCATTCTATTTTATAGTAATTCGAAAATGCTGAGTCATATGTTGCTTTAATTACGTAATACTTTGAGATAACTTTTAATTTTATTTAACGTTTCTTAGCGTCAATTCTATTTACATGGAGGGGGTAAGAAACTATGCGAAGGTCCGCCACTAGTCGCCACTGCCCGTCACTCTGCACGTATACAAATACATGTACATTTTATAATATCTTACATAAGAAAAGTATTCGGTGTTGTCCGGCAAATTATACCTCAAGTACATAAAACAATTTATGGTTTTTAAGTAAATTTATTTGTTGAATGATAGCTAAGGAAGAACGATAACTCACGTTTAAAACACAATTTAGGTTTGTTTAAAAAAGGTTAGAGAATATAGATAACCTATAAAAGTGTATATGACCCAGGCATTGTATTTGTGCAGTATATAACTCGGGCATGGTACTTGTGCAGTATACGGCCCAGGGCATGGCACTTGTGCAGTATATGACCCGGGGCATGATACTTGTGCACTATATGACCCGGGGCATGGCACTTGTGCAGTATATGAACCGGGGCATAGCACTTGTGCAGTATATGACCCAGGCATGATACTTGTGCAGTATATGACCCGGGCATGGTACTTGTGCAGTATATGACCCGGGCATGGTACTTGTGCAGTATATGACCCGGGCATGGTACTTGTGCAGTATATGACCCGGGCATGGTACTTGTGCAGTATATGACCCGGGGACTGGTACTTGTGCAATATATGACCAGGGCATGGTACTTGTGCAGTATATGACCCGGGCATGGTACTTGTGCAGTATATGACCCGGGCATGGTACTTGTGCAGTATATGACCCGGGCATGGTACTTGTGCAGTATATGACCCGGGCATGGTACTTGTGCAGTATATGACCCAGGCATGGTACTTGTGCAGTATATGACCCGGGCATGGTACTTGTGCAGTATATGACCCAGGCATGGTACTTGTGCAGTATATGACCCGGGCATGGTACTTGTGCAGTATATGACCCAGGCATGATACTTGTGCAGTATATGACCCAGGCATGGTACTTGTGCAGTATATGACCCGGGCATGGTACTTGTGCACTATATGACCCGGGGCATGGCACTTGTGCAGTATATGAACCGGGGCATAGCACTTGTGCAGTATATGACCCAGGCATGATACTTGTGCAGTATATGACCCGGGGACTGGTACTTGTGCATTACATGACCCAGGCATGGTACTTGTGCAGTATATGACCCGGGCATGATACTTGTGCACTATATGACCCGGGGCATGGCCTTTGTGCAGTATATGAACCTGGGACTGGTACTTGTGCAGTATATGACCCGGGGACTGGCACTTGTGCAGTATATGACCCGGGGACTGGTACTTGTGCAGTATATGACCCGGGCATGATACTTGTGCACTATATGACCCGGGCATGGTACTTGTGCAGTATATGACCCAGGCATGATACTTGTGCAGTATATGACCCAGGCATGGTACTTGTGCAGTATATGACCCGGGCATGGTACTTGTGCACTATATGACCCGGGGCATGGCACTTGTGCAGTATATGAACCGGGGCATAGCACTTGTGCAGTATATGACCCAGGCATGATACTTGTGCAGTATATGACCCGGGCATGATACTTGTGCAGTATATGACCAGGGCATGGTACTTATGCAGTATATGACCCGGGGACAGGTACTTGTGCAATATATGACCCGGGCATGGTACTTGTGCAGTATATGACCCGGGCATGGCACTTGTGCATTACATGACCCGGGGCATGGCACTTGTGCAGCATATGAACCAGGCATGGTACTTGTGCAGTATATGACCCGGGGCATGGCACTTGTGCAGTATATGACCCAGGCATGCTACTTGTATTTTTTCTTATGTCCCGGAGCAATAAATGTAACATTACACTATTACATTTAAAGAAGATTGAAGTTTTTATATAAAGATGTTAAACACACTCTTTAATGTCTATTACTTTGTTTTTTTATCAACCCGAGCAACGCCGGGTAGCCCTGCTAGTATTATATAAAGTAGTAGCATCTAGCAGTTTCAGCTACTGCTGCTGCTTTCAAACAAACATACATGTTCACAGACTGTTAGCATTATATAGATAGATCAGCAGCAGCCAGCAGTTACAGCTGTTTTGCATCTTTCAAGCAAATATAGTTACACATTACGCCTGCTGCTGGTGTTCGAGACAAATTTGAAAATTTTTATATTCTTTATTTCAGAACTATTTAAAGTATTCAATAGTGGTAAAGTGTAACGGAAAGCTCTTTCTATTTATGGATTTGAGAGACAATGGACAAGTGCAAAGCATCAGAATATTAGAAGAGAGTGAGACACATCATGATGATTTGCAGCGGATTCAAAAGTTTGGAAATCTCACCTGCGTCTCAGTGCTCCGTGAATACATTGAAGGCTGTCAGATGTGAGCTGAGGAATTGTGATGATGTAGAAGAAAGGATCATAGCAGGCGTCATGACTGTGTCTGCACAAGGATATTTGTCGAGAAACTGCAAACATGGGGCAGCAAGATTCAGGCAAGTCAATGCAGACCTTGGCGACTATGAAGAAAGCGCTGAATGAGGATCTTTGCTAAAGAGAGTAGAAAGTGGACCATGGGTTTACTTTCCGGATCCTTGTAACTGTCATATTCCTTATTTTGTCCTTTAGTCCTCACATTTCATGAGCGATGTTTCTGACAAAGGGGGAAGAATTGCTGTTAACTGGGTCGGAATCTATCCATCTAATACTTATCGTTGGCTAGGTTTTGACCTTGAAGTGCTATTTTTTTTTTAGTTCCTTACATTAAGTGGCTTCATGCCTTGTCTGGAGCGATTTCTCATACAAGAGTCACAAGGGCCAACTACTGACCACTAAGACCCAAGAGAAACATCTTATGAAAGCCAAGAAACTCAACAAAGTCAAAAAACTAGTCAAGTCGAGAATGCACTGGTTCTTCTCAGGACCAGTTGCACAGCGTGCAGTACAACAGGTGGCAGGCTTACTTGTCTGCAGGTTCCCTCAAACTATCATTGTCTTTAGGTGTGTGCGGTGACGGTGTAGAGAGATTAAGGGATAAGCAGCCACGACCAGTACGCGCCTGCTGCAAGGAAACAGTGGTTGCGCATGGGAGCGAACCTGGTACTGTTTGATTTCGAGGTGACGGTCGTGATGAAAATAGGCGCTTTTGGCAGTTCAAAAGAGCTGAATAAAAAAAAAGTGGCA
This sequence comes from Sepiola atlantica, assembly GCA_963556195.1. NCBI lineage: Eukaryota > Metazoa > Mollusca > Cephalopoda > Sepiida > Sepiolidae > Sepiola > Sepiola atlantica. Next base: position 89,022,061 of record OY744537.1, on the reverse strand, counting down.
TTTCGAGGGACAAATCTTTTTTGGACGCCATGCAGTTAACGTCGTTCGCGCATGTCGTCAGCAACATTATTTTCGTTTTGGATGCCACTTAGTTGAATTCAGGCGAGTACTACTGCTGCTACTAAGAACGAACATCTTATCTTTTGTTGGTGAAGAGAAAAAGGAAGAAAACAATCCGGACCAGAAACAGGTGAATATACTGAGAGTTGGCATTGTGTGTGGTTTTTTTTTTCAACTCTAAATAATTTACGTGACTGAAATAGGAATTAATTAATCAAATATATCTTTCAGTGTGTTTTCAGTGAAAAGGATATCATGCAACCCCTACACTTTCGAAAAAGGGACTTAGACTCAATTCAGATGGTCATATTGAGTTGTTGTCTACTGTTGTCAAGCGCTGGATAGAGAGGATGGCTGCAGGAAGGTCATAAGTGTGACAGCAGGACTCAGCTGTGTGTCACACTTCCGGGAAAACCCAGAAATGGTTGTCTTCACCAGTCCCAACATCTGGTCGCACAACTCGCCTGATTGCAACCCCATGGACTATTATGTGTGGGACGTAGTTGAGAAAAACACCAACTGTACTGCCTGAAAGATTAAGGGCGCCCTGATTGCCAGGATCCAACTGATGTTCAGGCGTTTCTCGAAGGGCACTGTGAAGGTTGCATGCTCCAGGTTCAAGATGACTTCTTCAAGTAGTCTATATTCAGTGAAAGATCATCTAAGAGATGCTGTTAGAATTTTGAGAATACATCAATTATTGGCCAAGATATGCCGGGGGGTTTTTTCCGTTCCAAAAAGTGTCAAATTTGTCTCGTACACCCTGTATTGATTTACTCCTCTCCAGGAGTTTGGCACAAGGCCAGTTTTTATCTTACTCCCGCAAGTAAGATGTGACCCAAGGTCGGGTTGGGAAAGTGGGGTTTAAAAATTGCCTGGGCAGCCCCGTCGGCATTCCCCGGTAGGGGCGCCTCAGACAGTAAGCAATAAACATACTCCTCCTCAAAGAGGGGAAGCAAAGCCTGGGAAGGTGGACCTCCTAGAACTGCACAGGACAGACCCATTGACCGGCGTAAATCAAGACCCGAAGGCCAAGATAACACCAGTATGGGGTGCAGTATCCATCGGAACAGATACTACACTTTGATCTTGGCAAATTACCCTTAACAAAATGTAAATATAAAAGAAACGATGCTACACAGCAGCCATGTTTATTTATATAAAAACCCATATTTACTTACTGTTTGCATATTTTTGTTTGTTTATTCCTTAAATTAAAATGTGCATGTTGAGGAACAGTAGATTTTCTGTGACAAAAAAAGTGCAAGACTAAAAAATATTTAATTAAATTTGTTTAATCTAAGAGAAAAAGAAGAGAAAAAAGCGTGGACACGTACGACGCCAATCCGGCCCTCCTCTAAATTCGTTATTATTGAATTATTTTTAATTCTTTGGAATAATATAGATTAAGTACCACATTTAAAGATTAACAAAAAAATTTTTAAACATGCCTGTTTAGTAGGGGGTCCGTTTGCTAATTTAATTTAATGTAAACAGGACATATCTTGCCGCTTTTATTCAAATTTTGTAGTAAATTGAAGAAGGGGGAGAAGAAGAAGCAATCAAATTTCAAAGCAAATCAAATTTATTGCCAAAAAATAGCCAAGTACAACAAGCCATGACAGAAGATGTGTACATCTATATACCATCTGAATGTTTATCCATTGCGAATTTAAACCGGGTAAACTGTTCCACTGAACAGAAAACACATTAAAAAGAATGATGGCTTTCTTCTAAAAGCGCCTATGGTACATCTTTTGCTTCGTCCCGTAGATACTATGGTTTAGCGCCAGGGTGAAAAAACTCCCTGAAAAGTATATTTAAATTCGCATTGATGATGTTTTATGCCAGAATCGTGTTCCCTCGCATCCTCCAAGAAGAAAAACTCGCTCAAGAAGAATGGGAGGAGGGTGATATTTTTTTTGATAACATCTCAAGAAGAAGAACAAGAAAAAGAAGAAGAACAACAAGAAAAAGAAGAAGAAGAAGAAGAAGAAGAAGAAGAAGAAAAAGAAAAAGAAGAAGAACAACAAGAAAAAGAAGAAGAAGAAGAAGAAGAAGAAGAAGAAGAAGAAAAAGAAGAAGAACAACAAGAAAAAGAAGAAGAAGAAGAAGAAGAAGAAGAAGAACAAGAAGAACAAGAAAAAGAAGAAGAACAACAAGAAAAAGAAGAAGAAGAAGAAGAAGAAGAAGAACAAGAACAAGAACAAGAAGAACAAGAAAAAGAAGAAGAACAACAAGAAAAAGAAAAAGAACAACAACAAATAGAAGGAGGAGGAATGGGAGGAGGGTGATATTTTTTTTTATAACTTTGTGGAAAATGCAAGGGTTAAACTGACCCTCCTCCTTCTTCCATTTACAAATCAAGAAATGGAAGGTAATTTACCAAATTGTCCTATTCATGCTATTTTTGTTACAGCTGCAGCCTCATGGTTCGGCAAGCCGAGTTTGAATTCTGTCAGGGTTACTGCATTTTTTTCACTAATACCCTTGGGAAAGGTATTAATCCATATATTCCCTCTACCAAGCTTTCGGTTAAATTGAAGAGTAGACTAGATTTTCAAGCTTTGGTTGTGCAACTCATCTAGGAGAAGGAAAACTCTGAAATAACACCAGTCTCTCTCTGCTTATCCTGTCATTGTTTCCAATCGTCCTGAGTTTCTCTTTTTCACTGGACTCAAACGATGAAGTTTCAGAATAGGTGCAGTTGGTAATTGCTCAACCTCTGTTTCACTATAGACTCCTCATGCAGATACCCTTACAGAGATGTCCATTGTCTCTCAAGACTGAATATATCTATAAGTAGATAAGTATAAATAAATTTGTGTATAATGATGTTTATTTTTTATATATATATGTGTGTATGTATCCGTGTTGGTATGCAGAAACACATGCATACATAAGGTCTTATGTACGACATGAAAAGAAACTGGAATCTTAGGAAGATCTCCATCATTTCTGTAATTATAGGAGCTACTGGGCTCATGAAAAAGAATTTCAAAAACTACCTGGCGAATATACCCGGTGAACCAGGTGCAAGAGAGATCCAAACAATTGCGCTTAAATGGACGGTTAGAATTCATAAAAGATCTCTTGGTTGGAGTGTTTGAAATAGCGGGTGAATGTCTGGCATCTGGTAAGATGTCTCATCCCCAGCAAAAACAAAAAGATAAGAAAATTGAAAAAATTGAGAGATTTTGAATGCTTACTAAACACCATCATCGAATGTCTTCAGTTTCTCTGTGCATGGGGTTTGTCAGGATAACTTGACATCAGGATAATTCGCCATTTTAAGTAAACCATGACCAAATATCCAAAATAACATAGTATTCGAAACCCAAATAAGATCCCCTCGGTTACACACTGGCTCATATGGGAGATGGTGCACTTTCTCTTACTGATGCTACCTGAAGTACCAACACTATACTGGACACTCTACCAGACCAGATGAATTCTTGTCCTAGAATCCGGCAAGACCAAGAAAAACACACAAGAAAAATAAGCTAAAACAGAATTAAGTGGTTCATGGGGAGAGGAACATTCTTCTTCACTACTTTAATTACTCAAGGTTTGAGAAGTAAAGAAGAACTTTAAATAAAAACTCGGATATCTATGTATCTTATGAAGAAATCAAATGTTAGCCTCAGGAAAGGGGCACTTGATCTCTGAGAACTTACCGAAGTAAAATAAAATAATAAAAATAGAAAGCAGCATATTATCTAAAAAATACAAAAAATACATAAATAATCATTTATGTGACTTATATTTATATCTAGAATCGTTCCTTGAAGCTATTGCAAGCCGAGAGAGATGCCCCAGGGGTTTTCTTCTATTACTCATAAGCGGAAATGGTAGGGGCGAGGAGAACGACAAGAACATCACAGTACTTATGCAAGTAGGGAGCAAATCATAATCTTCAAAACTATCATCTTAGATATAAATGTCTTAGGCTATTAAAAGCAAGATTTTATTTTTAAAAACATAAATATATTTTTTAAATGGATAAAAAATATGAGTCAATGGTTTTGGTTTTGGTTTTGTTTATTCAGTGTCAGAGTTAAAAAGACTCAAAAAGAGTTTATAAATAGTCCATATTGGACAGCTTCTATATATTTAGCCCAAAGTGCTCGATTTAACACATGCAAAGTTAAAAATAATTTGGCGAAATTATAAGTTACTTGTACTAATGACTATATCAGATATTATAATGTGATCACCTTAAAAGCCTAACTCTGCACAAACTTTCAAACTTACACGCGTGGAAAGCTACTTCAACCATTGGCCAATATAACTCAGGGTTTAAAATAATGATGATGTTTCTTTATTAATTTATTGGAATAAACTATTGTTGTGGCCTTAAATGACCGGAAGAAATAACACGAACAGACGGTAATTAACAAGAGATTGTCTTAAGAGAAAGTACAGAAGTAATGGGTTGACAGAGATTGCTTCCTCACTTCGCTTCTCTTCTCACTTCTACTGATTGGTCATAACGACACTATTCATAGAGTTAGGAAGAGTCTATACAGTGACGGAATAGGGCATATCACCATAACTATAAAACCTATAAGATATAGCTATAAAAAAATGAATAATAATTATATATATATATATATATATATATATATAAATTTCCACTTATCCAAATCTTAAATATTTCCATCTTACAGTATACACATTATCCCTTACTTCACCACACACCCTCAACTTCACTCTTCCTACATAGCTACCTCTAACTCTCACACACATTCTTGCTATGGAGACCATGGCTAGCTGCTTCATGGGGAATCTCCCACTACTGCCCTGCTACCTCTAAGCTTTTCTCTTACCTTCACAAACTCTCTGGTTTTTGACTAGCAGCTCATGCACGTTTTGGAATCCTACTCCTACTACCCAACTGCTGTACATAAATACTTTGTGGGTTTTGTTATATCATGTATCTTGAAAATGCCTTTAAAAAATTTGTAGCGAAATATCGATCCTTACATTTTTTTGCATTGACTTCTTTGCTCCATCTTTTATTTCCAGTTTATTTCACCCATATATACATACACATACATGATAATCGTGGTAATGTCACAAACTCTCCTGACACCCTCACACCAGCTATTTCTATCCTCCATCACACCTGGTAGGTCTTTATAGGTGCATTGTCAATCTTCTGCCAGTTGCTTGATGTAGATTCTATGTATATATTTATGAATATTATATATATATATATATATATATATATATATATATATATATATATATATATATATATATATGGGAAATGAAAAAGGAAAAACCAACAGATATTTTTTTTTAATATATTCATCAACGTTTCGTCTTTATTTGTAAGACTTCCTCCGGATGATAACTTTAAGAAAAATGTCATGCAAGTACATCGAAATATTGGGTAGACATGAGAAAAAGTAGTAACCTATTATTACTTAGCACATATATCCGTTATGCCACAGGTCCTTGCATAGATTAAATAA
>OY744537.1:88994021-89011521 GCA_963556195.1 Sepiola atlantica | reverse complement strand
TTATATTAGTTTCTGTCGACGTTAATCAGTTGAAACTCCAGTGTTTATAAAAAGTGCTCAATAACAAGTAAGGGGCTGTTCTTTAATATATTTTTTTTTAGTATAAAATTAAGAGCACAACCGAAGCATGTATGTACATATGTAACCAATAATGTTTGTATAAATAAAAATTTTATACCATATATATATATATAAAATACGAAAACTATCTGTCTGTATGATTTTCACACTTTCCCACCAACTCGAACCTAAAACTTATACAAATGATAAATCACAATTCCATAAAAATTGGTTATAACAAAAAGATATTGTGATTGACACGCCGCTTCCCATTCATCTATTTTCAATTTAAAAACGTGACCCTGAATTTAGAACAAATCAAGTGTAAAGGATACCATTCTATCTTTTAAACTTTACACAAGAAATCAGGTTTACTTTTTTATTTAACAAATACTTGATTTTAAACCTAAATTTTGTATTTACAAAAAATGATGACTCATTTTTTAAACCAGCGGTCGCCAACTTCGTGGACCACTATTTGTATCATTTTAACTTTGGCATATCGTCATTATGGATTTAGGAAAAAGTATATGCATTTATAAGATAATGATTGGAAAACTTTTATCTTATTGATATGAAATGCACCCATTAAAGATAACAAACTTATAATAGAATTATTTAAATTAAATGAATTGAAAATATTACAAATTTCTAGTATATTTTTTTCTGTTTGTTTGAAATCAGTTTGGCTCCAATGACGTCACTGTAAGCAAGATAGAGACGTAAGGTCTTGCACATATACACTATCCATAATACTTACCTGGCACAGCGTGAGTGTTCTTACCAGTCGGGGATAGGTTGCTGTCGGGCTGAGGTATAGTTCTGTTCAGTCTGAGGAGGTCCACCCTCCCAGGCTTTACCTTCTTTCTTTGAGAAGGGGTTAGTTCATTACTATTCGTCTGAGGTGCCCCTACCAGGGAATGCTGACAGGGTTGCTCAAGCATTTTTCGTAGGACAGAGTGCGCTAATCCTAGTATGCTGGCTTTTCAAAACCCCACCTGACCTTGTGTCTAACCTCCTGGAGGGGGGAGGTAAATAAAATACTCTCCATAATACGTTTTGTTACTCATCATGTTTTTTGAATCTGAAGATTCATAAAAATGAAATAGTGTCTCAATTTTTCTGCGTACCGTCAAAATATTTTACACGGATCACAAGTGGTCCATGGACCACTGGTTGGCGACCGCTGGTATAGATTTTAACAAATATTTATTTGAATGAGACTTTTGCGAGATTTGATCCCTGCTTGCTTTGAGGAAACTTGATAAATAATTCAAGCCAGTAAAGATAACAAACTTATAATAGAATTATTTAAATAAAATAAATTGAAAATTTGATGTTTATTCAAGTATTGCACATTTTTAGAGTGATATTTGTTCATGTTTGTTTTAAATGAGGTTGTGGATTTTGTTTCATATTACTACTAAGCTATACTCACGTATTGAGCATTGTTGAAGTAAATACTGAATATATATATATATATATATATATATATATATATATATATATATATATATATTATAATATAAAATGAAATAATAAAATAAGGTGTCAATCAAATTTTATTATAATTCAAAGTTCAAGCAAAGTATCTTAACGTCCTTAGCTCATGAGTTTTCAAAGATAATTCTTCTCCTCAGAGGACCATTACCGCAGTGGTATTACTACCGGTAATAAAATTACACTTTGAAAATATATAAAATATATACAAAAATACATAAAAATATATAACATCAAATATATCAACCCAAAAACATACTTCTTTGTTGAATCTATACAATCCATCCAAGTCATACAATTTAAAAAAAACATAATCAGGAAAGACATCCAGAAGGTTGACTGAAGATTGATCCAGTGACAGTGACAGTCCAAATACGAGGAATTGAAAGAATTGAAAAAGTTGTCCAATCGTGAGATGCGTCAGAAATCGATGAAGTATATATATAGTATATACATATATAAAGGAAAGTCAGTCGGATTCTTGATTTCTGTTATCGATATGTTCTTTCCTACAAAATCAATATTTCATGCTAAATACTCAGTTAGTCTTGTGAATCGTGTCATCATATTCTCCAGAACAATAAAATGTCATTCGATTTTATTCCTTCCAGAAAATACTTTATCCGACTTCCTAGTCTAGATTGTTAAAATGGAGACATTTTTCAATAATATCATAAACAGCATCAACTTACGGTATTAATAAAAATATTTCTACAATGTTCTATTTATTTTAACTTTTTAAAAAACAATTATATATGTTTAACAGAAATATGAAAATATTTCTTTCTTTAAATTACTTTTATATAATAATAGTAGGTAAAATAATTTTATTTCACACAATTCATGAAAATGTTGTTTCAATGAAATGATAAAAGTGGCTGATTATTAATCTCCACGAATTGATTTGAAATGATACAAACGACTGCTTGTTGATCGTAAACAATGATTTTTTTTTATTGTAAGTTTAAAAGTAAACATTTTCTTTCCAATACATTAGATCGAAAGGAATATTTAATCTGATGTCTAATTTATTTGAGATTGCTATGATTCTTTCTATATGCAGGTTTTCTGCGAAACTAATCTTCCAGTTGTCATCTTCACTTTTTAATTCCACTCATGAACTCAAAGCAGATAAAATCATTTGTAAATGTTGTGGTTGCAAGGTTGAACAATAATTAGTGAGGAATACAATGAAGACGCAAACAACAAGGAGAATGCAATAATAAGTGTATTAAAGAAAAGGTATAGTTACAGTATGTACAAATGAAGGTGTCGAGTCAGAGAGTCTTGGTGGGAGGACATGTACGCTCTTCGGCGTCACTTCCGGTGGCATTTAGGTAACACACACTAAGGCCAACCTAGGCTTGCCATTTATAGTGTAACGTTATTCGTATATGCAAATGAGTGGTTGCCACCACAACAGTAAACATATTATAAAACAAAAAGTAAGTATTAATATTTTAATTTAATTTATTTTCAATGTTCTTTACGATAAGGTCGTGTCCGATGTCCATTATTTATCATATGTATAAATATATATATAGTTAAAAAAATATCTTGTAAAAGTTACCAGAAATGAGAGAATTATGGATTTTCATTTAAATTTGCACTACATATTAATTACTTAATTAATTAATTTTATAATCAATAGGTTATTTTATTTTAAAAGTGATCTCATGATAATTAAAGCATCGCAATACTGAAGTACATTTCTACAAAAATATGAATTTATTAAAAGAAAAACTACTTCAACTTCATAACAACAGGATAGGCTAGCTGTGTTCAAAGTGTATTTACACCTACACAATTTCTGCATGTTTTTCATTTCACAGTTCTTTCACTCTCTTTGATTGTTTGCATAGTTTCTCCGCCCTTCCTCCCATTCACCAACTGACTCACTCACATTGTTGCCTTTCACGACGAATCAACACTGTCGTCTCAATCGCCTTTGTTGCTTGCTATAAACGTAAACACTGTCGTGTAGTTGGTTTTGATTTCTAGAAGCAAGTTTATTCAAGTATTATTGAGTATAATATGATTTAAACATAGTTACAAATATAAAAAGGGTCCATTCAGTCTTGAAACACAATGGATACCCTCTGTACATCGATTACATGATTTTGATTGGTAACCATTTGGGAATAGCAGACACTGTATGTGGACACCTCGCTATGGGCAAAAAAAGTGTCGCCAACTCGCAGTGCCTAGCGTGGTTACTATAGCAAAAAAAACCCTGAATGACAATCACCAATAAGGTATAAATTTCTTGGCCTTTTGGTCAAGATCAAAGTGTAGTATCTGTTCCGATGGATACTGCACGCCTGTCCTGTGCAGTTCTAGGAGGTCCACCCTCCCAGGCTTTGCCTCCCCTCTTTGGGGAGGAGTAAGTTTATTGCTTACTGTCTGAGGCGCCCCTACCGGGGAATGTCGACGGGGCTGCCCAGGCAATTTTTAAATGGCCAGAGTGCTCACCTCTCGATCGCTGGCTTTTCAAACCCCACTTTCCCGACCCGACCTTGGGTCACATCTTACTTGTGGGAGTAAGATAAAACTGGCCTTGTGCCTAACTCCTGGGGAGGAGTAAATAAAACAAATAAGGTGGTTGGAAACCAGGGAGGGGTTCCTCTTTCAGGAGTTATCAAAACCCTGGTAGTGATATATATATATATATATATATATATATATATATATATATATATATATATATATATATATATATATAGGGTGATTCCTAAGTCACTTCACTTAGCTATTTAAAATGATTACCATATGAAGCACAAACATACTATGAACTTTTGATAATTGTTATCTTACTCTCTAATTACTGCTATTTGTTATTTTAAATGTGTTCGTTCATATATTTGTTTCTATATATATTTATTTCATAATCAATAAAATATGCTACAAAGAGTCGTAAATTCCTTGCAAAAAATAATGGAGCTATGCATGCAGAACGAAGGTGGAAAGTTTGAAAATTTGCTGTAATTTTAAACTCCCATAAATGAATTTGTTGAATAAACTTTCTGTTTTGTATTACCGTATTTTTTTAACTTTAGAATTTCAAAAATAAATAGCTAAGGGACTTATGAATCACCCTGTATATATATATATATATATATATATATATATATATATATATATATATATATATATATATATAAATGAATAAATGCGAAAGTTTTTCCATTTACTTTCACTCCTAGATTACCATAACAACGGATGACTGCTATTTAAATCAATAATACAAATAATATTTAAATACTGTATATATAGTACAGACAAAAGGTTCAAAGACAATTATTTGAATGCCTAACTTGCATAACTATCTGTTAAACAGTTTATAATAAATTTTGACGTTTTTGACGTTATTCATTTGTAATTCTATTTTTCTATATATATATATATATAGAATAATAATGAGAGGTAGTTTGCTTGAAGCATTGTGTGTAATACGTATATAAAGGAGTATTAGCAGGCTATCACAATGCAAGAAATGGAAAAAATGTCGGCGTTGAGAAGTAAGACAAAAACAAGTGACTTTGATTATATATATTTTTTTAAAAACTTTTTTAATAATTTTTTTTTTATATATATCAAATCTTACTTGATTAAGCAAGATTTAAACACTGATGTAGTCTGTGTGACCGAGTTCCATAATATATTTCGAGGAAAACCTCTTTATCAAATGGTAGGTGTTTAAATCTCAAAAACGTTTTTTTCTAATACTCCTCTATATATATATATAGAATAGTTTTGCAGATATTAATAGTAATTAATTAAAGTGATTTAATTTTTTAAAAAAAGGATAAATTAGTAATACATTTCTTAAAAGGGGGTAATTTAAATTAAATTAACATCGTACTAGAAAGAAAGATATACTGATGAGACATAAGCAAGAAAAGTTAATAGATGATTGTTATTAATTTGTAATTTTATTGCCCTATTTTTATTATATATATGCAATAGTTTCGTCGATATGAACAGAATTTCTTTCTTGAAATATGTGTTTATCAATTTTCAACGGAGGTAATTTAAATTAAACTAGTATCATTGACTAGAAAGAAAGATATACTGACGAGACATAAGCAAGAAAAGTTAATAGAGAAAGGGAGAAGGTGACTGACTGCTCTCTCTCTCTCTCTCTTTTTCTCTCTCTCTCTCTCTTTCTCTCTCTCTCTTTCTCTCTCTCTCTCTCTTTCTCTCTCTCTCTTTTTCTCTCTCTCTCTTTCTCTCTCTCTTTCTCTCTCTCTTTCTCTCTCTCTCTCTTTTTCTCTCTCTCTTTCTCTCTCTCTCTCTTTCTCTCTCTCTCTTTCTCTCTCTCTCTTTCTCTCTCTCTTTTTCTCTCTCTCTCTTTCTCTCTCTCTTTCTCTCTCTCTCTTTCTCTCTCTCTCTTTTTCTCTCTTTCTTTCTCTCTCTCTCTCTTTCTCTCTCTCTTTTTCTCTTTCTCTCTCTTTCTCTCTCTCTTTCTCTCTCTCTCTTTCTCTCTCTCTTTTTCTCTCTCTACCTCCCTCCCTCCCGTTAACGATTCCACATTTTCTTTTTTCATCGTTTTTAAAATTCAATGATTGTTATTATCGCATGCTAAAACGTTTCACATTTGTTTTTACATATACGTGTCCAGCCTTTTCTAAATTGTAAGCTTTTTTAAAAAGCCCCCCCCCCCCCCCACACACACACCATCGTTTAGGCGAATTCATTTTTTCTTTCTTTTCATTTTTTACGGTCTTATTTAATAATCAAATAAATTTGTATCAAAATTATCAAAATCTTGATATCTATTTATATGAATAAATGCTAAAGTTTTGTCTTAATATTTAAAATTTTAGCTTCAAGTATTTCAAATAACGAACTTTTCAAAGCGATAGCAAGATAGCCAAGCCAGCTAGTATATATATATATATATATATATATATATATATATATATATATATATATATATATATATATAAGTCAGTTCATATTATATTCCAATAACCATGGTTTTATTTTATTATTTTTATTTTTTCACATTTCCAAAAAACATAATATTTCTGTGAGATATATTTTTTACGGTCCGTTTCATTTGTCTTGTGCCAAACAACAACAGAAAAAATTCACAAAGAGTAAAAAGTTCTTGGATTAAAGTGTCTTGAAAAAACCTACACTATACAGTAGTTCATTTTTGGGTGAAAACAAACAAAAACCAAATAAAAACTATACTTAACCTTCATATATATATATATATTGTCGGAATTTTCGTGTCGTTAACGAAAACCCGCTCTAAACGATGGTTATGTTATCTAGGAAAATTATCATAAAAAAAATTATAACAAGAGATAAGGAAAGGAGTAATACAAGATGTTCGTAAAAGTTAAAATATAGTTTTATTTACAAAAAAAGATAGCCTGGACTGCCTTTTTTTCCAAAGCTGGAATAAATAAATTATTCCTGGATAACATGCAAAAAAAATAAGAATCAAAAAAATACAACATCAGTATCTCTGAACATTAAGATTAGATACAACAAAAATTGCCACAATCAAAGTTAAGGAATAAATCCTTTTAAAACATGAACTTACTATAAAGTCCGTATTCTCACAAATCAATCAAAAGTCTCTTTTTTTCTTTACACCAAAGTTACAATCAAAAGAAATAAAATTAACAAACCGTACTGAAGTCCAACATAATTTCCACGATAAAAATAACTCTTTTTTTATTTTATCAAACGTCTGTCAGAAAGTTCTTTTTTTTCTTCTTTTTTCAATATTTTCTTTTAGCAAATCCAATGCAATATGTATGGCACAAGAACAGTACACATTTCAAATAAACACAATACTCACTATTTTCCATCGTTCGTCTTGAATGGTGAACACGCGCAAATGTTCTGATTCAACTAGCACAGTTGAATATCCCAAATCGATCTGTTTGCAAAGACGATTAGTCTCTATGATTCCTAATCTCCGATTAGAATCTTCTCGACAGCAAAGTATTTCACTTCTCGGGAGCCAATCTCTTCAACATAGGCAATTTCGTTCCCGGAGCTATCTCGTTCAACTTCTTCTCCTTATTTCAAGTATCTGGCTTGAAACAACTTCCCAAGGACAATTCTTGACCGAGGGGAAAATATTTCATAAACAACAAGTAATTCAGCCAAGAGATATCATATCTCTTAAATTTCTTCAAGTAGAAATTCTTGCAAATTTAACGTCCCCACGTAGACGGAGAAACAGTTTAACATGTCATGTCATTCCGGTGTGCGAGTCTGTTCTGATTAAATTTCGCGCCGATATCAAATCCAGACATAACCAATGCATCATTGCTAAAAATAGAAATCACGTGACACGACATGGCCTTCACAGCACAACACCTACGCAATATCCATATGACCTTCGACCTGCACGTAGGCCCCCCCCCCTGACCTTTCAACAAAGGGAAGTAACCGTTGACTTACTTAGAAAAACGTCTAGAAATTTCCACAATATTAGGGGGGGGGTCGATTTTGAAACTGTAAATAATCGCACTCGAAGAAAGTTGCCAAATAATGTCAAAAGTTACTACAAGAAATATTTTTCTTCAAAACTTTGTATTTATTTGAGCATTGCAACTTTAAAATCAAATAAATCGAGATTTGTCATCACTGCCTAGATTTCACCTAGAACTGCACAGGACAGGCGTGCAGTATCCATCGGAACAGATACTACACTTTGATGTCGCCTTAAATTAAACCCGGGTTTTAACAAAAAAAAGTAATACATTACTTAATAATAAATATTTTAAAGTTTATTATTTCTTTTTCTTAAGAAATTAAATGTACATATTCAAATTAAAAAGGAATAAAACACTATAATATTTAATGTTATATATAAATAATTATTTATTTACATAGGCGTTTTATTTATTGGATATTTTTTATGGTATTCACCGGTTGAAAATTCAACGGGCGAATTTGAGTTCCCGTGTAGATTCTGTGTTTTGTAAACACTGTTTACACATTTAATTATCACAAATATATATTGAATTGTCGAGCGCTGGCTTATCTAATCCCACTTTACCGACCTTTTGTCACACCTTACCTTGTGGGAGTTAGATAAATAAAAACTAGTTCAGCCAGGGGGTTTTACGCCACCAAATAAACCGGTGTCGTCCGGGCCTTTGGGTCTGGATTCAAGCCCGTCTGTTGGGGCTTGTCCGTCCTGTGCAGTTCTAGGAGGTGCACCTCCCAGGTTTTGCCTTCCCTCTTTGGGGAGGAGTAAGTTTATTGCTTACTGTCTGAGGCGGCCCTACCGGGGAATGCCGACGGAGCTGCCCAGGCAATTTTTAAATGGCCAGAGTGCTCACCTCTCGAGCATTGGCTTTTTCATCCCACTTTCCTGACCTTGTGTCAATCTTACCTTGTTGGGGGTAGATAAATAAAATCTAGTTCAGCCAGGGTTTTTTACCCCACAAAATAAACCGGTATCGTCCGGGCCTTTGGGTCTGGATTTACGCCCGTCTATTGGGGCTTGTCCGTCCTGTGCAATTCTAGAAGGTGCACCCTCCCAGGCTTTGCCTTCCCTCTTTGGAGAGGAGTAAGTTTATTGCTAACTGTCTGAGGCGCCCCTACAGGGGAATGCCGACGGGGCTGCCCAGTCAATTTTTTAATGGCCAGAGTGCTCACCTCTATAGCGCAGGCTTATCTAATCCCACTTTCCTGACCTTGTGTCACATCTTACCTTGTTGGAGGTAGATAAATAAAACTATTTCAGCCAGGGTTTTTTACCCCACCTATTATATGTATTGGAGTTGATGGGAGAATGGATAAGGACACATTGATGTATAAGGAAATTGTGGATGAAAATAGACAGAGAATTATGAAAAAAACTAAGGGACCAGAACACCATTTAACTTTCACAAAAGAAACACCATGTGAAAGTAAATATCTGACACATAGAGTTCTTCCTAATAGTGGTGCAACAGGTGCTGTTCATGCAGATCAAGTGGTGGATGTTTTGCATGAATTCCACAGTGAGAACAGTATCAAGGGTATACTTGTTGACAACGCTAATACCAACACAGGTTGCGAAGGTGGAATGGTTGCAATTTTAGAAAAAAAACTTTTTAAAAATCTTCACACAATTGGTTGCTCTTTGCATCATAATGAACTATCTTTCAGAGCCCTTTTTAAAAACATAGATGGTTGCGCAAAGGGCCCTACAACATTCAGTAGCCCTCTGGGGAAATTATGCTCAAATGATTGCCATGATTTACCCCAAATATCATTTTCCACTATTACAATCCTCTAGAGTCAATTTTTAAAATTGATGAAATACATGATCTTAGTTCTGACCAAAGACTCCTTTATGAATACACAGTAGGTATTTCTAGAGGTAAGGTTGACTCTAGATATGCCTCCTGGAAAATTGGTCCTTTAAACCAAGCAACTTGGTTAACTTTGGCCATCAGGCTCATGTGTTTATGGACTCGTGGTGCATACCCACAAAGGCACACAACAAAACTACACTATGTAGTAAATTTTATTGTAAATGTGTATGCCACTTCTTGGTTTGAAATTAAAAGAAATAGTAAATTCCACAATCAGCAAGTGCACATTTTTAATATGATCCAGAAGGATTAAGGAGCAGCCTCAGGAAATCCAAGATATCACATTTAGAAATATACAAGGTAATACATTTTGTTTACTGCCTGAAAACTTTCTATATTCCATGGTTAAATCTGAGGAGATTGAAGTAAGAGAAGAAGCTTTAAAAAGAATTTTGGCCATTAGGTAAGTATTATTTATTCATATATCTCTGACTCAATTATTTATTCCAATTTATAGAATGATTTTTAAAGATTTTATCTAATTTCACCATAATTATTAAAGCAGTACAGATTGGATTTTTTTAATAATTCAATTAATTAATTTGTTCTTTCAGAAGTGAGGAGTCAACCAGAAAAAGATTAAAAAGAATACCACCTATTAATTTTAATGCCACACATTGGACACAATTAATAGATTTAAAATTATGCGGCATTTTTGAACCACCAATGACGGAAGATTTTACTGAATCTGAACTTCGAGAATCGTTGATGAATGGAACCAAGCTTGACTTGCCAGATTTGCCCTCACATTCTCAGGGTGTGGAACGGGCAGTTAAGTTAATACCAGAAGCTTCACAAACTGTATATGGTTTTGAAGCAAGGCATCAACACATTACAGCCAAAGTTTTGAGTCAGAAATTGAGACCAGCATTTTTGTTTAAGGGGTCTTATATGGAGCAATTTGACTCTCTATATTAAGCTCCAGTAAAATAGTGTTAGGTTATTCCTTATTTCTTTGCTTGTTATATTTTCACTTATAACAGAAACAAATCATTTTTTTAGGTATTCAAATATTACTGTTTAATTCATAACGTTAAAAGGTAGTTTACAAAAGCAGATACTGAAAATGAGGGGGGGGGGGGCAAATTTTCAATTTGAAGATTTCTTTAATTCATATCATTTTTATAAAATAAAAGGATATTCCCTGATTTTAAATGCTAAAATTATTTGGTTTTCACACCAATATTCAAGCAAATCTTGCAAAAACGAGGAATTTTCAGTATATTCTTATCTACGATCTTTGATACCAAACGCTCAAAAAACCGCTAAAGTTTTTGATCTAATTTTTTGCATGAGTATTTAATAGGTCTATATACAACTTTCGGTACGTGCCTTTTTTTAATATTTAAAAAAAAGTGTAAAATCGACCTACCCTAATATATATATATATATATATATATATATATATATATATATATATATATATATATATATATATATAAATATATGATAATTTTATTTACACAGATATGTACAAAATCTGCGACACTGGCATGTCGATGTTATCGATCAACAGTTACTATAAACTGAGATTACATCAGGCAGAGTTAGAATCCGATCTTAACCTCAGATCATATTTGGAGAGAATGAAGTGGAGAGATAGAGAAAGAGAAGAAGAAGAAAAGAAATTTAACATTTCAAAAATTAAGGCCGTTAAAAAATTAAAATTAAAAATTAAAAAATCTAACAGACGCTCTCTCTTTCTCCTTCTTTTTCCTTTATGTGTCTACCTTCCCACTACCTCTCCCCTCATTATTTGTTCCTCTTTCAACCTTATATTTTTATTTATTTATTTATTTATTTATTGGCCCAGTTTGTTTCAGATTTTAGATTTTAGATTTTTTGTTTTTTGTTTTTAGATTTTTTAATTTTTAATTTTAATTTTTTAACGGCCTTAATTTTTGAAATGTTAAATTTCTTTTCTTCTTCTTCTCTTTCTCTATCCCTCCACTTCATTCTCTCCAAATATGATCTGAGGTTAAGATCGGATTCTAACTCTTCCTGATGAGATCTCAGTTTATAGTAACTGTTGATCGATAACATCGACATGCCAGTGTCGCAGATTTTGTACATGTCTGTGTAAATAAAATTATCATATATAAAGCTCTATTTTGATATTGAGCACTTTTTATAAACCCGGTTAAAAGTCTCTGGATTACCACCCTGTGGATATTTTTCACCTGGATTATTACCATTATATATATATATATATATATATATATATATATATATATATATATATATATATATGTGTATATATATATATATATATATATGAAGGTTAAGTATAGTTGTGTACGAGAGATTTGATAAACAATCCTATGAATGTTACTTCGTTTATATAATAGTTCTCAATAACAAAGCTCTATATTTATTTAGTATACATTTTCATTCATATAAACATTTCTGGATAAATATATGCATACACGTTTCAGCTAAAGCCTAAAACAGGTTGAAGCTTTGTCAGGCCAAATATTCAATGTAAAATGAATGTTAATGTGGAAGAAAATCACATTGCTAAGCAGTGGACGTCATGTGACTAGAATTTTGTTGACCAGCAAGAAATTATTTTATGTTCTATCTCAAAGGTATTATTTTTTTTTAAATATATTTTTCTTTTATAGGATCGGAACATTTTTTTAATTATTTCGCACTTCTGATTAAAAAGAGGACTTCCATTAACACCCACCTAATTACACCATCTTACTTACCTCTATACGACGAGGATATTTAAATCAAAGAAAATTATAGTTTTTTTTTATTATTTGTTTTTTATTCATTATTCTGCACATCTAATTATAGTTTTTTTTGTTAAATTGTGTGTATAGTTTATTTTCGATCAAAGTTATAGCGTTTATATTATCTAATGGGCTTTAATATTAAAACAAACTTTCTAGCTATACTCTAATATCAATTTTCTATGTCTACAATTTATTGTAACTTCAGAAGTATGATTTAATAAGTTACCTTTATCACTAAATCTTATTATCTCTAGTTTCTTGTTTAAATATAAATAACATGGTGTGTTTAAAGATTTACACGTTTTGCCTTTCTTAAGATTCTCCATTCAATTGTTGGTGTTTTTTTTTCTTTTCATGTAAGCTCCAAAATTATTTGTGAAGTAATAAAAAATGTTCAAATCCCATAAAAGAAAAAATAGAAGAAATAACTGCTTAGAAATTTTAGTTAAGTTAACATTCATTTTCCATTGAATATTTGGCCTGACGAAGCTTCCACTTGTCAGACTTTAGCTGAAACATGTATGCACATATGTAGCCAGAAATCTTTTTTAAATAGAAATTTACACTAAATATTGGACATGTGTTTCGCTGTCTACGGTTCACCAGCATAGCTGAATCTAGCAAGATTTGAAACCGGAACCCCAGTGACTTACCACTGGGCCACAAAAACTTGCAAGTAGCAAAGAAGACAAATCGCATATAAATGTTGTAATTTTGTTGTTGTTGATTTTTTGCGATATTGAGAATTGAATGTATTCAAATATCTTCTTTTGTTTGCGGGAAAGCATTACCTAAATGGTAAGGGGGAACATTGTTCCCTTTCACCAGTGTGATGCCCCCATATGAGGAGCGTATATATATATATATATATATATATATATATATAAAGTGGTGTACTAAAAGCGAACTTTTAGGAAAAGCAACACCTATTGTGAAGAGTATACAGCTCAATATCCAGGATAGAGCAGGTAGAATGAAGAAGAATGGAAAGGAATTAGAGAAGCAAAAGCCAAATCATAATTCAATTCAATTGCTCAGAGCAAGGTATATTTTTAGCAATCGGACATTTGCTTGCATTCGGGCAGAATTTTGCCCTGTGTTTCTTCCCCCTACAACTTTTATTTTATTTTTTCAAATTTTAAATCTTGGCCTTTGCCAACTTATCTATCCCAGCGACTTCCTCTGATGATAAGATTTTGATCTTTGAAAAGCCTGGCTTAAGGAAAATTTAACTTGAATAAATTGCCTTTTTTGCGGAATATACCTTGCTCTGAGCAATTGAATTGAATTAGGATTTGGCTTTTGCTTCTCTAATTCCTTTCCATTTCTTCTTCATTATATATATATATATATATATATATATATATATATATATATATATATATATATATATATATATATATATATATATATATAAAAGAGAGAGAGAGGGGGAATTCTGCAGTTCCATAGTACCTTTGCAGCAGCCACCAGTGCTTAAATATTTATTTATTTAATTTTTTAGTCTTAAAAACAGTTTAAGTTTTTCAAAGGTATTCAAAATGAATCAATGTTTGATAAATAAAAATAAAAATGATATCCGTGTCGGTAAGGCCAGAAAACCACAAATAAAATAAATATTACGATATCTCTAAAAAAAAACTCATTAAGAATCTAGAATCAACAATTCCTACTGATCGCCACCCTAATGCAGATTAGTAGTAATAATAATACCCTCCCCCCCCCCAATCAAATATTGGAAGGACAGAAATGAATCATTTAAGAGAACATCTTTTTTATTTGGGTCATAGGCAGGAGAGTTCAAATATCAATGTTTACCGAGTTCTTTAATATTTAAATTTCAATCAAATCTTAGGACTCTGAAAATTCTAGTCTGATAAAACAGGACAGGAATCAAAGTTAAAAGACGCCAGGAAAAATAATGATTAGTTTATTCAAATTTCCCTCATAAAAAATATTTTAAATCTATAAGAAATTGAATCCATTATGAAGTAAAAAGAAAAATATACATCTCCAGTGGGCTATGCAATTTAGAAGTAGTTCCTTTCTTACTAAATATCGTTGAAGGTTTTGTAATTAAATTATATATCTGTTGTGGGTGACCTACCTACCCTTTAATAATAACTAAATGGTAGCAACCGGCTACCACAAATACCGGTTTTGCCGGGAGAACATTGGGAGGCACATTTAGGCACTAGCACTGCCAACACTGACTTGTGTATAATTTCTCTGTTCAATACAATTCATTATTATTATCTCTAAACCTGTTGTTTTTTATTTCATTGTTGGTACCCCTAAACGGGTCCACAACAATATCGTTGAAGGTTTTAATTCCTTTGAGCACCAGCGATTATGCAGTGATCTTATTTTGGCCTACAATCTCCTCAATGGCCATTAGATATCGCTCAGGACCCATTATTCACTCCTGCACAAGAAAGAGGTCTACGCGGACACCACCAGAAACTGTTTCACCACCGATTTTGATTGAACCGGGGGGGGGGGGGGGGGCTGTTTTCTCAATCAGGATCCCTGGACCTTGGAATGGGCCCCGAGTAAATGCACCAACAATGCAGCAATTCAAGGCGAATTTTGACAGGTGCTAGGCTACTATATCCCCTGGGCCACTGTATTCTTTTTCTGTGTAAATTTCTACCACCCTTTCTTTCCCTACATCGTAACCGAAGCATGTTTGTTTTTTTTTTGCCAAATTTATTGAATTGAATTGAATATTTAAGAAGATTCCCCAAATTTCAATTTCTTCTGAAGATCGCTTAAGCTTAAAGTTTAGACATTTTCTAGAATCAAAACCGTGTAATGGATTTTGATCAAAATTGGATTAAGAATTCTAGTTATAAGGTTTAGAAGCATCATATCTTGAATTTAATTTTTATAAAGGGACATACAGTGGTGCCAAATTGTTCTGTTCATGGAATTAATTTTACCCGTCCTAAGAAAATGAATGATGAAAATAAAAATAAAATACAACATTTATTAATTCATCAAATATTCAAACAAGGAATATTAAAAAACATTCTTCTTTTCCTTAATCCATGGATTTTCAAAAAATAAGATATTTTCATGAAAGGATTCATTTTATATTTTTCCATTGCACAGACCTTTTTATATTCTTCGCTCTGCCAAGGAAGTATTTGATTGGCAATGGATGTATTTATTTTTTGATTTCTTGCGAACTCTCTGGAGAGATATATATTTATATTTTTTTGGTGATTCATTTTATTATCAACTGCCTTTTATTTTGGATTTTAAATCCTTTCATATTTTGGACTTGGAATTATTACTGTTCGGACTCTATGGATTACAATTCAATCTGCTTCCCTTATCCAATCCCCTGGATATTGACATAGACACATTATATTTTTCATTGAAGATGGATTTTTTGCTCAGTACTTTTTATATTTTCAAATATTTGTGAAATAGTAATACATTTTTGGCTGATTTTTTCCTTCTGATTTTTCTCCGATGAAAAGAGCCTATTTTTGAAAATCCATGGATTAAGGAAACGATAAAAGTTTTTATTTTATATTCCTTGTTTGAATATTTGATGAATGAATAAATATTGTATTTTATCCAATTTTTAATTTCATCATTCATTTTCTTATATTATTGCTCTATCTAGTATATCGAGCAGTGACTTATCACGATAGGATATAATATAAAGATATAATATTTATCTTTATTGTTTCATTTATATATATATATATATATATATATATATATATATATATATATATATATATATAGTCTAAAGAAGCTTTGAGTTATTTTTTAAAAAAAGAAGGAAAATGCAGTTTAAATTCCCAGAGAAACTAACTAAATCCAAAATATTGCAGACTTAACATTCGTTGGAAAATTCATGAATAAAAAAAAATAATATTAAGTAAATAAAATAAAAAGGGAGATTAAGTATCTAACAGTGAAACAAAAACAGGAGACCTTAACGTAAGCGTCTAATATTAACACGAGGATCATCAGCTGTTTACCATGTAACTGTTTCGGAGATTTAAAAACAGGACAGTTATAATATTCATGGCTCTCCAATGGTACTGATCAAACTACCATTTCCCCAGTAATCAATATAATAGATATATATATATATATATATATATATATATATATATATATATATATATATATATATATATATATATATATATATATATATATATATATATATATATATATGTAGTGAAGTAATGGTAACTAAAAAGCTAAGATAATTTAAGGAACGAGCTAAGAACCAATAAAACAATTATCATTCAAAATATAATGTCAAATAAATGCTTAATATAGAAAATATGCACCCACCCCAATATAAATATAGGCATACAATTAATATAGGTATTGATGCTTGACGTTATTTCCCTCACAACACGAGTTAAGTATGAAACGTAATCACAATTAACTTTAGTAAATTTGAATCCTCATAATACTTTATAATGAGGTAATTAGCACCATTTGATAGAAAACAATAAATATATAATATTCTTTTTCGGAAGTTTGATGATGTCTGGGTAACTATAAACTGTTTTCGTTTGAAAGGGACTAACTCTGCCCTTAGTTTCGCATTAAATAGAAACTTACTACTTAAGTGAAGTAATCTGGGAAATTAATCTTAATTTAAACGGTTTATAAAGAAATACTAAACATCTTCCACCAAAACACTGAAGTATAACAATCTTAGTGATGCTTGAATGGATGGCTAGCTTCCAACTGATGAAGTTAAAAGAGATCAGCTCTGCACTTAGTTTCGTATTCAAATGACCTAAATAGGCATTTGCAAGCAAATTGATGTAACTTTAGGCAAGTGAAAAATGACTCCCAAGTGAATTCGAATTTTAA
>OY744537.1:88936521-88989021 GCA_963556195.1 Sepiola atlantica | reverse complement strand
TTGTTTGTTTGTTTTGTCCACATGTCTAGAATAGAATAGAGAAACAAATAGAAAAAATAAATAGCGAATATAAGATGTAGAATCTCCATAAAAATGAAAATAAATTTTTTTTTTACATTACTTCAGTTCACACAAAAGTAATATTTATATCAACAATGTAAGAACGATAACTCTTCCATTACCATAATTACTGATAATTAGATTAATGTAAATATTTGTACCAAACTTTTTAAAGATTTAACTTATTTTTTGAATATTTATTTATGGGCATAAAAACATTTTAATGATAAAAGCTCAAGGTTTTGTAAGACATAAAAATAATGAAATATTAATTCGATATTTAAAAAAACAAACTTTTATAAATTATTTTCTATACAAACTATACTCTGGAGTAGAAGTTATGAAATAAAAGTAAAAATATATAAACTCAGCAGAATTTTCTCACTCTACAAATGAAACTAGTAATTTCTTTGAAAAAATATTTTTATCGTGTGAAAATTGTTGCTTCGTTCATGTTAACCTGAAATAGTTTTTTGTTAGATGTTTACAATAAAGAATGTTGGTCAATATATGAACAGATACTACACTTTGATCTTGTTTACAATAAAGAATGTTGTTCAATATATGAACAGATACTACACTTTGATCTTGTTTACAATAAAGAATGTTGGTACATTATATGTTGCATATTGTATTTATTAAGTGAAAACGTTTATAAAGTCTGTTTTAATAGAGTTTAACAGAAATCGGACTAACATTATTGACTGTCCTGGTATAATGGGTGAAACAGCGAAAAATATTTACATAAATAAACCTTGAAAAAAGAAAGAATTATGCAAAATTATGAATTATATTTTCATCAAACGATATTCTATTTACACAGCTGTTTCAAAAACTTAAAAGTGTATAATGTCTACATCTAGCCGAATCTTTTAAAATTGTTTTATGAATAAAAATAAGAAGGTCCATTTTCTTATTCTATATTTAATAAATAGCAAGAATGTTAAAGGGATTTTTACATCTCAATATCTAATGCCCAAAAGATAAATCCCAAATTTGCAGATTTAAAAAAGACGTTATAAAAAAGCTGTCAAACGTTTGACATGGCTTTTATATATATATTTTAGCCTGAAGATCCCCCCCCCCCCCCGGGGAATGAAACGCGGGAGCCTCTGTGTAGCTTGATTGCCATAAATATATTTTCATAGCTTACTACCTAGCTGTACTTATGTATCAAGCACTGTTGAACTAAATACTGAAAATTGATACATAAAAAATCATATCTCCTTATAAAATTTTATGTGGATACATGAATACTAATATATATATATATATATATATATATATATATATATATAAAAATGTTATGTGGATACATGAAATACTAATATTTATATATTTACTGTTATGTCACCATTATCAAGGCCAAGAGTCACTCGAGGATAAAGATTAATGAGATAGGACGATTGCCAGCCAAAATTGATCAAAGCAATGAACTAAGTTTGATTATTTATGGGATAGTTCCCAACAAGTATTTGTTTACATTGGATTTGAAGACGACTAGGTTAAAGTCTGCAGGGAAGCAGTCACGCGGTAATGCTTTCCATAGACGGGAAGCCCTTGTGAAGAAGCCCTTGTGAAGAAGCTCTTGTGAAGAAGCTCTGTGCATGGAAATTCTGCCTGACACTAGGCACATGGAGGAAGAAGGGAAGGTTTTTTTCCGTTGTGATAACAAGACGAGTTCTTGCTGTAAATGTCTGACGAGGGGGAACCAGAGATTGGAGCTCAGTCGAGCGTAAAATGAACTTAATGTAAACCAAACTCTCTACTTAGATATGATCAAGTTGTTGTAACAGCAATTAAAGATTCCTTTCTTCCACACAGGATCGTTACTTTAATCCACAAGTTTTTTGTTTCCTTATTTGGTGATCTGTGTTGTTGTAGGACAGCTTGTGTGTGTTTTGCCAACTTGGGCTTTTTAAAAAATTTATTTTACTAATAAGTAAACATTTATCAAGGCCAAAAGCCATTCGAGGATAAGGGTTAATTGAGATGGGTGGATTATCAGTTGAACACTGAATTTATGAATGGATTAAAAATGATTAATGAAATGGACAAAATTTGATTACTCATGAGAACGGTCCATCAGGACCGGCGGGACAGTTATAAAAGTGGGGGGGCTCTCCTAAAAAGTGGGGGGGGCCGGTTAAACACATGCATATATAACTTCATTATTGATGCCGTAAAGTGGGGGGGGCCAAGTCAAAAAGTGGGGGGCTCAAGCCCCCCCCCCTGCCCCCCCCCCCCTGGTGCCGCCGTCCCCCCCTGGTACCGTCGTCCATGTCCATGACAAGTATTTGTTGACATTAGATTGTATTCTGCAGGAAAGCAATCCCGTGGTAATGGGTTCTACAGATGGGACAAGTTCTTGGAAAGAAACTCTGTTTATGGAAATTCCGTTTGATGTTAAGTACACGGAAGAATAAAAAAAAAAAGAAGTTCTTTGCAGTTTTAGGAAAAAAAAACTAATTCTTGCTGTGAGTGTTTTACAAGGAGGAACCAGAGATTGAAGTTCAGTCGAGTACTTTCCAGAGAAATAACGATAGAGTAGAGAAAGACTAGTAACGTCTCTTCTGTGAGAAAGAGGCTCTAGAGAACAAAAGAGATCATTCCCCACTAGATTGCTAAGTCAATTTTGTACTCCGCCAAAGCAAGAGAGAGCGCTCTGAGCGGCACCTCCCCAGATGTGGCAGCAGTACGTATCTGGCTCTTATATAGGTAGAAAGTTGTGTCAGGAGTCAGATACTTTCTGGAGCGGTAGAATGATCCAAACCATTTTTCCAGCAACCTTAGAAACTGATTGGAAATAAGTCTTGCATTTTAGATCTGGAGTTAAATTCAGTCCGAGGTGCTTATTAAAATGATGGGCTTCCTCAAAGAGAGATTCATTAATTTTCGCCTGGGTTGTTATCCGCAAAAATTAGGACAGAAACCAATTTTTCCAAGGTCATATTTGAATAAAATATATTCTCACAATAAACAAAGCCAAACACTAAAAAATCAATAAAAAGGAATTTATTTTCATTGAACAATATTTTAATTGTAATAATATTTGCTCTTTATGGAGAAAGAAATAGAAAAAAGTAAGTAAAATATAACATCTAGAATCCGTGTGAAAATAAAATAGAAAATCAAATGAAGCTTAATTCATACTTTGATCTTGTGGGAAGAAGAGTTTAGTGCAAATGCAAAAAAAAAAAGAAGGAAAAGAGAGATAAGGGGAAAGAGGAGAAAAGTAAAGAGAGAAGGAAAGAGAGAATAGAAAATTTTGGAAGAAGAAAGTAATAAATGAAAAAGAAAGAGAAAGAGAAAAAAAAGAAATTTTTCCCAAGTTATGATGACCTGAAAAACAGGATTTAGACATTGTCATAAATATTACAAACATACATTGCAGGTTAAAAAGTAAATAAAGCAAATAAAAGGCCAACTGTAGGTGTATGGGATGATGATTCAGAAATAACAAGGACAAAAAAGAAAAGGAAGAAATTACATAGAATATATATATATATGTGGGGGTGTGTGCGTATATATAAAATATATATGTATATATATATATATATAAATATATATATATATATCATATATTTATATACACACTCACAATGTACATATATATATGTGTGTGTGTAGTGGGTTAGGGTGTATGTATGTGTGTGTATGCTTATCCATAGACAGATTGTTTCGTTGTAATCACAGATCTTCAGGTCTTCAGTTCAGCTGTTTTGACAACAGGCCGACTTCTTACCCATTATGATATCAGCTACAGAGTAAGCGATATGTAAATGCTTATACTAGCATTCTAATCAGCACTATATATATATATATATATATATATATATATATATATATATATATATATATATATATATATATATAGGATCAAAATAAACCAAAGTGAAAACTTTTAGTAGATGGAACCTATTGTGAAAAGGATTAGCTCAATATACGAGATAGAGCAATAGTAGAGATAGAAGAAAAAAGAGTGATAAATATGCGACGATTGTCCAAATTTATTTCAAATTTCAATTGTTCAATGCAAGGTGCATTCAGTAATAAACTAGTGTTTATTATTCTTTCCTTAAGCACAGGCTTTTCAAAGATCGAAATCTTATCATCAGAGGAGAAATACAGATGGATAAGTTGGCTTTCGAAAAAACCAAAGTTCAAATATTTGAAAAATATGAAAATTATTATTAAAAATTATTAAAATAATTTTTGTTAAAAAAAAAACGTATTGAATGAAAAGAAAAGTTCCGTGAAAAAGATATGCAAATTGTCCGGGTGGTAAATTTCCGTTGAAAAGAAGTCCGGTGAAATTGTAGAATGTGAAGAAAAACTCTTTGCGTGGGAGCAGATTGGAGAAAGTGCTCAAAATGTAGGTAAGTCCAGATGCACTTAAAGGAGGTTGAGAAGAGGAAGACAGGCCATTTTTTTTATTTACTTCCGGGCCAGGTAAAACAGAAGAATCTCATTCAAGGTTTAAATCCAACGGAAATTTACCACCCGGACAATTTGCATATCTTTTTCACGGAACTTTTCTTTTCATTCAATACGTTTTTTTTAACAAAATTTAATAATTATTACTGAATGCACCTTGCATTGAACAATTGAAATTTGAAATAAATTTGGACAATCGTCGCATATTTATCACTCTTTTTTCTTCTATCTCTCTCTCTCTCTCTCTCTCTCTCTATATATATATATATATATATATATATATATATGAGTATTAGAAGGCTATCACAATGCAAGAAATGCAAATATGTCGGCGTTGAGACTAAGACAAAAACAAGTGATTTTACTTTATATACTTTTTATAAAAAAATTTTTAATAATTTTTTTTCCTATATAGTAAATCTTACTTGATTAGGCAAGACTTCAACACTGTGATGTAATGTGTGTAACGGTTTTCCATAATATATTTCGAGGAAGACCTCTTTGTCAAATTGTAGGTGTTTCAAATTTCAAAAAACGTGCGGTGGGCAATATTGCTTATAACGCAGTAAATATTAATATCAGCAGCAAATGTAATAAAACTAAAACCATAACTGATTGTTTTTTGTTTTGTTTTTATTTTAATTACTTATTTATTTTATTTTTATTTATTTTCGAATATTTTATATTTGAACCCATTGACGAAGTGCCATATATTTAGATACAAAAAAATACATATATATTTTTTTTGTAGAGGGGGGAGGTATGCATAACAGCCAAGAGCGGTGTTCAATTAATTTTTTTTAATAATATTATTTATTTAATTTTTTTTTTCTAATATTATTTATTTAATTTTTTTTTCTAATATTATTTATTTAATTTTTTTTTATAATATTATTTATTTAAGTTCTTTTATAATATTATTTATTTAATTTTTTTTTATATATACCATTGTTATCTTATTTTATTCTAACAATATTTATTTTTTTGCTTTTCTGAAATTTAAAAAAAAAAATTTATTTTTTTAAATTTAAAAAAATTTATTTTTATAATTAACGGCTAAATATGTTTTGATTTATTCCCTGGCCAGATTGTGTGTAGCATGTAGAAAATGTAGTGAACAGAACTAATTCATCAATTCTTGTTTTATTTGTGTTTAATATTATCATTATCCACTTAATCTAAACTATTTAATGCTGTTATGATTTTAGTAAAATGTTATTAAAATTCAGAGTTTAATTCACTAATGATTTTTTTTTTAATTTAAATTTAATTTAATTTTCTTTTTTTCTTCCGAGAAAGGGGAACAACTCTTGTAAAATAGTAACGCATTATCTCCCTAATTTGCATACTCCAGAGAGCTTCATCACATGCTTGAAAACAAAATTCTGTCACTTATCTTGAGTCAGTTTCAATCCTAATATACTTGGCCTATCTCTTTGATAGTCGTACTCTTTATCTTTGTATGAGAGAGAGAGAGAGAGAGAGAGAGAGAGAGAGAGAGAGAGAGAGAGAGAGAGAGAGATGGAGAGAGAGAGAGAGAAAGTGATGTATAGGGTGTTCGGGACAAATTCGATAATATTTAATATTCTATATATATTTATATTCAAAATATATTTTTTGTATATTTTAGATAGAAGGACTCCTTTAACTGCAACAACATATTCAATACATTTCAAATGTTCATACTTATATTGCATGGGAATGGCATGGGTGTGTCGGGTTCTAATCCAGTTCGTTCCACAGAAACACTTTCATCAAACCCCACACCTGACCTTGTGCCTAACCTCCTGGAGAGAAGGTAGATAAAATACTTATATTGTAGATCTGATGAAGCTGACAAAATTCTTGACTCAAGTTTGAATCAAAGATTTTTTTTTTTTTTTGCAAAGTGATAATGAGTTTTTATACATCAAATCCAAAGATCATGATATCACTGCAGGAATATGCATTCGAAATACCACTTTTATCTTTAAATAAATAGCTTGAGTAGTTTTCGTTCGTATCCATCGAGGCTACATCCTTGACAATCAGTCCGGCAGGGATTTTGTTGCTGTCGAGCTGAGGTATGGTTCTGTTCAGTCTTAGGAGGTCCATCCTCCCAGGCTTTACCTTCTTTCTTTGAAAAGGGTTAGTTTATTGCTAATTGCCAGGGAATGCTGACGGGGCTGCTCAGGCATTTTTTTGTAGGCCAGAGTGCACTTCACCTAGTGCACTGGCTTTTCAAAGCCCCACCTGACCTTGTGTCTAACCTCCTGTAGAAGAGGTAACTAAATATAAAGTGTTCACTGAAATCTAAAAATGAATTCACAAAAGTATCTTTTTATTCAAAACTACTTATATTTATTTATATGTTGTTATCCATTTATTTTATTGTTTCAACTTTTTTCATTTGGGGTTGGTTAAAGGAGGAAGTCTATTCTACGAAACCAACAGCTTTAGAAGAAGATTACAAGAAGTTCTTACTTCCATCGCACAAGATTTCCTGGCAAAATCAATTGATGTAATTCCCGGGCGACTTAAGAAACTCTTGGCAAATTCTGGGGCCTAGATCAAATTTTAAATAAAACATCATGCTATATACGTTCTTTTCATGTACATTTCTTGCAAAAATTATAATTAAGAAATAAATTATAATTTTTTTTAAATAGTGATTGATCTATTATCCAATGAAAACACTTTGCATGGGACGGTCTTCTGTAGAATAGAATGACACGGTCTCATTCTCACATTTAAAACAACTTTATTGAGTCGTCTTCGTTAACATGTAAAGGAAAGAGAATATGAAAGAGAAGGGTGTTAGGAAATGAATACGTCCATGAGTATGGACGAAGAGAAAAGGTTAGAAATTCCACGTTAGGTTAAATAAATGTCTCGTTAGTAGGGAAGAAAGGAGAGTTTATATATGAAGAATAAGATGACTGTCCTGTTTGTAAGAAAAGGAAAAGAGTTCATATATGAAGAATGTGTATCCATACACAGGTGCTGAAATCAGGCCGTGTGTTAGTACTATATAGGTATCTGTGTGTGTGTGTGTTATATTAATTGCACGTGTGTGCTACTATAGTGGATCTGTTGGATTCTTGGAGCTTCTTGTCGAAGTCAAACCCAGGGTCAGAGGTCCAGAGTTTCTGTTGCGTCCCAAGTTTGGGGGTTGGTCTGAGCAACGTGATGAGTTGTCAGTCATGTGTCGTGCGTAAGAAAGAGGAAGTAAACAGTGTGCTATCCCTTTTATAATCTCCTGTCAGATGCTCAACTGCCTCTGATTGGGCAAGCCAGAAAGGAAGTTATATGCCTGCACCAATCAGCGCCAAGCTTAGAAATTAAGCATAGATTCAAAATCGTGTACCACGAGTTGTCACTGCTACTGTTGTTGTTGTTGTACCACTGCTACTGTTGTTGTTGTAGTACCACTGCTACTGTTGTTGTTGTTGTACCACTGCTACTGTTGTTGTTGTAGTACCACTGCTACTGTTGTTGTTGTTGTAGTACCACTGCTACTGTTGTTGTTGTTGTACCACTGCTACTGTTGTTGTTGTGGTGGTACCACTGCTACTGTTGTTGTTGTTGTACCACTGCTACTGTTGTTGTTGTTGTGGTACCACTGCTACTGTTGTTGTTGTTGTACCACTGCTACTGTTGTTGTTGTTGTGGTACCACTGCTACTGTTGTTGTTGTTGTACCACTGCTACTGTTGTTGTTGTTGTGGTACCACTGCTACTGTTGTTGTTGTTGTGGTACCACTGCTACTGTTGTTGTTGTTGTACCACTGCTACTGTTGTTGTTGTTGTTGTACCACTGCTACTGTTGTTGTTGTTGTGGTACCACTGCTACCTCTTTTGTCGGGTGAGCAAAGATGTGAAATAAAGCTGATAAAATGGTAAAATAAGACTTTGTCATTAATTTACCTTTCGACAAAATATCTCTTTTCTACCTTCTTTTTAAAAAAATGAAGATTTTTCCCATATACAAACTTTACTAATAAGTCACATACAAACATTTTCTTAATCAGAATTTTTAATAATTTACAAAAAGAATATTTTTAAATATTTATTGCTTGATACAACTTAACTCTTAACAGGAGGCTAAATTGAAAATTTTTTTCATGATAAACTCACTACCAACGCAGGCCAAGCCCATTGAATGCCTTCAATAACCAAAATCCAAATGCAGGCTAATACATTACTAACAGCTTCGTCTAGAGATAATGTCTTTAATGACAAAAATGTATGAGTATTTTGTAGAAAAGCCCACCACTAATGGAACAATAAGTTTGGCAAAAACAAAAATAGTATCACCAGCTGATCGTAGAGCGTTCACACATTGTTGACCTACTATTCTGAGTCCTGCCGAGACATGCGCAGGGTTAGTGTTAAGTTTACACTGTATAAAATGCAGAATAAACGCCACTGTGTAACGTATTGTGAAATAATGGAAAGCTATCTGTGTGAGTTTATGTGGAGGCAGAAATGTAAGGGAAACAATTTTTAATGCAAATACTCAATTGGATGAATGGATTCCATCTTGTAAGTAATAAAATGTTTATTTTTTTACTACAACTACTATTTTGTCCATTGTTTGGGTTAGGGTTAGGGTGGGGCTCTTTTACAAAAGTTCCATAGGTATTTCAATAAACATTTCCTGTTATTATTATTTTTTTCAATTTCTAAAGTGTACTCACATACAGAATGGAATCTAAACTCAATTAAAGGTGACCACGAATCATCATCATCATCATCATCATCATCATCATCATCATCATCATCATCACGTCCGCTTTATATGCTAGCATGCGTTGGACGGCTTTAAGAAATTGACTTCCAAACTAACCTATCTCTGGCCAGGTCTTTATTTATCTCTCTTTCCCTCAGGTCCATATTTTATCACTTCTTCCCGTGTTTTCCTTAGCCTTCCCCTGTGAACTGACCCTGCTACCTCAACTCTTCTATATCTACTAACCAAAGAATTTTTATTCATTCTTTCAACAAACATGGCCATACCATTGAAGTCTCTTGTTCTGCACACATCTCCCTATACTGTTCAGATTTAATCTTCTTCTGAGGTCATCAGATCTAACCCTGTCTTTAAGACTCATATTACACATCCATCATATCATTCTCATATCATTTCTCTCCATACATGTCCTTAACCCTCACTGGCCAGGTTTCGCTTCCATACATCATCACACTGTGTACATATGCCTGATAGACTCTTCCTTTGCTCTACAATGGCAACGTTCTGCTGGTTAATAATGGCAGAAGTTCCCTGAACTTACTACATCCACTCCTAACTGTTGCTGCACCCTGTGCTCCATGGTATCACCAAGGTAAGAAAACTTTTCAACAATTTCAGTAGCTTTGCCATCCAGATATACTTTGTCCGCATCTGACTTCTCCCTTTCCACAAACTAGGCAGGGGTACTTTCCTCTTTTGGGGAGCTTTCCAACAATATGGCCACTGATCATCACTCTGGTCTTTGCAACATTCACCCTCAGACCTTTATTTTATATAGCATTCTTTATTTTATATAGCATTCTTTATTTTATATAGCATTCTTTATTTTATATAGCATTCTTTATTTTATGTAGCATTCTTTATTTTATATAGCATTCTTTATTTTATATAGCATTCTTTATTTTATATAGCATTCTTTATTTTATATAGCATTCTTTATTTTATGTAGCATTCTTTATTTTATATAGCATTCTTTATTTTATATAGCATTCTTTATTTTATATAGCATTCTTTATTTTATATAGCATTCTTTATTTTATGTAGCATTCTTTATTTTATATAGCATTCTTTATTTTATATAGCATTCTTTATTTTATATAGCATTCTTTATTTTATGTAGCATTCTTTATTTTATATAGCATTCTTTATTTTATATAGCATTCTTTATTTTATATAGCATTCTTTATTTTATATAGCATTCTTTATTTTATATAGCATTCTTTATTTTATATAGCATTCTTTATTTTATATAGCATTCTTTATTTTATATAGCATTCTTTATTTTATATAGCATTCTTTATTTTATATAGCATTCTTTATTTTATATAGCATTCTTTATTTTATGTAGCATTCTTTATTTTATATAGCATTCTTTATTTTATATAGCATTCTTTATTTTATGTAGCATTCTTTATTTTATATAGCATTCTTTATTTTATATAGCATTCTTTATTTTATATAGCATTCTTTATTTTATATAGCATTCTTTATTTTATATAGCATTCTTTATTTTATATAGCATTCTTTATTTTATATAGCATTCTTTATTTTATATAGCATTCTTTATTTTATATAGCATTCTTTATTTTATATAGCATTCTTTATTTTATATAGCATTCTTTATTTTATGTAGCATTCTTTATTTTATATAGCATTCTTTATTTTATATAGCATTCTTTATTTTATATAGCATTCTTTATTTTATATAGCATTCTTTATTTTATGTAGCATTCTTTATTTTATGTAGCATTCTTTATTTTATATAGCATTCTTTATTTTATATAGCATTCTTTATTTTATATAGCATTCTTTATTTTATATAGCATTCTTTATTTTATATAGCATTCTTTATTTTATATAGCATTCTTTATTTTATGTAGCATTCTTTATTTTATATAGCATTCTTTATTTTATATAGCATTCTTTATTTTATATAGCATTCTTTATTTTATGTAGCATTCTTTATTTTATGTAGCATTCTTTATTTTATATAGCATTCTTTATTTTATATAGTCCTAGTCTTTAACTTAACAAGTAGCAAGTACTACGTCATCATAATACAGCATCGGTTTAATAGTCACGTGGAAAGAATGGATGAGAGTTCTTGGGTTAGTAGATGTAGAACAGTTGAGGTAGCAGGTCCAGTTCACAGGGGAAGGCCAAGGAAAACATGAAAGTAAGTGATAAAAAATCTGCAGGAAATGTAAGACAATGGATAAAGATAGGAACTCAGATGTGGAGAAAGTATTTCTAGATGGCAAAACGCTTGAGGTTGTTGAGAAGTTTTGTTACGTTGGTGATACCATTTGAGCACAGGATGGAGCCGGTGCTAGTGTGATTGGATAACTTTCTCTAATACTACTTCTCCTCTTCGTCCTACTCCTCTATAGAAAGAGGGATAAATAAAGATCTGGCCAGAGATAGGTTAGCTTGGAAGTCAATTGATAAAAGTTGTCCGA
The DNA here is from genome assembly GCA_963556195.1 of Sepiola atlantica. Lineage (NCBI taxonomy): Eukaryota > Metazoa > Mollusca > Cephalopoda > Sepiida > Sepiolidae > Sepiola > Sepiola atlantica. Next base: position 88,977,334 of record OY744537.1, on the reverse strand, counting down.
CACATGCCAGCATGTAAAATTGATGATGATGATGATGATGATGATGATGATGAGGAGGAGGAGGAGGAGGAGGAGGCAAGGAGAAGAAAACGAACATTATATAGATTGTCTGGGCCGTACTAAGTCATTCTTTAAATAAATTGTAGTTAAGTATGTTAGTATATTGCCAATAACACGGCACAACAATAACAAATAAAAAATTGCTAGTTAGAAATCAAGTTTGATTTGTCAGTTTAAAGGCTGGTTTGGTTCAACTTTGAAAACCCGGCTCAAACGATTTTATAGAATATCAGAATAAATATATTTTGATACAAATTATTAATCCGCATATCAAAATTCATGAAAAAATACTAAGTAGTTTTTAAAACCTAACTTCAAATATGTAAAAGTAATTCCCATTTTTGGGTAGTGTCTATCATTAAATATTAAAAATGTAAATTCGTTTATTTAAAAAAACAAAACTTTTTCAAACAATCCATAAGAAAAATTATGCTGACTTCTGCTCCAAAAAGCAAAAATAAGCATGTCCTCTTTCGTCTGATACAATTTCTTATTAATGTTTTCATTTGATAGTTTATCCTTGAAATAGAAAAATATGCAAATTCTAAGTTAGCCCACACGGTTTGCTAAAAAAAAAAAGTGGCATGAGTCAACAGATTTGCAATTGTTTGGCTTGTTATTTAGGAGTAAGCAGATATATAATGGATGTCCAAGGTTTCTTTCATAGAAGTTTTTGTAAAATGCGAACATCATAAAAAAGTTTAAAAGAAAGAAAGAATTTTATAAAATACAAATTTTCAACTGTCCAAGCCATGCACGCACACACACACTACATAAACACACACACAACAACAACCGATTCCTTAGCACCAAAATATCTTTCCATTTTATCACTAGAAGTCAAAGGTTCTTAGTTGGAAGATAAAGAACTTATTCTTCTAAGACACACAAGTAGTACCCCTCAGTATAGAAGCCAAGATCACGTGTTTGTAAATGATTGACAAAGAACAGATTTAGTGTTTCAACTTACCATCCAACACCAACATTTTTAAATAAAGACTTGTGTTTACAGGAGGAAAAATATCATAGGAGATAATGAGAGAGAAAGAGAGAGAGAGAGAGAGAGAGAGATAAATAACGATAGAGAGAGGAGGAAGGAACTAAAGTGACAGAAAGAAAGAATGAGAGACTAATACAGAACTAAAAGAAAGAGAGAGAAATAAATAAAAGGACGGGGGGGGATGAAAAAGAAATAAAAGAGAGAGAAAAAGAAAGAAAGAAAGAAAGAAAGAAAAAGAGATTTCATATACTTGGAAAAAGTTGAATATTATGTCTGGTAGTATTGATTTACTCCTCTTCAGGAGTTAGGCACAAGGCCAGTTTTTATCTTACTCCCACAAGTAAGATGTGACCCAAGGTCGGGTCGGGAAAGTGGGGTTTAAAAATTGCCCGGGCAGCCCCGTCGGCATTCCCCGGTAGGGGCGCCTCAGGCAGTAAGCAATAAACTTACTCTTCCCCAAATAGGGGAGGCGAAGCCTGGGAGGGTGGACCTCCTAGAACTGCACAGAGCAGACCCATAGACCGGCGTAAATCAAGCCCCGAAGGCCAAGACAATACCAGTCCATGGAGTGCAGTATCCATCGGAACAGATACTACACTTTGATCTTAGCCAACTGGTAGTAGCAAAATGCTTATGAATTTGATATAATTTCCAGATCCATTTGATCACAACAATTAATATTTACTTAAAATAGAGAAGTGGAGAGTATCTTATATAGAGAGAGATTTTGTTCTTCTGCCAGCAGTCACAACTTTTTTTAACGTAATAAATACATTGCAGAATTTCTCATTTCGAAATATCAGAGATCTTACCTACTTTTAGATATGGGAAATATAGCATTAATAGTAAATAATAAATTCCCAATAAATAAAGCGGATGCCATGACTCGAAACCGAAACCTTGATATCTTAAGTCTGACGTTCTACCAACTGAGCTATTTGGACTTTCTTATTAATAGAACTTAAAACATTACCGTAACAAAATAATTATAGCTTTGGTATGTACGTCATACATTTATGATTCACATCATGTTTCAAAACATGAATTAAAACATAAGCGATAATAAAAAAAAAATAAAAAAATGAATGGGTTAACATTATCAATAGCGTTGGAAATTATTTTAATAGTCCAAACCAATTTATTTTGTTTTAACTACATATTGGCATTAAAAACAATTTAATATATACTAGAATTTAGGCCCATAAGGTCTATAATTATAATTACTAAGAATTTTAAAGATTTTTATTCTAAGTTAAAAATGAATATAAAGAAAGTAAAAATATTTAACATTTAAAAAATTCTGAGTGATTTACTTGTTCCTGTATATTAGGATGCAGTAGTCAAAACTTCTATTAATTCATGAGGGTGCTATATTCCAAACTTCCGTCAATTCATTAGGAGGAAGTATTCAAAACGTCTGTCAATTTTTAGGGTGTTGTATTCAAAACTTCTGTCAATTACTTATGACACAGTATTTAAAACGTCTGTCAATTTTTAGGGTGTTGTATTCAAAACTTCTGTCAATTACTTAGGACACAGTATTTAAAACGTCTGTCAATTTTTAGGGTTTTGTATTCAAAACTTCTGTCAATTACTTAGGACACAGTATTCAAAACGTCTGTCAATTTTTAGGGTGTTGTATTCAAAACTTCTGTCAATTACTTAGGACACAGTATTTAAAACGTCTGTCAATACATTATCATGCAGTATTTAAAGTTTCTGTCAAATGTTTATGATGCAGTATTCAAAATTTCTGTCAATTCATTAGCATACAATATTCAAAACCTTTGTCAATCATTATCATGCAGTATTTAAAACTTCTGTCAATTCATGACTATAAATTATTAAAAAACTGTGTCAATTCATTCGAATCCAATATTCAAAACTTCTGTCAATTTATTAGGATGCAATATTCAAAACTTCTGTCAATCATTAGGATGTAGTATTTAAAACTTCTGTCAATTAATGACCATAAAATATTCAAAATTCCTGTCAATTTATTAGGATTGCCCTGAAAAGGACAAAGTTTGTTTGTTTTTTCGGGAAAGACAGGTTGATTGCAAGAGACTGGTCCAGAAAAAGGGATGCTAGTTAATGACCTCGGTTCACAGCTGGTCGAGTGTGAATACTAGGATGGGGCTGTAGAGATGAATAGTGTCTGAGCTAGGCAAGTCAACAGTTAGATTAGTTGAGTTAGTCAATACATTACAAAAGCATTGCCAGGAACAGCAAATTGAGTAAACAGCTTGATCATTGGTGTTAGTCAACAGCTTGATCATCGTTGTTAGTCAACAGCTTGATCATTGGTGTTAGTCAACAGCTTGATCATCAGTGTTAGTCAACAGCTTGATCATTGGTGTTAGTCAACAGCTTGATCATCGTTGTTAGTCAACAGCTTGATCATTGGTGTTAGTCAACAGCTTGATCATCGGTGTTAGTCAACAGCTTGATCATTGGTGTTAGTCAACAGCTTGATCATCAGTGTTAGTCAACAGCTTGATCATCGGTGTTAGTCAACAGCTTGATCACCGGTGCTAGTCAACAGCTTGATCATCAGTGTTAGTCAACAGCTTGATCACCGGTGCTAGTCAACAGCTTGATCATCAGTGTTAGTCAACAGCTTGATCATTGGTGTTAGTCAACAGCTTGATCATCAGTGTTAGTCAACAGCTTGATCATCGGTGTTAGTCAACAGCTTGATCATCAGTGTTAGTCAACAGCTTGATCACCGGTGCTAGTCAACAGCTTGATCATTGGTGTTAGTCAACAGCTTGATCATTGGTGTTAGTCAACAGCTTGATCATCAGTGTTAGTCAACAGCTTGATCATCGGTGTTAGTCAACAGCTTGATCATCAGTGTTAGTCAACAGCTTGATCATTGGTGTTAGTCAACAGCTTGATCATCAGTGTTAGTCAACAGCTTGATCATTGGTGTTAGTCAACAGCTTGATCATCAGTGTTAGTCAACAGCTTGATCATCAGTGTTAGTCAACAGCTTGATCATTGGTGTTAGTCAACAGCTTGATCATCAGTGTTAGTCAACAGCTTGATCATCAGTGTTAGTCAACAGCTTGATCATCGGTGTTAGTCAACAGCTTGATCATCAGTGTTAGTCAACAGCTTGATCATCAGTGTTAGTCAACAGCTTGATCATTGGTGTTAGTCAACAGATTGATCATCAGTGTTAGTCAACAGCTTGATCATCAGTGTTAGTCAACAGCTTGATCATTGGTGTTAGTCAACAGCTTGATCATCAGTGTTAGTCAACAGCTTGATCATCGGTGTTAGTCAACAGCTTGATCATCAGTGTTAGTCAACAGCTTGATCATTGGTGTTAGTCAACAGCTTGATCATCAGTGTTAGTCAACAGCTTGATCATTGGTGTTAGTCAACAGCTTGATCATCAGTGTTAGTCAACAGCTTGATCATCAGTGTTAGTCAACAGCTTGATCATTGGTGTTAGTCAACAGCTTGATCATCAGTGTTAGTCAACAGCTTGATCATCAGTGTTAGTCAACAGCTTGATCATCGGTGTTAGTCAACAGCTTGATCATCAGTGTTAGTCAACAGCTTGATCACCGGTGCTAGTCAACAGCTTGATCATCAGTGTTAGTCAACAGCTTGATCATTGGTGTTAGTCAACAGCTTGATCATCAGTGTTAGTCAATAGCTTGATCATTGGTGTTAGTCAACAGCTTGATCATCAGTGTTAGTCAACAGCTTGATCATCGGTGTTAGTCAACAGCTTGATCATCAGTGTTAGTCAACAGCTTGATCACCGGTGTTAGTCAACAGCTTGATCATTGGTGTTAGTCAACAGCTTGATCATTGGTGTTAGTCAACAGCTTGATCATTAAGTTGCTGATTGTTATGATCCTAGCATCTACTGTAGCCAAACTACAACAAGCGTCCTGTTGCCAGACTGAAAAAAATACTCAGTAATGCAATACGGTATCAGGGCTAGGGATCAAATAAGAGCCACTATCTGAAATATGATTGACAGAGTTCCTGGGGGCAGGAATAGATATTATGCTTTGATTTTGACAATTGGTCATTAGGCGTGCTTCAGGCGATTAGCAATACCTCCCCTCCCAAAGAAAGAGGTAGTCCCTGAGTTAATGACTGGTTAGGACCGAATTGAATTCGGCTTCATTCCCATAAAAAAAAGGGTTTGATACTTCAAATCAACCCTTAGGTTATCCGAATGATGCCTTAGTTGGTATGAAAAATAGCCGCTGAAGCTGTATTTTCTGTTGTCTAGCTGCTGGATTTGTGCTTAAGCAAGCTAGCGACATCCGATGCTCTCATAACTAGGAAGGAAAGGTGAAGGTGAAAAAAACTAACAATGGCGGTTGTAAACACGAAAACAACTTCTTCCGAATTACAATAGGTTGAAAAACAATTAAAATAGGAAAGATATTTTTTGGAATTTTTTGAGATGAGGATTGATAACTTTTATTATCTGGATTATTCGGACTACTGTTCTCATCTTGCGTGAATGTTATTCTCACAACGTTTCAGCCAATGGAAAAAACATATATGATAAAGAAAGGAAAAAAAAAGTGTTCCGACGTAATGGAAATTGAAAAAGGAAAACCCAAAAATATTATTTCTGTATTCATCAACGTTTCGTCTTTATTATACAACTTCCTCGGGATGATTATTTGAAGAAAACAACACACAAGTAAAAAATGTTTGAAATGGATAGGTGGCGGTGGTTGCTTGCTCAAAACCTGCGGATGCATAAGAAAAAATAAATTATGAGATACAAATAGATGGTAATCGTGGCAAACAGCGGTTGGACTATAAAATCATTAAGTAGGAGAGGTATTACAATAAATGTGGACGGAGCGGGGGCGAACGTTGGTAGCGGCTCGAATTAATTAAAATTATGAAAGTGGGGAGAGAATACGAGAAATGTTCACTGAATTATTAATTTAGCCTTGAGATGAGAAAAGCGGTTGGTTAAGATATTACGGTCGTGTAATAGGATGGTGTAGGAGGTGATGGGGGCGAGGGCGGAGGAGAAAGAGGGTAAGAAACAAAGTCAGGCGTGGGGAAGGTGTCCACATTTGACACCTACATATATATATATATATGAGCATACAAACATATGCTCATTTAAACACACAGATATATATCACATGTACATACCTAAATTATCACGTAAAATCATACCCAATGTGTGGAAAGCTAAAATAAAAAAGGGGAAAAGAAAACATTATTTTTGTTCTGACGTGCTCAGGTGATTGATTTGTAGCAAGAAGTTGTAAGAATATGAAAGTGTGGTTTTGTCCATTATTTTAAAATAAATCCTGATTGTTGGTTGATGGGATGAGTAGAGAATTTATGAAAAAAGAGACGGATAGGTTTATCTATTTATGTGTTGATGTATTTATTTATTTATTATTTATTTAATTATTTATTTATCAATTATTTATTATTTAATTATTCATAAGTATATAAATACACATACATGCAACACATATACATGCACACATACATGCATACATACACATATATAAATGATATAATTTCTTAAAACTACAGTTGGAAAAGTGCAAAACGTGACGTGTTAAGAGAGAAAGAAGGAAAGTATTTCAGTGATAGTGTATTCATTTATTTATTTATTATTCATTTATTTATTTATTATTCATTTATTTATTTATTATTCATTTATTTATTTATTATTCATTTATTTATTTATTATTCATTTATTTATTTATTATTCATTTATTTATTTATTATTCATTTATTTATTTATTATTCATTTATTTATTTATTATTCATTTATTTATTTATTATTCATTTATTTATTTATTATTCATTTATTTATTTATTATTCATTTATTTATTTATTATTCATTTATTTATTTATTATTCATTTATTTATTTATTATTCATTTATTTATTTATTATTCATTTATTTATTTATTATTCATTTATTTATTTATTATTCATTTATTTATTTATTATTCATTTATTTATTTATTATTCATTTATTTATTTATTATTCATTTATTTATTTATTATTCATTTATTTATTCATACAAGTGTATGAACATGTGTATATGCACGTACACATATACGAACAAATATCAACACACACGTATGAAAATAATTTATTGAATTCATTTAATTTATATGTAGACATTATGCGCAACGCATGTAAAAAAAAGGCTTGGTGAACATAACAGAGACATAAAAAATAGCAATTCTCTGAACGCGCTTTTCTTAACACGATCATTTTTTTAATTTTGAACATAGCTAATTAGATTTTATTCCTAAGCGTTCTTTTTAATGTTTTCTATTTAAATACCCGAAAACAGTCAAAAGGTCAAATCGCTTAATTAATCTATTATTAAGCCAGGAAAAAACCCAAGGGCGATAATTTTGATGAAAACATCATGAGTTATATCCCCTTAGACCAAGTTACTTAATATTCGGTTAAAATTAAACATTAATAATTAAAATTATTAAAAATAATTAAAATTAAAATTAAAATTAATAATACTCTACATTGTCTCACACTTTTTGCACATAAACTGGTTATCCTCTCAACCTACCAGTAATTCCACTGCACTTTTTGTGTACCCAATGCTTACAAGTACCACAAAAGATTGAATTGCACCTGGCTTCCTTTCCACAACTGAGCAAGGGAACTTTCCTCTTTTTGGAAGCTTTCCAACACAACAACCACCGATCATCACTTTGATCTTTGTAGCATTCACTCTTAGACCTTTACTTTCCATAGCATTCCTCCAAGCTTTTGACTTAAGTAGACTTTCCATTGTTTCACCGCAAGTACTAAATCATCAGCATACAGCATCTCTTCTGGACAACCCATACAAAACTATATACAATGCTTCTAATACACAAAATGAAAAGCAACGGACTCAGTACAAAGGGTTCGGTTTGAAATTCTCTGCAGATTCCCGAGTTCAACATAAAGATTCCTGAGTTCGACAAGATGCATCTGAAGAGGTCAGAAGTTACATCGGCCGTGAGAATAACATTCAAGATGAGAACAGTAGTCCAAATAATTTAAATAATACTAAGAAGGATGTGTTTTTGTACGACAATAACAATACCAAAACGTGTGTGCATAGAATTTTCCTCTTTTTCCTCCGCCTCTAATACCACTTCTCCTACTCCTCCTCTTCCTCCTCTTTCTCTTATACTACTTTTCGTCTTCCTCCTCCTCTTCCTTTAATACTACTTCTCCCCCTCTTCCTCCTATTCTTATATTACTTCACCTCCTCTTCTAATATTACTTCTCTTCTTCCTCCCCTCCTCTAATACCACTTCTTCTCCTCCTCCTCCTCCTCCTCCTCCTCCTCCTCCTCCTCCTCCAATACTACTTCTCCTCTTCCTCCTCCTCTTCCTTTAATACTACTTCTCCTCCTCCTCCTCCACCTCATCCCCCCTCCTCCTCCTCCTCCTCCTCCTCCTCCAATACTACTTCTCCTCCTCCTCCTCTTCCTTTAATACTTCTCTTCTTCCTCCTCCTCCTCCTCTCATGTTACTTCGCTTCCTCTTCAACCTTCTCCTCTAATACTACTTCTCCCTCCTTTCTTCCTCCTCCTGTAATACTACTTCTCCTTTTCCTCCTTTTCCTCCTCGTCCTCCTCCTCCTCTCATGCTACTTCTCTTCCTCCTCTAATACTACTTCTCCTCCTCTTCCTCCTCCTTCTCTCATACTACTTCTCCTCCTCCTCCAATACTGCTTCTCCTCGTCTTCCTCCTCCTTTAGAACTAGTTCTCCCTTTCCTCCTCCTCTTTCTTTAATACTACTCCTCCACCTCTTATACTACTTTAGCTAAAACAAAAACCATGCAGTTAGTAAAACCAAAAAAAACACAATAAATAGCAAAATATAAAAGACCAAAAAACTATGGCTATTTAAATGAAAACATTTTTTGGTACATGTGGCTTATCTGGCACCATTTTTAAATTAAGGATCAGTATCGACATCTGAATAATGAGACAACGTCAAATTTAGGGTCTCGACCCGGAATTCTCAACCACCACACAAAAATAAGTGTTGAGGTTAATGAAGGGCATGTCAGGTTTAGAGTAAGAAGGAATTCATAACTAAAATATAATGGTCTACAAGTAAATGGTGGTAACAGTTAATAAGTAAATTTAAAATGTGGCAACAGATAAATCACAGGTAACCATTTTTTTTAAACACTCTAGTCATAATTCAAAACCATGTGGATGGAACATGTTATTAAAATGATGAGAGACTTGTTGTCACTTAGACTCCAGGGAACACCACTTGTTATTGTCAGTGAGCAATCTGATAATGTATCGTGTGAGAACTCCTAGTGAGTAAGTAAGTAATGATAATAATAATAATAATAATACCAGCTTTGGTTAATAGCACACAAAATGATTGTGAAAGGTCAAGGAGGTTGGGAAGAGAGAGAAGAAAGAGAGAGCACCAACCAGACCTCCACTGGAGGGGTGCAGAGAGTACTGGAATCTTGAAGAGGTTTATTGCCACTCAAATTCCAGGGAAATCGAATGATTGTTATCAGTGAGAAATCAATAGTAAACGGCTGTTGCGATAACGTAAAGTGATTTGGAACGGTTATTAGAAATCTGGTGAGATTGTTGTCACTCAGACGTCAGGGAACACCACTTGTTATTGCCAATGAGCAATCACTTATAATGACTCGTGTGAAAACTCTTACAAAGGGAAGACTGGGACTATAGAACAGACGGCAATGATGAAAACAGCCAAACCAACGCACATAAACTATGAACGCTAACCCTAACCCTAACGCTAACCCTAACCCTAATGCTAACGCTAACCCTAACGCTAACCCTAACCCTAACGCTAACCCTAACGCTAACCCTAACCCTAACGCTAACCCTAATCCCTAACGCTAACCCTAACGCTAACGCTAACCCTAACCCTAACGCTAACCCTAACGCTAACCCTAACCCTAACGCTAACCCTAACCCTAACGCTAACCAGCCGTGTGAATGTTGCAATAGAATTAAAGAAAAAAACATTAAAAAAACGCGAATCCAAGTGAATTGAAGCTGCAAGAAACCTCATAAACACCCACCCCCCTCTAAAAAACACAATGTGATGGCACTAGCCTTCGCTGGTACCACACATATGGTTGTGAAGGGTCAAGGAAGAAGGAAAGACCGAGCAGGGAAAGTACTAGGACCTTGGGGAAGCTTATTGCCACCTAAATCCCAGAGATAACCAATGGTCATTGCCAGTGAGAAATCATTAGTATGTGGCTGTTGCAATAATGCAAAATCATTTACGATGGTTATCGAAAGAGGGAGAGAGTACTGGAAATCTGGGGAGACATGTTGACTCCAGGGAGCACCACCGGTTATTGTCAGTGAGCAATCACTGATGATGACTTGTATGAAAACTCCTAGCTAGTAAATAAGAAGAAGAAGAAGAAGAAGAAGAAAATATTAATTAGATAAAAATTTAAGCTGTTATGACAAATAATGATTTCTCTTTTATGAATTTGAAAATTCTGCTATAATAAGTTGTGTTATGAATATGAGACAGTTGAACCTATTTCAGATGAAAAATCACAAGCTCATTTCTTTCTTTATTTGTAATGTAGAAGCTTGAAACCTGATGAGTCACAAACAGAATCATTATAAAAATGAGGAGGCGGCTCTGATGAAGTGGATACCAGCACAAACTCATGACTCAGCATGCCGTCTTAGAGTTCTGTCGGATCCATAGAACGACTTTCACTAGGGATGTTGCCAACCTTCACCTGGTCCCTTCTGAGAGCATCTGATACTAATGCATTCAAAACCAATGCATTCAAAACAGAATCAAGTAAGTCAAAAAGTCGTAACTTGCAGATTCATATGCATTGCGTTTATTATGAAAACTGTTGTTTAATATCGGTTCTGGGTAACGGATATAACACTTGTCCAGGAGAAATAAAACCCAGCTGATTGACACAGACACACACCTGGCCAGAAGAAATATATATCCGGTGATTTAATGCAGATACAACTGCAAAGGTCATCTGTAAAGGTCATCTGTAAAGGTCATCTGTAAAGGTCATCTGTAAAGGTCACCTGCAGATGGAAATACACCTGTTACTTAATAAACAATAAACTGGATGGAAGTTACGTATCGTGGGGTGGCTACATTAAGTGCATAGGTGAAATCTATGTATTTATGGATGAATGGGTGTTCAAAAATGTTATATTAACTACCCCAAATTGAGATTGAATAGAAGATTGCTGGCTAGCGAATTCAAGAGATAAACTATCACCAACTTTCGTGCTCTCTCTACTATCTCTGACTGAACTCATTCTGTCACAAGTGAGCAATGAGAATATAGCTTGATATTTTTATACATAAGTATTTGCTTTCATTCTTTTAAGAATCATAGCAATATACAACGTCGTTATCGATCCAGAAATCATATGCATTCGATATCAGCTTAGCCTGAAAAAAATCAATCAATAGAAATATTTGTCTAATTGATTATAAATTGTATGGCAACATTTTTTTTTATCATGCTGGCCCCCTCCTCTCTTGAAGGGATGATTTCAGCTGTGTTCTAGATGCTTACTGAGATCTTTTACAGAAGAACCCCTTTCCCACAAAGAAAAACTGTCACCCTAAAGAACGGACAAAATGTGGCTTGTAGTAAAAAAAACTAAAAAAAACAACGTTTTATTACTTACTCAAGAGGATGGAATCTATGCATTTCTATTATTGCATAAAAAGATCGCTTCTTTATATCTTTGCCTCCACATAAACTCACACAAACACCTATTTACCATTCCATGATGCATTCCACAGTGGCGTTTATTCTTCATTTTGTACAACCTCATCATCATCATCATCATCAACCGGTTTATTTGTTGAATCAGGCCACAATTAATCCTCTGATGAGGGTGGGGCCTGATTGTCTAGTCTCGAAATCTAAGTCTTCCTCTCCACTCCTGTCTTTGGCAAGGTTTGATGGAATCCATACCCATGGCCTTCCTATCACGTTTGACTACGTCCTCCCAAGTCAACTTGGGTCTGCCAGTGGTGATGTTCTCTGCTGGCACATTCAACTTTCGGACTTTAGCAATCCAGCCATCGCTCAATGTGACCCAACCAACGCAGTCTGTTCTTCCGCATGATGTCCGTAAGGCTTTTCAAGTCGACCTGTGAGAGCAGGGATTCAAAAGAAACGTACTGTTCAGGCCTCACCAAACAGATCCATCTGACCATTGCCCTGTCATTACGGTGCAGCTTCTTTAGTATGCCAGCAGAGACAGCCCAAGTTTCTGAGCCATACAACAGCACACTTCTGACACATGAGGAGTATACACGCCCTCTCGTAGTTGTTGGCAGGTGTTTGTTTGTCAGGATTGGTAGCAGCTCTCTAAATTTTTTCCAGGCACACTTGCAACGTGTAGCTGCCGCGAGTTCACAGCCTCCACCTGATGACAGCACATCTCCAAGATAACAAAAGTCTGTCACTACTTCCAGCTTGTTGTCACCAGTATCCATCTCCTAATCCTTGTTAATGCCAGATGACAGATGAGTCAGTTCCCTTGAATTATTATATAGGAAGTGAAGACTATTTAAGGCAGACAAGCTGACTGCTCGTGGTGAAAGAAGTGCACCAGTAAATGGCTATGGAAAAGTACAAGAAACATTAACATTTCGTAGGAGTAAAGATCTACTACTCTATTTTGAAAAATTTTCTCAGGTTAAAAAAAAATGTAACTTTAGCATTTTTTTTTTTTTTTAAATTGTTTTGGACTTGGAACTGCTCTGGGTGAAGTAAGTGTACCAGTAAACTTATTTACCTTTTCAGGAGGTTAGACACAATATCAGGTGGGGATTGAAAAGCCAGTACACTAGATGAAGTGCACACTGGCCTGCAAAAAAAAAATGCCTGAGCAGCCCCATCGGCATTCCCCGGTAAGGGCACCTCAAACAATTAGCAATAAACCTTTTAAAAATAGAACGTAAAGCCTTGGAGGGTGGAACGCCTAGAGCTGCACAGGACCATGTCTGGTGTTAACAAATCCTCTTAAATAATCAAATTCTGACCATGTACAACCATCTTTACTAATCCTCATGGTGTTGTCTCGGCGTCCACCTGACAAACTCCTTAACCTTTATCCTCGAGTGGCATTTAGGTCTTGGTAAACGGTGATTCACTAGTACAAAACAAATACCTCATCCCAACAGGAAAAAAGGCCACCTAACTTAAAAATGGCCCAGACTCTGTCGGACTGATTGTCGGAGACGTATCCTCGACTGGTATGAACAGACTAATGGAAAATATAGAAAACATCAACATGTCTAGACAGGACTCCCAAAAGTAGGTCAAGGACGTGTGTGCGCACTGTGCATTGTCGGCAGAACTTTTATTTTTAAACTCCTTTGTTCTATTAGTGGCGGTCTCTTCTACAGAAGACGTATTTTTTGTTCCCTTGTCATAAAAATGTATATAGAGACGCTTTTAACAGTTAACAACATATTTTATTTTTTAAAATACATCTTTTCGTGCATTACTTTCCATGTGTTTTCAATATAACATTTTTTGTATTGTTCAAATACAACTCATGGGAGTCTTCTATCTAGAAATAAATGGATGTATATAACATTTTTTTTTATTCTTGTCTAGTTAAAAGCAACTCTCTCACATACGTCGTGGTGTGTAGGGCGCATTTACGTGAGCTGAAAACTATCTGGCATCATAATTTATAATAAAACTAGAATTAGTTCTGAACTTAATTCTCCGCTTTGCACCATTTAAAAACATAAACAGACACAACAGACGGATGTATTCTACTAAAACTAGCACCACTACTTATGATAAAACTAGAAGACTACCCGTCCCAGGTAAAATTAATTTCCCGAACAGTTTTGCACCACTTTCATGTCCCCTAACGAAGATTAAGATAAAAATATAAAGATACTAGAATCCTTATTCTAATTTTGATCAAAATCCATTAAATTTTTTTGATTCTAAAAAATGTCTAAAATTTAAGGGGTCCTAAGAAGGAATTTAAATTCAGAAAATCTCATTTAATTGGTGTCTAATGACTATGGATCAAATTCAACACAAATCTTATATATTTGAATTCTAAAATGGGAGGTTGTGTCCATATTATGTTTCTAAAACCCCATTAAAATATTATGTTTCTAAAACCCCATTAAAATATTATGTTTCTAAAACCCCATTAAAATATTATGTTTCTAAACCCCCATTAAAATATTATGTTTCTAAAACCCCATTAAAATATTATGTTTCTAAAACCCCATTAAAATATTATGTTTCTAAAACCCCATTAAAATATTATGTTGCTAAAACCCCATTAAAATACTCCAAAGAAACTGAAATTTGGAGAATATTTATTACTTCATGTCTATTGTTAAAATTTTACAAAAAATCCCCTTTGCATAAAACTAAATTAAAGTAAATATAGCCAACATTACTCACCCTTACGCCTAGCAGCTGTGTTCCAAAATTCATAATGATCGGTTAATGAGTTCAGGAGTGAATCATATAATACACATATAAATATATACATATACCTAACTTTATAAAGATAGAGATATTATATTTTTTATCTAACATATAAAGTTATCTTGTCAGGTTTTCAAAGCCAGATCCAAATAGCATTTTAACTGACAAATTAAACTTTGCTTTTGACGAGCCAATTTTTCATTTGTTATTGTTGTACAATGTTATTTACAATATAATAACGTACTTAGCTACAATTTGTTTTAAAAATTATTTAGTCCTGCGAATAGAAAATATTTTTTAATAATCACCTAAGAATAAAAATTAGCAAGGGGGATAACTCATTTTAAATTGAAGAATATAATAGGAGTTTTCTACCTTGAGTTTAAAAATGTGAAAACAAATAAAAATTAAAAACTAAAATGACTTCTGTACATCCCGGGCAACGCCGGGTAAGTACAGCTAGTCAAATGTATAATTTATTGAATAGATGCTGAAAATTTAATTAAAATTGTATGATTCTATGACTTTTTAGTGCTTAAAAAAATGTGATGTTTGATCTATTTACAAAGACTATTTTCTCAGTATCCCCTATCCCTTGAGGAAGGGGAGGGAAGACATGACACCCCCCTCCTTCCATGACAGATGAAGGAAGGAGGGCAAGATATTACACCCTCCCACTCCCCAGCATCGGAACCGAATCAGCCTTATCAGTGATGGTGCTACAAATCAACTATTGAGGCATCGCATTAACACCCTCCTCTGACTCAGGCTTGAAACCCATAACACTCACTCTAACCGCATCCCTTTCTATTCAATAAACGTGATATAAATAATCATTTTGCATAGCTTACCATGTGATATCCATAAAAGAGGACAACATACCTTCCTTTTTAAGTTGAAATATAATTATCTCTATAAAATAGACTTTCCTTTTTCTTCTTAAAGAATGTTAAAAAAAAGTGTGAATATGATAATTTGATTCCATACGTTGAGTTTTTAAACAAAACCATAATTTTGCAACCTCATTCCTGATATCTGATAAGAAAAGTCTTCAGATTTGTAATAGTATACCTGGCATGACTGATTGGAAGAATTTTATTTTAACTTGGCCTTCAAATCAACAAATCTATCTATCTATCTATCTATCTATCTATCTATCTATCTATCTATCTATCTATCTATCTATCTGTGGATGACTATATATACGCTACAATAGCTCCGTTTGATCTAAAGGTTCAACCATAGAGCTGATATGAATATCTGCAGTATTTGGAGTATTCAAATGCCTGTATTTTGACTAAACCTATAGGTGAGTCATTCTGTTGTACACTTGGATTCACCACCTCCAAAGAAGACAAGGGTGCAGCCCTCCGCTGGCAAGGTCATGCTCATAGTCTTCTGGGACCAGGACAGAGTAGTGATGACAGATTTCCTGACAAAGGGTACCACAATTACAGGAGCCTATTATGCTTCACTTTTGTTGAAATTAAGAGAAGCTATCAAAATCAAGAGGCAGGGCAAGATCAGCAAAGGTATCCTCCTCCTGCAGGACAACGCTCCGGTCCACAACTCGCATGTCGCCAGATCAGAAGCACGGGCGTGTGGCTATGAAATCCTCCCTCATTCCCCTTACTCTCCTGACCTTGCACCCTCTGACTTTCATCTCTTCCCAGCCATGAAGTTGTTTTTGAAAGGAAAGCGTTTCCCAGATGATGCAGCCTAGATTTTTGAAGTTACGACGTGGTTGGAGGACCAACCTGGGGTGTTCTACAAAAACGGTGTCCAGAGCTGCATCAAACGATGGGCGAAATGCATAACTCTGGGTGATTCCTATGTAGAGAAAGACTAATAACTGTGCCAAGTTTCATTAATCTACTGCTATGGGAAATGGGCCAGGGGCATTACTTATTGAACGACCCTCGTAACTCGAGTTTCAATATATCTTCCAAAGCTTTATAATCGGATAAGACTGACGTCTCTCTCCCTAGATATAGTTATTACTTCGGCTAAGGCACATTGGAGAAAATATAATATAACAGAGAAACTGAGGTTTACTGAACACTGAGAAGCAGATGCTTCCGGTATTTATTGTGAATGGAAAAGTCCAAAGTCCATTATAGGTAAGATACCTCCCAAGCCTTACCTTTTCAGGAGTATCAATATCGTTTCCTTTTTGGATTGATTACAATAAGATGCGGAGACTTCCGTTTTCTTTTAAATTGCCGCTTTTCTGGGGCTTCTTGGGGTACTAGTATGTCGAAAGTATTGTATATGATGTCTATGACTTCTTTCTTCGTCTTGGGGAGTACAGTCAGCGGCATCTGACAGTCGCTTCCTAATTTGATGTCCTTGGATTATGTAAAACATATTTCCAATTCTCTTTTCTATCGTACCAAGTTCCCAGAAAGACGCGTTAATTTTTAAACATCTTGAAATATACTCTATACCCTGGGAGGTAGCGTTTTTTTGGTACGATAGAGGTTCGATCTAGGTTGGTCTGTTTTGGCAGTAATTTGATCTTCTTTTTGCGCAAAGATCATCAAAGATAATGAGGATGGTGTATTAACGTTTGGCGTGATCCTGTATACTTGTAAAAACTGCCGTAGAACCGTTTTCGTGAGAGTGTCGAAAGCTTTTTTCAGGGCTCATTTTAAAGTGTCCGCAAAGCGCTTTGCTTGGCCGTTTGACACGTATGATACGGGGAAGTCGTCATGTGTCTTATCTGGAAAATCTCACAGAACTCTTTAAAGTCGGAGGACGTAAATTGCGTTTCATTGTCACTGACCAAATAATCAACCACCCCAAAACGGGCGAACAATTTGTGCAAGAAGTTTATTGTTACCTCCGTAGTGGGATTTTTACATCGTAATATTTCGGGCCATTTGGAAAAACTATCGACTATAATTAGATAGTAAAATCCCTCCAACAGGGCCCACAAAATCAATGTGTATTCTTGACCAAGGTTGGTCCATCTTTAGCCACGGACTATGTTTGATATGCGGGTCCATTTGCCGCCAAGACACAGTCTTTACACGTATTGACAATGTTCTTAATGTCCTGGTCCATTTTAGGCCAGTACACATAGCTGCAAATTAAACTTTTCATCCTATTTGTCCCCGGATGGCAAACATGAAAATCTTTCAGGATTCTCTTCAGTAGTTTTTTGTAATGACGACTCTCTATGTACAAAAGTACATCGTCACATCATGCAAAACTGTCTGCAAAATGTTGGTCTTTATCAGCCATTTTAATTCTTGTACTGATAATGAACTCATCATTGGAGACTTCCTTTTTAATGTCAGCATTTCAATAGTTTTGTTGAATGCCTCCTGGCCTTCGGGTGTCCACTCCAAAACCTTATCCTTTCTTAATAGTTCATTCAGTGGAGCACGGAGGTTATGCATCTCTGGGATAAAAGCCTGGTAATAATTTGTCAGTCTCAGGAAACTCTGTAGTGCTGTGACATTTTCCGGAGCCGGAATGTTCTTAATTGCAGTGGCCCATTCTGGGTCCGGCCTTCTGCCGTCTTTATCTATTACATGACTCAGATATTTGATTTTCTCTAAATCAATCACATTTTTCTTTTTTAACTTTAAATCAGTAGTCCCGGATTCGCTAAAATACTTTGTAAATGTGTTCCCTGTGTTGCTCTATATTTTTACTGTTGATTAGGATGTCGTCAAGGTATGCAATAGTAAAATCAAGTTCGCCCAGCATGATATCCATAATATGCTGAACAATTGCGGAGCAACTTTAACACCAAAAGCAAGCCTTTCGAACTTTTATAAACCGCAATGCATATTTATTCATAACAGTTTAAAACTCTCTTCTTCCACGGGTATTTGGAGGTATGCTTCACTCAGATCTATTTTTGAGAAAAATCTGCCTCCATTTAATTTTGAAAAAACTTCTTCCGGGATTGGCAGTGAATAGTGATGATCCTTTCGTGCTGCATTTAATCCTGTCAAAAAGTCTGCACACACACGGATTTCTTCTTTACATAGACCGTGGGCGCTGCCCACTGATTATATTCCACTTTCGATAAGATGCCAGTCGTCACTAGTCGGTCCAATTCCTCATTTATTTTTTCTAACGAAGTAAAAGGCGCATTCCTTTTTTCTTAAATATGCGCTGAACGTTTTCATTCAGTTGAAATTTGGGAAAAGTTTTTTTCAAGTCCTGCTTTAGTTTTTCTGATTCGGTCATCCGACTATCTATTTTCTGGCAAAACGTATTTATTGGTAACTCCCATAAATTGAACGCTTGCCAAAAGATTATAAGTGTCTTTTAACATGAGTATTTTGAACATTTTAGTAGTTCCCATTAGGGTCACGTTTGTAATTATTTCCCCCTCAAATTTAATTCTTTCACCAGTCACTGGACTGACTGTTCTGTTGCTTCTTAACAGGGTGGGTTTATTTAACCTTTTGCATGTATGTAGATTTATTATTGACACGCTTGAGCCCGAATCTAATTTTAGTTTTATATTTTTATCCAAGATTTTGACGTGCACATATTTTCTTATGTTAATGCAGTCTTGTTCATTTGTATTTGTGGATTGAACCCGCATTTTATTTCCTCTATTCGTTCTACAATGCAAACTTTTGTGTCCGACTTTACTACAAGTCAGGCAAGTTTTAAAACGAAATGAACAGTCCCTAAACAAATGAAGTCTTCCGCAGCGAAAACACGGGTTCGACGGCAATTTATCCTGCTTTTTACAGGGCTGGCTTGCCTGTATAGAGGCACAAACATCTTTTTTTTTGTTTGGAATTGTTTTTGAGGGAGAGCTAAATTTCGATTTTTTACGTACTTTTCTCATGTGTGCAATGCTTGACTCTTTGATGTCCTTTGAATCCTATTTAACACTTATAAATCTCTGGCAGTCTTCAGCTAATTTCTGTAGTGGATAGTCCGGTTCATTTTCTAATTTATTTAGAACCCTCCATCTGATCTCAGCGTCTTTTCCTGATACCAATCCTTGTACGAAAATTAAGCATTTAAAATTATTAGCACTAAGTTCGGCTAATTTGAAATTATCACAGTGTTTATTGATGACTGCTGCGAACGTTGAATAATCTTCGTT
Organism: Sepiola atlantica; assembly: GCA_963556195.1. Taxonomy (NCBI): domain Eukaryota; kingdom Metazoa; phylum Mollusca; class Cephalopoda; order Sepiida; family Sepiolidae; genus Sepiola; species Sepiola atlantica. Next base: position 88,957,695 of record OY744537.1, on the reverse strand, counting down.
GTCTTTTTTGTTCAGCGTTTGTGAAACAAAGAAGTCTTGAGGCTAAATAATTCAGTTAAAAGATTAACAGCTTCAGCAAAAATAAGTCGCTCGTTTTTCAGAGCAAAATCAAATCCACAAACTTAGTATGTTCGGTGGTGCCTAATTTTCGGAGCAGTAAGCGAACCTTTTTAGAGTCTGACGAATTTTTACAATCTATTCTGTATAGATCCTTATATTTTCTAAAATACGAAGGAACAGTTTTATCCTCGTCTGGAGATTAAGTGAAATTGTCAATTGCACTCCAAACTGCATTCTGCGAAAAATCATTATCGTTTTCGTTAACCGATATTGTTTGCAGTAATATTTCAATCTTCTCATCGGTTTCTCTTTTCTGTCCTAGAAGCTTTTCGTCGGCTTCTTTTTTCTATTCAAAAGGTTTTCTGAAATCTTTCTTCAGTTTTCTGTAACCTTTCCTCGATCTCTTTTGTTCTAGTTGCTGTTGCATTTGAAACTTCACCAGTTCTCTTATAGTAGTTTAAAATCTTCCACGTTTAAAACTGCGTCCTTTTAGAATACGACTTTTTAGAAATTCTTTCTTCTAATATTACGCTACTAAACGTAATCTTAATTGTAAAAAAAAGTATAACACTTTTTTCTTTCGGTAGTAGGTCATTTCTCTTTTGGAGAGAAAAGAAAAATCATGTATTCCCGTCTTGTTAAAAATCATCAACAGTATCGGAATAGCAATAAAAAAAATCACTCACTTTTCTTCAATGAAAGAAAAAAATAAGTTGGTCTTTTACTTGTTTTGTTTTTTCACCGGTCGCGTTTTTAGAACGAGGACGTTGTCAGGTGAATTTGTCGTTGAATTCTCCACGTTTGTCCTTTTTTAAGGTTCTCCAACAAAACCCTTAATATACTTTGTTGCTAGTTATGGCGTCCGTTTTAAGGTTCTCCAGAATGCTTTACTGTAACCACTTCATCAGTTGTTGTGGTGGTGTAAGTTCGAAATCCCACATCACCGGTTGTTGTGGGGTCATTTTAAGGTTCTCAAGAAAAATCCTTAATGTTGTTGTTGCGTCTCGTGTAAGTTTGAATACCTCGTCGCCAGTTGTAAAAGGACCGAAATAAAGGCATGAACCCGGGGTTTAGATAAATATACAACATGGTATCGCATACATGCAGTTCTTAGTCATAAATTTTTCCATAGGAGGTTTGACTCTGACAAGATGCTTTCGGAGAGTTGAGTCGCTCCTGAATACTGTCCTGATGTCATATGGATTGCATATTCTTTGGTGGTGTCTCTTGGTGTTTGGTATATATATATATATACACACAGTGATACACAGCAATAAAAGTACTGATATATAGTGATAAGTAGTAAGACGACACATAGAAAAAAACAAGAATAGGTTTAAGGCTCTCAAAATTCATACTAGAACTGTCTGCAAGAACTCGTGACGCAGTGAATATAGTACTAAGTTAAATTCAGTTCTAAGTGATAGTCATCTGAAGGTTGAAGGTTCAATCCTCGGTGCGGGCGATACGAAGAATTGCGAATTACTGAAGAGTTCTCCCAGTCATGGCTGACGGAACAAGAGCATATTAACTCCATGGATTAAATAAAGGATTCCGTTCGAAATCCCGTCCAGATTCCCGAGTTTGACAGAAATATTCCCGAGTTTGAAGAGATACACCTGAATAAGGCCGGAGGTTACAGTGGTCGAAATGTTCTGATGATAACACTCGAGATTGAGAAATGTAGTCCAAATAACCAAAATTATACAAATTATCAATCCTCATCTCAAAAATTCAGAAATAGAAAGGAAATAGATTATGTAATATATGTAAATCTTTTGTGAATTGCAAACTGTCACTTGAATTACATTATTACTACCGTTTGCATTCGCCATGTTTTTTTTACTATGTCCAACATAGATAACAAATGATTTTCATGAATTGAAAAATATTTTTTCTTTTTACATTTTCTTGTTTTCACCTCCTTCCTCTAAATCTAAAAATCTAAAAAAAGCATTCAAAAGTAATTTCTTTCGCCCCTTATAAATTATCCCAACCTTCCCTCCCATCCTAACGAAATTTTCCACTAGCATAAAATTCATTCATCTCTTCAGAACATTATCCGGCCTGAGAAAGCTAGACTTTGAATAAGTTAGTAGCTAAAACGTGTATGCACATATGTAGGCCAAAATATTTATACAAATAAAAGAATTATACTATATATATATATAAAATCGAGTAAGTCGGATTCTCAAAGTTAGACCTAAATAGCATTGCATTTGACAAATCGGTATTTCCTTCTGACTAACCAGTCATTTATGTAAAAAGAAATTTTACATAAAAATAGAAATTCCAATTAATTTCATTGATTTCATATTCTATCCATCCCTATAATTTTTTTAGTAGCATTTACTGTGCAATATTGACCGTTTATTTTTATTGGATCATCAACAGAGATGATTATCCAATGAAATCGCTCCGTTTGTTAAAATGGCTAAATGAAAATGGCATCAAAATCGCTTTGTACTTGCTTACTTTCCATTTGTCTCTGTTCAATCGTATTTGTAAACTAAACATAATACATTCTATTGAATAAATACATTAATTAAACTTAATGTTTACATTTTAAATTGATTTTTCGTTTTTACATGCAGTTAAGTAGTGCAATAAATAAAGGATAGCCTTCGGACATTTTCTCTTCCGTTTCTCTTTCTGTGGTACAGAGGCTAAAAGACTAAAACTGCATTTATTTAAATAAATACAAAAATGGCTTAATGTTTGTTGTCTGTTTACTTAACTCAACAGAATAATTAAGCTTCGTTTTTATTTCGATAAATTATTTCCTGCTTCTCTAAAAGCGGATAAATATTGGATTACAGAAATAACAGATTGAACAGGAAACAAATTCGCTGAAACTGTCACCTTCAATTTAGTGTTGTTACGGTAAGCAACTCATATTCAACGTTTGATAAAAAAATAAAAATTGCAAGTAATATACGAAGCTATGCCTCCTGGCAAATCTAAACATTTCTAGCTTTATAAAGTTAGGTGTGTTTATATGCTTACATATTTGTATCTACAGGATTCACTCCTAAACTAATAAACCTATCATTATCAATTTTGGAACACAGCTGTTAGGTGTAAAAAGGTCCAAATATGGGCTATATTTAGTTTAATTTAGTTTTATGCAAACAAGGTAAAAAGTGGGTCGAAGCCCTTCATAAAAATCCAGATACATCCAATTTTTGTGAAATTATAACAATAGGTATTAGACATCAATTAATAAATATTCCTCAAATTTCAGTTTCTTGAAATATTTTAATATTTTTAGGGGGGGGCATAATATGGGTACAATATCCCATTTGAAAATTCAAATATTTCAGATTTGCATTGAATTTTAGCTATAATCATTAGACACCAATTAAGCAAGAGTCTCTGAATTTCAATTTCTTCTTAAGACTCCTTAAGCTTCGGCCTTAAATTTTAGACATTTTCTAGAATCAAAATCATGTGATGGATTTTTATCAAAATTAGAATAAGGATTCTAGACATAAGGTTTAGTATCATTATATATTGATTTTAATCTCCGTAAGGGGGGCATAAAAGTGGTGCAAAACTGTTCTGTTCGGGGAATTCATTTTACCCGTCCTGAGACGGGTATTCTTCTAGTTTTATCATAAGTAGTGGTAGTAGTTTTAGTAAAATACAGTTGTATCACTATAGGTATCTCACTTCTGTTTCATTTTACTTCACTTGAAGTTCTCAGAAATCAAGGGGCCCCTTCCTCGGGCTAACGCTTGATCCCTATATAAGATACATAGATATTCGAATATTCCATTAAAGTTCTCCTTTACTTTTCAAACGTTAAGTTAGTAAAGAAGTTAAGAATATTAATTTTCCTCTCCCCAATTTACCAGTTAACTAAGTTATAGTATATCTTTCTTGTGGTCTCTTGGTCTTACGGGATTCCAGGAAAATAATTCATCTAGTCTGGTGGAGTATCCAGCTAAGTGTTGTTAATTGAGGTAACATCACTAGGATAAGGTTCACTATTTCTCGTATAAGCCATTGTATAGCCACACCGAAAAGATCTTATATGTGCTGTGAATGTTATTTTGAATATTTGGTCAGAGTTTACTTATAGGGGAAGTATCCTCATGTCAGATTGTCCTGACATACCCTTGTACAGAGAGACCGAAGACACTCGAGGATGGTGTCTAGTAGGTGTGTTTCGGCTGTTGTGTCGGTTTACGTTTTTGCATATTCTTTCCGAGGATCTACATAAAGGTATTTTATTTGTTTCCCTTTCAAAAATACTTTTAAAGAATTATTAACGTTACTAAAAGTAAACAAAAACATAATAAGAAATAAAATATTGGTCGTTCATTTTTTTTTTATAAGCATCGAAGGATAAGTATTATAAATTATTGATTTACTTTTTTTTTTTACATTTATCTTATTCATTTCGGAGTTATACTCCATCTTCAGAGTTTCTTGTTTTTGTTTTTTTGTTTTATTTTAAGTTGAATCTTATTTTGAAGAGATTGGGTAACTTCAACTTCTTCACTAGCTACATTTTAAAAATGAGATAGAAAGAATTTAATAATATTACAGTTAACTCTTTTCTTAATTACTTTTCCCTCCTTTCTTTACCTTGTGTGTCTGTGTTTCACGCCTTTACGTAATTTAGCTAAACACATTGAATTATTTTTTTTCTTACTATTATTCGAATATTTTTTTTAAATCGAAAATAAAATAAGGGAAAATTAAAACTAAATTTCTTTTAAACATCCTATGTAAAGAACATTTAAAACCTGATCGTCTAACCCCCCCCCCTACCGAGTAAATACAGCTAGTATATATATATATATATATATATATATATATATATATATATATATATAAAAGGAAAGTTTTCCAAATTCATCTCACTTCTCTGTCTTCTTTGGTCTGAAGAGGTTGACTCTCCATGAAGAGTCCAACCGAAACATGTATGCACATATGTAACCAATAATGTTTGTATGAATAAAAATTTATACTTAAGAACAGCTCTACTTTTTCTTGAGCACTTTTTATAAACACTCTGGAGTTTCAATGGATTTACATCTACATAAACTAATACAATATGTGTACTATATATATATATATATATATATATATATATATATATATATATATATATATATATATATATATATATATATCCTTATTGGCTGAGGAATGAATGACTGATTAGGTTGTGGTCTGGACTAGCGTCAAATAAACACTGTAATTTATACATACGAGGCCTGTCTAAAACGTATCCGACCTTGGGCTAGAAAAAATATTTCAAATACGTGAAAGGGTTGGGACCCTAATCCCCTTCAAAGTAGGCCCCTTGTGCTTGCACACACTTAGCCCACCGATCCATCCACTGCCGGAAACACCTGTGGAACTCTTCTTTTGGAATGGTGTTCATCTCCGCCGTCGCGTTCTGCATTATCTATTTTTTCGCACCCTCTCAATAACAGCTGAACTCCGAGCAGTTTGGGGCCAGCCAGAAAGCTGGTCACTCTCTGCTGATGTGTGGCCATTTTTGAATTAGTTGAACCACTCCTTAATTTGTGTTACACATTGCATCTTCTCCAAACACCTGTTGAATCTAATGTGACTTTTTAGATAGGCCTCATATATATATATATATATACAGAGGTTGGACAAAAAAATGGGATACCTTGTGAATTTGCATCAATTTTAAAAAACCTATAAAAAAATTGTTATTCATGGTTATTGTTGTCCTGAATTGGTTAAATTTATTTTTCATTTCTAGATAGTGTATATTAGTAAGAAAAATTGAAATGACAAATCTATCAGATTTCCAAAGAGAGCAAATTATTGGTGCCTGTATGACAGGTGCTACTGTAACGGAAGTGGCTGAGATGGTGGGCGTATCGAGAGGAACTGTCTCGAAGGTGATGACAGCCTATGAAAAAGAAGGGAAAACATCCTCCTCTAAATAAAATTCTAGAAGAAAGCTGAAGCTGTCTGAAAGAGATCGTAGAGCCGTTGTAAGGATTGCGAAGAAAGAGCATAAAATCACGGCACCCAAAATTACAGCAGGGCTTAACAATCATCTGGATAATCTTCATTTCAACAAAAACTGAGAGCTTCACAAGGCTGGGTTTATTTTAAATTTCAAGGTGTTTCCATTATTTTGTCCAACCCCTGTATATATATATATATATATATATATATATATATGGGAAGAGAAGGATGAAGGTAATCCGACGTGATGGGAAAATGAAAAAGGAAAACCAAAAAATGGATGTTTTTTTATGTGTACATCAACGTTTCGTCTTTATTTATAAGACTTCATCAGGATGATAATATGGAGAAAAATGTCATGCAAGTACAAATACATGTAGGGTTGACATATTGGGAGGAAAAAAATAAAATAAAATAATGGCCACTACTTCACCAAGTACGGACGTCCACCCAGTAGTGGCCATTATTTTATTTTATTTTTTTCCTCCCAATATGTCAACCCTACATGTATTTGTACTTGCATGACATTTTTCTCCATATTATCCTCCTGATGAAGTCTTATAAATAAAGACGAAACGTTGATGTACACATAAAAAAACATCCATTTTTTGGTTTTCCTTTTTCATTTTCCCTATATATATATATATATATATATATATATATATATATATATATATATATATATATTTCCACAATCAAACACAATGCTGCAGCCCACACAAACCATGAAAGCCACAAACCCAAAGCCCTAAACTTGAATTTCACCCTTCTTGAGAAATGAAGTTACACCCAACAGTCGGCCGTGGTTTGCATGATCTGTGTTAGTTACTAGACTTTCTTATATGTAGCAAGATGGCTCAGGTAGCAGAGTACTTGCTTTGCATGCAAATGACTCAGGTTTCGAATCCTGAGTTCAGATGTGTGCTACTGATGAGCCCAAAGAAGGGCGAAACTCGATTCTAGGGCCTCTGGTCTGTAGCTTTCATGGTTTGTGTGGGCTACGGCATTGTTTAATTGTAAAAATAATTACATAGTATATCAGATTAAATCTAATATATATATATATATATATATATATATATATATATATATATATTGTCATGACGGGATCTCTGTTGGGAAACGACGGAAACGCGCACGTGACAAAGATAATTAAAAGAAAAAGAAAAGTCCGGGAATTTGGCTAATATGATGATCCCAGGTTCTATAATCAATGACAGAATACGGGGGGGGGGGTATTTCTCCTGGTTAAGACCGCATAGATTAGAAAGAAAACGAAGCATGCACAAAGACAACAACACGAACGCCAAGACAAAGTATAAACAATATTTATTTATAGATACTAGAAAGGGGATAAAGATATTTATAAAAACAAAAACAAAATTAACGTCTAAAGGGGGGGGTGTCTATCGTAATCTTATGGCAGCAGGATTTGTTTCCACACAAATGTATACATATATATATATATATATATATATAGCCCTGGAGGCAAATGTCCGAGGAGAAAGTAATCAACAATTTGTCAACTTACGAGCGAGTATTTCGTTCATTTGGGGGTTGGTGTTCCTGGCAATTCATAGTAGGCACGCGTCTCTGCGTCATTTTCATTTCGTGAACCTGTATTTTGGGGATTTCTCAGGAAGGGGGTTTTGTCTCTCACTGAGATTCATACACATTTTCCTCAGGAAAACAATTCCGGGTCGTTCATTCTGCATTCGAATGGATATTTTAGAGTATCTCGGGAGAAGCGTATCTCCCAGCTTTTGGGTGCCTCGCACGAGGTTATAATCTCATTTCAAAAGTCACTGCCTTTCGCGGCTGTAGTTGGGGGCGTGTTACCCTCTTGACTGTCCTGTCATGACTCATCTCTCTCACGCGGCTGTACTCAACGTAGGTTATTCTCCCCTTCCTCGCGGGCGGCCAACTTCCTTTTCCTCTCCCTCTTCTTCTTCTTCTTCTTCTTGGTCGTGGCGGCTAAAAATAGATATGAGCACATTGGACTCTGTTATTAGTTCCAAAATATGATGACATCGCCCCTCGAACAACGGGAATATACACACAAGTGATGAAAAACGAACCCTGCTTGAACATATATGTATATATCCTATCGATGCTTCCCGCGGTTTCTTACTTTTAATTTTGATCGATCTCCCTTCGTTTGTAACAATATATATATATACATACATATATATACATTTTTTTTTGTAATTTGCATTATTATTATGTACTCTGCTAAGCCATGTAAGTTCCTGAAAGATAAACTAAAAAAGTCTTTTTAATTTAACTCAACTCAAATCATATTATATTTTCCAACTCGTGAATTGTATATCCCTGTGTAAATGTTATATGTACGTGTAGTTGCCAGTCAAAAAATATGTGACTTTATCAGACAATTACTTCCCCCGCACCAAGTCATTGTGTCAACCGCACAACGTCTGGCCCATTTAAAGTCACTAAACAGACAGTATAAATTTTATGTTAACTGACTTAATCACGATTTGACAACGTTTGAAATTGAAATATATAAAAATATAACAGTAATTATGTGCAAAAGATATTTTGAATTTAGTCACGTGACCTTTACGGTAATATGAAAGCATAAAAAACAAACTTGCTGGCTTGAGGATGTCGAGCTTATTAAAGCTGTGACTAAAACATATTCTGAATGTGTAGCCAAACTATGTTTGTATTAATAAAACTTTTTATTACAAGTAAATATCTCTATATATTATTGAGCACTATTATATAAACACAGTAAAGGTTCTCCGGATATTACCTTGTTGATACAAACCTTACCTGGATTATATATATATATATATATAATTCGAAACATACATGTCCCTGGACAGATAAAATTAACCCCCCAAAAAGAACAGTTTTGCACATTATATATGTATACATTATATATATATATATATATATATATATATATATATATATATATATATATATTCAGTCTGTAAAAATATGTAATATCATCGAAACGCTGGTTATTTGGTGTAGACTGTAATAATGTTTATTTAATTATATATATATATATATATATATATATATATATATATATATATATATATATATATATATATAGTAATCTAGATAAAGTAAACATCCACAGGATAGAAATCCAAAGAATTTCAACCTGGCTTATAAAGAGTGCTCAATATCAAATAGAGCATTTATATATATATATGATTTTTATTCTTATTTATACAGACATGTACATAATCTGCGACACAGGGATGTCGCTGTTATCGATCAACAGCTGTTAGAAACTGAGATCTCATCAGGAAGAATGAAAATCTGATCCATTCCTTTAGGTCATATTTCGAAAAAAAGGTTCTTTCAAAATATGACCTAAAGGAAGGATCAGATTTTCATTCGTTCCTGATGAGATCTCAGTTTCTAACAGCTGTTGATCGATAACAGCGACATGCCAGTGTCGCAGATTATGTACATGTCTGTATAAATAAGAATAAAAATCATATATATATATATATATATATATATATATATATATATATGTAAGTAAACTCGTTTTTCCTCCTATCTTTCTGTTCGATAGTTTCTGTTCAGTTAATGATTTCTGCCAACTATTTGTTTCTGTTGTTAGAAAACAAAATTTTACTTTTAATCGATTTGTTTGATTTTTTTTAAATATTTAGTCCTGATCATTATTTGATAAATTTTAGAGGAGAACTTACCCAGTAACTGGTATGTACTCTAAGATCCCACTCAACACCGGAGTGATTTCATCTTATAATTATATCTGTCGATTATTCAATGATACTTAATGATGAATCTCTGTAAGTTTCTATTACTGTAAGAATTATTGTGTCGGATAGAATATGTAATCAATGTAATCGATTCAAATTTATGTTTTAGCTGAAGGTTTCTGTATTTCACTGGCTAGACAGAATTAAATATCAATTCGTCAAATGCAATGTTAATTGGGTCTAACTTTTATAATCCAAATGACTTTTCTTTAAATATTGGATATAAGATAAGAAATATTTAGTTTCCAATGATTGAATGTGAAATTAATTGTTTGTGATCTAGTCTATATATATACTATTACTACTACTACTACTATTACTACTACTACTAAAACTCTGTGAATTTTGCCTGCTTGTTTGCATATTTGTCCACTGAATAACATCATTGTCATGTTATCCATTAAAACAGAGAGGGTGATAACCGTGCACAGTGGATGTCGTCACTAAACAGTGACATCTTGCATTAAACAGAGAGATGAGAGTAACCGTGCACAGTGGATGATGTCACAAAATGATGACCTCAGAGAGATAGTGTCAAAAAGATTCTTTATGAATTTTTGTTTGGACAATCCTTTGGGTCATGGATCGTCTTCTAGACAATTTTGTTGATCTCGTTTGTTTGTTTACTTTGCTTGTCTCCGTACACACTGGATGACGTCACATAAGGATAACATCATTCTTTAAAACAAAGAGAGCGGGGGATAACCGTGCACAGTGGATTACATCACACAAGGATGAATGGTGAGCTATATGACATCATAAAGAAACTTTTCTGTCTCCCTCTCTCTGTTTTAATGGATGACATTTTCTGACGTCATCTACTATGCTCAGTAACAGTAACTAGATGACCCGTGACCCAACCCTAAGGATGACCCGTGACCCAACCCTAAGGATGACCCGTGACCCAACCCTAAGGATGTAGTTAGAACATAAAATGGAGTTTACTGTTGAAATCCAAATCATTTTAATTGATGGGGATGTAATTTTTATTAATTTTGAAGTTGATGGTTGTTGTCGACATAATGGATACCATTGGTATGGACGCTGTCAGTGTAGTGGTCATCATTGATATCATAGTCCCAACCTGTGTTATCACCACCATTTAAGACTTGGAGAACACAAAAATAAACACATGCACATTTGCTTTTATTTCTATAGATAAAATAAATAATAATCAAGGACGACCCAAAGGCTTCCTTTTCATCAGTTACTACACCAAGATGTAGGGGAGGGTGTCACTCCTTTTTCCTAGATTACTCCACTTATAATGCTAAGTGTTTGGCAAGGAAGCATCAAGTACCAATTTTTTAGTCTTTGGTATGACTCGACCAAGGATTGAACCCTGGTCTCCCGGCCCATTAGTGAATACTCTACCCATTATGCCAAATGCTACAGAGATCAAATATGTTTACACCAACAATTCAGTTCATAGTCACATTTATACAAATACGGAAGTGCTTCATGTGAAACTTCATTAATTAATAAATAATTCAGAGGAGTCATCCTGTACTTAAGGATCAAAATCTTTAATTTAAGCATCATTTTAATTAAGATATTAATTTAAAAGATAATCCAATCAAAAAGATGGAGACATAAAAAGTAAAAAGAAATTCATGCATTCACGATTATCCCTTCTGGTAAACAAACATTGATTGATAATGTTCATTTTTCATATCCAATATATAATCTAATCTATCATATCAAGTAAAGTCAGTCAGATCCTCGATTTTTGTCACCAGTCTATCCCTTCCTACAAAATCAATGTTTTACTCTGAATAGATATTTTATTTTGCTGAACGTTGGTCCATGTTGTTAAGAACAATAAAATGTAATTTGAAGTAATTCCTTCCAGAAAATATTTTATCTGGTCCGATTTATTTTCGTATAGACACCATTTTTTCTTAAAGGGAGGTAACTCTGTAGTCGTCCATTACAGACTTCACTTTCTTTGAAAAATTATATACAGAATTCATGAGAAAATAACCGGCATAATTTTAACAACAAAAAATTGCAAGAAAATACGCCGGGTAGGTAAGCTAGTCTAATATATAAAGTAAAGTCGGTTCCTTCCTCGTACATTTGTGCTGGATAGCTTTATTAAAAAGGCTAGATATAAAAAAAATGTTGTCACTAACATAGGTCACATATCGGTCAGTGTTGTTAGAAAGAAACCTTTTTACTTCAGCTCTGTTTGCTTCTTAAATTTATCTACCTCCCACAAGGTAAGATGTGACACAAGGTCGGGAAAGTGGGATTAGATAAGCCAGCGCTCGAGAGGTGAGCACTCTGGCCATTTAAAAATTACCTGGGCAGCCCCGTCGGCATTCCCCAGTAGGGGCGCCTCAGACAGTAAGCAATAAACTTACTCCTCCCCAAAGAGGGGAGGCAAAGCCTGGGAGAGTGGACCTGCTAGAACTGCACAGGACAGACCCATAGACCGGCATAAATCAAGCCCCGAAGGCCAAGACAATACCAGTCTATGGGGTGCAGTATCCATCGGAACAGATACTACACTTTGATCTTAGTCAAAAGGCCAAGTAAGTTCAGCTCTGTTTGCTTCTATTTTATTCTTTTTTATACTTATCGTTCAACACTTATCAAGGCCAAAAGCCACTCAAGGATAAGAGTTAAAAGGTTAGTGAGATTTTCAATTGGATAATTGAACAGTACTATGAAAGGATTGAGACTTATGTTGAATTCACAGAATGGCATGACAGATATTTGTTTACATTGGACTTGAAAACTACCATGTTGTAATCTATTGTAAAGATGTTTCCCTACAATGTGTTTCGCAGGTGGGGAGTTCTTGGAAATAAACTCTGTTCATGGAAGTTCCGTTTGATTTTAGGTACACAGAGAAAGAAAGGGGAGTTCTTTACAATGTTAGTAGCAAGACAAGTTCTTGCTGAGAATTGTTGGGGGAGGGGGGCTTGCTCATTATTTTATATTTTTTATAAGATTTATGGGAAAGGGAAGGAGAACTTACCGCCTAAGTAGCATCTATAGAAAACCATGTAGGGTTTATATTTTTTGAATATTACACTGCTCAATTTATGGAAATTTGGACCCCAGGTATTGCTGGGGTGTACACCTACTAATTTTAATCGTTTCAAACGTACACTATGGCTTTCTTTTTTATTTTTCTATTGGAGTTTTGCCGTAATATCGTGGAGTTTGCATTGGTGACAAACATAAATAAACAGCAGAGGAAACGTTTTATTTGCTTTTATTTATAAGTTGGAAATATATTGGGGGGGGGGGCACGATAATGTGTTCGACGCTTAGCAGCGTCTCCCCCATATATTTATATACGTTCAAATAACAACCACGACACATGAAAAACAAAGTAACAACTCGGAGACAATATACAATTCAAAAAACATTTATTGTTTGCGAACCCGACTAGGTTCACTATGAATTTGAGTTCACAAGAATGTGTTCAACAAAGTCTGAGTATGGATGATGTGTGTGTATCTAAATAAAGAGGAGAAATCTTACATACTAAGTAAAGTGTCTTTATAGCAGCCAGACTGAAGGAAGACAGAGACGGTCTGACTGATGTTGTCTACAGCCTATTCTGAATAAAAAAGGGGAGACAATCTGTGCATCCCTTTTTATAAGGCAGATCGTGCACCACCTGCCATCACGAAAGCGGGAGATAATACGGGTCTGACGCTCTCTGGTGGAGAGTCTGTAATTGTGTTGAGAAAGGGAGGTAATGCTGCACATATAATTATAGAAAGTAAAAATATATATATAAAAATATGGGTTCTGTGATGGGAGCAGAAGTTTCTTGGGTTCCTCACTGTCCCACGAGTTATGAATAATTTTTAATTTCTCATATAAATATAAAGCCTAAATTATAATAAAAAAGCTTATAAAAATCAGTTATGATTTATTCTAAACAATGAATCTCACGTTGTATTGCATTTATTCCTACAGTTATATAAAAAGTAGATCCTTAATTTTAATTTTTGCTGAAAATTTTAAGTTTTGAATATACTTGACTTACCCGTGACACATTGAGTCACGACCACAACCAATATTTATTCTAATTTGATTTCATTTGAAAATTCATAAACTGTGACGTCATATCTGTTAACACATTCTTTTTGTAGAAATAAAATTAATAAGTCTCTTCTTTACTTCTATATTATCCTTGTGGACAATATAGAAGTAAAGACACTTTTGATTTTGCCATCTAATTTACATACTTGTTTTTGCATGGACCATCAGTGGGTCATGGACCACCGGTTGGCGATCACTACTCTAGACATGCTGTTTTAACCTCGCACAGTCACAATAATGATTGCTACTTGGTCGATTATTGCACAATACTAAAAGATATGGGGGGGGGGAGACAATAATTGTTATCAACAGCGAAAATAAACGTTGCTATGAAGAGAAGACGTGAGTTTATTGATACAAAAACAATTTATTTTCTGTGTTTTATTCCTTCTGTGATGAAAGGGAAAGGGAAGAAATGGAAAGAAGAAGAAGAAGAAGAAGAAGAAGAAGAAGAAGAAGAAGAAGAAGAAGAAGAAGAAGAAGAAGAAGAAGAAGAAGAAGAAGAAGAAGAAAAAAAAGAAGAAGACGAAAAAGAAGAAGAAGAAGAAGAAGAAGAAGAAGAAGAAGACGAAAAAGAAGAAGAAGAAGAAGAAGAAGAAGAAGAAGAAAAAAAAAGAAGACGAAGAAGAAGAAGAAGAAGAAGAAGAAGAAGAAGAAGAAAAAGAAGAAGAAGAAGAAGAAGAAGAAGACGAAAAAGAAGAAGAAGAAGAAGAAGAAGAAGAAGAAGACGAAGAAGAAGAAGAAGAAGAAGAAGAAGAAGAAGAAGAAGACGAAAAAGAAGAAGAAGAAGAAGAAGAAGAAAAAGAAGAAGAAGAAGAAGAAGAAGAAGAAGAAGAAAAAGAAGAAGAAGAAGAAGAAGAAGAAGAAGAACTACTACTACTACTACTTTTGGCAAAATGCTACAGAGTGGTGCAAATTTGACCCAACTGTATATTTCACTGTGAAGAGGTCAGCACAAAATGTGTTTCCATGGTAAAATGCATATCACTAACAAAACCTTTCTATTTACATAAGAGACGGAGGCGGGATGAGAGAAGGAGAAGAGCATATGCGTTTGTTTAAGAGAGCATATGTGTATATATGCGCAATGGCATGTCAACATCGTGATCTAATAAGGGGTAAGAACTCGACCCTAGTGCCAATAAATACTTATTCAGATTTTCAAAGCTTCATCTACCAGGCCACTTACAAATTGTATGCACTGATTCCTAGATTCATTAGTTCATAATGCAATGATATGCACAAATTGATCCGTCAATTTAAAAATAATGTATCCACCCAAACAGTGGCGTGAATGGGTGACGAGGTGATGGGGCGGTGGTCTCAGGTATCTAAATTAGGAACGGAGCGGCATCCAAATTGTGGGTGGGCATCCAATCATATTCAAACTATCTCCCTTTCTCATAACCTTTCTCAGTACTAGGACTTATACTTGAGTCTTTGGGGCATACGATCAAGGAGTTGGTCCCGGGCATCACCACGGCATCACCAAACCTCTGCACACCACGGCATCCAAATTGGGCGCATAGATCAACTTCAAACACACAAGTCTGTATCATGTGGCAGTATAAGTCTGTATCATGTGGCAGTACAAGTCTGTATCATGTGGCAGTACAAGTCTGTATCATGTGGCAGTACATGCACAAAACAGTAAACAATATATTATTTGATTTTGTTGCTCAAATCATGCAAGCTCGACATGCGATCAGACAGAAGCGTCGAAAATTTATCAATTACCCTGTCAACATCGATGTTTTCAAATGATTCTTTCTCAATACTCAATACTTAATACTGTTAGGTTTCATCTGAGATGATCTTGGCCCAATTCTTGATTAATTTATGTTCACAGCAGACACAACAACAGATAACAATATCTGCAATGCTATGTGTAGATTGGAGAAGACATCATCACCGTATGTTATTGTAAAGTTAAATAGTTCGATTGGTGTTTTTCGTGCAACAGACGTACTTTCTCTTTTCTTTTGTAGTAGCATCGTGTAGTCAGCAATTTCGCGACCGAGTTCAATTCTATCAAAATCACCTTCATTTACTTTAGCAGCTATTTTGCACTTTTCTATCGTGTCTTCGTTTGAATCGATGAGGATTTTAGCCTCCAAGACGAATCTAAGTTGTTCATCTAGTTCCCTCAGCCTTCTGTGCTCACTCTGTCCAGCATCGTCTTCAACGTGCAATCTATTTCATAGCTTACGTTCAAGGACTCATCTTGTGCCTCTTCCCCATCAAGTTTCTTCCTGTGACATACCCTCCTCTGTTGATGAATATTGCTTTCCCATTCTTTACCTTTCTCATCGTCCTCTACAAGAGCTTTGTCACATAGAGAATCCCGCTTATTGCGGAGTCAGCTGTTGTTCCAGCATTTGAATATCAGATTGAGCTTTATCAAAGTTCATTTTGGAGGACTGAAATCTCTTTTGTACTCGGTCGATAGCTATCAAGATAACGCTGCCAGAATGGTATTATTGTTAAGAAGCTGAAAGTGAACATTTCTTGTATCTTGCCGACGTTTCCCTATTTACTTGCCTCCGCACATGGGCAGAGTTAGACACAAGGTCGGTTTTTAATGTGTGAAAAATCTAGCTCCCCCAAAAAGGGGCATTCTGGATTGGGACAAAAATTAAGATTACCTCAGTCTAGAATGATTTCTCCTGAGAAATGAATGAAGTGTAGTATCAGAAGAGATACTACACATTGTTCCCTGCTAAAAATCCAAGAAACAAAGTTGTCGAAGTGTCACTCGTCATGTTTTCCAGAAGCCGAATGAAGTCGTCTAACTTTGCTTTCACACTTGGTATTCCATCTTGTATCAGAGGATGTCTTCTCATTTGTCTCTAATACTTCTTCCAATTTCTCCCATCACATTGTTGAGCTGGAGAAAAAATTGTACAGTGAGTTTTATTAACTCCTCCCCAGGAGTTAGGCACAAGGCCAGTTTTATCTTACTCCCACAAGTAAGATGTGACCC
Organism: Sepiola atlantica; assembly: GCA_963556195.1. Taxonomy (NCBI): domain Eukaryota; kingdom Metazoa; phylum Mollusca; class Cephalopoda; order Sepiida; family Sepiolidae; genus Sepiola; species Sepiola atlantica. Next base: position 88,940,847 of record OY744537.1, on the reverse strand, counting down.
AAGATCGGGTCGGGAAAGTGGGGTTTGAAAAGCCAGCGCTCGAGAGGTGAGCACTCTGGCCATTTAAAAATTGCCTGGGCAGCTCCGTCAGCATTCCCCGGTAGGGGCGCCTCAGACAGTAAGCAATAAACTTACTCCTCCCCAAAGAGGGGAGGTAAAGCCTGGGAGAGTGGACCTCCTAGAACTGCACAGGACCGGCGTGCAATATCCATCGGAACAGATACTACACTTTGATCTTAGCCAAAAGGCCAAGAACAGTGATGTTTATTTACTCCTCGCGGAGTTAGGCACAAGGCCAGTTTTATCTTACTCCCACAAGTAAGATGTGACCCAAGATCGGGTCGGGAAAGTGGGGTTTGAAAAGCCAGCGCTCGAGAGGTGAGCACTCTGGCCATTTAAAAATTGCCTGGGCAGCTCCGTCAGCATTCCCCGGTAGGGGCGCCTCAGACAGTAAGCAATAAACTTACTCCTCCCCAAAGAGGGGAGGCAAAGCCTGGGAGGGTGGACCTCCTAGAACTGCACAGGACCGGCGTGCAATATCCATCGGAACAGATACTACACTTTGATCTTAGCCAAAAGGCCAAGAACAGTGATGTTTATTTACTCCTCGCGGAGTTAGGCACAAGGCCAGTTTTATCTTACTCCCACAAGTAAGATGTGACCCAAGATCGGGTCGGGAAAGTGGGGTTAAAAGCCAGCGCTCGAGAGGTGAGCACTCTGGCCATTTAAAAATTGCCTGGGCAGCCCCGTCGGCATTCCCCGGTAGGGGCGCCTCAGGCAGTAAGCAATAAACTTACTCCTCCCCAAAGAGGGGAGGCGAAGCCTGGGAGGGTGGACCTCATAGAACTGCACAGAACAGGCGTGCAGTATCCATCGGAACAGATACTACACTTTGATCTTAGCCAAAAGGCCAAGAACAGTGAGTCAAGAACTCTGAAAAACATTACGTTATGGCGAACACATGATCTGACACTGTCTGTATCCCAACACGATTGAAGGAACGTTTCTCACATTTAATAAACTTGTCTTTGGGTTCTTCTGCGATATACGCCGTTCAACACTCGACACCTTTCCATCCATTGTCGCAGCAATGTTATATATCTGTCTGCAACAGTCATTTAAATAAATCAGATCTCGTTCCAATTGTGCAGTAATTTCTTTTTTAATATTCTTCTCATACTTTTGGTGAATTTCAATAAAATCAATGAACACCTCGTTATTAAAAAAATAATAATTTTTTACTAAAAAATCCTTCTTTTTCTCACTTAATTTTAATATTTTTTAATAAAGATCACATTAGTTTTCTAACTTTTGTTCACCCCAAACAAGGGGGCATATTGCTACTGAAGCGCAAGGGGCTACTCTGATAGGGGCCAGATTTATACGGGGGCAAACTGGCTGGGGAGTTGGGCAGCAAGATGTTTATTCATATTACATTTAAATTTCTGCATGTTGGTGAATAGTTAGGTAAACCATTAGCTAACTGAAAAATAATAAAAAGTTTTACCTTTAGTTTGATAAATAATGAAACAATATATTCTGGCAGTAGATAGTCATTATGTAGTATTACTTCCCTTTCTCAACACAATTACAGATTCTTAACCAGATGGCGGTAGACCCGAGCTATCTGCCCTTTGGAAAATGCCAGGCGGCGTTAGTATCGGTGCTTATAAAAAGCGCTGCACGGCAAAATTAATTTTCTTTTTCTCTTCCGGCGTTTGCCTGGACAGATAACCCCCACCACAGACTTCGGTCTGGTGGCTGCTTTGCTGAACATTCTCGTGGACTCAATTTCATAGCAAGCACCATGTGTACGTCCACACAAACAAACAATTCGGTATGTAAAATTTCTTCTCTCTACTTACATACACCCACGGACATATCATTCTACTCCGACTTTGTTATATACATTCTCGTGGACTCAATTTCATAGCAAGCACCATGTGTACGTCCACACAAACAAACAATTCGGTATGTAAGATTTCTTCTCTCTACTTACATACACCCACAGACATATCATTCTACTCCAACTTTGTTATATACATTCTCGTGGACTCAATTTCATAGCGAGCACCATGTGTACGTCCACACAAACAAACAATTCGGTACGTAAGATTTCTTCTCTCTACTTACATACACCCACGGACATATTATTCTACTCTGACTTTGTTGTATACATTCTCGTGGACTCAATTTCATAGCAAGCACCATGTGTACGTCCACACAAACAAACAATTCGGTATGTAAGATTTCTTCTCTCTACTTACATACACCCACGGACATATCATTCTACTCCGACTTTGTTATATACATTCTCGTTGACTCAATTTCATAGCAAACACCATGTGCATGCATACGCATATGCACACACACCATTTACAGACTTTCTTTGCACACATTTTCGTGGACACAACTTCATAGCAAAACTAGTTGGCTTCGAGAACAATAAATGCTTTTTTGAATTCTATATTGTCTCCAAGCTGTTACCTTGTTTTTCATCGGCATGCTTGTATTCTGAACACAAATATATATAACAAAGTAGCGGCGCTGCTCAAGCATCGCACCGACGCTTCCAATCGTTGTTCCCAAAACTCCTAAAATTAAAATATTGCATTTTCAAGATTAACTATTAGCATTAGTTATTTAGAAATTTACAAAAGCGACATAAAATTTCAGCCGTGAAAAGGCAAATTATATTAATGACAAAAACAAATTAAAAAAATTTTTTCGAAAATATTTTGCCACGAACATTGATTAAATTAAAGTCTTCCATATAATAAATTTCTCCTACTGTATTTTTAAAATATCATTTGAAATAACAAAATTTTAAAAAAACATGTTTATTTTGCAAGGCATTATTTTTTCACTCCCACTAATTATTAATTTTTTTTAAATCGTCACATAAATATAATTATTTTCACATAATTAGAGGAAAATATATATAATAATTAAAAAGAAATAAACAAAAATGCAATAATTTGGTAATTATTCACATTTTCTGTTCACGACGGAATAAACAATGGATTCATCATATTTGGGTCAAAAAGGAAAAATAATTTTATTTTTTGCATGAATAAATTAAAAATATAAAACTACAGATTTTTTTATTACAAATTTTTATGTGAGGGGATAAAATGTTTTTTAGATAATTCTCTTTTTCCCATATGCAGTTAAAATGTTTTAAATAAGTCTATAAAAGCTTAATAAAAACGAGGAATTGTTTAATTTTTGGTATAATTTTGAACTGTTGCTTGATTTCGCTTTTTACGTAATAACGTTTTGATTTTTTAGAGGAAAAAAATGTATTTAATAAATTCAAAATTTTAAAAATAGATTAAAAGATATAATTTTCATATAAGATTTTATTTTAGACCTCCTTGGTAATACAGCCAAAATCAATCGTTGAATTATTTTATCTTACGAGTTGTTAACTTTGCTTCTTTTTTTTTTGTTAAAGAAGGGGGACGCATAAACTTTTAGCCATAGCTACGTTAGAGCTACTTTGCACCCAACCCCGAAGCTGCGCCTCGAGGCAGCTGCATCTATCTTAACCTCTCCCTCCCTCTGTTTGTCCAGTCACTATATATGCGAGGAGGTGGGGGGGGGGTAAACATGAGCACAAACGGAATACGCATGTATTGTGTATCGTGCAATATATAAAAAAACCAAAAAAAAACGAAAGTACAAATGAGAGTGAATGATGTTGCACAAATGAAAGCAAAAGAAATCGTCAATGGTGAGCGTACGTTTTGGTCACCATGGAAATGATGAGGTTTTGTGAGAATCATTAGAAAGTTGAGTAGTATTTAAGCTGGGACGTGGTGCTTAAAATGGATGCTATATTTATCTACCTCCCACAAGGTAAGATGTGACACAAGGTCGGGAAAGTGGGATTAGATAAGCCAGCGCTCGAGAGGTGAGCACTCTGGCCATTTAAAAATTGCCTGGGCAGCCCCGTCGGCATTCCCCGGTAAGGGCGCCTCAGACAGTAAGCAATAAACTTACCCCTCCCCAAAGAGGGGAGGCGAAGCCTAGGAGAGTACACCTCCTAGAACTGCACAGGACCAGACAACCCCCAATAGACCGGCGTAAATCCAGGCCCAAAGGCCAGGACAATACCGGTTTATTAGGTATGATCGTTACAAATAGCAAGAAGAATAAGAAGAAAGAGAAGCTTACGGGGGGGGGGGGGGCTTCCTGCAACGACGTGTGCAAAAAAAAAAGTGTGTTTGTATGTGAAGTCACAGTTTCAGGTGTGAGAAATACGACAGGGCGCGCATTGTGTGTGTGTGGGGGGGGGGTGTTCACACGAATAGAGTGTGGCTG
>OY744537.1:88889021-88931521 GCA_963556195.1 Sepiola atlantica | reverse complement strand
TTCTTTTTTTCTTCTTCTTCTTTTTCTTCTTTTTCTTTTTTTCTTCTTTTTTTTCTTTTTTCTTTTTCTTTTTTCTTTTTCTTCTTTTTCTTCTTTTTCTTTTCTTTTTCTTCTTTTCTTCTGTTGCTTCTTTTTCTTTTTTCTTCTTTTTCTTCTTTCTCTTCTTTTTCTTTTTTTTCTTTTTTTTTCTTTTTCTTCTTCTTCTTTTTCTTCTTTTTCTTCTTTTTCTTCTTTGCGTGTCTTTGAAGCATGTGATTATATGACAGTTTTCCAATTTCCTTCTTTTTTTTTTTTTAAACTTTGGTTCACCCCAAACAAGGGGTCACATTGCCACTGAGACATAAGGGCCTACTGTGAATTAGGGACCATACCTACCGGGGCATCCTAAGTGGAGAGTTGCACAGCGAGATGTTTGTTCATCACAATACAGAGAATACCCCCCCCCCGTTCTGAAGCCATCCTTCCTGGCTCAGAAGCACTGTAGGTCTAGTGGAAGACACTCAACTGTTTTTATGCAGTCCTCTGCATCATTATTGAACTCTGTGAGATCATCTTTTCAGCTGCACTCGTTGAGTAGTGGAAGGCAGACAAGGCAATGCTCGCATCGTATCGTCCTTTTCTCCACATTCGCATATATTGCGGTCAGTTGTTTGGTAGCCCCATCTGGCCATAGCACCTTTTGATCACCTCATTCCTGTTATCAGACAGTTGTGCCCACCACTGGACCCAGGGTGCTTCTGATTTACATGTCAGTAAGGGGGGGGGGACATTTTCTTGCCTTCTGGTCCACGGCTGCAGTCTGGTCTCTTTCTGAGATGTTCTGAGGGTAAAACAGAAAAATCTTAATCAAATCAAAACTTATTGGCAACGAAAGCGGAACAATAAATAATGCCATGTCAAAAAATTATGAGTTACAAGAAAAAGGTTATGTACAAGTATATACATCCTCAAAACAGTTTCCCAATGTTCTCTTGAATACGCTTGTAGTGGTATTCTTCAGATTAGAACCCGAGCTAACGTTAACCCTAACGACGAGGTCAAAGTTAGCTCGGGTCCTAATCTGGAGAAGCACTGAAGTCTGTTCCATAGAGCAACGATGCAGACAGAGTAAGCAGTCTTTCACCTGTTGAGCAAAAACGGTTGAGTGTACAGCTTGTACGTATGACCGTGGAGGCCTCAATATGATACCAAGGTGAAAAAAAAAATCATCAAGAGTTTTGTTGATGTCCCTATTCATAAAAAGTTAAAATGAATCTATTTAATTGGAAGTTAGAATTTCAATCCCTGAGTCAGGTAATGCATACTCTGGATAAAGTGACAGGCTCAAAACAGACATAAGAATGAAAACAATGTTCACCTACACACGAATCGTAGACGGAAGAAAAACTTGGATTGACCATTAATCAGTTTATTGACTGCATAAAACCCCTGAAGAAGAAAGATGGATGTTATCATTACCAAAGAATAAGATTATTACCTTCTTCCTGTCTTGTCTTTGAAGCATGGGATTATACAACAGTTTCTCATTTCGTTATACACTCCTTTGCAGTATCATTGAACTCTGCGAGATCTTTAAGCTGCACTGGACAGGCGTGCAGTATCCATCGGAACAGATACTACACTTTGATCTTAGCCAAAAGGCCAAGAATCCGTTAACACATGTTATTCTCTAAGTTTTAGTTTATTAACATAAGAGGAAAAATTAATACAAGCAATACATATGTTCTATAATCGTTTTAGAGCCGTATATAAACAATTTAGACGTGTGCAAGAATGTTTCTATAAACTATTTCAGATAGTTTCTTTGCCACTTATGCAGAACAGGAACACTAGCTGAAATCTATTTAGCAGAGCTTCAATGGTGTAAGAAGGGGCACTTCTACATCATGTATTCCTCTTCTCCGTATTTGCAGATGATTGGGTCAGTCTTGTAGTCCCATCTGGCCATAGCAACTTTCGATCGCTCCATTCCTGTTCTCAGACGGTTACGTGTCTTTCACTGGATACACAAACGGCTTCAGAAGGTAGTATTTCCATGTCAATAGCAGAAAAGGCATTGTCTAGCTTTATAATTCATAGCTGTAGTTTGGTTTCTTCCTGAGAAGTTATTAAGGGCAGGACAAGACTGAGTTGAGTCGTTGAGCCAGGAGTTGATGTTCATGAATGGCGTTCATCACTGATAGCCATTGTGGTTTCTACTCGACTCGCAACTACCCGTCTCACATCTGCAGGAGCAATGCCAGCGAGGAGATGCAGGTTGTTCAGGTTGTTCAGCTTCAGAGAAGCAGCGATCAAGCGGGAGAATGTATTACTCATGTAGTAATCTTTTCTTTTCTTTTTGTAAGAATCACAATTTATAAACCTATTAATTTTTGAATTTTATTTTTTTAAATATTATAACAAAACAAACTAATGAAAATACAGTATTGAGAGAGTACATGTAAAATTAGAATTTTAATTTTATTCAAATTTAATCTCAATATCCTTTAATTTTTTAAAACCTTGAAAATAAGACATAAGTCTTCTAATATTTTGTATATACAGGGTGGGCAAAAATAAGGGTCCTATTTTTAAAAATTCATAACTTTTTTATTTATTGATTTTTTTTTTTTTTTTTTAGAATAAGTAAAGGACCCCTTCCGAAGCAAGCATGAGCCGTATTAGCCCTAAGGAACGTACCCTCATTTAGAAAACATTATTTTTGCTTAAAAAACTCAAAACAGTGTAAAAAACAATACTTTAGTTTTTGTAAGTTTTAAGAAGTGTTTTTCGGCTAAAATTTGTTTTGTTTATTTCAAAAAATCTCGGAAGGGTCAGTCTACACACACATAAAGTTTGATGAGTTTAACTTTTATTTTGTGGAAGTTATTCAAATTCAAGTTATTCAAATTTAAAGATAGGACCCTTATTTTGGCCCACCCTGAGAAACCATTTAAAATGGTTTGATTTTATACTGTGATATAATGTATGATTCGTTTAAAAAGCTTTACAAATATGTTTTCCTTATGTTATGAATAAAGGTATTTGTATCGATAGAAAGAGAAACTAAATGTATAAACGGTGTTGCTTTTCTTTGTTACTAGATTTGAATTACTTTACCCTAAATCTGAATAAAGTTACACTGGATTTGAGAAAAATAATTCAAGACTTTGAATTAATTTTTTTTTTCTCTAATTCTCCATGAAAAAAATTAATTTGATTATTCATCGTACTGAAATATCCTGAAAGCAAATTAGGACAAAAAAATCCAACAGATTATGACTTGAATGAACATAAAAAAAAGGACTTTTAAGGATTACATTTCCTCTTTTTATTTGGAGAGAGGGGGGGAGGGGGCTGAAATTTAAAAAAAAAAACTTGAATGTTTTAGTCAATAACACAAAAAAGATTCATTTTTGTCTTTATTTTTTTTCTTTTGACAAAAAGATTTTCAAAAGATTTTTCTCTTTTGTTGTTGTTTGTTTTTACGGCACGTAAAATCAATTCCCCGAACAGAACAGTTTTGCACCAGTTTTTATGTCCCCTTACGAAGATTAAAATCAATATATAATGATACTAAACCTTATGTCTAGAATCCTTATTCCAATTTTGATCAAAATCCATTACATGATTTTGATTCTAGAAAATGTCTACAACCTCTTTTTATCAATGATCGATCACTAGTAATGCCTGGGAGTGGTGGTGTTCGTGATGATGATGCTGCTGCTGATGATGACGATAATGATGATCTTTTTAATTAATGGTTATAATTATATAATATTAAATTTATATATAAATACTTAAACTATGTAATTATATTTTTTAACCAACAGTTATAAATCAAATTTGCTTTGTATTTCATTTCGATATACATCTAACATATAAAGTTATCTTGTCGGATTTTCGAAATCAGACCCAAATAGCAATCAGTCTGACATCAATAGTTGATTCGAACGGAGTAGCCGACTTTTTTCAGTTTTTTTTCTTCCTCTATGTTATTGACAAGAAAATAATTTATTTAGCTTAAGTTTTCTTTGAAAATATGCATTCCAGTTAAGAAGACTTATAATGGAGACATTTTCCTTTACTAACGTAACCAGAAACATGAGCTCACGCCCTTAATAAAAAATAAAGTTTCACATTTCCCTGTTTTTTTCTATTAAACTATTTATTTCTTTAAAATTAATTGTTTATCATAATATTAGGTAAAATAATTTTGCATTCTAACTTCCACTTAAACGTGTGTTTATATGACATGCTACAAGGGGTAGATTATTTATAAGGTTAGATGGGTCCTTTCTTTATTCGTGACGAACTGATCACTGTCACCATCTTCGACTCTTACTAATACGAAACAACTATTTTAATTATTCTTTCTTAAATTTACAAGCGTTCGCATTGTGTAATTAATTTTACATTTTCTTACCATTTTTCCTACTGTTGTAAGGATGTCAATATTTTACAAACACAAACGAGAGAAATATAAAAGGGCGTATATTTATAACTTGCCAACGGAAACCACGTAATAACAAATCCTTCTCAATGAGTAAAAATAAACTTTGAACATTCTTTATGAAAATTGTCGCGACAGATTCACATGCTTCATTATATTTATACTTTTCAACAAAAATTTCCCAAAATAACCTTTATTTCATTCTTTTTAATTTTTTTTATTTTACCATGGATGAATATTGTTGCGTGAAACAAACAAACACAAACAGTATGTGTTTACCAAATGATCCGCTGATGGTGAAACTATATTGTTATAAATTATTGTTGTTTTAATCTCAATACAATTATTTTGAAATAACTTTAAAAACATTCAATCTTTTTATACATGTAGTAGTTACATAAATGAACTATTTTCTGTCGATCTACGAGAGTTGTGATTCGGCTTGGCGATTATGTAATCATCGCTCTTTCACAACGTGTGTGGATAGCACGTTTGTGTGTAACGAGATTCATGTGCAACAAATCATCTTGGCGCTAAAACCAGATCACGTGATCAACATGAACACATCAGTTCGAGACAGATTCCCGAAACAGACAATTAGAAGAATCGACGAAGTCCGGGAGAAAATTTGTTTCGTCTACATTCACTCAACTCCATATATTATCCTTCGTTTTGTTCCCTCGTTTCTCCCACATCAAACTATTACCCGTTTGTGCACTGCGTTGTTCAATTGTATTACATCGTCGTAAAGAAAAGTAGCACCTTTCTCTTTCATTTCTCTTTTTATTCCGTGTGAACGAAGACCAATAAAGTTGGTATAAATAATAGAAATCGACTACGTCTCATTTTCTATATTGGTGACCCCTGACGTGATGCAACTTTCTGGCGGCTTCGTTTTTCTGAACCTTTTCAAGCGACACAAACATTCACTCAATGCACCTATCCTTGTTCAGTTCTCGTCTATTTCTCATCTAAAATTGGCTTTCCCAGCTAAAAATTAATTTGTTTTAAAAGTTATTCAAACAAATTGTCTTCGGTTATTTCATTAAGAAAACAAAACAAATTACTATTCGCCGGTCTATTTAACTTTATTGATTTATATATTTAATGAAATAAACTTAATAATAATAATAATAATAATAACCCGAAACACTTTGTTTTAATTTAGTTCTTTCAAAAGTTATTAAAATAAATTGCTTCGAGTTATTATTAATCGCCGGACATTGATGTCAAAGTCGGCAGCCATCTTGAGTGAAAAAATTCAAATTTACCGATAAAGTATAGTATTAGAACAGATACTACACTAACGTTAATTCTACTTTGAAAAGTAAAAAAAATAATAATAAAATAAACCGAAAAGAAAAAATATATTGTAAAATCGGCAAATATTTTAATCATAAAAAGATTTTTTCATTTTTAAAATATTCAGAGTAAATGAAAACTTCAGGATGAAGTTTATTTCGTCTCGTCTAATATACTCAACCCAATGTAGTATCCGTGTTCTGTTCCCTCGTTTCTCCCACATCAAACTACTGCCCGTCTGTGCACTGTGTTGTTCGATTGTATTACGTCGTCGTCAAGAAAAGTAACAATTGTATGATGTCATAAAGAAAAGTAACAATTGTATGACGTCATAAAGAAAAGTAACAATTGTATGACGTCGTAAAGAAAAGTAACAATTGTATGACGTCATAAAGAAAAGTAACAATTGTATGACGTCATAAAGAAAAGTAACAATTGTATGACGTCATAAAGAAAAGTAACAATTGTATGACGTCGTAAAGAAAAGTAACACAAACATACAATACCCAACACATTCATTCACCCTATCATTATCTTTGTTCAGTTCCCGTCTTTTCCTCATATAAAAATGGAGACACCGACGTGATTTAAAATGCGCAACCTTCTTTAAAAATAAAAAATCAGACATTTTTTTTCTCTCGTAACGGCAACCTGTCCACAGAGGTTATTCTTTTCCACATTCAGCAGTTTAAAGACTTAAAAATTGCCATGAAAATCATCAAGGATTTACAAAACATTGATTACAGTAAGTACATTTTGCATGGGTTATTCATTTCTGACATGTTTCATTGCGTTTCGTTCGGATGTTTTTGTCAGAGAAGACTAGTCTGTTAGCATTTTGATTCAGACAAATTATTAAGGAATAGCGATTAAGTCTTGTTGATTTAGTCACAAAATACATTTTCCATTGCTGTTAAATTGCAATTGAATCAAAATCTGTCGCGATTTTTAGAATTGTAATGATAAATAATGTATTTCCCGCTTCTCCACTCACTTTTTAAATATTCACCATGTGCTATTCATCTAGCCCTTTTGTGGATGACTCCTAATGGCTAACTCACATCTAAGTTAATCGCTTTTAAATAACTATAATTCTAAGTCATCCTTTATGGTGTAGACTTATGTTGTAAGGATTATGGTTTTGCATTAACGTTTTTTCACATATTTTTACCAAATATGTATGCCATCTTCAATTTAGTCATTTTTGACTGCCTACGTGCTATTTTGCATTCCCATTTTCCGTAATGCGATTAATACAGTATTTTTTCTAACACTATCTTGACTGATTCTTTCTTATCTTGTCTCAACATGTGATGCTTGGCATTCACGTTATTTTTCGACGCCTATTGGAAGTACGGCGCTATATTTTCATTTATTTTCCAGATTTAGGCACATTTTGCTGCCCACTGCATACATTGCATATCCGCTTACATGCACTTCTTATGTGTTACAATGCATTAATCACACATGCACTTACTCGCAACAGTGCATATACATATGCATTTTTCTCCACACACGACAGTAGAGATCGACCTCTACACCTCAATGCATGCAACAATACACACTGACTTGCGCTCTACGCTTGCCAACGTGTATAATTGTGCGAGGATGAAAGGGGTTATCCTTTTATCTTCTCGTAAAGAAACGGAACAACGAAATGTATTTCTGTCACTATAACAAAAAGGGGTTTTATTAACTGACTTGCGCTCTACGCTTGCCACGCTGTAGAATCACAGACTTTGTATTTCAACCGCAGTTTGTAACTGTTCTCCAATAGTCACGCAGCGTTAAGTTGCACGATCCTTGGACTTGCAACTACGGAAAGATTTCACGTGGATCATTATCATTGCTTACGTCCCTACTGCCCCATCTTAGGTGCTGTTTCTTGCACCACTTTGACTTGATGGTGGACTTGCATAGACAAAGACTGACGGATTCTAGCACTAACATGTCATTATCTAATAGCCTAGTATTTTTATTGCTTCTGCAGCTGACCTAACGAACTTGAATTTTGAGATGAATAAACCTGCTCATTCTACGTTGCATTTTATAACTATATAGAAGACATTCTTATCGCTAGCTCTCACATTTAAAGCAACATTTAAAACATCTCCATATTCTTTTTGAGAGTTTGCAGTGTTGTCATGTTAAGATAAACCCTGTTAAGTGTACTTTTGGTGCCACAAGTCTTGTATTCTTGGGACATGTATTTCACTCCTTCCTGAAAAAGTCAAAGCTCTGCTCGATCTACATCCTCCAACTTCACTACGTCAATTGCGACATTTTCTTGGATTATTGAACTACTACAAACGTTTCATTCCACATTGTGCTGACATACTCACTCCTCTGACTGATCTGTTGAAAAATAGAAAGAAAGAAGATGAACACATTTCACTTGATAACTGCCAGCTTAAAGCCTTTCAAAGAAAAAGCTTGCAGATACATCATTGCTATGACATCCAATACCTGATGCTAGATTCAAACACATACACATTGATTTGGTTGGACCCTGGCCACTCAGCCAAGGTTATTCTTACTGATCTGTATTGATCGTTTTTCATAGTGGCCTGAGCAATATATCTGCTGAAACTGTAGCGCGTGCCTTTATGGTGGGCTGCATTTCGCGTTATGGTGTTCCAGCAACAATTACCACTGACCATGGCAGACAGTTTAAATCCTGCTTATTCCAAGAGCTATCCAACATATTTGGTATTAAATGTACGAGGCATGAATTTAATCACATGCTCCAGCTAGGTATTATTCTACCCTCATCTAGCCCTTGGGCATCCCCTTTGCATATGGTTCCGAAACGTTCTGGGGACTGGCATCCTACAGGAGATTTCCATCGACTTAACTCCACTACGGTTCCTGATGCCCCATATTCAGGATTTTGCTTTATCCTTGCACGATTGTAATATATTTTCAAAGTTGAATCTTACCACCAGATACTGGTTAATCCTGCAGATATTCCTAAGACCACTGTTACTACTCTTTTCAGTGCTTTTAAATTTTTGACTATGCCATTCAGCTTATGTAATGCAGCTAGCACTTTTCAACGTTTTATGGACGAGGTAATCCATGACTTAGATTTCGTGTATAACTGTATAGATGACATTCTTATAGCTAGCTCCCCACCTGAGGAACATTTAAAACAACATCTCCGGATTCTTTTTGAACGTTTGCAGTGTTATCACATATAAGGATAAGTCCTGTTAAATGTACTTTTGGTGCCACAAGTCTTGTATTCTTGGGACATGTAATAAACTCTGAAGGTATTTCACCCCTAACCCCTTCCTGAAAAAGTCAAAGCTCTGCTCGATCTACATCCTCCAACTTCACTACGTCGATTACGACATTTTCTCGGATTATTGAACTACTACAAACGTTTCATTCCACATTGTGCTGACATACTCACTCATCTGACTGATCTGCTGAAAAATAGAAAAAAGATGGATGAACAAATTTCACTTGATGCCGGCTTAAAGCATTTCATGGGGCAAAAGCTTGCACATACATCATTTCACTTTTCAGCAAATGAAAATTTGCATTTTGCAATAACAGAACATTTTTAACCTTTGAACAAATGAACATTTTTTTCTTTTCACTTCAGATTATTACATTTTTGCTTCTTTTTCAGCAAAAGAGACATTTTGCCCTTGGCAGCAAAAGAGACATTTTGCCCTTGGCAGCAAAAGAGACATTTTGCCCTTGGCAGCATTACAAAGACATTCTCGTTCAAGTTTAGGAATCATATAATCTACGTTTGCATTTTCATGTTCTTTCCATTTTAATTTCATGTGCTGCTACAATCAATAAAGTTTCTCTTGTTTTATCGGCTAAAAGCCTAAGCAGGAGGTTATGTAGCAGTTACATGAATGAACTATTTTTTATCGATCTACATGAGTTGTGATTCAGCTTGTCGATTATGTAATCATCACCCCTTCACCGTGTGCGCGAATAGCACATCTGCGTGCAACGAGATTCATCCACGATGAATCATCTTGCCGCTAAAACCAGATCACATGATCGACACGAACACATCAGTTCGAGACAGATTCCCAAACAGACAAGATGTTATCCTGCTTTCTCAGCCAGGTCGACTGCAGAAGAATAGACGAACTCTAAGATAAAGATTATTTCATCTTGTCTAGATTTACTCAACTCAATGTATTATCCTTGTTCTGTTTTTATATTTCCTGTAAATAAAACTGCATATCTCTTTAGTTGTGAAGCCATCGTTTATTTCGTGAAGAATGGTGATCCGGTTTGCTTATTATATTTCAGTCAGATTTGCCTAGACGAATTACTCTCTTTTGGCTAAGATCAAAGTGTAGTATCTGTTCCGATGGATACTACACCCCATAGACTGGTATTGTCTTGGCCTTCGGGACTTGATTTATGCCGGTCTATGGGATTGTCCTGTGCAGTTCTAGGAGGTCCACCCTCCCAGGCTTTGCCTCCCCTCTTTGGGGAGGAGTAAGTTAATTGCTTACTGCTTGAGGCGCCCCTACCGGGGAATGCCGACGGGGCTGCCCAGGCAATCTTTGATGGTCAGAGTGCTCACCTCTCGGGCGCTGGCTTTTCAACCCCCACTTTCCGACCCGACCTTGGGTCACATCTTACTTGTGGGAGTAGGATAAAACTGGCCTTGTGCCTAACTCCTGGAGAGGAGTAAATAATACTCTCCCAAGTCGTCAATCTGATTTTCTTCTCGATTTAAACTCTCAACTAAAAATTGGCTTTCCCAGCTAAATACATGAGGATTTTTCATATTTACGCTTAACACTAATACATTAAAGTTCAATTCCTATTTCAGTCACCTAAATTGCTTAGAGTGAAATAGGTTTCGACTTAGTTAAATAATGAACCTTTCTTATTACTTAGTTAAATAATGAACCTTTCTTATTACTTAGTTAAATAATGAACCTTTCTTATTACTTAGTTAAATAATGAACCTTTCTTATTACTTAGTTAAATAATGAACCTTTCTTATTATTTAGTTAAATAATGAACCTTTCTTATTACTTAGTTAAATAATGAACCTTTCTTATTACTTAGTTAAATAATGAACCTTTCTTATTACTTAGTTAAATAATGAACCTTTCTTATTACTTAGTTAAATAATGAACCTTTCTTATTACTTAGTTAAATAATGAACCTTTCTTATTACTTAGTTAAATAATGAACCTTTCTTATTACTTAGTTAAATAATGAACCTTTCTTATTACTTAGTTAAATAATGAACCTTTCTTATTACTTAGTTAAATAATGAACCTTTCTTATTACTTGCGTTCCTTTTGAGTGTGCGCGTATGTGTTTGAGGTAGATCACCAGCATCACATCCTTTTAGAAAACCGACATGTTTAGAAAATGAAACGTGGGAAATTTACCACATTTTTAATTCAGTTTTTCATTAGTTTCTTTTGTTTTATTTCTTGCAGAGGATTTTCAAAGTTCACTCTAAAACAAATGTGAAACAAAAAATACAATAACAACACACCCGAACAACGCCGCCGGGTATTACAGCTGGTACATGCTTTAATTTGTAAACAGACGAGGGTTTCAATGTAAAAACATTGTTTGAAATATTTTTCATTAATTTGAATTTATGTTAATCTTGTTGTTTCAAATTAGATCCACATTACCCTTGTCAGTCTTTCCTCCTTCAGTTTGTTTAATTCTGACGGTATTTACTTCCTTCCCACCACAAGAAGATGTGACACAAGGCCGGAAGGTGGGGAGAGTCAAGCCACCGTCCCTAAAGAAGGAACACTCTGATCTTTTAAAAATTTCCTCGGCAGCCCCGTTGGCATTCCCCGGTCGGGGCGCCGCAGGCAGTGAGCAATAAACTTACTCCCAAAGAGGGGAGGCAAGGCCTGGGAGGGTGGACCTGCTAGGACTAATACCTCAGCCCGACAGATAAAAGGCCACCGAAAAGGCCCAGTTTCTGCTAGACAGATTGTCGAGATCGGAACTTTGACTGGTATTTCCATCAACCTCGCTGGTCGCCAAAAAAACTCGCACCAGCGACTGTTTAATTCTGACACTCTTCAATAAAAAAAAAGTACAGTTTTTATGTTAAAAACACTATAATGACCTAATGACCTATATAATGACTATTATCACCTATGCAAATTGACTGCCAGCCAGAGCCATCTAGCTTTAGACACTCTTAACAGCCAACTTGCAAAGGGGAGATAACTCAATTGATACTTATTGACTGTTAATGCCAACTCAATTAACAACCCTTATTTTAGTTTCATTTTCCAGTTTATTTGTTTGAATTAAAATTATATGTGAAGTTGATGGGACCATTAATTTCTATATCAAAAGCCAAATTATATAAAATCCAAAATGACAATTAATAATGGAAATAAATAAAAAATAGTCATGAAATACAAAACACGGAAGTTCATCAAGATCCAGAGAGGTGGCAGTAGTGAAGTGGATGACAGCGCAGACTGACGACCTGGGGGTGCCAAGTTCGAATTCAGTCACTTCCATAGCACCACTTTCACTTACAGATGTTGGCAACCTTCACGTGGTTCCTCTTGTAAATACTTGATTCTAGAAAGAATTGGAGAAAACAATGACAATAACAGAACCGAGCCGGTCAAAAAGTAGTGCCATGCTGATTCATACAAATTTATTTTTTACTATCATGATCCAAACAGTTACTTGCTGATGACCTTCAGATGAAGCGATCTCAGACTTTTTATGAATACACAATAAAGATACGATATTATTTTGAGGAATAGAAGAGATTCAACTCGGTATTGTTTTGCAACCATCTGTTAAAAAAGAAGACGAAGAAGAATGTTTTCTGACTCATCCACTAAATAAGTAGCAACAAGAGAATTGTTTAATTAAATACAGAAAACCAAATGAACTCCATATGGCTCACATTAAAAACGATGGGTATCCACGACAATAAAAATGTATTCAAAAGCGAAGAACACATACATAACATCAATATTTGTTGTTAGTGTATATACTTGAGTATTGATCGATTCCAAACAGGAAAGCTTTCAATAGTCTTTCGGATCGAAACAAATGAAAGACTTCGAAACAAGTGGTTCTGGTTTTTAGGTTTTAATCTGTGTCAGCATTTTATTTGGTTCAGGAATTTAATTCTATTCATAAAAGGAAATATACACTTTTTGCACAGAAAGTAAAACAAAAAATATTTAAATTGCTTTATAAAATAACTACGAGAATAGCTGTCCCAGAACAAATAAAATGAATTTCCTAAACAGTTTTGCACCACTTTTATGTCCCTTTACGAAAATTAAAATCAAGATATAATGATACTAAACCTTATGTCTAGAATCCTTATTCCAATTTTGATCAAAATCCATTACATGATTTTGATTCTAGAAAATGTCTAAAAATGTAAGGCTTCAGGAGTGTTAAGAAGAAATTAAAATTCAGGGAGTCTTGCTTAATTGGTGTCTAATGACTATGAATTAAATGCAAATCTGAAATATTTGAATTTTCAAATGTGGAGGTTGTATTCATTGTTATGCTAAAAAAATTATTTTAATACTCCTAAGAAACTGAAATTTAGGGAATATTTAATTGATGTCTAATACCTATTGTCAAAATTTTTAAAAATTGGAGATATCTGAATTTTCACGAAGGGCTTCCACCCCCTTTTTACTCCCATTTACATAAATTAAACTACATATAGCCCACGTTACGACTCTTCACGCTTTGCGTACTGTGTTCTAAAATGCATAATGATCGGTTAATTAGTTTCGAAGTGAATCCTGTCCATAGAAATATATAAACATTAGTACTTCATGTATCCACATGAAATATTATAAGGAGATATAATTTTTTATGTGTCAGTTTACAGTATTTACTTCAACAGTGCTCGATACGTAAGTAGAGCTAGGTAGTAAGCAATGAAAATATATATGACAATCAAGCTACACAGAGGCTCCCGTGTTTCATCCCGGGGGGGGGGGAATCGTCATGCTAAATGCGGGAGCCTCTGTGTAGCTTGATTGCCATATATATTTTCATTGCTTACTGAAATATATAAACATATACACATACCTAACTTTATATAGAGAGTATTATTTTATGACAAAACTTGCCTTCAAAAAACTTAATTCCCGACATTAATCAAACTAAACAGTATTTAAGTTCTTGCTATTGTTTATGAATTCATGCATTTTTTTCTTTCTGAAAATGATTTATGTTAGCGTTATTTTTAACCTGATTAGGCAATTTGTTCCAAAAGTATGTTAGTAGGGAGCGGTGGTCAATTTAGTTTTTGAGATTTTCCTTGTTAATAAGTGTTCAGTGCGATGATTGATATTTTAAAAAAAAAAAAAAGTGCCCCGGATATCTGAAAAAGGTGCGTTTCGTTATTTAGAAATCCAATTTGTTATTCTGAGAGTCTGAATTAAGAACTAAAAGAAAAAAAGGAAGAGATAAGTCATCCCTCTCTTTCGTCTAAAGTCCCGTCGTTTGGCTGTTAAAGCTTATTGCATCTCAACAAACACTGCGTTTGTTCATCAGACGACACACTTGCTCAAGTGTTTCTTATCCATCAACCAATGAAGTAACGCGACACTCTCTCTCTCTCTCTCTCTCTCTCTCTCTCTCTCTCATATATATATATATATATATATATATATATATATATATATATATATATATAACGCGACACTCTCTCTTATATATAAATATATATATGTCGTTTGTATTTCCTTATTTTTGACCAGAGATTTCGATCTTAAGACACCCTAGCATCATATCATCATCATCATCATCAGCAGCAGCAGCAGTATGATACGGAGTCTATAATAGTGATCCTCTTTTTACATTGACGATAGTTTTTCTGCACATCAGGCTAATATGACGATGAGCAACCAGGCAAAGAACACAAGTGGGGCAGGGCGGCAGCAAGACGGGTGGGTCGGGCAGGGTCAGGGGCTGTGTAGGAGGAAACGTAAGGAATTAAAGAAGGAAACATTTCATCTTGCAAATGAAAGTGCCAGGGAAGGCTAATGACATCCCTCACTTACACAACCTTCCCAAACCCACCGGCCGCCTCCTCCTCATCATCATTATTGTGTCATTGGAGGTGGCTCTAATAGTGACAAAACAGTGAAAGGAATAACAAGAAAGGTTGCAGAAAGATGTTAAGTCAGATGTTTGTTTGTTTTGTTTTACGGCATATCAACTTTTTTCAGGTTATTTGATGCCGAATCAATTGAATTTTTAAAAAAAAGTTCTTTGCAAAAAAACAGAATCAAAATCTTTAGAAAAAAAAATTAATATTTTGAAAACATTCATTAAACGTTTTTATTTTTACGGCATATCATCCTTTTTCAGTTCATTTAATACCAAATCTGGATTTATGCCTTTAGATAATTATAATTTTTATGTAGATCAACAGCTTTTAAAAAGTTCATTATTGTCTTTACTTTATTTTTCTTAAACAGTTCCTTTGTAGCGGTCGGACATAGGACCAATTTCTTCTTGTCCCCTGTGGGCAAATTGGTCATACACTGACCAATCGGCTTGCAGGGTGTATGATTTATTGTATAACAATTAACTTTATATAAATCGAATCATTTTTCACGGCTGAATTGAAAGTCTTAATCCAACGTTCCATTTTGGTAATTAGATTCTGCCTCGATCTTCTTTCATGAAAGGAGAACAGAAGAAGATATTATAGTTTATGGACTAAAGAATGGCGAACCCATGAAAGCCAACAAACCACACATGCAATCAATAACTTTCAAACGGAAAAGGAGCAAAAGTTGAGTCTACTAATAGGGGAGAAAGGTTAGTGTGTGTGTGTGTGTGTGTGTGTGTGTGTGTGTGTGCTTTTTTTAGGGGTTGCCACATTATGGGGTTTCTGGCAGTTTCAGTTCCTTTGTTCTATTTCTATTTTTACTTACTCGTTATGTGTGTTGGTTTCCGTGCTCAAGGATTTTCCTTAATATTTCAACTGTTTTCATCAGTGCCATGCATTGTATGGTGTCAATCCCTCCTTTGATTCCAATATCTCCTACTCTTTTCTCCAGAATTTTCAGAACTGTTCCTGGTGATCGTACAATTATTGGTACAACAATGATTTTCTTCATGTTTCATATTCCTTTCACTTCTCTCGCAAGTTCTATGTATTTGCTGAGTGTTTATGCCTCCTTCATCTTCACCTTGTGAACTGCTGGGACGGCGAAATCTTCAATTTGGCAGAGTTTTTTCCTTCTTGCTGACTATTATCACGTCTGGTCTCCTTGTTTGGATGCATTTGTCTGTTTGTACTTTCATATCCCAGAGGATTTTATGATTTTCGTTTTCCATTACTGTCTCTGGTTTGTGTGCATACCATTTGTCTGCATGTTCAAAGTACATACATTTGCATAGTTCTCAATGGATTGCCTTTCCCATGTAGTCGTGTCTTCTTTTGTATTCCTTTTGTGCTAGTTTTCTGCATTCGCTTATGATGTGATCTATCGCTTTGTCTCTTTGTCCACAGAGTCTACATTTACTGTTTTTCAGTACGTTTTGTCTATGTTAGCTTTTATATAGTTTGTTCTGGTCGCGTTGTTTTGTAAGTAGCGATTCCGTATCTCTGTTGAAGTGTCCTTTTCATAGCCATGTCTATGTGTTTTTGTACGTCTCTTCTTTGGTCAGTCATTGTTACTACTAATATTTTATTATTGACTTCCCCCCTTATTGCATACGCGGCATGCCCAGAGTTGTTCATGCTAAATTTACGGCAAGTCAATTTAATATTAGTAGAGGCTCTAAGTGTTCATTATTATTAGTAGTAGTATCTTTAACTTTATCTTTATTCGATCTGTCACGTCTGGTCAATGCAGATCACAATGCACGACCCATCTGTGGAACACACTACCACGTGACTGCTTTCTTGTAGGCTACAATATGATAATCTTCAAATCCAATAAACAATACTTGTCATAAACCGTCCTTATAAATAATAAAATTATATATAAAGGTAATTTATAGAAGGCAATACAATGCAGAAGTGTAACGGATAAACACGAACTGAAGCAAATTAAGACATAACGGTGGAATTAGTTTTGCAGTTTCCACCTTTTTATTAATACAATGATTTATATATATATATATATATATATATATATATATATATATATATATATATATATATATATATATAGAAAAGAGGGTAGTGCAGTATTAGTGCAGTTCCAACGAGAGAAAAGTATATATGTAAAGGAGTAAGGCTACCAACATTTGTAGAATGTGTTTTTCAACATTTATTTATTATTTTGTTGTTTTACCATTTTATAATTTTATATAACGCGCTTCAAGCGGTGGTCCGCTTTCATCAGATATGTAAATCCATTTGAAGAAATGTCTTTCGATTTGAGAGAATGTTGTTTCATTTGAGGAATCATCAGACCACCGCTTGAAACGCGTTATATAAAATTATAAAATGGTAAAACAACAAAATAATAAATAAATGTTGAAAAACACATTCTACAAATGTTGGTAGCCTTACTCCTTTATATATATATATATATATATATATATATATATATATATATATATATATATATATATATATTATATTACAATCTTACTTCAGTATAACATAATATTTCGGGAAAGAAATTTCCCTTCTTCAGATGTGTGTTCAACCTTAATTCAAACGTGTGCATCCAATTCATCATTTTCAATTCTCTCATAAAAGTCTTTAATATTCAACTGACAATCTATCCATCTCATTAACCCTTATCCTCGAGTGCATTTTAGCCTTTATAAGTAGTGACTCATTAGTAAAAAAAAAAGGACCATCTGTCCTGAGCCAGACCCATCCAATTCTATCCCAGATTTCGTCACAGTGAATCACATCATCTTGCTGCCGGTCAACCAAGAGGGAATCTGATGCGTCGCTCAGCAGTAACTTTTGCCAACAAATTACTTGTTTAATTTTCACCCCTATTTCTTCTAAATATTGAACCGTGCATTTTTTCCTAAAAACGATTATAATCTGAGATTTGGATGCTCACTAAAAAAAAGTAACTGACTAATACTCGACATTCCTAGAAATAAAACTGGAAGTTAAACCTTCGACAGCTTTAGAACATATGACAGCAATCCTGCGCATAATACTAGCAGCAGCTTCCGATCCTACCCGCAGCACTAGCATCATCATCATCATTTACTACAGCATTTCTGTTCCTTTGAACTACAACTAGCAGCAGCGACCCTGCCCACAACACTAGCAACAGCTTCCGATCCTGACTGCATTACTATTACCATCATTATCACCATCTACTACATGTACATCTACAACTACCAACAACGATCTTGCCCGCAACACTAGCAGCAGCAGCTTCCGATCCTGACTGTATTACAATCATTATCATTATTACCATCTACTATCATCTACAACATCTGCATCTACAACTAGAAGCAGCGATCCTACCCGCAACACTAGCAGAAGCTTCTGATCTAGCCTGCAACATCATCATCTATTACAGCAGCTCTGTTCCTATCTACAACTCGCAGCATCGATCCTGTCTGCAGCACTATCATCATCATCGTCATCGTCATCATCGTCATCATCATCATCGTCATCGTCATCGTCATCGTCATCGTCGTCATCATCATCATCGTCATCGTCATCGTCATCATCAACATCATCATCATCATCAGCAGCAGCAGCAGCATCATCATCATCAACAGCAGCAGCACTATCATCATCATCATCATCAGCAGCAGCAGCAGCAGCACTATCATCATCATCATCATCATCATCAGCAGCAGCAGCAGCAGCAGCATCATCATCATCAGCAGCAGCAGCAGCAGCACTATCATCATCATCAATTTCAACAGCTCTTTCCTAGAAACGTATTTATTTCTCAGAAATAAAAACACTCTATTCTTATGGTACATCCGCGTTGTCTCCTTTTATTTTTCATGGAAGTCGCTCCAGACAAGGCATGAAGCCACTTGATGTAAGGAGCGAAAAAAAAATACTACTTCAAGGTCAAAAACTAGCCAACGATAAATGTTAGATGGATAGATTCCGACCCAGAAAACAGCAATTCTTCTCCCTTTGTCAGAAATATCGCTCATGAAATGTGAGGACTAAAGGACAAAATAAGAGAGGCGAGAGTTACGAGGCTGACGAAAGTAAACCTAAGGTCCACTTTTCACTCTCCTTGTTGTCACGTTAAACCACGCCTTTTGATTTTTTACTCGTTAACGCCAGTCGTGGTACACTAGGAAACTGATCATTGTATATCGCCATCCGTGCTATTTCTTCCACTACATAACAATATTTGTAGAGGGTAGTGAAGAAATCATTGGGTGATATCAACACAATGGGAAATCATCATCATCATCATCATCATCATCATCATCATCATCATCATCATCATCAGCATCATCATCATCTTAACGTCCGTTTTACATACTGCTATGTGTTGGACGGCTTTTAGGAATTGACTTCCAAACTAACCTATCTCTAGCCAGGTCTTTATTTATCCCTCTTTCTTTCCAGTCCATCTTATCACTTCCTTCCATGTTTTCTTTGGTCTTCCTCTGTGAACTGGACCTGCTACTTTAACTGTTCTACATCTATTAACCTTAAGAAACCTCATCGCATTCTTTTAACGCGGCCATACCATCAAAGTCTCCTGTTCTGCACACATCTTCCTATACTGTCTAGATTTAATCTTCCACTGAGGTCATTAGAACTAAGCCTGTCTTTAAGACTCACATTACACATCTATCGTATCATTCTCATATCATTTCTCTCCATGCAATGCATGTTCTCAACCCTCACTGGCCAGGATTCACTTCCATACATCATCACACTGCGTAGACATGTTTGATAGACTCTTCTCTTGGTCGACAGTGATAACGCTCTGCTAGTTAATAATGGCAGACGTTCCCGGAACTTTCATAGCAAAATCAAATCTGAACCTCAGAACAAGTAAAATTATAATCTGAAATTGTGGTGCTCAGTCGATGGTAATTCAATGATTTCTTTTTAAAAAATAAATTTTTTTTTAATTTTAGAGACGAAGGAACATGTTTTATATGTCAGCCTGCAAATATTGTAATTAGTATTTTAGAAACTTTGTTAATATTTAACCATGGAACCAAAAACTGATAATATTGTTTGTGGCACGAATATTTTCAGAGAATCCATGATTTAAACAGACATGGGTCGGATTAAAATTAACGTTAGGATCCAGTTATTCACATTGAGATCGATAAAATCGTTATTTTTCATTGTACAAAATGATTAGGGTTATGGTTAGGGTTATGGTTAATGTTATGGTTAGGGTTAGGATCCAGGTCTCCACGTTGAGATTGATGAAACCTTCATTTCTCGCCATACAAAATGCAATATGGACGCCATTGTGGAACATGTCTCGAAATGATAGATAGTTTTCTATGTGAGTTTATGTAGAGAGAGAGATTATAAGGGAAACAATATTTTTATGCAAATATTCAATGACATGCATAGATTCTAACTCTAACGCTAACCCTAACCCTGATTCCATCCTCTTGAGTAACTAATAAAACTTTTTTTTTTAATTCAACTCGTATTTTGTCTGTTTTATTTTTGGGGGGGAGGGGGGGGGGTAAATGGGATTTTTTTTCAGGATTCTTCTACAAAAGATCCAAGATTGTTACAAAAACTAAATCTGTTTGTTTTTTTAAAAAGCCACTTCTTGTATAATTATCAGAAGAAAATTAATTGCTCGAACATAACACTTTTCCACCACTTTTATGTGCCCTTATAAAGATTAAAATCACCATGTAATGAAACCTAATGTCTAGAATCCTTATTCCAATTTTGATCAAAATCTATTACATGATTTTAATTCTATAAAATGTCTAAAATTTAAGACTTTAGCTTACTAGGTCTTAAGAAGAAATTGAAATTCAGGGAATCTTGCTTAATTGGTGTCTAATGACTATGGATCAAATTCAATGCAAATCTGAAATATTTGAATTTTCAAATCGGAGGTTGTGCCCATATTATGCCCTCTAAAATCCTTTCAAAGAAACTGAAATTTGAGGAATATTTTTTAATTGATGTCTAATACCTCTTGTTATGATTTCACAAAAATCAAAGATGTCTGAATTTTTATGAAGGGCTTCAACACTCTTTTATCCTCTTGCATAAAACTAAATTAAATTTTATCTAGCCTACATTTGGACTCCTTACACCGAGCAACTGTGTTCTAAAATTCATAATGATCGGTTAATTAGTTTAGAAGTAAATGTTGTACATGCAGCATATAAATATATACACATACCTAACTTTATATAAATGGAGATATAACCACAAATTTGAAACAATAATTACAAGTTACATGAATGTCTATTTTAATTATAAATCAAGATATTTTCTGACATAAAAAAACAAGACTTTATAAAAAGCAAAATTGTTTTTACTTCAGAAAATTAAGGCCGTTTCATCAATTCTTAATACAGATGAGACATTTAAAAAAACAAAAAAACAAACCTCGAGTTTTATCAATAAAAGAATCTTCAAATTTAAAAAAGAAAAACGAACTTTCTTCGGACATAATTTACAACAAATCATTGATTCTTTTTTTCTTATTTATTTTTCCTTTCTTAACACGAAACAAAACGCTACATATTCGAACAAAAAGCTACATATTCGCCATTTTTAATTATTTTATTTTCAGGCTAAAGGATACATTATTGCGATATGCAGAATTGAGTTATCTTCCCATTAAAAGAACTATTACTCCCGCCCCTAAAAAAAACACAAAAAAAAATTATATGTATTTAAATACAAAGGAATATAAAATAAAAATCATTTTAATTATGATAGTCTAAAAAAATAAAAAAATGAAATAATGCCCCACTTCTTCTTAGTAATAGAAATATCAGACAAGTGGGGGCTCTCACAAAAGCTTTCCTTTTTTAAACTACTTTTGGTGGCGCCCCCCATATTGGAGTGACTAATAAATAGTAAGTGTCATTATCACTAAAGTTTTACTGGAAACTCATTGACAATGTAGACAAGGAATTGGAGAGATAGAGAGGGGGGAGGGAAGGGGGAGAGAAAAGGGAGGGGGAGAGAAAAGGGGGGGGGGAGAAAAGGGAGGGGGAGAGAAAAGGGAGAGTTAACAGGAAGAAATTGGAGGTACAGGGTCAAGCAATGTAACCAGGTGAAAGGTCAGTGTATCATGGAATCAGTTTAGGAAATGTTCTTTCCTTTCTGTGTTCACCGTTTAGTTAAAAAGTAGCCATCTTGCTGTGATTGGTCGGTTGGGTCATTTTGCCAATTGCATTCCATCACAGAGAAAATCAGTCAAGAATGAGCGCCAGAAATATCTACTACTGCTTGTTGACAAAGTGAAAAAGACCATTCACACTAATTTAAAAACTTGAAAACTTAAGGACCCTCACCCAAAACATAATTATTAGAACTGACCCCTATTTTTAGCATTCTGTTTTTTTTAAATAGTAATTGATAGTCTATATTAATAAACACTATTACTTATATATATTTTTTCTTTTTCTCTTTTTTTTTCTTTACTAATGAGTCACCAGTTATCAAGGCTAAAAACCACTGGAGGATAAGGGTTAATGAGATGGATATGTAGCAGTTACCTCCTCCTTTCAAAACATAACTACACCGATTTGCCGGTAGGTGTCGCTTTTTCACCGACAGGTGGCACTGTAAAGCGACACCAGAGTTATCTGCCCTTCTGACTATAAAAACCGTTGCAAACGGAAAATCCATCTCTCTTTCACCGACCAGCATCGGCAGAACAACGCTGGCACCAGCGCTCCATCTCTCTCTCTCTCTCTCTCTCTTCTCTGGTCGACAGAACGACGCTAATACACTAGCGCTTCGTCTAACGCTTTTCTCTTCAAATGGCATCGACATAACAACTACCAACACACGTGGTCAAACAACGGTAAGAGTTCTCAACTCATTTTCTTTGTGTACGGCTTTCAAAGACTTTTCCCACGCCGGTTTCATTTCTTTCTCGTACCTATTCAAGAACTGTTTTTCCATCGACACACATGCATACATCACACACTTCATCATTCCACGTACACACACATTCAATAAACGTTATTTGAACTACTTCATTTTTGTTTATTAATTATTACTCTGTCTTTGCATGCAACATTGCTTGATTCAACTTTGCACGTTTATAATCGGGGGAACACGACCCGCGATACCTAACAGATAGATTATCAGTTGAATGCTGATGAATATTATGAGAGGATTGAAAATACTGAATGGAATGAATAAAATTTGATTCCTTATGAGAACGGTTTATGACTAGTATTTGTTGACATTGGATATGAAGACGACCATATTGTAACCGACAGGGAAGCAATTCGGTGGTAACGTCTTCGTACAGGTGGGAAGTTCTTGGAAAGAAACTCTGTTCATGGAAATTCTGTTTGATGTTAGGCACCTGGAGGCAGAAAGGAAAATTCTTCGCAGTGGCGGTATCAACACGAGTTCTTGCTGTGAACACCTTATATGGAAGAACCAGAGATTGGAGCTCAGTCGAGTACCTTCCATAGAAATAATCATAGAGTAGAGAAAGACTAGCAACGTGAGAAAGGAGGGAGCAGAAGTGATCATCCCCCACTAGATTGCAAAGTCGGTTTAGAACTCTGTCAAGGCAAGAATGTGGCAACAATACTCCATTCTTAGGACTTATCTGACTCTTATATAAGTAGAGGTTTACATCAGGAGTCAGACTTGTATATATTATTATTATACCATTTTTGTCCTTGCCTTGATTGCTGCTATTATTTTCACAAAGTTTCGACCATTCTACTTACGGGTCTTCTTCAGTACCCTGCTGGGAATTTCGAACTCTGTTCTTTTAATCTTCCATGCCTTTTAGATATCTAGCATAAGTTAGTTTTTTTCTTAAGTTCCTTTACCAGAGATCGAACTCACAACCATACCTCTTAACCAAGTAGAAAAACGGATGATTTGTTATTTTATTTATATACCTAATGTCTAGTATCATCATCATCATCATTATTATCATCATTATTATTATTATTATTATTATTATCATCATCATCATGATCATTATCATCATCATCATCAGTATTATTATCTCTCTCTCTCTCCCTCTCTCTCTCTCTCTCTCTCTCTCTCTCTCTCTATATATATATATATATATATATATATATATTTATATATAAATATATAAATATATATATATATATATGATATATAGTTATGGTGTGGTATTGATCTACCCTATTTCGTGAATAGATAGACTCTTCCAGACACTATGAATTGAGTTATGACTAAATGTTGTGGCAATGATTGGTGGCAGCCATAGCCACAGTATCGAACGCAGACATTGTGTAACATACTATTCCTGTACTTCTGTAAATATACTCTTGTAAATATACCACCGTGTTGTCTTAATTATTATCGGTCCTTCAAAGTCCCAACAATTATTTACCTACACTCATATTGTATGTCCTAGATTTATATTGTAATTAATTAGTTTCTGTTATTATTAACATTATTATTTCGAATACTACGATTATTTGTCCTTATTTGTAGAGTGAATTACTTGAATGTCAATCCTGTTAGATTTGTGTACGTCTTTTGTCAGCTGTGGATGTACTTGCTTACTACTTCAGCAATATGTGGGACAAAGCCGGAAGTTGGGGTAATTCAGCCTCCCCTACCCCAAGGGGGGGACTCTAGCTGGTACAAAACTAAGCGTGAATGGATCCGTTGGTATTCACCGGTAGGGGCGCCTCAGACGATCAGCAGCAATAAACCAACCGCCACTCTTCAAAAAGAGGAGGTAATGCCTGGGAGGGTGCACCGAGCCAGACCATACTTAATCTCGATATAAGAGAGTCTGATGCGGAACAATGTATAATGAATGATATTTCTTGGTCAATGTCAGAACAATATTTGATATGTCAGTTCTGTTTGGTAGAATTCGCTCCTGCCAAACAGAAACTGACATGTCAAAATAGGGTGCCTCTTAACCGGGAGAGAGGGCTTCAGTAGGGGGGGGGGGGGGGGGGGGTTCTCATGTCAGTATAAGGGGGGGGGGACATTATCCAGACGTCTGGTCCACAGATGTAGTCTGGTCTCTTCCTAAGATGTTGTTAGGGGTTTGACATGGAGAAGCTTCCTCGGCCATGTCGAACCCCTAACAACATCTCAAGAAGAGACCAGACTACAGCTGTGGACTAGACGGCTGGAGAATGACCCCTCTCTTACTGACATGGGAATCTCCCCTTCTGAGGCTCTTCCTCCCGGTTCAGAGGCACCCTGACTCCAGTGGAAAACACTTAACCGCCTGAGAACGGGAGTGGGGCGATCAAAAGTTGCTATGAGTAGATGGGGCTACCAAACTGACCCAACCATCTGTGAATGTGGAGGGGTGGACCATACGATGCAACACTGCCTTGTCTGCCTTCTACTGCCCAATCGGTGCAGCTTGAAAGATCTTGTAAAGTACAACAATAATGCAAAGGACTGCGTGAAAAATTGGGAAACTGTCGTATGACCGCATGACACTTCAAAGAAGAAGAATGTCAGTTTCTCTTGTTATTCGGCTGATTTTGTTATTCATCATTCATATACTAGCAACGAGGAGAGATCCCACTTGCGACTATCACGACGAAATCACAAGTTAGACAAAGCGGAAGTAATTTCTAAAAGGTCATAGCAATTCAGACTCGTAATAGATCTGTCTCACAGAAGAGAGAGAAGGCTGGCAAAATATTGTCAGATCAGTATACAATGTCACTGAAGGTGAGAGAGCATTTTAATTCATGACCTTAAATCGACACAGTTTTGATGATAGTGATGATGATGACGACGACGACGATGATGATGATGATGATCATCATCATCATCATCATGATCATGATGATCTTATATCTAGTGTAGAAACAAGATGATGATGATGATGATGATGATGATGCTGACAACAATGATGATGATGATGATGATGATGATGATGATGATGATGATGATGATGATGATGATGATGATGATGATGTATCTAGTGTAGAATAGAAACAAGTAATAGATCTTATGTCCATTGTGGAAACAAGTAGGGCTCAGTAATCCTAATTTTAAATTTGTGATATAAATTCAACTACAATATTATTGGTTTATATATATATATATATATATATATATATATATATATATATATATATATATATATATATATATAATCTGCACTTTATATATATATATATATATATATATATATATATATATATATAATAAATATTTGTTATTGTTTATTATCTATGTACGTATACGTTTCGTCCTTTTTCAATCGGGACTCATCAGCATAGAGATATGACTATTCACTACCGGTCAAGCGACTCGAAACCCCGGACCTCAAGTATTTTTCAACTCCAGTCCGACGTCGCTAATCGCTGAGCCAATTGTAAACAGCGAATAAACTATGATAATTTTAACACTTTACCGGCGGCTTTGACGTCGAGGCATTCTACTTCTATTAAGGGAAGGAATGATGCATTATAAGCAAGTGACGTCATGCTGTGTTAATACTACCAATTACAGTGCTCTACTTTCAAGGAGCGACAAATAATAAATATTTGTTATTGTTTATTATCTATGTACGTATACGTTTCGTCCTTTTTCAATCGGGACTCATCAGCATAGAGATATGACTATTCACTACCGGTCAAGCGACTCGAAACCCCGGACCTCAAGTATTTTTCAACTCCATACTACCAATTACAGTGCTCTACTTTCAAGGAGCGACAAATACAATCGTTTCAGCTTGCCGATGATTCCACTGGGCACAGAGATTTACTAAAGATGTCTAAATCTGCCCTTTTGGATGAAACCGCGGTACATTGCTGAAATATGTAATATACAGTATCTAAATAAATTATATTAGCTCTGTTATATGATCGAGCACTTTATTTGATTTCTTTTCATATACAACCTGACACACTATATATATATATATATATATAAAGATAAATGAAAGAAGAAGGATAAACCTGTACGAATGACAAATCTATTTCAACTTCGATTATTCAATGCAAGGTGTACTCGGTAAAAACATGTTTATTATTCTTTCCTTAAGCCAAGGCTTTTCAAAGATTAAAATCTTATCATATATATATTTGTGTGTGTGTGTTTTACTTCTGTTTAAATTCAGGTTTAAAGATAGTGTGAGCATGACTAAAGAACTGAATCGATAATAATTCAGTTGTGATGATAACAAGAGAAATATCTTTATTTTCGGCGAAGAAGACGAAAAAGAACAAGAATGTGCGAGAAGGTTAAGCTGCCAAAAGTGGTGCACGCATGTGCATATGTTACTCTTACGCTGTCAGCCAATGCACTTAGTCGCAACATGTGTGTGTGAAAATATGAGTTCACCCTTTTTCCAATATTTTCACACCTACCTGTGAAGTACTGACCGCGTCAAATTCAAACAGTAAATGTGTCAACAACAAAAGGTTTGGAAACATAAAAGAAAAAATAGGAACAGATTAGTAATGAGAGAAAGAATGGAATTCTAACCTAGAAGCGACCCAAGTTAAAAGAACATCCTCCCATGAACTGGTGATGACGTTTTCAAAGTCAGAATGATTTTCACATTTTTTCAGGAGTAAAATTGTACTTTTCGTCTGAAGAAGCCACTTAATGCAGTTGAAATACCATGTTTTTTTTATTTAGTGTTTCTATATACTTTAATCAATATTTCTTTGTTGTATTTAACACTGAACACTTCTTCACTTGAATCAACGCGGCAAAGGAGTCCATGGGAATCATCCTATATTCATATCAACTTGGATCTACCGATTTATATATATATAATTTATTTACATACTGTATATTACATATTTCAGCAATGTACCGTGGTTTCACCCAAAAGGGCAGATTTAGACATCTTTTGGATGAAACTGCGGTACATTGCTGAATTATGTAATATACAGTATCTAAATAAATTATATTAGCTCTCTTATATGATCGAGCACTTTATTTGATCTCTTTTCATATACAACCTGACACACTATATATATATATATATATATATATACAATACTACTAATAGCCCGTTGAGTCAGTATTTGTTATATATATTATGAAACATTTATGACTAAAACTGATAATTTTGTTACCTTCCTTGTTTATCATTATGTACACTTTTCATGTGCAAATGAATGTTTTAGATGGTGGGAGGAAGGACGAATGAGATAAATAAAGGGAGAATTATAAGAGAAGTGGTGAGAGGAATGGAATGATTTAAATATAACAATAGAAGTTTCGTACTGTAGTCGTTTCAGCTGCAGATTGTGGGATTGGCATGCCAGGTTCGATTTCTGTCGAGGCTAGTGCATCATTTTCATTAATACTCTTGGGAAAAGTATGAATCCATATATCCTCTCCCCAACTGTAGACTAAATAGTAGGGTAGACTGGACTCTTAAACCTTTGTTGTGCAACTAGTCTAGGAGAAGGAAAGCTCCGAAATAACACCAGTCTTTCTCTGCTCACCCCGGCAGCAGAATACGTTTTCTATTTAGAATCAAATTATGTTAATCGCATCAAAATAACAGTGACCTTATCTATAAGCTTTTAAAAGCAAGCTTAACCGTACGTAGACGATCTCTCTTGGATGTGCATTTGTATGTAAGGCTTTGTAAAGGTGCAGTTCGGGATTGTGCAACCCTTGCATCGCTATAGACTCTCCGTGCAGACCACCCTTACATTGTCTCTCGAGACTAAAAGGAGGCCGTTTGTTTGTTGTTGTTTTTGTTGTTTTTGTACTTTTTAGCTTATGAAAAAGTGAGCATCATTCTTTGGAAGCTGAAATTGAAGGAAATGGTTTAATGTTACTGCCACAGGAAACAAAACAAGCAGTTAGGCCCGGGGATCTGACACAAAGCTGCTAATGCAGTCTGTAAAATAAACAGTCGGGTTTATAGCCCTCTCCATCGAGATGTACAAACATTAAGCATTAATTATGAAACAGGCTGCCTAAGTACTTTCTTGGTGAGAGAGAATAGTAGTTATTTATACACCAACGACAGAGAAATAAAGGAAGAGGTCACGTGAGGATAGTCTTTTTTTTTTCTCTTCTTTCTTTCGTATCTAATATCCTAAATAGCTATCACCATTAATTTAAAACCGCCATGGTTCTTGTAAGGCGCATTGACCCCTTTGCTGTGCTTCGCAAGTTTAAATCAGGGAGGGGGGGGGGGGATGGAATATTTGTTTTTAGTGTGTGTGTGTTTTTTTTTTGTTTGGTTTTTGTTTGTTTTTTTGTTTGTGTTTTTGTTTGTTTTTTTGACGGCAGAATACGTTTTCTATTTAGAATCAAATTATGTTAATCACATCACGATAACAGTGAACTTATCTATAAGTTTTCAGAAGCAAGTTCAACCTGATGCAGACAATGTCTCTTAGATATACATTTCTTTGTAAAGCTTTTTCAAAGGGATTTCAACTGAATCAAGGATCAGTGCAAGTTTTCAAATTAAAAGCAGTTATCGAGCAGTTTGCTGAGATGGGCTTCTTTAGTTATCAAGACGGATCAATTGTTTACTGGATGAGTGACAAAATCGCTCCTGGAGCCTTTTACAACGAGACTGCTTCTCGGATGACTACAAATCAAATGCCAACAGATACTTGTCATAAAAAGGTTCCCATAAATAATCAAACTTGTTCATTCCATTAATCATTTTCAATCCTCTCATAATATTCTTCATCATTTTCAATCGTCTCATAATATTCTTCATCATTTTCAATCGTCTCATAATATTCTTCATCATTTTCAATCGTCTCATAATATTCTTCATCATTTTCAATCGTCTCATAATATTCTTCACCATTTTCAATCGTCTCATAATATTCTTCATCATTTTCAATCGTCTCATAATATTCTTCATCATTTTCAATCGTCTCATAATATTCTTCATCATTTTCAATCGTCTCATAATATTCTTCACCATTTTCAATCGTCTCATAATATTCTTCATCATTTTCAATCGTCTCATAATATTCTTCATCATTTTCAATCGTCTCATAATATTCTTCATCATTTTCAATCGTCTCATAATATTCTTCATCATTTTCAATCGTCTCATAATATTCTTCATCATTTTCAATCCTCTCATAATATTCGTTCATCATTTTCAATCGTCTCATAATATTCTTCACCATTTTCAATCCTCTCATAATATTCTTCATCATTTTCAATCCTCTCATAATATTCTTCATCATTTTCAATCGTCTCATAATATTCGTTCATCATTTTCAATCGTCTCATAATATTCTTCATCATTTTCAATCCTCTCATAATATTCGTTCATCATTTTCAATCGTCTCATAATATTCTTCACCATTTTCAATCGTCTCATAATATTCTTCATCATTTTCAATCGTCTCATAATATTCTTCATCATTTTCAATCGTCTCATAATATTCGTTCATCATTTTCAATCGTCTCATAATATTCTTCACCATTTTCAATCCTCTCATAATATTCTTCATCATTTTCAATCCTCTCATAATATTCTTCATCATTTTCAATCGTCTCATAATATTCGTTCATCATTTTCAATCGTCTCATAATATTCTTCATCATTTTCAATCCTCTCATAATATTCGTTCATCATTTTCAATCGTCTCATAATATTCTTCACCATTTTCAATCGTCTCATAATATTCTTCATCATTTTCAATCGTCTCATAATATTCTTCATCATTTTCAATCGTCTCATAATATTCGTTCATCATTTTCAATCGTCTCATAATATTCTTCACCATTTTCAATCGTCTCATAATATTCTTCATCATTTTCAATCGTCTCATAATATTCTTCATCATTAAGCCGGTAATCCACCCTTATTTTTATACATTTTCACACAACCCACAGTCGCTGGAATTTAAAAATGTGGCACAATTTTGACATGAAAGGAAGGTTTTGTTTTTTTTTATTTTGTTTTTTAAAATTATTATTATCGATATTATTCACTCCTTTTTTTCATTTTACTTCAGTGTAAAATCTCAAAAATCAAAGGGCCCCAAATCTGGGGCTAACACTTGAATTCTATATGAGATACATAGATATCCGAGTGTTCAACTAAAGTTCTCCTTTACCTGTCAAACGTTGAGTTAATAAAGAAGTTAAGAACATTTATTTTCCTCTCCCCAATTGACCAGTTAACTATGTTATAGTATATCTTGTTTGTAGTCTTTTGGTCTTACTGGATTCCAGGACAAGAATTCATCTAGTCTGGTGGAGGATCCAGCTAGGTACTGTTACTTGAGGTAATATCACTCTTGTACAGAGAGACCGAAGACACTCAAGGAAAGTGTCTAGTAGCTAATTCAAACTCTCCCTTATGTATTATGAGCGACTGTGTGTCGTGTGAAAAGGCATAAAAATAAATATAAACATTCCATACCATACACGCATTACACATTTTAAATTCTAACGGACATGTTTCATTCGATAAAAGAACAAAAACACTCTTTTCATGTCACATACAAACCAAGTATTTCCAAGTAATGTACTTGCTTTTTATTTTATTTTTCTTCAAATTAATCATCATGAGGAAGTCTTTAATAAAGACGAAACGTTGATGAATATATAAATATTTTTGGTTTTTCATTTTCCCTATATATATATATATATATATATATATATATATATATATATATGGGTCAATTTGAAAATAATATTTATTTATAAATAATTGTTCAACGCCTTCGCTTGATGGAGCACTTTAAGTAGGTTAACAACAAGCAGTCATTTATAGCGTAAATGCAATACTCTAGGTCCGACCTATTGAGTTCTGTTGACAGCTTGCTAATATGCCCACTGAATTTGGCATTTAGATGTTAATTTATTCTCCCATTTTCATGGCAATGCGGGTTGGCCACATCGATTAGTGCTTTGACTACTGAGTCAAGGATGACTGGTATTAGGGTTCGAATCGTGTAACCGGCAAGGATTATCTCCTTTCATACTGATGATTGCAGGGTAGCATGAAACACATCTGTATATAGGTCAATTTGATAAATAATCGTTACAAATAAATACACATTTCTCTTTATTATAGAATGAAAGATTGTGTACTTAAAAAATTATAACTAAGCAAAAAGGATGGAAGAATATCTCAGAATGTAGTAACTATTACAACAATTCCAGACACACGGACAAAAAGCCATAATGCCAGCCATGTACAACAAAGGCAATTGCAATCTCTACATAAGAGTATTCTTCAACAATATTTTCTTTGGAAAAAAAATGAAAATTTGGAACACCTGAACTGCCCTTTGCTATGCAGACAGGTTGGCAGGTATTCTCCATTTTGTTTTGTTTTTTTAAATAAAAAAAACAACATTTATGCCAATTTTACATTTGATATTTTGACTTTTTTTATTTCCCAAGGTTATGTTTCGTTCTACAGAGGATTTGCTTATCCACATGTGGTGCGCATATGCATTCACTACAACATACACTTTTAATGCAAAAAGCATAAACTTTCAAAAGCTGATAAAAGTATAGTTGTTTTTATTTCGGCAATTTTTCTCATCAACATTGATTTTTTTATATTTCTAACTAGCAGGGCTACCCAGCGTCGCCCGGGGCTCCTAATGTCTTTAAATTATGTAAATTATAGAAAAATTAGAAGTTAAACTGAACAGTTTGCTTAATGTTTCAGAATTTTTTAGATGAGGATTCATATTTTGGATTATTAGGACTACTGTTCTCATCCTGAATGTTATCCTCACAACGTTTCGGACGATGTAACCTCCGACTTTCTTTAGGTGTATCTTGTTGAACAAGGACCTGTGGCGTAACAGATATAAGTACTAAGTGATAACTAGTTCTAAGTGACAGTTTTCTGAAGGTTGAAGGTTCAATCCTCAGTGCAAGCGATACTAAGAATACAATTAAAAATTACTTAAGACTTCTACCCTGTTATGGCTGACGGAACGAGAGCAAGCAACCCCCGTGGATTAAATAAAGAGGTTCGTTTGAAATTTCGTACAGATTCCCGAGTTCGACATAAAGATTCCCGAGTTCAACAAGATACACCTAAAGAAGGTTGGATGTTACATCGGCCGAAACGTGTGAGAATAACATCCAAAATGGGAATAGTAGTCCGAATAATCCAAATAATACTAATCTGCTTAATATTTTGATATTATTGTGCATAGAAAGAAATAACTAAACATTTGTTGGATTATTTGTTTTTTCAATTAATTAATGAATTGATCAATGTAAAAAAATAAAAAATAAAAAAATTAAAAATTTAAAAAATTTTTTTAAAAATTTTAAAAAATAAAAAAAAATAAAATAAAATAAAATTAAATAAATAAATAAATAAATAAATAAATAAATAATAATAATAATAATAATAATAATAATAATAATAATAATAATAATAATAATAATAATAATAATAATAATAATAATAATAATAAAAAATTTAAAAAATAATAATAAAATAAAAAAAGTAGCCCCCATAACCGACGAACATTAACCTGCCATAGATAATTTGAAATAGAAAAAGAACAAAACATAGAAAGAACATCACACTAGCCCAAGAGAAATTGAATTACTAGAAATCACATAAACTGAACCCGCCCCACCCCTAAAAACACACACACACGGGCATGTAGTGGCAACATCCTCGGCTGATACTGAATAAAACGGCCATGATGGGTCAGAGAGGATGGAAAGATCGAGCGCAATTGGCAGAATCTACAGAAATCTTGAAAAGGCTTATTGCTATTCATATTCGAGAAAAGACCAACGGTCATTGCTAGCAAGAAATCAATGGTAAACGATTATTGCGATAATGCAAAAAATGATTTGCAACGGTTATCAAAAGAGGCGGAGAGAGCTGGAAATCTGGGGTGACTTGTTGTCATTCAGACTCTAGGGAAAATCCATTGGTTATTATCGGTGAGCAAGCACTGATAATGATATGTTTGAAAACTCCTAGTGTGTAAATAATAATAATAATAATAATAATAATAATAATAATAATAATAATAATAATAATAATTATTATTATTATTATTATTATTATTATTATTAATATTATTTAAATAAATTTTTCGTGGTACAAAATTTAATAACGGCGAGGAATACGGACGTTAGAATGAAATTTAACAAGTATAAAAACGAGAGGAAATAATTTTTAAAATTCATGAATTATTTCCTCTCGTTTTTATACTTGTTCAATTTCATTCTACCCCCCCCCCAAAAAAATGTCCCAAACGTCCGTATTCCTCGCCGTTATTATTATTATTATTATTATTAACTAATAATTCCGTTTAAAGAAAAATGTAAATTAGAATCAAGCATCTGTTTCAATTCAAAACTCTTCCTCCTCTCTGTTCTCTAACT
This sequence comes from Sepiola atlantica, assembly GCA_963556195.1. Lineage (NCBI taxonomy): Eukaryota > Metazoa > Mollusca > Cephalopoda > Sepiida > Sepiolidae > Sepiola > Sepiola atlantica. The sequence continues at coordinate 88,897,379 of OY744537.1, read as the reverse complement.
GTATCGATAAATTTAAAAAAACGGTTAAAAATGACACAGTGTTTGTAAAATGAAAGTAATAATAAAGTCAATAATTTATTATTTGTATTATTTATTACCATTAGTATCTAAATTTGCTGCTGAGAACAAGCCACATGGAAAATATACATAGTCAGATCAAGTATTTTCTGAAAGGGATTAAATCGAATGAGATTTTATTTTTCGTAATAACATGGACTGACAATAAAATAAAAAAGAGAATGGCTATTCAGAATGAAATATTGTTTTTGTAACACGGAAGCTATCAGTGACAAAAGTCGAGAAATAGATCGACTTCACTTTATTATATAGATGTACATTCATGGTGATGTTTTTCCTGTATTTAAATATGATTGTTGTTGTTTATTTGTGTACATTGAGGTTTCTTATGTGCATACATCTGATAAACTGATGCTGTTGAAGCTTATTTTTCAGTTAACAATCATTCATCGTATGACATATGCAATTTTCTGATCAAGCTCCATATTTAGATTTGTTGTCATCATGCGACGCGTGTATGAGTGTTCATTAATTTAAAAATCAATGTCAAAATCATCAGTTTATCCGATTTTAGTACATCAGAAATGTCAGCATAAATCATATTTGAATATGGGAGAAACTTCATCGTATATAAATGAATTGTACACATAAAGAATGCCAAGCATAATTTGTTATTATACTGAAGCTGAATTAATAAACGTTTGTTGCCCTAAGACTTTTTTCCTATATATTTTAATCACACAAAATACATGTGAAAGTATTCTTTAGTTTGGGGATTGTATTATTTAAAAAAAATAATTAGCCATAATTTGCAATTTACTCATCAAGTCACACAAATCTTACTAAATTTCTGCCTAGTATTCTCATCCTTGTATGTTGTTTTCCCCCCTCTCCCGCTCTCTTATTTTATACAGTGTCTATCACTCTTGCTTCCGTCTCTCTCTCTCTCTCTCTCTGCATCTTTCTCTCTTTCTCTCTCTTTCTCTCTATTTATTAACATTTAAAGGTAATAAAACTAACTACACAAAAAAAATTAGAATATTCTATCATAAACAATAGGGAATATCACTACAAGTATTAATACTATTTAATCTATTTTATTGTTGAACCCTTTTTTCTTGCATTTAGTATACTCATCCAAATAAAATCAAAATCTGATATCCTAAACAATATAGCAGACGACCTCAGTGAAAAGATAATGAAATAAAATCGCTTGCACAATTTTGCTTCCCAGAGAGCAGATAAGATCAGCGTAAATATATTATGGTCAAGTCAACTAATCGTATTAATGACTGCTATGTGATTTGGAAGATGTTGGCACCGGTTTTAATGCTATAAGTTGCAAATAAAAAAGCGAAAGTTTATATTTAATTATAAAATTAGTTTTAGGTCTACATAGGCTGTTGGTGAGGTTAAGATGTTCGTTGGAGATAACCATTCTGTAGAAGCGACTGTGTCTGTATTCCTCGAACTAGGCTTCTTGAAATGAAGAAGAAAGAAGGGTCACCAGGTTCTATATAAAAAAACCCGCATCTTCTCTACAATTAAATCAACTTTATTTAACAATTTCATCAAACAGAGTAGGAACCAGAAGGGGTTATTTAGTTGTTACAAAAATAATGTCCGCTTTCAGAAACATACATTTCTTCATAAAAAAATTTTTTTCCTCTTTCCAATACTCTGTAAATGACGTGAAACTGTTGCAGTGCTGACATCAAGCGTCTGAGACATTTCTTTGACGTATATTTTGCTAAACAAGTGCTTGCAATTGTTCATTGGCCGTCCTCTACCTTCTTCATCTTTAAGGATCTCATCTCCACTATTTCTATTTATAGAATTTCTGGAACCACCTCCGTACTGTCCAATCCCGTGTGGGTCCATCTCCCCATGCTCTATTGATATTGGCAAAGGTTTCAGGGGCATTGTGCCCAAGTTTGAACTCATGTAACATAAGAAGGCGAAGATCATGTTTTGGCATGTTCATCATTGAGGGTCTTCTATCCTTCAAAAATACTTTCTATCTGAAAAGAAAGTTACAAATTATTATTGAGAACATGTTAATTATTATATATGTTAAAATTTACCAGAAATAAACTACAAATTATGTTTTAAAATGACTTTTTAAAACCCAGCACTTCAGGCAGCCATTATTTTGGTAACGACCAAATAGCAACACAAGAACACAAGAATATAAGACAGGTTGGTTCGGCTGGCATGTATTAAAGAAAAGAAATTGAGTCCAGGTCTTTAGTCCCACCTCTCGTCAGTTATGCCGAGAGGCGAGCGAGGAAAAGTCACATCTGTCTACATTGGCATCTCGACAGGAACTATTTATAAAAGGTGGCAAAATAAGGTTGGGCAGAAATGAAAAAAAATGCGGACATGCGAACTGTGTTCTGATGTCGCTATGCAAGTCTGGACATAACAGCGCATGTGCCATGATACGCAAGAGATTACATGCTAGAACATTCGTCCATTTGTGAAACATCGAAACGTTTTCATATTCCTCATTTCTAATAACCGTTTCCAACGATTTTTATTTTTAAATTTCAATTGCTGAAACAACAGAAGAAACACCCGTGTCTGACGTTTTTCAACTTGTTCTTACGGATCTATTTTCCTTTGTCGTCATCACTCGTCTATTTGTGAAACATCGAAACGTTTTCATATTCCTGATTTCTAATAACCGTTTCCAACGATTTTTATTTTAAAATTTCAATTGCTGAAACAACACGAGAAACACCCGTGTCTGACGTTCTTCAACTTGTTCTTACGGATCTATTTTCCTTTGTCGTCATCACTCGTCCATTTGTGAAACATCGAAACGTTTCATATTCCTCATTTAAAAACACCCGATCGGCAGAGAAGGACGTTTGTTTGTTTTTTTTATTCGCGACCATCGCACGAGTATATTTCAAAAGGATTCTTTATTTTGATTAATTCAACAGAAGCGTTGTTTTCCTTCTTTCGCCAGGTAAAAAAAAAAAAAATATTTAACGACATTTCGGGCACGTCTACTTCACTTATGTGTCACTATTTTGTTCATACAAGTGGAATTCTTGTTTTATACTTCACCAACAACATCTTGATAAGCAACTCACTGGTAATGTATGACATTTGTACATGCTTAAGTGGAAACGACATCAACCCTAGTTAGATGGGAACGGTGGAGGTCTTGGACTGTCAAAAGTGTTCAAGTTGGTAAAGGATAGGCATCCAGCCGTAAAATTGCCTTAAATACAATGTCTAGTCGAAATACAGCAGCAAAAAAGAAAGGCAGTGCCAGTAGCACTAATGCTGCTGGTAATGTCTTGGGCTTCGTAGATCCCAGGATGCGTGGATCTTCGGGGCCTATGGATTCCATCAAGCCTTGCCAAAGACAGGAGTGGAGAGGAAGACTTAGATTTCGAGACTAGACAATCAGGCCCCACCCTCATCAGAGGATTAATTGTGGCCTGATTCAACAAATAAACCGGATGATGATGATGATGATGATGATGATGATGATGATGATGATGATGATGATGATGATGATGGTGGTGATGGTGGTGGTGGTGGTGGAACAAAATATAGACCATAACCATGTAACTGCTAAAGGTCCATGGCAAATTTTGGCCTGCAAGCTAAAGAATCTTAATCAACCTTCCCTGCATCAAAGATTTACTAAACTCTTTATTCCCCTCTCCCTTTGGTGACGACTATGATTCTAGTTTAATTAAGGAAAAAAAAAAAGGAATTGAGAGGTTCGGGGTAGTAAACACCGGATCTGATGATTATTATTATTGATGATGGTGGACAATATGATTTATGAAGTAAAGAAAAAACGTTGCTGAAATTCGACCTTTTGGAAGGCTAAAGATATCACGTGATTTACTAGTCAAGCAGATACACAATCTATATTATTTGTTGATGATTGAAAATGTAACTTCAGTTTTGAAAATAATTTCTAAAAATGGTGAATGACAATAAAATGATAGCAGAAGCCACAACGGGGACCTCCAAAATGCGCCTCTCCGCAGTCGGGGGTTTTGGTGGTAGGACAACAACGGGAATAAAAAGAAGAAAATGAGTATTTCTTTTTCAATAGACTTTTGTTATCAAGAATCTTTATTTCCAGGCGAAAGATGAAAATAAGATTAGACCACTACCACCCGCCAACCTCGTCGCAATAAGATGAATAATCTCTCTTCGGATCATCTTTTTGTTAGGCTTTGCCATTCCTCAGCAGAGGAAGAAGATGATGAAACAAATAGAGTTTAGAAATAAGTCTGAAGTATGAGTAGGAACCACACCCGAGGACTGTGGAAGCTGGAAGGCGGACGAAAATGGATTATTCAGAGATGCATCATTAAAGAATACGAACACTACACCTACTGTACAGCATTTCTTTGGCCTTGGGAATGGCAGGAGGCGGCGGCGGCGGATAGTTCTAAATATAAAACCTACAAGGCAGATTTTTTTACCTATTAACTTAGCGGAGTCAATTTCCATCTGTCATCGCAGAATATGAATCTATCAATTTTTTTTTTTTTAGCTTTTACTTGTATTCACCCCAAGCAAGGGGGCGTATTGCCACTGAGACGTAAGGGCTGACTGTGATAAGGGGCCAGATTTATAGGGAGCATCCTAAGTGGGAAGTTGGGCAGCGAGATGTTTGTTCACATTACATTTAAATTTCTGCATGTTGGTACAGTCAGGGAAACAGGGAGCAGCGAAGGAATTCCAAAAAAACAAATTGTCCGAGGAAAGAAGCTAATAGAGTGGAAGGTTTCCCAACATCTGGGGACCTTTACAGTGAAGGGGTGGAATTTTGCTGCTAGTCGAGTTTGTTGGGTGTACTTACGTTATTTTTTTCTCCATTTTTGTTCCATTTGTTTATGTTTTCTTTTACTTCCATTATTATTTTGTTAAAGAGAATATTGTCCAATTGAATTTTTTGTTTGTTTATTATCGTGGTATTCAAATGACAGGAGACAAATGGGTGCCAACGAGAAACCTTAATGTCCCAGAGATATCAGGAGAAGAACGTTTCACTCCTAATGACCTAAAAATGTTTATTGGTTTCCGAAGAATAGCCATAATAAGAGTCGTTCTAATCATTCTTAGCAATTAGTGGACATAACCATATAAGGCTGTGCAATATTTTTAGAAAGTGTATATCACATGGTACATGATGATTCCCCCCCCCCAAAAAAAAAAATGCCACCCGTCATATCGTTAATAAAATTCACAATCCTTTCTACAATCCGATCATTTTTTATACAAATAACTTCAATTTATGCCTGACTTGTCCACCAAATTTTAGTCATGAATGTTCAACAGTCTTTGTTTTAATAATGATATGCAGGGGCGCTTTGGTGATTGTCTCATCAGTAGGAGGTATAATTCTAAACGTGCTTCACACACACCGGATCTTAACCTCCTGATTTTGTTATCTGTGAGGTTATCTCAAAGATTATGTCTATCAAAACAATCTTAATTCCTGTTTATTATTGAACAGCGATAAAACAAAAAGACTGTTGGACATTCATGACTGAAACTCGGTGGACAAGACATAGTGTGACGTTTATTTGTACCGAATACGATTGGATTGCAGAAAGGATTTTTTGAACGATTCCTTCGATCGCATCGACAGTTGGGAAGGGCTACCCTGCAAATGGGAATAATATAATATATAATACAACTATGGCAAATCAACCCTTTTCGGCTTATTTCCAAAATGCAATACTTATTGTAAAAGGTGGATTGTATACAATTAATTGAATATCAGTTGTTGTTTTACACATAGCTTGGAGGGAAACGCAGGTTCATGCCTTTACCAACAGTATTAGTATATACGGCATAATCACGTTGAAACACTAATTCTCGTTAGATCACCGAAGTTAAGCAACGTCTAGCCTGATCAGTACCAGATGGGTGACCATTTTGGGAATACCAGGCGCCTGTACATGGGAGGATAGCGACATCTTCCTCCGAAAAGAAATGCTAAAACTAACATCGTCATTACCCTGACTGGGATTTTTACATATAACTGGGGCCTGCTTGTAAATTAAATATTCCCTAGAAACTTCCTCCTTTGGCAGAAGCCAGCTTAACCCACCCAAGGTGAATGCCGTATCAATTACCAACAGTATTACTGTGTAAGCGATCACAATAGATCCTATAGGATTTAAACTCCGCATAGCAAATACCATAGTCTGCGACGGTATCCATTAAGCTAATGACCTCCATCTTTCCTGATTGCTCAATGAGTGAGAAAATAGATTGCTTGAACAATTAGAATATATAAATAAAACATTTTGGGAAACAAATCAATCAAATTGCGATTTGGCTTTATGTTGCAAATGTCATGTGATAAATTATCATAATGTTCAATCATTGTACCCTCCACCCCCCCCCCCCCCACCCCCGATAAAATTGCTTTAATTAAATATGGATCTGTTTAGAAACGGAAGCTAGTTTAATAGCAATGTTTGCATTTGCGTGGCATATTATTCAATATCTCGATAATTTTTTTTTACCTGCTCCCCCCCCCCCATGTTGTGGATAAATGTTACATAACGAGGTCCGTTGTTTGAATGGAAAAGTTTGAGTGGCACCTTAAGGGTCAGAGGTGACCCCAGAATGGCAGTCACCGAAACCATGTGAATTCCGGATGGAAATTTTGGGTCTCTTGGCTTGCGAGACTTTAAGCAGGAAAGACGTGTCCAAGGCGCCGTCCCCAATGGAGGTGGGGGACGCACAATGTAACTATGTGTAGTGGGACGAGTCAAACATGAAGAGATCTCTGGAATTTTCTAAACGTGTTCAATCAGTTATAAATGAAATTATTGCAAGTAAAATTGTGTTGATATCTTATTCTAAAATTTATTTTCACCAATTTCTTTCTTTCGATGACCGAAGAAATCTCAATATTAGCTCAACTATTATGTCGATCCGTGTAGAATGAAATATATAGATTTGCATTGGAAACAAAAACGGGCAGGCAAACTTGCTCACAAATGAATATAAGATTGAAATGAATGAAAGTTTTAGCATTTTAAGCTCAGGGGACTGACTTTCACTCCAGACCTGAAATGGAAGACGCAACATCAAATCTATTGGTAAGGTCGAAGCGAAAAATGGTTGGATCAATCTACCGCTTCAATACCTAACCCTCCTGATGCAATCTTGTATCTGTATAATAGTCAGATACGTCCAAAGATGGTGTACTGCTGCCACATCTGAAGAGGCACCACAATTCAGAGAACTCTTTCTTGAAACTTATGGCATACTTTCAAAATCGTGTCCGATCACTTTAATGCCTGACTCTCCAGAGGCAGGAACTCTCTCATTTTTCTGCCAAATACTTCCTCTCATAACGCAACAACTGGCTGTTACACAATCGACTTCACAATCTAGTAGAGGATGGTCTCTTCTCTTCCCTACAGCCCCTTTCTCACGTTGCTAGTCTTTCTCTACTCCATCATAACTTTCATGGTAGGTGCTCGACTGAGCTCAAATATCTGGTTCCTCTTTTTTTTTTTTTAACTTAGTTCACCCTAAACAAGGCAGGCCGCCACTGTAGACGTAAGGGCTACTGAGAATTAGGGTGAAAGTTTTAGGGGTCATCCTAAATTGGGAGCTGTGCAGCGAGATGCTTGTTCACATTAGTTTTAAATTTCTGCATGTCGGTACAGCTTGGGAAACAGGGAGCAGGGAGGGAGTTCCAATAGTCGGCAGCACAAGGAAAGAAGCTATTGGAATAGAAAGCTCTCAGGCATCTGGGAACCTCTACAGTAAATGGATGGAATTTAGCTGATTGTTGGGTTGGTCGAGTGTATTTATGTTGAGGTGGCACCAGAGCAGCAAGTTCATCAGAGCATATTCCATTGACGTACTTGTAAAACAAGCACAAGGATGCAACATTGTGGCTATTTTGTCCTTTGGTCCTCACATTCCATGAGCGATATTTATGACAAAGGGGGAAGAATTGCTGTTTTGGGGATCCGCTGTTGTTTTGAGTGTTTAGTATATAAATGTTTTCAATCCTCTCATAGTATTCATCATCATTCAACCGTCAGTCTGTCCATCTTGTTAACTTTTATCCTCAAACGATTCTTTAGTCTTAATAAGTGATGACTCATTAGTATAAAAAAAAACAACACACGACAAATCTTGAAATATGGCTAATATTTAAGGACCAATCTAAATGAAACACTGCAAAAGGTTTTTCATTTATCATACCTATATTTATTTACTCCTCTGCAGGAGTTAGGCACAAGGCCAGTTTTATCTTACTCCCACAAGTAAGATGTGACCACAGGTCGGGTCGAGTAAGTGGGGTTTGAAAAGCCAGCG
>OY744537.1:88766521-88884021 GCA_963556195.1 Sepiola atlantica | reverse complement strand
TAAAAATATTTTACTAATGGGTCACCAGTTATCAAGGCCCAGGAGGAGGGGCACTCGAGAAGGGGGCACTCGAGGAGGGTGCACTCGAGGAGGGGCCACTCGAGGAGGGGCCACTCGAGGAGGGGCCACTCGAGGAGCAGGGTTACAGGGATCATCAGTTGGACGATGATCCCCCACCACGAAAGGACCGGAAACACTGGGTGGAATGGGCAGAAGATTACTTAAGAGGAATTGATTATCAAAGTATTCATTTACATTAGACTTGAAGACGACCATGCTGTAGTCGTTTGGGAAGCAGACTCGTGGTATCTTGTTCTACAGATGGGATGTTCTAGAAATTTTATTCATGGAAGTTTCGTTTGGTTTTTGGTAAAGAGAAAAAAAAAAGGAAAGTTCTTTGCTGTAGTTGTAGCTAGACAAGTTCTTGAAGAGAGAGAGGGGGTGAGAGGGGGAGAGAGAGAAAGAGAGAGAGGGGGAGAGATAGAGAGAGAAAAAGAGAGAGAAAGAGAGAAAGAGAGAGAGAGGGGGAAGAGAGAGAGAGAGAGAAAGAGAGAGAGAGAGAACATAAGTATGAAGTAAGCGTAGAGATAATTTTCTTGGTTCTAAATTACTTCTATTTAAACCTACTGAAAGTTACCTTAGAAATGATAGGAATGATTTCCATTTGTTAATGTTGAAAATGGATATCACTTGTTGCCTGTGTAAATGAGGTAATTGTTAAGGATGGGTTAGTCACACACACACGCACACACGCACACACATTATTTTATTTACTTATTCTTGAGAAGTTAGTGACACACCATAGCCATGCTGATTGACAATTGAATCTAGCATAGCGAAAAGTAAAAGCTTAGCGTCAATAAATAAAAATGTATCACACGAAACCTTCTGAAGGTACGAAGAGACTTTATTCCCGAGCGTACAAACAAAACAAAACGCTAAAAAAATATGAAATGCAAGAGCCACTTGCCGAGCAGACGAGAAGGGCAAATAACTCAGTCATACTTAGAGTTATCGCTCCTGACTTATAAGTATGCTTGTAACTTAATACTGGCGTAGGATATTTGTGAAAAAGTGGCACAAGCAGTTTCACCAGAAATCCAAACTTATTTACCCAATTTTATTTCCATTTCACAATTTTATACTTCCATGTGTGTTTATGTGAGAGAATAATGATGCACAAGAATATTCGACCCAGGAAATCTTAAGATGATTTCCATCATTGAAGCAATCCTCCACTCTATAATAAAGACTCTCTTTTTTTTCTCCGTGTGCCTAGCCTCAGACGGAATTTCCATGAACAGAGTTTCTTTCCCAAAACTTCCCATCTGTGGAACACATTACCACAGGAGTATGCATGTTGGGTACTGGTACAGTTTTTGAACCGGACAAAAACCGACTAGGTTAGGGTTTGATTAGACTTAGGTTACTGTTCGATTAGGGCTAGGTTAGGGTTAGATTAAGGTTAGTTTAGTGTTAGTTTAGAGTTAAGGTTAGGGTTAAAAAAAAAATAACAGTTCGGTTTTGGTCCGGTTCAAAAGCTGTACCAGTTCCGTATGCTGTTGTATAAAGAGAAATAAAGAAATATCTAATAACGAAGTTAAAATTCATATTTTTACACAGTTTTTTTTTTTTCAATATGTGAACTACATAAAAAAATGAAGGATTCGTTTAGTAAACTAACACCAAACAAACAAAAAACGGAAATGGATGCTAATAGATATTAAAGGTGAAGAAATACTTCCATATTTTATGAGGTGTAACAATTTAATGATTCTTAATTCGTGCATTGAATCTCCCCATATCCATTTTGGTATATTTGTTCTTTTAGATTCCTTTTTTATTTCTCCAGGTCATTTTAGTCAACATATTGAAATAAATAGTGCAAATCCCCTCAGAATTCCAAGAAATCATTTTATTCCCTTTTCTTGCAGTATTTAGTTCATCCATATCAAAAATAGGCTAAAAGAAATAATCAGAATTCAAGATGGCGATTTCTGCCATATTTAATACTAGCAGGGCTACTCGGCGTTGCCTGGGAGAGTAATAAGTAATTTATTTTTATCAATAATAATTCATTTTCTACTGTTTACACACACAAGGTAAATCTTACAGTAAAACGCGAAACAACTAATCGAGGTAAAACTTACAAAAAAAAACAAAAAAACAATGAATATGCAAGTTAATTCTTAAAAAACAAATACGCAAGTAAAGTTTTACAAAAAAAATTTTTTTAATAAAATTAAAAAATATGCGAGATAAGTTTTACTTAAAAAAATAAATTAATCTGCTCTCTTTCTCCTGAATCGGTAAATAACGCATCTGTGTACTGCAGTTTAACTCCTATTTTAGTCCCAAAAATATTAAGTAGAAGAGAAATATTTTTTTGTCCCAATTAAATGTGAAAAAAATTATTTTATTTATTTTTGATTATTAGCACATGGAGGGCATCACCAAAGTTTGCTTGGTGGGTTTTTCCTCTTTTTGGGTAAAAAAAAAAAACAAAAAACAAAAAACAAAAACAAATATACAACAACCAGCTGTACCAAAGGCAACAAAAGAATTTTTCTACCTGATTGAAAGGAGAAAATGTCGAAAAATAAAAACTAATCAATCTTCAGTGATTTCCGGAAACTGGAGTCAACCATTTTGAATTCTGATGGTAACGCGATCGTACTTGAACGAAATATTAAAATGCAATAAAAACGCTTTAAAATACTTGAAAACACACACAAAAAATGATCCAGGTAGGTAGAAAAGTAATTTCTATTGCCTTTGGTAACAGCTATTTGTTGACTATTTACTTTTTTTTACGCCTTTTTTTCTGTTAACTATACTGCATTGTTGTCAAAATGGAAAGACAGGTTATATTTTTCTATTCGCACAAATATTACAGTAAAACAGACATTGGCATCCCCAAAAACTGTCAACGTTACTGAAGATAGGATAATCGATTCAGCCCTTTTAGTTCACAGGTTCTTTTTTGTGTCGCAGAATGGTGAGCTAAGTTTAGATGAGATGATGAAGTATGAGGTTTCTCCATACTTAGCCTCTTCATTTAAATATAAAGTTAGAGAAACCCGCGTTTCTAAAGGCTATACAGAAACTTGCTAGTTCCGTGGATACTGTTACGCTCCAGTTCATTCCGACAATTGAGCGCTATATTTTAGATGGGGTCTCTCTTCTGCATAGGCTGAAGGAAGCACCTATAGTTTAATTGCTGATACCTATGCATCTTTCACCACGGAACGGTATGGAGAAGCAACTGTGGTCTTCGACGGATATGAAAAATGCAACACCAAGGACAAAACCCACCACGAGAATAGGAAGACTACTGCTATGGATAATACAGTCAACATTACAGAGGACACCAAAATTATACATGAAAGCAACAAGCAGTTGTTGATTAATGTAATCACAGTGCGACTGGGGAAACAAAACTGCACTGTCATACAAGGAGGTGCAGATGTGGATATCATCATCATCACCATCATCATCATCCCCACCACCACCATCATCATCATCACCATCATCATCCCCACCACCACCACCACCATCATCATCATCCCCACCACCATCATCATCATCACCACCACCATCATCATATCATCATCATCATCATCGTCATCACCACCACCATCATCATCATATCATCATCATCATCACCACCACCACCACCACCATCATCATCAACATCATCATCATCATTGGTTTAACGTCCGTTTTACATGCTGGCATGTGTTAGAAGGCTTTTAAAAATTAGCTTATAAACTAACATATTTCTGGCCAGGTCTTTATTTATCCCTTTTTCTCTCAACTCCATCCTTATCACTTCCTCCCATGTTTTCTTTGGCTTTCCTCTGCCAACTGACCCTGATACCTCAACTGTTATACATCTACTAACCGAAACACTCTTCTTCTGCATTCTTTCAATGTGACCAAACCAACAAAGTCTTCTGTTCTGTGCACATCTCTCTATACTGTCCAGATTTAATCTTCCTCTGAAGTCATCAGATCTAAGCCTGTCTTTAAGGCTCACATTACACAACAATGTAAGAAATTATAATTTTAAAAAAATAAACTACTACTTGTATTATTTGGATTATTCGATCTCTTATATTCACCTGGGTTATTATTTTCACAACGTTTCGGCCGATGTAACCTCCAACTTTTTGCAGGTGTATCTTGTAACCTTCGACCTTCTTGCTTGCATTTTAAAGGACTTCTTAGACCATACATATCAAATAAGAAATTAATATTTGAATAAGAAAATAATTAGAAGTTAATAGAATATCAAACTAAAATTAGTTTTGCTTTTGAGATCTTGCAAAATAGTAAAAAGAAATAACATATCAGGACTGGCAGGACAGTTATAAAAGTGTGTGGGGGGGGGGCTCTCCTAAAAAGTGTGTGGGGGGGCGGTTAAACACATGCATATATAACTTCATTATTGATGACCGTAAAGTGTGGGGGGGGGAGCCAAGTCAAAAAGTGTGGGGGGGCTTGAGCCCCCCCCCCTTCGGTGCCGCCGCCCATGCTAATGTTACTTCTACTATTTTCATGCTTACTTCCGGCAGGCAACAAGAATGATAATCGACAACCACTTTGTAAATGTACATTGGATTTGAATGATAAAACATTGCTAACTTGGGAAATGTCAAAAGCATTTAAGATGACCAGCACTAATAGAAAAGAAGAAGGAGGAGGAGGAGGAAGAGGATGTGCCAAATAGATGGCCAACATCCCCTTTTTCTTTCTCTCTCCTTCTCTCTTTCTCTCTATCTTTTTTTCTCTCATCAGCAGCCTTTAAGTTATTCTGCTTGTTGCTATAGCAACATTAATATTTTAGTTATTTCAGAAACAGCAAAACCTCCAAGTTATCATTTTGTACTTTAAACCTGAGCAAATCAAATAAGCTCGTCTATTTTCAAGCATTATGAAAACCTAACTTTTAAATTGTCATAGAAAGATATCAAAAGCAAAAAAAATTCAACCAGGTGCTCTTATAGAAGTTGTTCCCAGCAGAGAGTGTTAGGACTAATTCCTATAATATACTTGTACAACGAAAACGGTCGTCGCATGAAGGAAAATAAATCCTTTCTTATGAACAACAACAAACGGGTACATATTCAAGTTACCTCTAGGTCAGCAAAGTTAGGAGAGTTTTCCAATAAAGAAATGGAATAAGTGTCCAAAAGTGAAGAAATTAAATAAGAAAGGGCTTTGGCTACCGAAAGTCTACGAGCAGCTTATCTTCGAGTGAATCGAGTGGATCAAGGCAAGAGAGAAGAAGAGGGCGTCCTTCTTGGTTTCAGGAAACTCTCTGATGACCGTCCGTGATTGCCGAAGGAGCTGAAGTAGTTCTTCAGGGTACAGATGAAATTAATACGCCCTGGAGGCTGATTGGTCAGTGCGCGACCAATTCACCCAACAGGGCCTGTTCTCTGAGATAGAAAATAAATGTTAACGTTTATGCCTGCTACACTCTGTCTCTGAACTCGCCACTCGATTTTGTTACACGTTAGTTTGTTCATTCATAATATGTATACTTGTAGCAGTTACCTCCTCCTTTCATCCATAACTGCACCGGCTGGCCGTTAGGTGTCGTTTATTCACCGACAGGTGGCGTTGAGAAGCGACACCAGAGTTATCTGCCCTTCTGAATATAAAAGCCGGTGCAGAAGAAAAATCACCCTCTTTTTCATTCAACAGCCTCGCAGAGACAACCCCTCGGCATAGCATGGGACGCATCGCTGAGAGCACCAACGAGGAACCCGGAAAAGCCTTTTTTTCTCCCGCTACCGTTGTCTAACTCAAAGACTACTATTATCTTCACTTGAAGAAAACCCACGGGCAGCCCAGAGAACCTTTACATTTTTCCTCTTCCTCAACCGGACACCGTCTACTTCTCTCTTCTACCTATACCAAACGGTATAGGTATCCCCTGTTCAATAAACCCTCTTTTTTGTTGCCTGTTACTCAGTTGTTCATTCAATTCATTTCGTGCGATAAATGTAAGGAAGGGACAAACTATCCCCTCCATTACATACTTGCCTTACAAATATCAACTTTGTTTAAAAAAAAAGGAAAAAATTTTTGTAACGTACAATAAAAAGTGATATTTGCATAGACTACTTTTTGGTCTTTTCTGGTTTATGAGATGAAAAAAATGACATCATTCTTCATTGATTTTTGGAGAATAGCATTCTTGCTCCTTGTTGAGGAGAACGACCTCTCTCAGTCATCATATTTTGATGGCATTAGCGACAGAAAAACAACATCATCCTTGATCTTCATAATTTTCATAATCATTATTCAGAAATTGTATTCGTCAAAAATGTTTAAGTTAAAAAGTAACATCTGAACTGAAACGTTTTTCGGATAATTTGTATTTTTATTATCTTCTTCTTTCATGACAAATCAAGTCTTCTTATTTCTCACATCTGATTGTCTGACTATCAAACTTTTTTATCCATTCTGTCAGCCCTTTAAAAGTCAAATTCAGACATACATCCAGTTCCTCATGTTTTAGGCTTAACTATGTGTTGACATGGGATGATCTAAATTCCTTTTGGTCAGAGATCATATGATTCATTGGACGACCAACCAGAGTCGTTTGTCAGCCCGAAATATTAACGAAGTACATGCTTGCTGCAGTAAGCAATTTATTCTTTCCCTACACTGCAAGAAAAAAATATCTTTCTTTCAGACGTGATCGTCATAAAAGTCTGAAAGTTTGAATCTTGTTATAACTATGGTTCACAAAAGAAGCAAAGAATTGAAGCTACATACATCGACTTAGTGAAAAATTCCCACCAGCTTTCAAAGAGAAAAATTCTTCTTTTTAATCTTATGTCCAGCTTCACCGATGCTGGAAGAAAATGAATCTGTATGTATCCATTTTGTTACATACACAGATACATTTTCTCTCTCATTTCTCAACAGAGCACAACCCCAAAAACATTAACAAACTCTCAGCTCCAATTCTCTTTGATACACATGTACAACATCTCTTTCGCATCACATATAAATGTTATTTTTGTTATTGTCAAATATGCTTCATCGTTTCATTCCCCTCCATTTTTTTTTATCTCTTCAGGCTTCAAAAAGATTATTTCCTTTTCAATATCTCTCCTCTCAAACCTTTAACACACCGTTTGCATTTACCTAGAGTGGGAAAGGTGGTCGCTTTTTTTCTCTCCACACAACGTGGACAGATATACGACCATCCCATACCCCCACTGTACAACTTTATTATTATTATATATTGCCATTTTGTTAAATATTGGGCTAAGGTATACAGCTGCCTCAAAAATTTACAAAATGTTGCAATTTAAAATTAGAGGGAATTTCATTGTATTTACCCGTTTTCGCACTCTAAACTAGGCTAGTTTGTGATACCTATTCTTAGACTCGAATATCCGAACTGAAAAGCCGTTATTCGAATTTGTCTACTTTTCACAGCTTTTTAAAACCCACTAAGATGTGAGAATTCATTCGTTCTAGAGAAATCAATATTTACTCATCCATTCGACACTCCTTATCCATTCATAGATAAATTATCTCTTCCGTTTCGCAACAAGACACAAATACATGAACAAACTTTCACCTTCAATTCTCTTATACACATGTACAATATCTCTTTCGCACCTCACATAAATGTTATTTTTGTTATTGTCGAATATGCTTCATCGTTTCATTCCCTTCATCATTTCTATCTTTTCGGACTTCAGAATATTATTTCCTTTTCAGTGTCTCTCTCCTCAAACTTTTTAACACAGCGTTCGCACTCACCTTAAAGTGAGAAAGGTGGCCGTCTTTTCTCTCCACACACCGTAGACAGATATGCGATCATCCCATACTCCCCACTTAACAACTTTGTTATTATTATTATTATTATTATATATTGTCATTTTGTTGAATGTTGGGCTAAAGAATACATCTGCCCCCTTCCCCAAACGGACTAAAGTGTAACAGAGATTTCCGGTTAACACCGCTTGATATTAATTGTTAGTTTACCTATTACATAAATCCAGTCACGGACACACGTCTGTTTGTCCAAACCGCCATCTTCGTTTTACAACCAATAACCATCAACAACAACAAGCAAGGGAGATCACTCTAAAAACTTATCATAAAGGAATAGAACTCTTATATCTCAATACAAGGGAGATAACTTAACAAACTTTTAACACAGCGTGGGAAAGGTGGCCGTCTTTTCTCTCCATGCATCATGCACAGATATGCGATCATCCGTACCTCTCACTGCACACCTTTGTTATTATTATTATATATCGTCATTTTGTTGAATGTTGGGCTAAAGTATAGATCTGCCCTCTTCCCCAAACGGACTAAAGTTTAACAGAGATATTTTAGGTTAACACCGCTTGATATTAATGAGTAAAAGAACATTAAAATAATTTTAATTTTATTCATGATTGTTTTTTATATATATTTTGGTTTTTTGACGTGGTTGTTTATACATCTGAGGAGACCTAATTAAGGGGTCGAAATAAGTTATAATGTGTACACCCTTAATGTGTGTATAGTTTTTTCTTTTTTCTTTTTATAATTCTGTTTTGCTCTGTTTAAATTACATTGAGCTCTGTTATTCAGATTCTCAACACAAAATTGAAATCTACACACTATATATATATATATATATATATATATATATATATATAAACAAAGAAATAATCTTTTCTTTTTTTCATGATTTAAAACTTTATAGTAAGCGATTTAACGTATCGTGGACAGACGTACCCTCACAGGATATTCTAGAGTGACACTGTAGCTGTAAAATCCTCTATTAAATGATAAAATTACTCTGTGAACATCAATTTCGTCCTTCAGAATTCTTTTCAAATTGGTGATAAACATAGTTAATTAATTACAAGATAAAATTACAAAACAATTATAAGTGGCTCGATATCAATTATATGTATATTATTTATGACAATGGGTGTTAGCTTAGATATACATTGTAGACAATCCTTAATAACATTCCATTCCATTTAATGTGAAGAGAGTGCAACTGGTTGACAATATACATCATATCTTTCTCATTTCATTTTCATTATGGTCTACGTGGGAAATAGCATAGTATATATTTTTGAATAACTGGTTTAAAGAAAAATGAAGATTTCTATGTCTAAACTTTTTTGGCAATGCTAAATTAAATTCATACTTCACAGATATCAGTAAATATATTCCTAATGATTGTTATATTTTTTAACAACATAATAGGCTAGATATGAATAATGGCTACATTGCGATATTACAATGACCGGGAATATATTGGACGTTTTTAGTAATACTGCCTACATGAATCAAATAAAAAGCAAACAGTGGAAAAGCTTATCTCCCTTGTTCTCGTAGAGGCTCTTCTGTGAAACCTTAGGTATCTGGGAGAACCCGGTTGAGAAACACTGTTTTAGAGTAAGAAAATGATTGTAACCTACTTGTGGTGTGGTTTTACGAATTTAATTATCAGCTATACTGACATGAGAAATCTATGTATGGTTGTTTGTCCTCTAACTAGTTTTAGACTATTAGAACTAAGGAATGATCACATACAAATGTGGATAATCTTAATATATATATATAGGGGTTCAGTGCTGGAAGCAGGAGTTTATTGGGTTACTCACTTTTTCCCTGGGCAACGTCGGGGAAGGCCCCGTTAGTATATTTATATTTTTGATCAAATGGATTTCAGACATCCCAGAACAACCAAAAGGACATATTTTGTCTTAACACATGTTTTTTTTTTTACTTTTGAGTTCCAGTTTTATCGCTTCTGATAAATAAAAGACTTTTATAGGATTTTTTTCTATAAAAGTCTTTTATTTAAAAAAATATTTTTTAATACAATTCAATTTTAAAAAAATATTTTTTTAATACAATTCAATTAAAAAAAATATTTTTTAATACAATTCAAAAAAAATATTTTTTAATACAATTCAAAAAAAATATTTTTTAATACAATTCAATTTAAAAAAAATATTTTTTTAATACAATTCAATTTAAAAAAATATTTTTTTAATACAATTCAATTTTAAAAAATATTTTTTTAATACAATTCAATTTTAAAAAATATTTTTTAATACAATTCAATTTAAAAAAATATTTTTTTAATACAATTCAATTTAAAAAAATATTTTTTTAATACAATTCAATTTAAAAAAATATTTTTTTAATACAATTTTTAAAAAATACCTTTTTCAAATTGTGTGATATCATCTCAGCACAACATCTTTTTATTTAAATGTTTTAAAAAATATTTTTTGTTTCGTTTGTTTATACATTTTGCTTGAATAAAAGGTTTGTAAATAAAACTATGTATTTTTTTAAATTTATAAATCTTCAAATATTACAAAATAAAACGTTTTGTAAATAAAACTGTTTTTTTAAATTTAAATCTAAAATTTGCATATAACAAAACGTGTTTGCAAATACAACTATGTAGTTTTTAAGATATTAGTAAAACTTTTTGTAAATAAAACCTTTTTTTAATTAAAAAATCTGCGATAGGAAAGTTATAAATATGCATATACGTTGTATTGTTTTGTTCATAATCCATCCGGAAGTGGTGTCAAGGTAAATATTTTCCTTTTGGTCGTTGAGCATTCTGGAGTGCTTCAAATCCATTTGATCCTATATTTTTCTTATTTCTTATTTCTTCTCAGAAGGATCCTGATCCTCCTTCCCCAACTGGACATTTGTTTACTTCTGATTCTAATAAGATTTCGGTAAATATTTCAAAATTATACAAATTCTCATAATGTAAGCAAATTCCGATCATTTAAAGACCTACAGTCCTTTCAAAAATTGAATCACACAACTTCAGTTTTGTGAGCTGTGTTTTCACAATAACAGTACGTTTTTATTTGCTTTGTAGTATTTGTAAGGTTTAATCTCTTCATTGAAGTCAAGACATTTCATATTAGAATCCCAGACAGTATAAAGAAATCATCAGATTTACTCATCAGAAAACTGAGCCTCTATTTTGTGCAAAAGCAGGCTCCAAATTCAAATAGATTTTTTTATTTAATTTTGAACCAACCAGAAAACGTGTAAGAAAGCACAGTTTACCATGCATTAAAGAATCTGTTTATAAAGTAATAAAACTGAAATATACCAACACAATTGTCTTAGGGTTCTATAATAAACTGATAGATTTCTATAATAAGCTTCATGCATTACTGACAACCTAGCGGCAAGACGCTTACTGATCTACAAAAACCCACTTGTTGATTAAAGGATCATATACAGAACTAGCGTCACTAACCATAAACTCATGGCAGACAATATCCAAAGTGAGAAAAATGCGAACTCACACACTTCTTTGAGCAGTGCATAAACTATTACCTAACTGTTGCAGTTAAAATGAAACTCCACTCTTTTTCTTTTCAGAATAATGGAACAGAATCAACTCATATTCGTTCAAAGTTTTATATCAATAAAAACTTTTGATTTTTGTAGTACTGTGTTTGTTCATCCTGGCACCTTGATCCTCTACGAATATTAAGAACTTGAAATGGTATTCTGGCTAATTTGATATATAAATATATTTGTTTTATTCTAAGACTGCTCAACCAATCTTTATGAAACGTGACATGTGAACTCTTTTGATCTTTGATATCTGCATGGGAACGTTCCAGTGTAAGATATCATAAATGTCTCATTCCTTCAGAAAATGAACAAAATTAACATTTGAAAGAGTACCCACTACAAGTGATGGTTGTTAGAATTTTTCCAAAGAAAATTAGATACAGTAGTCTTGTTTGTACATGAATAAAATAAAACAAGTACATCATCATCACCACCACCACCTATTACGGCAGCTCTGTTCCTATCTGCAACACGAGCAGCAGCTTCCGTTCCTGCCTGCAGCACTATCATCATTGTCATCATCATCATCAGCAGCAGCAGCAGCACTATCATCATCATCAATTTTAACAGCTCTTTCCTAGAAACGTTTTTATTTCTCAGAAATAAAAACACTCTACTCTCATGGTACATCCGAGTTGTCTCCTTTTATTTTATTTTTTTATGGAAGTAGCTCCAGACAAGGCATGAAGCCACTTGATGTAAGGAGCGAAAAAAAAATACTACTTCAAGGTCAAAAACTAGTCAACGATAAATGTTAGATGGATAGATTCCTACCCAGAAAACAGCAATTCTTCCCCCTTTGTCAGAAATATCGCTCATGAAATGTTAGGACTAAAGGACAAAATAAGAGAGGCGAGAGTTACGAGGCTGACGAAAGTAAACCTAAGGTCCACTTTTCACTCTCCTTGTTGTCACGTTAAACCACGCCTTTTTATTTTTTACTCGTTAACGCCAGTCGTGGTACACTAGGAAACTGATCATTGTATATCGCCATCCGTGCTATTTCTTTCACTACATAACAATATTTGTAGAGGGTAGTGAAGAAATCATTGGGTGATATCAACACAATGGGAATCATCATCATCATCCGTTTTTGGTGTTTAAGGTGCTGTGAGTGTCCACGACTCCAGAGTTGAGCAACACCAAGCAACGTCTCACGCCTGCTCTCCATGCGGTCTGATCCAAAGATTTGATACTAGTCATGTTGCAAGTAGTCAAGTCGTATCTAGTGTATCTATACATATCTATATGTATATATATATATATGTGTATCTATATATATATATCTATACGTATATATATATATATATCTATATATGTGTATCTATATATATGTATATCTATATATGTGTATCTATATATATGTATATCTATATATGTGTATCTATATATATGTATATGTGTATCTATATATACATATGTGTATCTATATGTGTCGTTGAGTCTATGTAGGAGATGGCACGCTTTACATGGCCCAAACACCTGAGATTCCGAGCTTGTAAAGCATCCAAAATCCCACCAATACCAAAAAGCTTCTGATAGAGCATGGTTGAAGGAATTCTTTCCGCTAGTTTTCTGCCACGCATCCACCTGATCACGGCATGGTCATTATGCCAAAGCTGCTGAAAATCAGAACCGTTTGCTGTACAAAATAGTGCAAACGCAAGTAATTTTTGAATCTTAAAAAATATATCATACCGGCAGGACCCGTGTTCTGCCGTTGCCTGGAAAAATTAAGCAAACCAAAAAACATGCTCTCAGTGACTTGTTTGCTTTGCCGCAGTGTGTGTGTCTTGTGCATGTGTGTGTGGAAAAGAGATTTGTTTTTAATTTACCATTTATAACTGGATCGCAACTTATTGAAAATCAAGTAAGTTGTAGTGTCTTACTAAGTAGGTAGGTGAAACGGATGAATGTTAAATATTACCAGCTTGTATAAGCTACTCTCTTCTTTTCTATGTTCGTTCAGCTTACTCTTTCCTCTTTTCTTTTCATTTCTTCCTCTGCTGTACTGAGTGCAAATTGGATTCACTAAAATCAATAGCTTTCTCCAATCACATCATGAAATAAACAAACATAATTTCACAATGAGGTATGAATTACACAATTTTCAACCAATGAGAATGATTCCCACTCGTTTGAAACAGATTCTCTTTGCAAGCTGATGTGAATGAATTGATTCCAATATAAACAATTGCTCACAGACACATAGAGAATTCTTTAGGCTGAAAACCATGTCACCGTTATGCCGTTGGAAATGACAACAAGTGCCTAACACACACACACACACATACATACACACGCACACACACAAAATGGAACCCATACATATATATATTTTTAACGTTCGTGCCTTCTTCTCAAGATGTAACTTTAAACCATTCTAGGGAGATTGATTTATCTTATCTATGCTCGACGATCCCTTCGTATCCATTCTGTTACACATGTAGACATCGTCTCTCACACAAAACCAACAGGGCACAATCAAATACAAGAACAAACTCTCATCTTCAATTTTATGTGTATATTTTCTCTTGTGCACCTCACTTTAAATAAATATCAGTTTATTAATGTTAAATCATGCTTCCTTTTCTTCCTTTCACCAGTGTGGTGGTGTGGGGGTGTAACATAATTGTTTGTCCATCTACATTGTGTGGAGTGTTAAGACAACCATCTACCCACTTTAAGGAAATGTGCGATGGGTAATACTTTTTAGAAGTTGGTAGAGAGAAACACTGAAAAGCAAATGATGTTCTGAAACATGTAGGAAATAAAATTATGGTGCAATCTCACTGTTAGAGCAGGGAATATATTTTATAATTCGAACCAAATTCATTCTGAAAAGCTGTTTGAAAACCGAATTGTTTGAAAATCAAATCATATTTTCCCATTAAAAATGATGTAAAATCGATGAATTTGTTAATTCTTATATAGAGACTATTTTTTTAGGTATTTAATTTAATATACAAAATTATCAAGCAGCAGTTATATTATTGTTTTTAATACTAACTATAATATCTAATATAAAACTTCATTTTGTAAAAAAAAAAAATATTCTCTGAACTTTTTATTTATGGATTAAAACTATTTTTAGTTTATATTTTGACCATTTTACAACACATTTTGTAATATTTAAAAAAATTTAGCAGGTATTTAAAAATATAGTTCTTCAGAAAAACAAAACAGATTAAAAAAATAGAAACTCAGATTGATTAAAAAAAAAACAGATGTGGATTTAAAAACCCAGTAGTAGAAACCCTGCACAGAACTGTTAACCTTTGATTAGAGAGTATGCTTCGGTTAACCTTTCATTAGACAGTATGCTTCGGTTAACCTTTCATTAGAGAGTATGCTTCGGTTAACCTCTCATTAGACAGTATGCTTCGGTTAACCTTTCATTAGACAGTATGCTTCGGTTAACCTTTCATTAGACAGTATGCTTCGGTTAAACTTTCATTAGAGAGTATGCTTTGGTAAACCTTTAATTGGAGAGTATGCTTCGGTTAACCTTTCATTAGAGAGTATGCTTCGGTTAACCTTTCATTAGAGAGTATGCTTCGGTTAACCTTTCATTAGACAGTATGCTTCGGTTAACCTTTCATTGGAGAGTATGCTTCGGTTAACCTTTCATTAGAGAGTATGCTTCGGTTAACCTTTAATTGGAGAGTATGCTTCGGTTAACCTTTCATTGGAGAGTATGCTTCGGTTAACCTTTCATTGGAGAGTATGCTTCGGTTAACCTTTCATTGGAGAGTATGCTTCGGTTAACCTTTCATTGGAGAGTATGCTTCGGTTAACCTTTCATTGGAGAGTATGCTTCGGTTAACCTTTAATTGGAGAGTATGCTTCGGTTAACCTTTAATTGGAGAGTATGCTTCGGTTAACCTTTAATTGGAGAGTATGCTTCGGTTAACCTTTCATTGGAGAGTATGCTTCGGTTAACCTTTCATTAGAGAGTATGCTTCGGTTAACCTTTCATTAGAGAGTATGCTTCGGTTAACCTTTAATTGGAGAGTATGCTTCGGTTAACCTTTCATTAGAGAGTATGCTTCGGTTAACCTTTCATTAGAGAGTATGCTTCGGTTAACCTTTCATTAGAGAGTATGCTTCGGTTAACCTTTCATTAGAGAGTATGCTTCGGTTAACCTTTCATTGGAGAGTATGCTTCGGTTAACCTTTCATTGGAGAGTATGCTTCGGTTAACCTTTAATTGGAGAGTATGCTTCGGTTAACCTTTCATTGGAGAGTATGCTTCGGTTAACCTTTCATTAGAGAGTATGCTTCGGTTAACCTTTCATTAGAGAGTATGCTTCGGTTAACCTTTAATTGGAGAGTATGCTTCGGTTAACCTTTAATTGGAGAGTATGCTTCGGTTAACCTTTAATTGGAGAGTATGCTTCGGTTAACCTTTCATTAGAGAGTATGCTTCGGTTAACCTTTCATTAGAGAGTATGCTTCGGTTAACCTTTAATTGGAGAGTATGCTTCGGTTAACCTTTAATTGGAGAGTATGCTTCGGTTAACCTTTCATTGGAGAGTATGCTTCGGTTAACCTTTCATTAGAGAGTATGCTTCGGTTAACCTTTCATTAGAGAGTATGCTTCGGTTAACCTTTAATTGGAGAGTATGCTTCGGTTAACCTTTAATTGGAGAGTATGCTTCGGTTAACCTTTCATTGGAGAGTATGCTTCGGTTAACCTTTAATTGGAGAGTATGCTTCGGTTAACCTTTAATTGGAGAGTATGCTTCGGTTAACCTTTAATTGGAGAGTATGCTTCGGTTAACCTTTAATTGGAGAGTATGCTTCGGTTAACCTTTAATTGGAGAGTATGCTTCGGTTAACCTTTAATTGGAGAGTATGCTTCGGTTAACCTTTCATTGGAGAGTATGCTTCGGTTAACCTTTCATTAGAGAGTATGCTTCGGTTAACCTTTAATTGGAGAGTATGCTTCGGTTAACCTTTAATTGGAGAGTATGCTTCGGTTAACCTTTAATTGGAGAGTATGCTTCGGTTAACCTTTCATTGGAGAGTATGCTTCGGTTAACCTTTAATTGGAGAGTATGCTTCGGTTAACCTTTCATTAGAGAGTATGCTTCGGTTAACCTTTAATTGGAGAGTATGCTTCGGTTAACCTTTCATTAGAGAGTATGCTTCGGTTAACCTTTCATTGGAGAGTATGCTTCGGTTAACCTTTCATTAGAGAGTATGCTTCGGTTAACCTTTCATTAGAGAGTATGCTTCGGTTAACCCTTCATTAGACAGTATGCTTCGGTTAACCTTTCATTAGACAGTATGCTTCAGTTATCGTCAGCGTTGTTCGGGAATCAAAAGTTTGTTAGAAAACCTAGGTATTTCCGGTTTGAATGTTAGTTTTTTTTCCGAAATCCGAATTGTTCCAGTTCCGAGCCGTTCAGCAACCGAAGTTTAACGCTATAGAGATAATCATTGGATCAAGCGTGATATCTTAAAACGCATCAGATTAAAAAAAAAATTTTTTTAAAACATATGAAAAAAAAATTTTTTCCCCCCTCTTTTATGATAAGAAAATATCAACTTTATTTAAAAAAAAATTTTTTTCAAGAAATTTGCCATGGAAATAAATTATACACAACATTTGAATGAAATCACACACACATACACACACGGACAACGATCTTATGAATACTTAAAATGTTCAGATGCCAACATGAAAATAAAATGGCATACAAAGTGGTGGTCAATAAGAAAAACACATCAAGTACATAGGAACAGATATTGACCGTATTATATTCTAATTTTCCAAAAAAGAGCCGTAACTAATGGCGGCTTCTTAAATACCTATTTATAAAGGAACGGGCAGTTGAGCATATAAAGAGAGTCCTTTTTTTTTTTAAATAGGCGTATCCTAGTTGTTATATCCTGTTTACAACTGAACCTAATATTATCTTTTGTTGCTTTCATGAAGTGGTCACATGTCAAACATACAAGAGGAAATGGCCACACTGATCACAACAAGAAGAAAATAGAAATATTTCCTTTGGTGTGAAATAATGAAAACTAAAAAGAGGGGGGGGGAGGTATTAGTGGTTAATTAAAAGGCATCTTCTGTTTTAAGTGATTTTTGTCTAGACGATGCAGAAATAAATAGAACACATATTATTTGCATTATTTATGTGTTTTGAACTGTGATCCTCATCTTGACTGTTGTTATGATGAGAACAATAGTCCGAAATCTCTATATATAAATGGCAATTCATTTGTGTGTTCGCTATAGAAAGGAAGGTTAGAGAATCTACATAAAAACTAAAAGTGTTTTCATATGTAAAATTTTCCGAGGAAGACAATGGAAGTGGTCCTGAATCTCTAAGTATCCCCTTAATGGAGCTATGGGCGGAAACCTCCTCTTAAAACTTCAAATACGTCTATCCGTTTTTAATGAAACTGTATACGACACTAATTCAGACATTTTGTTTTTCTGTTTATTCTGACTATATTAGGGAGTGAAAGGGAGCAGTAAAAAAATGGTATTATAAGCATAGTGAAAAAGGATATATAGTGTTCCTCATTAAATCCCGAGCAACGTCGGGTTTTCCTGCTAGTTTGTCTATAATGTAAAGTAGTGGTTGCCAACATTTTGAACTTAATGGACCACTAAATGTATCTTATATAAATAGGGAGTTTGTCTGTCTGTCCGTCCGTCTGTCACAATTTTTTTTTAAACGTAATAAATAAATTGCGGAATTTGTCTAATTTCGAAATATCAGAGATCTTAACTACTTTTAGAAATGAAAAATACTGCATCAATAGTCAATAATAAATTCTCAACAAATAAAGCGGATGTCATGGCCGGAAATCGAAACTGAAACCGAAACCTTGAGATTTTCAGCCAGACGTTCTATTTGCACTTTCTTATAAATAGATCTTATGGACGGTGGCACCGGGAGGGGGGGGGGGGGCTACAGTCCCCCCACTTTTTGACTTGGCCCCCCCCCCACTTTACGGTCATCAAATAATGAAGTTATATATGCATGTGTTTAACCGCCCCCCCCCTCAACTTTTATAACTGTCCCGCCGGTCCTGGATCTTAAAACATTCCCATAACAAAATAATTATAGCTTTGGCGTAACGTCATAGATTTATAATTTACGTCATGTTTCAAAACATGAATTCAGACATAAGCAATAAAAAAAAATATGAATAAATAAATGGGTAAACTTAAATTATTTTAATGGTCCAAAACAATTTATTTAGCTTTAAATATGTATTGTATGTAATTTTGTCACGATTATATAATTCTAGACACGTAAATAGGAACACCATCTCCCAGACAGTGAGAGAGAAGGGGAGGGGGTGACGCAGTAGCCCAGCAAAAAGTACACGACTAGCAGTTTTAAATTTGGCAAACCACTAATATGAATCTAGAAGAAAAAAAATGTAAATGAATCCATATAATAATCATTGGAAAACTTCTATTTTATTAATAAGAAATCCACCCATAAAAGTAACAAAAGTTTTTGGATAAAACAAATTGAAAATTTGAAGTTGATTCAAGTATTTTTTTTTTTTCACTTTTCGCACACATTTTTTAAAAATGAGATCGTTTGATTACAAAACATTGGTTATTAATCTGATGTCGCTAAGGTAAAAAAAAAAAAATTCTAACGTTACCCATTTTAAAATGAATTATTCCAAAATCAAATTATGTCATTTAAAACAGGAAATTTTAAATAAATACATTTCAAAAATTTACATTCGTTTTATTGATTTGAAGAATATTTAGCTGACAATTATTCTTACGGTAAGAAGACAAAGAATATTGTTTTAAAACGAATTAGATTGCTACAATTTTAAATTAAAAAAAAAGAAACATATTCATTTTATTTATTTAAAGAATATTTAGCTGATAATGACAATTATTTTACGAAAGAAGAAAGAGTCATTTTTTTCTTAATAGTATTGACCCTTACAGAGATTTATTAATTCAAAAGCAATTTTATTATTAACAGTAAATTATACAGATTGATGTAGAAGGCACCGTGGAATTTCCATTGGGTCTCGCTTGTATTCATATAATACGAGAAAACCATAAAATTCAATTAGCAATGAAAGGATAAATGCGATGAGTTTAAATATCAATCAAGCAAGTTGTAACATTACCTACTCTTTTCTCACACTTACACATTCGTTCACCAGGGGGCGTTTCAGACCCGAATTATCTCCCAATTTGCGATGGTAACGGGAACTCCAATCGACATATAAAAGGGACGCACAAGAAAATTGACTCGCTCTTTCTTCCAGTTTCGCCTCTGATGAACACACTCACCAGCACACGTGCGCTATGTACACACATTTCACAGTATGTAGGACGTTCCCCTCAACCCCCGTACACATCCTTTTTAGACTTAATTGTACACATTTTTATGGACACAATCTCAACGCTAACTCTATTGGGTTTGCGAGGAACAAATGTTTTCCTGCATGCATCATCGTTTTATTCGTAATTGCTTGTACTAGAACATGTATAAAGGAGAGACATCTGCCGAAGCGTTGGCTAACTCTCTCAAAGTAAAATGGAAAATAGCACTAACAAAAAGCTCTTTCAACATTTTTAACATGGCTTATCTAAATTTACGTTGAAATTCTACTGAGTGATGTAGCAGTGAACAACTATTTTGTATCTAGTTCTTTTGAAGCGAACCCTGGCCATGTGTTGACCAATCAAGCGACTCGGCATAGTAATTCTGTAATGAACCTTTTTAGTTTTATGCTGACAGCAAGTGCAGCAACAGATGCCAAACAGACAACAATAAGATAAGATTCTTCCGCTGCCTGCCATCCATCTAGGCCTGTCAGCCAGCAACCTTTTTTTATATACTAACAAACTACCTCTTATCAAGACACAAAGGCCACTCGAGGATAAGGAGGACGGCGAGACAACAATGTGAGGAGTCATAACGATGGTTGAACTTGGACAGAATTTGATTAAACCTGTAATAAGAAAAGACTCTACTAACTCTGACCAGAGTTCTCTCCCTTGGAGAGAAAATCGGTTTCCAGGTCAGGATTATTCCCTTTGGGGAAAAGGTGCTAAATCCCCAAATGAACACGAGATGTTGGTTGGGAACTATCGAGCTACACTTAATCGAGAGATAAGAGATTATGCGCTACAGACAGGACCAACCTTGGAATCACAAGAAAATATTCCGCGAGAAAACATAAGTTTTGCTTCATGCGTTGCTTGTTTGTACTCTTTAAAAGAATAGTGTGTGTATTCTTCTATAATATTGGAAACAGTGTATTCTGCATGTTTAATCTTATGTCTTACTTGTCTTGATTACTGCCTTTATGGTTTGTCATAGACAAACTATTAATAAATGAAATGGCTTTGTCCAACATGACTTTTTAACTGTCTTTTAGTTTCCGACACGTGCATTATTGAAAACATAATACACAGTGAATTTTAGCAACAATGAACATGCTCAGAGAATTGATTTAAATTCTTTACCCACGCGTTGTTAATGTTGATGAAATAGATTATCAAATATTTGAATTTTTCACTACGATAAATGGAAAGTAAAGGTTCAATTTAGGCACAATGTTTCATTGGAAAAATTTCTCAAAACAATAATTATTCTTCAAATTGAAGAATTATTTAATATTCCTTTGTGATTGTCTTAGTAGTTTCATTATTTGGACAACATGTATGAACCGTGCCTAGATCACCATTTTGGATTTCATTACCTGTTCCTTTTTTAAGGGGGTGGGGGGAATCCTCCCATGTATTACATCCTCTTCTGGGGAGGGTGTAATGTATTATCTGTTCTGTTGTCATGAGACCATCTCTCTCCTTTGGCAGGAGGGGAGTAGTGTATCTGTTCTGTTGTCATGATATCATACTCGCAGGCATTGCCTTCTCCTTTTATGGGAGATACTCCCAGATATTACCTCCTTTTTTGGGGGGGTGGTGGTAATGTATCTGTTCTATTATGATACCATCCTACCAGGCATTACCTCTTCCTTTGGCGGGAAGTGTAGAATGTGCTGATTCGTTCATCATGATACCATCCCCCTAGGCATTACCATCTCCATTTTGAGGGGGATGAATCCTCCCAGGCTTTACCTCCTCCTTTGGGGATAGTATAGTATATTTTCATTTGTCATAATATATTCCTCCCAGGCATTAATTCCTCTTTGGGAAAGGGAAAGTATATGTTTGTTCCTCATTATACCATCCTCCCAGGATTACCTTAGTATAGGTTCTGCTGCCAGGATATCTTCCTCCCCATTTTTTAGAGAGGCAGGTAGTGTAGTATATGTTCGTTCGTCATGACAGCATCCTCCCAGTCATTACCTTCTCCTTTGGAGGTCAGTGTAGTATATGTTTGTTCACCATGATACCATCCTCCCAGGCTAGTATATACATCAGTATACAAATAAATACACATTGGTAAAGACCAATGTGTATTTATAGAGTGGAAGATTATTGATGCTTATACAGATGAGGGCATATATAAAAAACACGCATTTCCAAATAAAAAAACTATTGTTTATACTTACGTATCAGGTAGAAATAAGTATCCTCACCAAAAATGATGAAAAATTATTGAGTAGAATTTTAATAAAAAATAAAAATATGTTTTATTGTATTTTGCCGATGGCCATTGATTTATTACTTGTTAATATGACAGACTGAGTTATGTCACCCTGATGTACGTGTTTTTTGCTCGAATCAATGGCGGATCCATAAAATATGATAAGACTGATTGAAATTTTTAATTAAAATTCTATTTGATAATTTTTGCTAATTTTTGGTGTATATACCTATTTTTGTCTGATACATAAGTATATCAAAGAGTATTCCGATTAATTTATTTGAAACTGCAATGTTTACCCGTGTAACTGCGTTTTTCGTTTTTCATATGTGCCCTCATCTATATAAGCATCGGATTATTTGATTCAATTCCTTAACATGACCGGCCGATTACGTTGCATCATAAATTCCTATCACCTTTTTATTACCTTGTTCCTTGTCATGGTGACACTGTGGCCAATACATTCATCTGCAGACCAAAGCAGTGACTCACGAACTGCTTAACTATTTTTAAAAATGATCTCTCTCCCCACGTGACCTTGCTCGACCAATCAGAGCCTTTGGTACATCTCTTCCTCACTATCTAACAGTCTAGAAAAAAAAAAATACTAGAAAAAAAAAAATACTAGAAAAAAAAAAATACTAGAATAGAAAAAAAATACTAGAATAGAAAAAGATAATCATATTAAAGCAATAACACACGCTAAAATATTAACAAACCCGTTTTCACCTTTTTTGTGAGAGAAACATGAATATCTATTATTATACTAAAACCGAGTTAATCAACGATTGCTTCCCTACGGCTTTTTTTCTATGCATTTCAATCACACAAAATACATGTTAAAATATTCCTCATGTTTGGCACTGAGTTATCTTTGAAAACACTTCCAATTTAATTGTTCTAATTAGCCGTAATTTGCAATTAACTCACCAAGTGACCTACATCTTACTAAGTTTCTGTCTATCACTCTCACCCTCTCTCACTCTATGTTGTTTGACCCCTACCTCTTATTTTATAATATGTATATATCACCCTCGCTTCCGTCTCTCTCTCACACACACTGTTTATTAAAAGTCGAAGGTAATAAAGAAAAGAAAGAATTAAAAGATTGGAATAGTCCATTATAAACAAACGGGAATATCACCACAAGTAGTAATATTATTTAATTCATAGATGGAGAGAGAGGGGGGGGGACTAATTTTATATATTTTTTTTTTTTTATATTTAACTGGCTTTGAAAACTCCATATTCAAACAATCTACCCGAGCTCTATGGGTGACCCAATGGGTCATATTTTTTTTCTAGCAAAACCATAAAGCGATTGCTTAGCAGACGAATCGTTGTGCTGCCATTTCTACTTGTGGTGAGAATGTCTTTTTAATCCCAGTAACGATGCTAATCTAAGAATTCTAAATCCACTTGGATAAAACTTGATACGTATCGTTTTCAATGAGACGGTACTTTAGGATTTTAAAAATAGAATCTTTAACTTCAGAATTCTGAATTTGATATGAAATAATAATAAAAAAATAAACAGGTGGTCATTACGATTAAAATGAAATAAACAACGTTAGAATATGTGGAATATAAAAAAAGAAAAAAAAACTTTGCTGCAATCGTGTGAACAAGGCACACTCGTTTCTATTTAGTATGAATTTCGTTTCGTTTCAGCTTTTTAGTTATGTTTTCTTCTTATATGTAACTATGGTGCTTGTATAATAAAAAAGCCGAAAAAAAGTTTGTTTGTCTTTTAGTGTTGGAGAGGTAAATAAGGGGCAGGTAACTCTTCACAACAGCTCTAGCTTTCGAACAATATTTGTCTAACCCTAAACCCTAACCCTTTTATGTCTAATCGACGTTCTCCTTGCACAGTAGCCACATGTGCAACGCCAATTAAAGCCATCAGTTTTGATTACTGGAAAATCTTGCTTAAAATTCGTGGTAAGAGTTACCTGCCCCTTATTTACCTCTCCAACACTAAAAGACAAACAAAACATTTTTTCGGCTTTTTATTATACAAGCACCGTAGCTATTTTAGGTTTAAAGTTATTTTAGTCATTTAAAGTTTATATGAGAATTATAATTGCTGAAAGCTGATTCGCTCATGCACGAGTATTGTTGCCACATTTGAGCTGGTGCACCAACCACTAGTCTCTCCCTCTTAGACAGCGTGCAAAAAAAGAGTCTCTAACCTAACATGACCCGCACTGTATATTAAGCACCAGCTCCTGTTCCATCATCACAATGTGGCATCCCTATGCTTGTTTTACAGGTACTTCCACGAAATGTACTCAGACGAACTTATTGAACTTGTACCCTCCTCAACATAAATACTCCTGACAAACCTGACTAGCAGCAAAATCACACCCCTTTACTGCAGAGCTCCCCAGGTGCTGGGAAACTTTCTACTCTAGTAGCTACTTTCCTTGGACCGATTGCCTTTGGAATTCCCTCCTTGCTCTCTGTTTTCCTAACTGTACCAACATGCAGAAATTTAAATGTAATGTGAACAAACATCTTGCTGCACAACTCCCCACTTAGGATTCCCCTTATAAATCTGGCCCCTAATCACAGCAGCCCCTTATGTCTCACTGGCAATATGACCCCTTGTTTGGAGTGAATAAAAGTATAAATGAATGAATCTCTTAATCTCTTAATCTTTTGTTTTTGTTTATAATCTTATAGTTCAGGCAAAATAAGGTTCGACTTGGAACAAATTGCAACAGAATTTTTTTCACCACCAGGCATTCCCATGAGGTGTCTAGAACATCATACTAAAAGTCCTAAGAAATCAACGTTGAGGAAATATGTCTAATTTGCATAAATCCAAGATGGCCGCCAATTTTCGATAATTTGCCACATCTCCGCATTTAGATGTCATAATTGAGTGATTTGAAGTGCTAAAATGGTGTTTTTGAACACAAGGATTTATGTGGAATAGGTTACATTTTTATTGGATAAAGAATTTATAGCCAAAAATCCAATATGGCCAAAAAATATTGAAAAATGTTCATATGCGTGGTATCCGAAACATAAGCAAACTGAAATGTGACTGTTTTGCTGCCTCATGTGACTAACTCTTGACTAACTTTATATTATAACTTTATTATAACTTACTAACTCTTGACTAACTTTATATTATAATTCCTTCATTTGCTTGTCTATTCTTCTTTAACACTTTCTACAGATTGTTTCCCTTTGGTTGTTCATGGGTTAGGGTTAGGGTTCCCAACCTTATTTTGTTCGTAGACCCCTCTGAGAGCTATTTCAGCACATACACAATGTGTTCATGAACATAAAACTACATTTACAGGAGATAAAAATGTTATAAATCGCATACAAAGCACGAAAACCGATAAGAAATATTTGCCTACATGAGCTAAGAAATAGCGAGGTTGAATGCCACATATGTAGCAGCTTACATGAATGAACTATTTTTTGTTGATCCACGTGAGTTGTGATTCGGCTTGGCGACTCATTGTAATCATCGCCTCTTCACCAGGTGCGCGTAACGAGATTCACACACAGAAATAAAGAAGTTGTTAAAACCAATGAAAATTATCGTTTTGGATTAATTCATCATGATCTATGGAATACAAATATATGATATATATGCATCATGATCTATGGAATACAAATATAAGATGTATATGCATCATGATCTATGGAATACAAATATAAGATGTATATGCATCATGATCTATGGAATACAAATATAAGATGTATATGCATCATGATCTATGGAATACAAATATAAGATGTATATGCATCATGATCTATGGAATACAAATATAAGATGTATATGCATCATGATCTATGGAATACAAATATAAGATGTATATGCATCATGATCTATGGAATACAAATATAAGATGTATATGCATCATGATCTATGGAATACAAATATAAGATGTATATGCATCATGATCTATGGAATACAAATATAAGATGTATATGCATCATGATCTATGGAATACAAATATAAGATGTATATGCATCATGATCTATGGAATACAAATATAAGATGTATATGCATCATGATCTATGGAATACAAATATAAGATGTATATGCATCATGATCTATGGAATACAAATATAAGATGTATATGCATCATGATCTATGGAATACAAATATAAGATGTATATGCATCATGATCTATGGAATACAAATATAAGATGTATATGCATCATGATCTATGGAATACAAATATAAGATGTATATGCATCATGATCTATGGAATACAAATATAAGATGTATATGCATCATGATCTATGGAATACAAATATAAGATGTATATGCATCATGATCTATGGAATACAAATATAAGATGTATATGCATCATGATCTATGGAATACAAATATAAGATGTATATGCATCATGATCTATGGAATACAAATATAAGATGTATATGCATCATGATCTATGGAATACAAATATAAGATGTATATGCATCATGATCTATGGAATACAAATATAAGATATATATGCATCATGATCTATGGAATACAAATATAAGATGTATATGCATCATGATCTATGGAATACAAATATAAGATGTATATGCATCATGATCTATGGAATACAAATATAAGATGTATATGCATCATGATCTATGGAATACAAATATAAGATGTATATGCATCATGATCTATGGAATACAAATATAAGATGTATATGCATCATGATCTATGGAATACAAATATAAGATGTATATGCATCATGATCTATGGAATACAAATATAAGATGTATATGCATCATGATCTATGGAATACAAATATAAGATATATATGCATCATGATCTATGGAATACAAATATAAGATATATATTCATCATGATCTATGGAATACAAATATAAGATGTATATGCATCATGATCTATGGAATACAAATATAAGATGTATATGCATCATGATCTATGGAATACAAATATAAGATATATATGCTTGGAATCCTGTAATACAGCTTCATTGATTTTACAATTGGATACATTTCAGATATGATAAGGATTATAATTTTAAAAATATATTCTTTGTAAAAACACATATATAAATATTCCTGACATAGCCAACTGGTCAATACTCCTACTCTCCAAAAATTTCACACCTAACCACAACAAAATCTCCCCTCTCAACTACTTCTTTCACACTCTTACCCACCCACCCCGCCTACTTTCACATTATCTTCATTTCTTCAAATCTTTTTCTAAAACTATCATACTACCTACATACCAAAGACAGAGTTTCCCCCCCTTCCCTCCTCTTTCCCCAGCCCCTCAAAATCCATGCTACACCTCACCACAACAAAAACTTCAGCACCCCCTCCCCTCTCTCCCACCCTAAGACAAATTCACCAACACTCCCACCCCTCCCCTTTTTCACTCACAGCCATCCACATTCATTTCACTCCCTGCCACTGACTTTTCTCAGCCGGACCTTGGTCCAGTGCTCTCAGCAGCCACGGCTACTACTTTTTCTCATCAACCCATCATGTCAACCAATATTTAGATGTACTTGCATGACATTTTTCTTAAAGTTATCATCCTGAGGAAGTCCTACAAATAAAGACGAAACGTTGATGAATATATAAAAAAATATCTCTTGGTTTTTTCCTTTTTCATTTCCCATATATATATATATATATATATATATATATATATATATATATTTTGTGGTTTGTTTCAGAAGTACTTACAAAATTGTTTTTTTATGACATTCAATGTTTTGAAAAAAACTTATGTTGTATTATATGATTTAAAATAAACATTGCCTTAGAACAACTTTAATACCATTGTGTATACTCTTTATTTGGAATATGATTTGAAAATGATTGAAATCGTCAAAAATGCATATATAATATATTGTTGGAAATTAATTCATGTTAACTTAATTACGTGGATATCAATAAATTAGTGTCAGATTAATATCATGATTATCATGATCATCATCATCATCATATTCGGTTTTATGTTCATTTTACATGCTGGCATGTGTTGGACGACTTTAAGAAATTGACTTCCAAACTAACCTATCTCTAGCCAGGTCTTTATTTATCCCTTAAGCCCATTTTTATCACTTCTTCACATGTTTTCCTTGGCCTTCCACTGTGAACTGGAACTGCTACCATAACTGTTCTACATCTACTGACCCAAAAACTCTTATCCATTCTTTCAATGTGGCCATACCACCGAAGTCTTCTGTTCTGCACACATCTCCCTGTACTGTCCAGATTTAATCTTCTTCTGAGGTCATCAGAACTAGGCCTATTTTTAAGACTCACATTACACATCCATTGTATCATTCTCATTTCTCTTCATGCAACACATGTCCTCAACCGTCACTGGCCAGATTGAACTTCCATAAATCACCACACTGCGTACACATGCCTGATACACTCTTCCCTTGGTCGACAGTGGTAACGCTCTGCTGGTTAGTAATACAACCTGAATAACACTAGAGCAGCAAGATCATCAGAGCACATTCTATTAAAGTACTTGTTAAACATTGCAGCGATGGGACAGGGGCTGGAGCTTGGTGGACAGTGCGGGACTTATTAAATTAGACAGTGTCCCCCCAAAAAAATCTCTAAGAGGTTGGTGCACCAGCCGATATGTGACAATACTCCAATGCATGGGCGAATGGTGGCTTTGTAGAGATATAGAATACTGACAGGTGTGAAAAGTTTTCTAGCATGGTAGAGGGAGCCCATTTTCCTTGCAGCAACCTTGGCAGTATCTTCGATCTATTTGTTCCAATTGATGTTAGCTGTGAATGTTAGGCCAAAGAGTTTGAATGTTGTAGGGTGCTATTAGCCTTTGCAATCATCAGTTGGAAAGGTTTCTTAGAATTGTTAAAGGAAAGCAGCTTTGTCTTAGCATTAAATAATATCATTCATTTATGTCCCCATTTAACTACAGATTCAGCCATTGCCTGGCATATGTGCGCGTTTGTTTAACCCACACGTCAAGAATAGCAAATATACCCATCTCGGACACAATTTCATCAGAGAGGTCGTTTATGAAAATCAGGAACAATAAAAGGTCCAAGGATCGACCCCTGTTATGTTGTTTGGATGTACAGCCATCGAGGACAATCTGGGTCTTTCTTTTGGCTAGGAAGGATCTAATTATATCGTCCAGTAATACTATACAAATTAATTTCTATGAGAAGACCTTCCTGCTTGACCTTGTCAAAGGCTTTAGATATATCAAGCGCTACTGTCCTAGCTTCATCTGCTTTGTCCAGTGTATTGTATATGCATTCATAGATGACCGTTAGGAAATCCTCCGCAGTAGAACATGCTAGCCTAAAATCGATACTGATGGTCAGAAAGAAGTTTAGCATTAACGAGGTGGTTGAATCTTTGATCAATCTCATCATAGTCAAAGATTTTAGCAAAGAGCGGGAATAGACTGATGGAGTGATAATTTTGGGGTCAGTTCTTTCACCAGAATTTTTGAACACTGGTACCACAGAAGCAATTTTCCAGCTATAAGGGAAGCAAAATTCAGCAAGCCATTTGTTGAAGAGGACAGGAGCCAGCTCAGCAAAGCATTTCTTTATTACTACAACTGTAAAGAGTGGCAAGTTGCTATGGTTTACTTTCCCAGAGTTGTTGCAGTTTTTTTCATTGACTGTTATTTATCGCTAGAGTGTTCTCAGACCAGCTTTAACACACCTCCATATTTGCCCATCATTGCATAAGCTCAAAATTTCATGCTGTGTTGAGTTCCAATTCAGGGAAGCTGCAGCACATAGCTTTGCTAATAATCTTATAGGTTCTTCAAATGTTACCATCTTACTTCAGATACCAACAGTCCTTTACTGGAGTCAAACTAAAAGTTTATAATCTAGAAATTTTTTTTTTTTTTTTTTCTTATACTCAATACTGATCAGTTGTGTCTTCCTTTGAGTAGGGTAACCATTTTTCTGCCGAGTTGGATTTTCAGAAACCATTCTTTTCGAAAAATGGGTCAAAAATCTTTATTATAACAAAAAAAAATATTTTTTTTTCTTTTAACTAAGTTGGTTTGAATTTGATATTCATGTAATAAATTCTCGGCCGTATGTTTATTTAAGAGTAAAAAAATATTTTTTATTTTCATTTTTGTCTCATTCATATATATATATATACACACACACATATATACACTGTGTATATATACACACATATATATATATGCGTTTCTTTGTGCAAATTAAAGAGAATGAAGTAAACATGATTATTTGTGATCATGTCCGAGAGTATCTAACATTCGCAGGTAACCGCCCCCTACCTTCTCCCCTTTTCTTTTTCTCAGTAACCCCTTACGTCTACAGTGGCGGCCTGCCTTGTTTGGGGTGAACTATGTTAAAATATTAAAAAAAAAAAAAAAAAAAAAAAAAAAAATGAATCGGAACAAATACATAGACAAGACTGTTGCAAGAAAAGTGGGATCCCTTTACCGGGCTAGAAAACTTTTCACACCTAGCAGTATCCTATATCTCTACAAAGTCACCATTCGCCCATGCATGGAGTATTATTGTCACATCTGGACAGGTCCACCAACTACTAGCCTCTCCCTCTTACAGACTTTTCTTAGGACCCTGTCTAATTTGATCAGTCCCACTGTCCACCAAGCCCCCGTCCCATCACTGCAATGTTGCATCCCTGTGCTTGTTTTTACAAGTACTTTCATGGAAAGTCCTCCAACGAACTTGCTGCACTGGCGCCCCTGCAACGTAAATACCCCCACTGACCCGACAATCAGCTAAATCCCACCCCTTCACTATAGGTCCCTAATAGCTTTTTCTTCATACTGCTAGCCTTTGGAATTCCCTACCTGCTCCGTTTCCCCGACTGTAACATGCAGAAATTCAAATGTATTGTGAACAAACATCTTGCCTCACAACTCTCCAGTTAGAATGCCCCTGTAGGTATGGCCCCTAATTCACAGTAGCCCCTTACATCTCAGTGGCAATGTGACCCCTTGTTTGGGGGTGAACCAAAGTTAAAAAAAAAAAAAAAAAAAAAGAGTTGGTCTTGTTATTTAAGAGATCTCAGTTTATTCCTCATTTAATATTTACTCCAGTTTCATCAATATTGCCACCAGTACAGATCACTTTCTACCCATCTCATAATGGAAGTGATTATTAACGTTCAAAATTCGAATAATTTTTCGATTTTAGTGACGTGCTTATTAATTACAAAAAGTTTCTTGTACATATATAATTTCTCATCAGAAATAATTAAAATGGTAGGAAAAGAGAAAGATACTAATCTGATAATTTTGTGTCTGAGAAAGGGAATTCGCTTTATGAAACTTAAGCTTTTCAGGAAAAAAAGAAAAAAGGGGTTGGGGGTGTTCGTCCTGGACCTGATGTGGGTAGGTAAGGGGGGAACAAATCACGAGTTGAATCCCGTATCTGCGCCTATTTCAACCCAGTGAACACCTTTTTGTATGCATCCGATTTCTGTAATCATCTTGTTACTATGTTCCTCATGCTAATAAATCCTTCCTTTTAAAGAAGCCTTATGTGTCCTGTGAACTAATTGAAACTGTACCAGCAACGGTGTGTATAA
This sequence comes from Sepiola atlantica, assembly GCA_963556195.1. NCBI lineage: Eukaryota > Metazoa > Mollusca > Cephalopoda > Sepiida > Sepiolidae > Sepiola > Sepiola atlantica. The sequence continues at coordinate 88,852,498 of OY744537.1, read as the reverse complement.
TGAGATTATACACATCTCAGACGACATGAATGCGCAACAATATCATAAATTTATATTTGTACAAGATTTAATAAGTTTCTGATGTTTTATAAACACAAAGTCTTAAGAAATTTAATTTATTTTATCAAATATAATTACAATTGAAATAAAAAAAAAAACAAAAAAAAAATAAAATAAAATAAAAAAAAAAAAAAACTTTACTTTATACAATGAAGAAAATTAATTGTGATACATTGATAAATATTATTGTCAGTAATAAATAATGTATTTCTAACAACCTTTTTTTCAGATGCTGAAATTTCTCAGCTATTCAAGAGAATATCAACATAAAAGGGCAAGAATATACCTAGAATCACAATTGCCGATTCACTTGAAAATACAGAAAAAGTAAAATTAATGTGATGATCACTATGGATAAAAGCAACCTTAATTAACCGATATTTATAAGTTTAAACGTTGGATTAAGTGTATTTTATCTGGTTCTGAAGAAATTAAAGAACAAGACAACAACAGCAGGTTGTATGTCGGTCAAGTTGAACATTTATTTCGTCCTTGGAGTCAACATTAACGTCAGATGATTTATTCCCCTTGAATTGTCATACAGGAAGTGAAGACTATTTAAGGCAGACATGCTGACGGCTCATGGCGATGGAAGTGTACCAGCGAATGTTGAAAGTATATGAAGGGACCAGCAATAGTCTTTACCTTTGCTAAGAATGCTGCACTATAGCTAGAAATAGACTATTAATAGGGAAAGAGTTGAAAACATTGCAATCGGACTTACCGGAGGGAATTTTAAAAAATTATAAAAAGGTCTAAAGAGCTTTCAATTACAGATTATTGCAATGACTTTGATAGACATAATAGAGCAAGATTTTATGGAACAGAAATTTCTGAGGATGTGCTTGGTTCCTGTTTAAAAAAAAAAAAAATTTTTTTTTTGTTAAATCAGTAAATTTACACCCCATCAAACAATTAGTAAAAGCTACTATTAATGTGTTTACTTATAACATTTAAAAAAATAAAAAAATTTTAAAAAAAAATTTAAAAAAATTAATGAATCTGAAGACCAAGTGAAAAAAAACCCAAAAAAAACTTTAATTGAGGAATCAGATTAGTTATATGGATGCAATTAGCCACAGACACGGTCAGAATTTTTATAAAAGACCTATTAGTTAAAGATATTGGAGACCATACAATGGTGGCATAGGATCTGAATTAAGAGGAAAGAAAGGTAGAAATCCCCTCGATAAATTTGGAAATCCAACAAGATGTCTTGAATGTAATTAGGTCGATAAAGAAAATCAAAAACTTTTAATCAGGATCATGAGGAAAAAAGAAGGTACCAGTCTTGGTGATCAAAAACTTGGCTTCACGAATCACTAAATTATGGTATTTGGGATTTTGGTGCTTATTAAACACTGGTTTGTTAGGATTCCTTAAATAATAAATTTAAAAAAAAATAAAAATAAAAAAAGGCACAATATAAGCAAAGCAAAAGTCCGTTTAAGTTTGGAGATGGCACAAAGGTTCCCTCTTTACGACAAGATTATATTCCAGCTTTAATTGGTGTAACCAGAATGATAAGAGATATTGTGGATATACCGTTAAATTATGGGAGCCATGTTTTAAGCAGAGGGGTCTTAAAGGTTGAGTGTCCCCTTTGACAAAAATGAGAGGGGGGGGGGGTCACATTACTTCCAAGCCAGGCTTTCTTGACAAGACTTGAATGAAGAAAAACGCGTTTTTGCATGCTGCCCCAAAATGGTGACAGCATGCGTCCGGCGGCTGATGTAGTGAAGTCTATCCTCTCTTTCTCAAAGTTTTTGTTTCCGTCCTTTAAATTAAATAAGTATCGGCGTTGTTTTGTATCAACTGACAAAAAAAAGAAGCAACCTGGGCTCACAATGATGGTGGCGACAACACAGCGAGAAGATAAACCTGTGTGCGTAAAGGATCTTATGCAAACATCGGTGAGGGTATATAAGCAATATCACCATTACTATCCAAACAGTCCATGAAGCAATTTGAATTTTAATGATGATACATCCCAGATACTTGTACTACTTACAGATTAATCTTTCAGATGAGGGGAAATCTGGAAGGACACTACGTCTTTAATGCAGATGAAGAAATGAGAGCTTGTCTATTAACCTGGAAATCAACTAAGATGAAAAGAATGGTCAAATCCACATTAGCTGCAGAGACTATCATATGCTGAAGATTGGGATATGTTTTTCCTTATGGCAAAAATAGTTGCCAGTCCACAAAGTAGACAATGAAAGTTCGTTTGATGCAGCAAAAACAATTAAAGTCATGAAAGATATTAGACTACATGTAGAGATGTCTATTGTTTGGGAAATTATAGAAAGAAATGAACATTGTCATGGGTACAAAGTAATGAACAATTGGTAGATGCACTTACAAAGGATCAACTCTTGAAAGTGCTTGAGGCACATTTATTTTAAACTTGGCTATTTGTTTAAAAAAAATTTTTTTTTCTTTAAATAGAAAGCTGTAAAGAATGTGTTCCATAATTGATATTTATTATTAATCAATTATTTATTAAAATAAGGAATAAGGTACAAAAAAAGACAAAACATAAAATTATAAATGCCCTTTTTTTAAAATAATTTAATTACAAAATGAAATCCATGATACATTTGTTTCTTCGTAAACAAATAAGCTAAAATAGCAGTTAAATTAACAGTTTAGGAAAATATATAAATAAAAGAAATAAACCGACTCGTCAAAATTTTAAAGAAATATTTAAACGATCGAATAGAAAGCAACTTAAATTGGCTTTAAAATTCTTCGCAAATACTCATGTATTAAAAGATTGAAAGTTTTGGAAGCTATTTTAGATCCAATAATTTTATAGAGATCAAAACAACATTAGCTTAACAAAATTAATTATAGTTTTAACAATGCTGTTCAATTAATAATTTAATGACCAAATAATACAAAAAAAAAAAAAAAAAAAATCTTGTAAACGCCAAAGAGAGACCGCTACTTCTAAATGGTTAATACCTCACCCCCTTCTTGATGAAGCTTTGATTCATTTCAATAATTTAACTTGTTTGCTTTCTTCGTCACTAGCTACGCATAGTCGTCATTACCCAGAATGCAGTAAAGTTATTAGTTTTCATGTTTGTCACATTTTCAAACTTAGGTAGACAACTCCTATTATACCCAATTTTAAAGGAGCTATCCCCTTGCTGATTTTGCTAATTTTCCATGAAAACGCGGTTGTGAAATATGACAATTGAAAATAAAATGACAGGGAAAACTTTATGAAATACTTTTTATTGAAAAAATATTAGTGTACACCAACAATTATGGAAAACAAGAATTTTTATTTTTATTTATGAAATTCCAGAGCCGCAATTATTAGAGATTTTGATCTTAGTTAATTACCGAATTATTGTCGTCTAACAGCATAAAAAAAAAAAAGTCATTAAATTAATTTTATTTTTTATTAAAATTCTAGCCACTCATTTTACCGTAATTTTTGGTGTACGCTAATATTTTGAATTACTATGTTTTAATGCTCAATTCATAGAGTGGGTAGTAGTGAAGTATCTGTTCCATTGTCAGGATACCATCCTACCAGACATTACCTCCTCCTTTTTAGGGAGGATGGAGAGGGTAGTGTTACTGGCAAAAATATGCGACTTGGAGGAGCATATTTTTTGCTAATTCAGGTAAATAATCTTATATTGACTTAAAAACGTAAAGAATTCTATTTTTTGAAAGTGGGACATGAAGCTGACCATCGAAGAGTATTTGATGCAATCTGGTAAATGAATGATGATGATCAACATCACTTGTAATGATGAAGGCTGCTAAGAGTTTAAAAAAATGGTTGCTGTCAATATTCAATTATGATGTCTGGAACAGCACCTGATCGTACAGAAAGATGTAATGAAGCTGCACGATAAAACGATTTGAAGGAAGTCATTAGTTTTGATGCTTTTAGAGTTTCTCACTATAATTGTCACGGCTTTTACGGTAAACATAAAAATCACAAAAATTACAGTAAAGGGGAGATAACCCTTACAAGAAGCCATGTTAGATTTTTATTATATTTTCTTTTTTAACTCTTAATAAATTTCTTTCAAGGACACTTCAGCAACTCGAAACACATAAAAAGGAAAAATTAAATAGTAAGCTATGGGATATAGAATTACACTAAATAAATTTCCGATCTAAAACAACTTCCTTCTATGAACAATAAAAATGGTCAAAATTAAACGAAAAGTAAAAAATTTTAAAAAAACCGAAATAAAAGAAAAAAAAAAACAAATTATTATTTTTTTTTTTAAAAGATCCAACAATGCAGTTGTCCATTTGGATATCTGAATAAATGATTGAAATGTAGCAATGGTGAAGAAGATGTTGACATTGGTCAGGATTTTTTGAATCCATACAGACAATAATGATAGACTTGTTGAAGCTGGCTCGTATTTGTAGCTGGGAAAAAAAAAAAAAAAAAAAAAAAAAAAAAAAAAAAAAAAAATGAAGTTGCTGATAAAAAAAATCTTTAGAAATAGAAAAATGAAAATCAATTTGGAAGAATAAAATAAAAATAAAATTTTTAAAGAAAGCAACACATTTATGAATTTAAATATATTCAATAGAAGTAATATTGAAGGTTTGTCTTTAAGATAAACAGAAATAAAAGTATGAAAAAAATGTTTTTCTTAATTTTATAAATCATTTAATACTGTTGCTGTATAGTTGTGACTGGGTCAGCCATATTCGGATAACAGTTTTGGGTTGCATTTGATTTTCTCTCCTTAAAGTATATTAAAAAAACAAAAAAAAAAAAAAAAAAAGATTCTCCTTACTTTCTAAGTTGCGATTAATCAATTTATCGAAATAAAAAATGCAATAGCAAAAAGTAAAAAATAAAAAAATAAAAAAATAAAAATAATGTCCTATTAAAAATAAGTCAATTACAAAATGAAATCCACCATAATGCATGTTTTTTTCATAAGCAAATCAGTTAAAAAAAAAAAAAAAAATTTTAAAAAATGACTTGTCAATTTTTAAAAAGAATATAGAAGCCTTTAAACTGTTCAATAGAAAGTAACTTCAAATGGCTTTAAAATTCTTAGCAAATCCTCATGTATTAAAGATTGAAAGTTTCAGAAGCTAGTTGCATCCAATAATTTTATAGAGATTAAAACATTAGCTTAATAAAATTAATTATAGTTTAAACAATGCTGTTTAATTAATAATTTAATGACTAAACAATACCATAATATTTCAATTTAACTTTCAAAATCGAGATTTCAATAACTAAATCAATTTTAACTTTTACTAATAGAATAATATATTTAGAACAAGTTGCCAGATGAAATTAAGAGCAATAACAGAACATTAATTAAGTGAATTTTGAAATGTATTTAAAAAAAAAAATAAAATATTTTTAAATATTGGTGTCGAGAAGTATTTGTTCACTTTGTACACTAGACAACATCAAAGATATACAGGTTTTTGCCTATGTGCTATTGATAATATTAATTTACCTGAGAGTTCATCATTCAAACTCCTTGGCCTAACCTTCACAGGTAACATGAATTGGAACACATACATTGAAGACATTGCCAAGGCTGCCGCAAAGAAGGTTGGCTCCCTCTACCGTGCTAGTGGACTCCTTACATTATCCTGTATCTCTACAAAGCCACCATTCGCCCATGCATGGAGTATTGTTGCCACATCTGGGCTGGTGCATCATCTACTAGTCTCTCCCTCCTTGACAAAGTCCAAAAAAGAGTAGTCAACCTAATAGGTCCCTCACTGTCAGCTAAGCTCCAGCCCCTGTCCCATCGCCGCAATGTAGCATCCTTATGTTTGTTTTACAAATACTTCAATGGATTATGCTCCGATGAGTGTGCTGCTCTGGTGCCCCCTCGACGTAAATTCACTAGACTAACTCGACATTCTACCAAATCTCATTCATTCACTGTGGAGGTCCCCAGATGCCGGAGAGCATTCTACTCAAATAGCTTCTTTCCTCGTGCTGCTGGCCTCTAGAACTCCCTCCCTGCCCCCTGTTTCCCCGACAGTACTGACATGCAGAAATTTAAAACTAATGTAAACAGACACCTCGCTGCTCAGATCCCAATTTAAGCTGAACCACCAATCCTTCCCCCCCTTTTCTTTTTTTCTCAGTAGCCCCTTACGTTTACAGTGGCGTCCTGCCTTGTTTGGGGTGAACCATGTAAAAATAAAAAAAAAATTGCTTACCCCCTCCCCCACCAAATCATGGCATATATTTAGATAAATGTTTCTTGAAATCAACTTTAATTTTGTATTAAATACAAACATTTTTGCTACACCTTTATTATTTGCTTCTTTTTTTAATTTATTTTTTATTTATTTTTTTATTATTTGCTTCTTTTTATGACGATCGTCTCAGCCCTACTCCAAATTTAGTCCCACAGACAAATGAAAAAATTCAGATAAACATTTATAGTAATAAAAGCATTACGAAAATCTGACGTGCTGTTATAGAATAGCTTTCTCGGTATTTCAGATTTCAGAGCAGTGACGTACATAGCTATCTAGGTATTTCACATTTCAGAGCAGTGACGTACATAGCTATCTAGGTATTTCACATTTCAGAGCAGTGACGTACATAGCTATCTAGGTATTTCACATTTCAGAGCAGTGACGTACATAGCTATCTAGGTATTTCAGATTTCAGAGCAGTGACGTACATAGCTATCTAGGTATTTCAGATTTCAGAGCAGTGACGTACATAGCTATCTAGGTATTTCAGATTTCAGAGCAGTGACGTACATAGCTATCTAGGTATTTCAGATTTCAGAGCAGTGACGTACATAGCTACCCTGAACAAGCATTTTTTTTTTTTTTTTGCAAACAATTTGTATATTTTTTCTCGATTGCGTAGAAAAGAGCAATGTCTTTAATTGTTTCTTTGTTGTATTTTTCCACTTTGTTTCTTATAGGGAAAGAAGACTATAAAAATTAAAAAAAAAAAAAAAAAAAAGACAGAATACGATAAATTGGAATTAAGAACATTTATGAAATATTAGAAGGCAAAGAAGTAGTAGGAAGCGATTTTGCCAAAAATAGGTGTGTGATGTTTATACAAAAAAAAAAGTACAAATCCGAAATCTGAAAGTAAACTGGTGAAAGGTCAGGTTTTTTAAATAGTTGCCTCCACAATTTATAGTCTGCATATCTTGCCAAATTCTGCAATTTGCCGGCAGAACTCGGGAATCTCCGCCAAATTCTTAGATAACTCTTCTGCATTTGTACCAAATCTTATATAAAAATTGTTAGTAGCAATTTTAAGATCAACATTAAGTAGGAGATTTCATGTTGCGATGTTAAAAAGAAATGTATAAAATTCAATGACTTACGATCAATGTTGAGCTTTTGCAGAATTTCTTTGGTTTGTGGCAGTTTGGACATGACTTCAATGAGGTTAGTGGCTGCAACCTGAGGCAAGCGGATATTGTGGTAGATGTAGATACGGTTGTTAAAAGTGGCATAAACAAAACAAGGCACATTCTTCTGAGGATTGATTGCGTAAAGTCCTTTATTAAAAAAAAAAAAAAAAAAAAAAAAAAATTTAATGTGAGAAAGACATGCACATTCATTTTTGATTCATTAAAATCAGAACTGAATCACAAAGCTCAATTTTAAAGGGGGGGGGGGGAGAAAATTCACATCTATAGATAGAGACAATTTCTCTAAAGAATTGTTATTTTTATCATTAAGTGATAACAGTGAAAAAAGAGAAATGATGTAACACCATTTTTATTATCTACATATCTATCTTCAGCGTACTATAAAATATTGTTGCCCAGGAATTCTTTACCAAATTATTATTAATTGTAAATCGATTGGACGTATTATGAAAAGTATGAATTGAAATCACCAAAATACTTTCAGAATTAATTTTTTTTTAATTTTAATGTTATGAGCCGGCATTCTGTTAATTTAAGTCAGATATAAATTATTATCGATGAGTACCATTTTGCTGCACTCTCAGTCTCTCACATATGTTAATTAATTTGTAAAAGCTCATGTATGTTCACATGTGTCTTGGTTTTAAAAGGATTTTTTTTTGTCATTTTATTATGTATAAAAAAAAAATCGTAACGGGGGGGGTGTTTTTTTTTTTTAAATCTTGTTTACATTATATTTATCAATAGTAAATAACTGCAGAAATAACATTTTCTGCTAACAAAGATGTCTCCCTTCCAAAAATATTCCTAGCAAGAACAAGAATTTTCTGAAAGGCATTAACTACATCTTAGTTTCCTGAAGAAAATGGGGACACAATCTACAAGAATAAGGAGAGAATTTGAATGCCTAGACACTGTCAGAGTGTCTATGATCTCCCTGTACAGGGGTTTGTCAGGAAAACCTGGCATGAGGATACTTCCTCCTACAAGTAAACCCTGACCAAATATTCAAAATAACATAGTATTCGAAGCCCAAATAAGATCCCTCAGTATGGCTACACCATACTGGCTTATACGAGGAATGGTGCATCTTCTCCAAGTAATGTTGGCTCTAGTAACAGCACTAAGCTGGATACTCCACCAGACTAGATAAATACTTGTCCTGAATGCGGTAAGACTAAGAAACCACGAGAACGATATACTATAACAGTTAACTGGTCAATTGAGGAGAGAAATGACTGTTCTTCACTTCTTTACTTAACGTTTGACAGGTAAAGGAGAACTTTAGTTGAACACTCGGATATCTATGTATTTCATATAGAGATCAAGTGTTAGCCCCAAGAAGGGCCCCCCTTGATTTCTGAGAACTTCGACTGAAGTAAAATGAAACAAAACAAAATAACTATTCAGAATCAAATATCGATTTAGCAGATGCAATGCTATTTAGGCCTGCTATAGAGAATCTAACCAACTTTTCTTTATATAAAAAAGCAGTTAATAAATGAGTCAATTTTTGGCTCTTCATTTCGTAAAATACAAGTTAATACAACTCCATTAAATTTTTAAATGTTAAAATATCTAAATTATTCCCGTGACAGGAAACACAATTATATTTAGGTTGGAACTATGTGCTCACATCAAGCAATACTTTCAATGATGAGAAGAAAATAGATGTCAGATTATCATAGCAAGAAAGGCAAGCAAGCTTTATTGTTTAGTGTATCAGTTATCCATTATCATGAAACTACTTTGCTGGTGTTGTAGTAAACATCCTACAGCTGCATTCAGTCTTTCTATAGCCGTAGACATTAAATAAAAGTAGACATTATGTAGAGGATAACCGCTATCTATGGTTGTCAGTCCATAAGCTTTGACAACATTAGATTTGCAGGGAGGGCTTCATGAGGGTGCCATCCTCCCTCATGCAGCACCTAGTATTCCCAAATGGTCACCCACCTAGTACTGCCCAGGCTAAATGTCGCTTAACTTCAGTGATCTAATGGGAACCAGTGTGTCAATGTCACTGTAGCAGTAGCAGTTCTTTTTTTTATTTACCAGAATGAGGTATTCATATAATGCCGATTTGAATATAAATGTCTGAAAGTTGTGTCACACTCGAATCTCTTGATAGCTAGTGCCAAGATTTACTGGCCAGTAGCTATCAGTGTAGTAATTTAATTTTGGTCCAACTTCTGGTTTCAAATTTTGGTCCAACTTCTGGTTTCAAATTTTGGTCCAACTTCTGGTTTCAAATTTTGGTCCAACTTCTGGTTTCAAATTTCTGCTGGATGCACAGCTATCTTTTGTAAAGTTTAAGCTTGGCTACATTCAGATCAAGCATTGTATCTGAACTAAAGAAAAAGAAAAGATTTTTTTGACGTAGCTTGTTATAAGATTGTAAAAAACTAAGATTAGTTATATACTCTCAAGATATGTTAGATAACGCAATCTGATTATCCCCTTTCACCCATAAGACACCTAATCCCAGTTTTATGTATGTATGCATGTGTGCACGCGCACTCCGGTGTCAAGTTGCAGGTTTAGTAAGGAATAAGTTAAATTATTTGAAAGGATTGCAATCATTTAGATATTCAAGAAAATGTTATTTTATTATTTCTTGTTTCCTAACAGGCAGAAAAAGTTTCAGCACTACATGATTATATTAAGTTGTCAGTATTCACTTATTTTCTAAGTTTTATAACAAGATATCTTGAGATGATTGTACGTGAGAGATTACCATTTGAATGAAGTGTGCATGCATGACTCAACCACCTATGCACAGATTGACCAATCAAATATGTGCATGCATGACTCAACCACCTAGGCACAGATTGACCAATCAAATATGTGCATGCATGACTCAACCACCTAGGCACAGATTGACCAATCAAATATGTGCATGCATGACTCAACCACCTATGCACAGATTGACCAATCAAATATGTGCATGCATGACTACACCACCTATGCACAGATTGACCAATCAAATATGTGCATGCACCAAGAAACTTTCTACGGAATTGTCTATAAAAGCACCAGTTTGGAGAGAGAAAAAAAAAGAGAGCCAAGATATTGACAATGCCACGACATCCTTGACCGACACTTTTGTGCCAAGTCTTGACCAATTTTCCATCCAACCAAAAGATGCACTATCATTATCAAATTCAAAAACAACTAATTTTGTGTATTCTTCCTTCCATAATAACAATGCTATGGCTATATTACATCATGCTGAATACACTATTATCATCAACAACTACAAGGCAGCATCAACAGCACCGATATATTTTCCGATCACCAGTCATCCTTGTGCAAAAGACAGTTAACAATTCCTCCGAAACTGGATAATAACTTTCTCAAATGTATCGATCCCCTTTGATTGAATTTTCAATGTACAATGCGTTATTTACGCATTGTGATGGCTGATAATACTGGACACAAATTAACATTTATATTTTTGCCAGAATTCGTTGGCTCTGAGTAGGATCCCAAATTCTCTAAGGATGTCTGCAGGTAAGAACGCGTTTGATAGAATAATTGGCAGAAGAAAAGACGAACATATGGATATGGTTACAATAAGCGATTTAATATAATGCTATAACAGAAGGTAAAAATAAAAAATTAAAGCAGAGGAAAAGAAAGGTTTTACTTTAGGTGGAGTGCGAACGATATACGTAACATTTAATACATATTTTTATGTTGATCAAAAGTTTGATAGGCATTCATCTGTTTAGCCCATGTGTTCTTAACTGAATCAGATGCATAATGACCCTTTTTTGATAAGTTGGATCGTTCATAAGAAAAGAAAAATGTTCAGCCGATGATGCGTTCAATATTCTGAATTTTCATATTTTCTTCAAATAAACAATCCATTACAAAATGTTATATATCTACTTCCAGGCATGTAAACTTTTTATCTCCCGCTAGACAGAATATATTGTTGTTGAACTGCACGTCATTTTCTTCCAATCTCCTTTAACCTTTGCATCTAACTCATTATCGTCTGCTATCTTTTTTTTTTTTTTCTTTCCACACGGCACTATCATCCTCTTCCCTTACTGTGTTTTGTTGTGCTAAGCACACTAGAGGGAAGAAAAAAAAAAAAAAAAAAAAAAAGGAGGAAGAGTCGCTTGCAGCAGAGCATCGTATGGCGTCTCTTCCACTCACTCGCCAGTTCATGCTTTGGTAAAGAGCAAGAAGTTTGTCATCAGACATATTACTTAACCCTTACGTCACCGCAAATTCTTGGCTTGTTTTAATTTGGTTCTTTTAAATTTAATAATTAAAATTCTTCTTTTGAAATTCTTTACTTGTGTATGTTACGTTCGCGCATTCCCGTCACAACATGCACCTGCAACTAGAATGAATTAGAACACTTTCCTTCTCATAAATATTGAGTTACGCTAATGAGGGGCTTCCAGCCACGAACTAAAGGGAAGTAACTGATTTTTTTCCACAGAGTTAATTCCCTCATTCGATTTGTCTGCGCGTATATTGAGAGAGAGAAATGGGCTGGGTGGAAAGAGGGATTAGGAGAGGGAGGGGGGAAAGAGAAGTTTTAGTAGAAATAGGTTACACTTTTGCCCCAGGCAACGCCGGGTAGCCCTGCTGGTCTTAATATAAGATACACCAAAGATCAAAATTACCAACGGTAAAAGCAGCTACATTTTCTTCAAACTGGAAGCGTACAGCTTCCCGGGCATGATTTACAATGTAAGTTTGGCCATCCCAAGAGCAACACACAACCTCTTCTGTACCATCACCCTGAAAAAAAAGAAACCTTTCGTTATTGATAATGAAGTTTCTAGCGTTATAAAATTTAGAAGCAAAAGTTCAACATGTAGCTTGATAGAATTAAGTCACGATTCCACTTCCTGATAAATGGAAACTGTATTAGAAAACACCAAGAGTTTCATTTTAGAAGATCGAAAATACTTTTGGAAAAAAAAGCAAAGCATACAAAACTATTAAATTAACCATAAACGTGGTGCATTTCAGATATTCAATGATTTTTATCGTTTCAAGAGAATGTTATTGTCAACTTTTTAAAATTATATTCCGAATCGACCTCTAGACGAAAATCTTTTTAAATATTTGTGACGCTACGATTCTTATAAACAGCAACAAATTTAACGGAATGAATTCGTTTTTATTCAATTAATTTTTAAATTTTTAAATATACTAATAAAATTTATTATTTACATGTTTTAACTTTTGTTTAAATATATTCTTCGCTGAAACATTGTTTTTGTTTTATGAAATTTAAATAAAAAGAAAAATAGAAACCTTCAAATTTTGTGCAGTTTCAGGGGAGGGGTCTTTATCTTTTCGGTTTTACTGAAATTTGTTATGTAGATATTTGCCCAAAATATAATTTTGTAAAGTTTTAGCTCAAAAGTTAGTCATTATAATTTTTTTTGGGGGGGGGGGGGGGGGGGGGGGGTCCAATGAACTGAATATTTAAAGTTTTTATTTTTAGGGATTAACAAATAACTACAGACTTCATAACATTCAATCTTTAAAATGAATTAAAATAATCCAATTTTGTCTTAGATTAAAATTTGATTGTATTCGAAAAATAAAAACCTAAAGTTAATAGGTTAAAATTATTTTTTTTCTTTTTAAATGCAAGTTTATGAAAAGAAAAAGCTCAGTTTAAATATTAAACTATACGATTTTAAATCATTTTAGCAACAAATATACATCATTTTTCCTTCATAGTAAAACAGTATTTTATTAACAGGTACAACAATCAATTCTCCATACAAAATATGTAAATTTTTTGGGTTTTTTTCCAATTTAATTTTCATGCTATGTACCTTATTTTCAATGTGTTTGTATCATAAACATTTATTTCCTTCACAATTCTTTTTATGGATCATTGGAAAAAAAAAACAACCCCAAAACAGTAAATTTAAAGTGCTATGTACAAAAGAATTCCAGAAAGTTTTAGATTTCCTGACATATTCATGATTTATTTTTAAATAAATATTGAAAATTTAATTACAATTTGATTATTTTATTTAAGTTTCTAGAAGCGGGGGGGGGGGGGGGGGGGGTGCTCTTTGTGAAAATTAAGATACTGATTTTGTGAAATTTGAATAGGTATTAGACAACAATTAATAAAAAATTCCAAATTTTAGTTTCTTTGGAGTATTTTAAAGGGTTTTAGGGGGAATAATAAGGGCACAAAATTCAAGTATTTCAGATTTGCATTATATTTGATCCATAGTCATTAATTAAGCAAGATTCCTGAATTTGAATTTCTTTTTTTTTTTAAGACCCTTAAGCTTAAGGCTTAAGTTTTTAGACATTTTCTATAATCAAAATCATGTAATGAATTTTGATCAAAATTAGAATGGAGATTCTAGATATAACGTTTAGTAGAATTATATTTCGATTTCAATCTTCCTAAGTGGGGGGTCATAAAAGTTCAAAACTGTTCGGGGGGGGGGGGGATTAATTTTACCCCCCACTGGAATGGGTACTCTTCTAGTTCAATAGATATAACGTTTCTTGGCCTTTTGGCTAAGATCAAAGTGTAGTATCTGTTCCGATGGATACTGCACCCCATAGACTGGTGTTGTCTTGGCCTTCGGGTCTTGTTTTACGCCGGTCAATGGGTCTGTCCTGTGCAGTTCTAGGAGGTCCACCCTCCCAGGCTTTACCTCCCCTCTTTGGGAAGGAGTAAGTTTATTGCTTACTGTCTGAGGCGCCCCTACCGGGGAATGCCGACGGGGCTGCCCAGGCAATTTTTAAACCCCACTTTCCCGACCCGACCTTGGGTCACATCTTACTTGTGGGAGTAAGATAAAAACTGGCCTTGTGCCTAACTCCTCGAGAGGAGTAAATCAATACTCTTCTAGTTCAATATAAAATTAATGATAAAAATTTAAATTTGAGATTTGAATGAAACGGTTTTTACATAGTAATTTATGCCGCCTCCAAATATGAAATTCATTCTTCAAAGAAATCTGACCCCCTCCCTTAATAAGATGATTATTATCAATGTTGATCAGTCATGGTAAATTTGAGAGATCTTATATAGACGTTTACAGATCAACCTCATGCCCCATACATAGTAATACAGTGGATTCAGGCCTGATATTTAGGACAATATTGAAAATTGCAACAAGTCTATGCTTGATTGTCTTAGCGCAGAATCTGTTGGAAGAGAGCCTTCTGTTGAGTACACTGTTTAGCCAGGGCCTCTAACACCTGGTAGGCAGCAGCAACATCTAATGAGGACTCCCCGAACCATTAAAGTTGCTGCAAACGGCATGTATGACCCTTGGAACCTCAGGTTTTTACATAACTATTTGTTTTTCCATTGATCTCTTCCAATATGAACCGATTTCTTTGCATCATGTAATGTAAATAAAGTTTGAAAAAATTAATAACTACGTACCAAGCAAATGTAGACGCCATTTTGAATTTTCCATTTTTAACAAATGGTGAATCGCTTTAATAAGTGAAGTGTCTATTATTGAAAGATTTGTTAGGTTGAAATTTTTTATGTAAAAAACAAAACAAACTGAAAATAGAATCAAATATCAATTTTGCAGTTCCATTGCTATATGGGTCTAACGTTTACTCCGACATATATATACAAGAAAAAAAAAAAAAAAAAAAAAAGAAAAAAAAAAAAGGGAACTCAAAGATAAAAGCTGTTGGTCTTCAATTTTAATTTAAAATAATTATATCAATGTAATGAAAAGATAAACTTACAGTGACGTCAAGTTTGCTCAAAGAAAACAACTGGTGATCGACTTGCAAACTCCAGAGTAAGTTATTTTGGTCAACAAGCATCAACGATCCTACAATGAAAATCATTTTTGTAAATTTAAATTTATTTGTATTATATTTCTTTTGATAATTTCAAAATCGTTTGAAAATAATTATAGAATTAATATCAATTCATCTAAATAAAACAAAGAACCAATTTAATTTTGTAACATAATAAAAATAAAATATATTTTTTTAAAATCAATCACAAACCATTTAGTGTAGCAAGGGCAAAATATGTGCCTTTAGAGACTTCGCCAAACTTTGAGGGACAAATTCCACCAAGCATTTCTGTATAAACATTACTATTTCCAGTTTGAGATGTTCCCAAGGATTCATACACAACATCCTGTCGACTGAAAGAAACAATTCAAAATTTTATCAAAAATTTTGAAATTAAAAAATTTTTTTAGATAAACATTATATAGGGAAATCTGAAAGCATATTTAAGCAAGTAATGAGGTCTTCACAGCAAAAAGGTACATTTACCAAATGATCAACTTGTAAAAATCAGAATAGAAAAAGGCAAAGGTAAAAAGTGACAATTAATTCTGTCTTTTGAAGAAGAGAGTAGAATTACCTTTCAGTTGCAGCGCCCGCATTATTCTCAGATGGAAGTTGAAGACGAGCATACGTACTTCCTGGCTGGGCCACTAACAACTCTGGCTTATTCTCAGCAGACATGTTTACGGTGATAGAACCAATCTAGTCAAAAAGAAAATAGGTATTGCAAAAAAAAAAAAAGTCTGCAAAGTGCTGCTCCCTCGTTTTTAAAAAAAGAAATCAAATTTGAAGTTTTCAGCATTTTCTTATTAATGAATAAATTTAATGTGTTTTTGAGAAATCCAAAGAAATAGTATGGTGGTTTTCTTTTACAACATAACCCTTTTTGAATTAATTAATGCTGAATTCAAGTTCCTAATCTCTTCAAATACTTATTCATGATGTAAACTAATTAACCAACCATTATACATTTTTAAAACAGCTGCTAGGCATAAGAGTGGATAACGTGGACTATATTTAATTTAATTTCGTTTTATGCAAAGGGGGCAAAGAAGGTGGTTGAAGCCCTTCATGAAAATTCAGATATATTCAATTTTTTTTTTAATTTTAATAATAGGTATTAGACATCAATTATAAATATTCTAATTTCAGTTTCTTTGGAGTATTTTAAAGGGTTTTAAGTAGCATAATATGGGCATGACATCTCATTTGAAAATTCAAATATTTCAGATTTGCAATAAATTTTATCCATAGTCATTGGACACGAATTAAGCAAAATTCCCTGAATTTCAATTTCGTGTTAAGACCATTTAAGCCTTACATTTTAGACATTTTCTAAAATCAAAATCCTGTAATGGATCTTCAAAAATTTGAATAAGGATTCTAGGTATAAGGTTTAGTAGCATTATTTCTTGATTTTAATCTTTGTAAGGAGATATAAAAGTGGTTCAAAACTATTGTTTGGGGAATTAATTTTACCCATCCTGGGATTGGTATTGTATTATTTAATAAATATTCTTTCTAATCTTATAAACCTACCACTGACATAAAGTCTATCGAAACTTCATATTTAATCACCAATAATAACAGAAAGAAAATATTCCAACATATCCATACAATGTTCATGGCAAAACACATTTTTCATTAAATAATGGAAGATACTGTTCTGTCGGTCTCAACAAAATACGGACATAGGATTATTTTGTCGGTTAGTCTAGCTATACAATTGTTGTTTAAACTGTTCAGCGTTACGTGCTTACGACATCGTGAAGGAAATGTTGGATAAACAAATTACGACAAAGATTTAATTCATCAATTGTTTAAAAGAAACAGTCTACATACTTAAAATTACTTATATCTTATACTAAAGCTGAGTCAATCAATGTTTGTTTCGATGGCATAAAATCAAATAAAAATTGCTTCAGTCTAGAAGGATTTCTCCTTCACTAACAGGACAGATGAACTGTAGTATCAGAACAGATGCTACACTTTTATCTTAACCAAAAGGCCAAGGATTAGATGTCGTTTAGTTTCCTTCATAAAACAATTTTAAAGAAATATGAACCAATCAGCAAAACTAACTCTGGATTCTTATTTTGCAGGGTCTGACAGAATAGCCTTATCATTAAATAAGTGCATGGATCATTTCGTCAGTCAACTTATAACCTCTGAACAAACATTTCTCAAGTGATAGGAAGGGGGGGGGGGGTTAAGAACCCTTTCACAGTCAATACATGGCTCAAGGCCAATTTTTACAGGGTTACCTCCTTCCATAATCATTAGTACATAATGCGCGCAGCAAGAAAAAAAAAAAAGATTATCTGATCTCCATTGGGTCTTTCATAACGCCACCTCTTGGTAGAATGGAGGGAGCTGCATTAAGATAACATTACTTCAGTGCAAGCTATATACGGCAACATGCAAGATCTTATTTATCCAGAGATACTTACCTGTCCATTTAGCTGCCATTTTTCTATCTGAGTTAAATGACCAGGGGATTCTTCAGACAACTCAGAAGTATCATCCCATCGGAAAAGACGTACAGTGCGATCTGAATAACCCACTACAACTTCAATGCGACCATCGCCATCTGCAACAAAGACAACAAAAACAAAATTATGCTTTTAAAAGTTTTCATAAGCAATTTATTTTATTTCATAAAGATTGTCTAAGAATATTTTACCCAATTCATACTAAATTTAAAGTGACTATCAGTTTGAAGGCAAGTTAAAAAAAAGGATTTTTAATATAATATTTAAGCGCTATATAATGGCATATATATATATATATATATATATATATATATATATATATATTATATGACCCTGTCAATTTATATAAGTATTTACACTTATGTGCATCTTGTAAACTGAATTATCACAAAATGCAAAAGATTTTATAAACAGTTTACCAAAATGAAAGTGCAATAACTAAAAATTCCTAATTTTTAAACATGTCTCCATTGACATGATAGCATTGTCGGCTCAATATATTCAGGAATAATTTCCCTTGAATCATATTCAAGTAATCTCCTTGAATTATTAGGTTGTCTGGAAAATTTGTGCCAATTTTTAGTAATTCATGTTTAGACACATTAAAACATGTCAAATTATTGACAGATAAAGTATACTTACAGTTCAAGTTATCTTACGAGAAAAAAGTTAAAAATCATTTAACTTTTGTTAATTTTGAAGTTCTTTGAAAATGGAAGATTCTAAGGTACTTTATGCTTTCTTATTTCCACAAAGGCAAAAATGCCTCGCAAACAAAAAGATGTGTGCTATGTACGATGAAGATGCTTAAGTTGACAGAACTGTACAGAAGTGGTTCGCAAATTTTAGAACTGGAGATTTTAGTTTTAACTGATAAAGAACGCTCAGGCAAACCATCCTCTACAGATGACGACGAAATGAAGACATAATTGAGAATAACCCACATTACACAACACGAGAACTAACAGAAAGGCTTAACATAAAAACGCACCATTCATGAGCATTAAGTAAAACTTGAGTACACAAATCGATATGATGTTTGAGTGCCACATGATTTAAGAACTTTTGGGCTCACATTTCCATCTGTGATTCACTTTATAAACAGAATGAAAATGCAACCTTTTTAAAGCAAATTGTTACAGGCAATGAGAAATGGATCATTTATTGTAATGTTGTAAGAAAATTATGCTTGAGCAAGTGAGATGAGCCACTCTTAGCCACCACAAAAGCAAATTTTTATCCTAACAAAGTTATGCTTCGTGTCTGGTGGGATTGGGAATGAATTCTTTTCTATGAGCTTCTGCCAAGTAATCAGACAATTCTGATAAATGCTGTTCACAACTGGATGAATTAAAGGCAGCAATTACAAAAAAAAAATTTTTTAAAATAAAATTAATGCCCATGATCGACCAATAGGAATGGTGTTCCATCACAATAATGCCAGACCACACGTTTCTTTGGTGATCAGACAAAATTTGTTGCAGCTTGACTGGGATGTAACTCCATCCTCCTTATTCACCAGTTATTGCTCCTTCAGATTACTCTTTATTCAGATCTTTGCAGAATAATAATCTCAATGGTAAAACCTTAAATTCTTTAGATAAAAAAATAAAAATAAATGTTCTTTGTGATGAAACCAGCACAATTCTGGGAAAATGGGATTTTCAAGTTGAAAAATTGTGCAATAAAATGGTTCATATTTGGTTGATTAAATATTAAATGAATTTATATATATACATATACTAATATATATATATATATATATTTACTAATATATATATATATATATATATATATATTTACTAATATATATATATATATATATATATATATATTTACTAATATATATATATATATTTACTAATATATATATATATATATATATACTAATATATATATATATATATTTACTAATATATATATATATATATATATTTACTAATATATATATATATATATTTACTAATATATATATATATATATATATTTACTAATATATATATATATATATATATACTAATATATATATATATATATATTTACTAATATATATATATTTACTAATATATATATATATATATATATTTACTAATATATATATATATATATATATATATTTACTAATATATATATATATATATATATATATTTACTAATATATATATATATATATATATATATTTACTAATATATATATATATATATATATTTACTAATATATATATATATATATATATATATATTTACTAATATATATATATATATATATATATACTAATATATATATATATATATATATATACTAATATATATATATATATATACTTACTAATATATATATATATATATATATATATACTAATATATATATATATATATATACTAATATATATATATATATATATATATATACTAATATATATATATATATATATATATACTAATATATATATATATATATATATATATATACTAATATATATATATATATATATATATATATACTAATATATATATATATATATATATATATATTTACTAATATATATATATATATATATATATACTTACTAATATATATATATATATATATATATACTTACTAATATATATATATATATATATATATACTAATATATATATATATATATATATATATTTACTAATATATATATATATATATATATTTACTAATATATATATATATATATATATTTACTAATATATATATATATATATATTTACTAATATATATATATATATATATTTACTAATATATATATATATATATATTTACTAATATATATATATATATATATTTACTAATATATATATATATATATATTTACTAATATATATATATATATATATTTACTAATATATATATATATATATATTTACTAATATATATATATATATATATTTACTAATATATATATATATATATATATTTACTAATATATATATATATATATATTTACTAATATATATATATATATATATTTACTAATATATATATATATATATATTTACTAATATATATATATATATATATTTACTAATATATATATATATATATATTTACTAATATATATATATATATATATTTACTAATATATATATATATATATTTACTAATATATATATATATATATATATATTTACTAATATATATATATATATATTTACTAATATATATATATATATATTTACTAATATATATATATATATATATTTACTAATATATATATATATATATATTTACTAATATATATATATATATATTTACTAATATATATATATATATATATTTACTAATATATATATATATATATTTACTAATATATATATATATATATTTACTAATATATATATATATATATTTACTAATATATATATATATATATTTACTAATATATATATATATATATACTAATATATATATATATATATTTACTAATATATATATATATATATTTACTAATATATATATATATATATTTACTAATATATATATATATATATTTACTAATATATATATATATATTTACTAATATATATATATATTTACTAATATATATATATATTTACTAATATATATATATATTTACTAATATATATATATATATTTACTAATATATATATATATATTTACTAATATATATATATATATTTACTAATATATATATATATTTACTAATATATATATATATTTACTAATATATATATATATTTACTAATATATATATATATTTACTAATATATATATATATTTACTAATATATATATATATTTACTAATATATATATATATTTACTAATATATATATATATTTACTAATATATATATATATTTACTAATATATATATATATTTACTAATATATCTATATATTTACTAATATATATATATATTTACTAATATATATATATTTACTAATATATATATATATATATTTACTAATATATATATAATAGAAATTGGTAGTTTGCTGTAAGCATTGCTGGGAGTAATAATAAAAGTTTTTAAAAAGGTTTAAGGCAATGCGAAGATCCGGGTTGCTGGAAGCTGTGAAGAACAAAAACAGAACAAAACCGAAATAAGTCGGATATAGATCGAAAGGTTTGTTTATTTTTCTAGACAGCAAGGGTGTTAGTTTGTAATGTCCGGATTATCAAGAATCAATTTGATATTTCGAGAGATTTTTTTTTTTTTTTTCCTTCTTCCTCTCCTTGTCAAAAATAAATAAAAGAAAAATCCCGGGTACCGAGAAAATGCCAGGAGCGCTGGGGGGTTAAACCTTAGGGCGTGAACCAGAATTTTTCTGAGGTCAAGGGTGCTCATTTTATATCCAGAACAATTGCCTCTACATTTTGGCCAAGGTATAGAAAAATTGAATGGATGGATCAAACGTTATGGAAGAAAAGGGTCATTTTGTGCCATTTTGTGGGCTTTTGACCCCCTGGGGGTGCGAACCAGATTTTTTTCCAATGTCAGCGATACTTATTTTCTATCAGGAACAATTGCCTCCACATTTTGGCCAAATTTCAGAGAAATTGAATGGATAGATGAAAAGTTATGGGGCAAAAATTTTATAAATCGGGGAACCAAAAATTGTCAAAACTAACAGAAAAGAAAACCTTTTTGAATTGTTAAAAAATTTTAAACATTACATTTAGATTCTTCTTCTTACATGTGAATCAGATGATTCTGGTGTTGGCATTAGTTTCTGATGTTTTTCTAGTTAGAAATCTTTCTGGAAAGACATCGGGTACTTACGAGCAGGTTGCCAATATCCCTTAGTGAAAGTGGTACTGTGGAACCGACTGGATTCAAACTTGGAACACCCAGGTCTTCAGTCCGTGTCGTTATCCACTTAACCACCGTCACCTCCCACATTTAGATTAAAATGCGTGGGGTAAAATTTAGTTGGATATTGCTGAAATTTCACAGGCTACTGAAACTTCGATAACTAATTCTACTGGAATTTGAGTTGTATTTCTATGACCACTAGAAATAAAGTTACGACTGAGCAAAGGTATCAAAGAATATTTCGAAATTGATATATCGATGTATATCATTAAGTTTCATATAGATAATAGTTTCAGAATTATTTTTATGTATTTTATGCAAGTATTTGATAGTTTTTAATTGTGCACATTTTTCTGTTGAATTCTGAGTAAAAAGTTGAATGTGCTGAACGTAAATACTAATACAGGGTGGGCCAAAATAAGGGTCCTATCTTTAAATTTGAATAACTTGAATAACTTCCACAAAAGAAAAGTTAAACTCACCAAACTTTATGTGTGTGTAGACTGACACTTCCGAGATTTTAGCCGAAAAACACTTAAAACTTACAAAAACTAAAGTATTGTTTTTTTACACTGTTTTGAGTTTTTTAAGCAAAAATAATGTTTTCTAAATGAGGGTACGTTCCTTAGGGCTAATACGGCTCATGCTTGCTTCGGAAGGGGTCCTTTACTTATTCTAAAAAAAAAAAAAAAAAAAAAAAAAAAAAAAAAAAATCAATAAATAAAAAAGTTATGAATTTTTAAAAATAGGACCCTTATTTTTGCCCACCCTGTATAAACTTGCCGTGTAGTAGTAGTAGCAGCAGCAGCAGCAACGTTTTAGTATCACTGTTCGTTTTCTCTTCCTGAAAACTAAAAACTTTGCTCTAGTGTGGACGATATAAACGATGTAATCATCTAAAGCAGTAGAAATTAATTTTTTATTAAATTAATTTTTTATTAAATTAGTTCATAAATAAAAGTTTCTTAAAAAAAAAAAAAATAAATAAATTTAAAAAATAAAAAATTATATATATATATATTGTGCTAACTTTCCATGTTTAAAAAAAAAGATGTCTCACTCTTATTTTGAAATATATTTCTTTAAATAAGGCTCCCGTTACATATTCGATGACCCATGATCTTTCAGGTCATGAGTCGTCGAATATGAAACAGGAACCTTCGGGTCATGGGTCGTCTATGATCTATTTTAATAGAGGACCTCATAAAAGGCTTTTCCTGGTGTCTTCAACCATTTGAATATGTTTATGAATACACTCACAATCTGTACGATACAATGTGTCAGTTTTACAAACTTTGAAATTAACACATTTTAATTCATAATTCATGGCTTCAGGTAAGAGATACATGAAATCCTACTGCATAATCAGAAAGAGCACATAATTTTACATAAGAAAACCAAGTTTCATGAGAATAGCTTTTAAAATAGAGAAATTACTGAATTTTTTTTAAATGATGAGGTTCATAATTTGGTCCACTTCTTTTTTAGGATTAAAGAAAAACGTACACGGAAAAAGAAATTTTGGCACTTTACATTCTTATAGCTTTTGAACTACTGATTTAATTTGCATAATTCAAACGGTTTTGAGCTTCTTTTATACAACTCTTTTCACCCAAGTTGATAAAATAATAATTAGGAAAAAAGAAAATCAACTTGTAATGTTATAGCAATCATGTCTAATTTTCACCTCATTTTATACTTTATCATGTCTTGCCCCTTATATTTGTCTGGCAAAACCTGTGAGAAATACATGTATGAATTCAACTGCTTATTCATTACCCTTTCTTCTTTATCCCCCCACTTTCATATTCCAACCGTGTTTTATTTATAATAACATTTAATATTGTGGCCATGTGTTGGAGAAGGGGTGCCTACATGTGCGTCGCTATAAAAATGCTAAAATAAAATATAAAATATTTTAATTTTATACCATGATGTTGCTTAAGCCAATTCAAAAGTGTAGAATATTTTGATCGATTTAAAAAAATCTGATGTATTGCTTCAACATTTCCTAAGACTTGCAAATTTGATGATAAACATAGAATATTAGAAAACTTTTTGGTTAGTTTAAATAATTTTGAAAGAGCATTTTATTTACGTGAACCCCCCCCACTTAATTATAAAAGGAGGGAGGGGGGGATACTTACCTACATCAGCTAGGAGCATCAATTTGCTGTTAGCTGGCAGATACTCTGTAAAAGTTGGTCGCAACGAAGTAGGACTGTCATCTTCAACCTCAGAAAAAGGAGTCTAAAACAGAAAATACATCTTTCAGAGTTTTGTTTGAAGGTGTAGTTAAGTAAAATAGAAACGGTTAAAAAATATTCTTATAAACATACGGCATAACGTAACCAGCTAATTGATCGGATCAGGCCTTTCCAAACTGAAGTAAGGGCCAAATTGGAAGAATGGCTCATTCACCAGAATCTTGTCCTAAAGCATCATGAATCGCCACCCACAGGTGGCCCTGTTTTTTCTGGTGAGGGTTTACTCCTCTGTAGAGGGTTGCAGTCAGCGAATTCATGGCCCCACCGACAGGGCGATTGGATTGGGTTAATCACGTGATGAAAAAGTGTTTTGGTTGAGAGCTATTTCTGAAGTTGAAGACAGTAGCTAAATGGAGTTTAACAAGGATGGATGTAATCCGATATTTTAGTTAGGGAATGGATCCACCATGTTAGTTAAGTTATAATAAAGTAACTTTTTTAAAGACAAAAATGTATGTGTCATTTTGTAAGCAAACATTTATTCCAGCTTGCTTGCTAACAACCCAAGCCAGACGCAGCTCAATGAAACAGCCTACCCATAGACCATCTCGGTCCAAGGCAGAGAAATTGTCGAGCAGCCAATTACCTGCCTCCGACTAAGTTGTAACAACACCAAAGTTCTCTGGATCTTTTAAACACAATGTGAGCACCAAAGGATTGATAAAACAATGTTTGACCTTGATATAGGACTTTTTTTTTCAACTGTATCCTCTGACAGACACTGCATTCATAGAGATATTATATTCATTCCCGTTTGAAAATTGCACAAAGCATGAAACCGACATAACAGATACTTTGTATGGAACTTGCTAAATGGAATCAGTCAATTATTTTTTCTTTCAGTCATAACATTGGATTATCTAAAACAAAATGGTAGAAAATGCTAGATATATATTTAAAATAAATGTTATGTTCCTTACCCCCCCAAAGAAAAAAAAAAAAAAAAAAGAAAAAAAAACAAAAAAAAACGTAGTTTATAAATATTTAAATAATGCAAACTTTCATAGCCTTTGAGTAAAGTCATCAGATTTTTTATTAGCTATCCGGAACCTTACATTTATGAAATGTGTCAACATACTTATATTTCCTTGAAGATTTTTATCATTTGCTATATTAATAAAAAGGTGTAAATAGAACTTATCCTTTTCTCATTATGTAGCAATATTTATACGTCTGTTAAAATGTAGAAAAAGAAAATTCCATTTTGTAAATAAAGAGGAATTTTCTATTAGAAGTTAAGATTAGGATTTAAGCTGATGTATTCAGGAAATTCCACTAGGCAGGATGTTCAGAGTGACACGTAGCAAATAATAGTGAAAGGATTCCTTGAGTCTGCAAGATATATTATCGAGCCCCCCCCCCCCCCCCTAAAGAAGGGCATGTTAATGTGTGAAACTCTGTAGAGGAAATTAAGAAAAAGCAAACATAAAAACCAAAATCGAATTTTTTATTTTATAACTTTAACTACGAACAACAGCACACACACGACGACTGTTAAGAGAGAAAAAAAAAACTCCACCACTGATTGAGCCGACTACCTATAACAAGACGCTGGCAGAAATTTGTTAACCAGAAAACAATTAGTTGACCATAGCGCTACATTTATAAATGGACAATACTTACCCCCCCCCCCAACCCTCACAGGCTTATTTCAATTAAGTCATTATTTAAAGGCAGTTTAAAAGCCGATAATTTTATGTAGGTGTCTTTCCAATATGTTCCACTCAGAACCGTGTCCTTACAAATATTAAAAGGTGTCCCATCATAAATAAAAATAAATATTTAAGCAGAGAAATACTTTCAAAGAATAAAAAATTCCCAAAATTACAGTGGATTTATATTGGTAAGAGACATCAGCAAACGAGACAATAAAAGACCAAAAGTATGACTGGTAGAACAAAACAAGAGGATAATTTCAGTCATCAGCTTGCGTGACAGAAAGCTAACCACTTCAAACATCACTGCACAACTGAACCAATATCGTGTGTGTGGGGGGGGGGGGGGGGAGTGTATATATCCACTCTAAGACTCTGAAACTGGCATATATGATGACAGAATTGCCATCAAGAAATCACTTAAGGGAGAAAAAGGTCAAGATGCATCAAAACTGGACACTAGAATAGTGGAATAAGCCTATGGACAGACAAGTCAAATTTTGAAATCTTTGGGTCGAAGAGTTGTCGAAAGAGCTGCCCCCCCCCCATAAAGCATGTAGGGGGGAGGGGTCAATTGCAAAACCGGTGATGGAAAAATTTAATCCAACCAGTTATCACAGTATACTGCAGCTTCACGTGATCCCATTTGGAATGTGGGTCAAGAATTTGTTCTTATGCTAGATAATGAACGAAAGCATACTAGTAAACTATGCCAGAGGTACATTGATAAAGAGGAACAGGAAGTCAGTCTTTCAACTGATGTACTGGCTGCTGCAATCAGCCAATTTAAATCCTATCGAACTGGTGTGGGATGAACTCGACAGAAAAGTCAAAGCTGAACAACCCACAAGTGCGGCTCACCTCTGGCAACTCTTGCAGGAAACCTGGCCATAACTATCTTCAGTACCTCCAATCTTTGGTGAAAAGAATGCCGAGAATCTGAAACAATGATAGCAGCAAAAAAAAAAAAATTGTGGTGCTTAACTTGTTTCATTAAGAATAACACTTGTAGGATAAGTAAGTTTTGGGCCAAATTCTTTTGACTGGTAGTGTGACAATTATATATATACACATATACAACTACTTAAGATATGAAATATAGACACCTCTAGCTTACTTGCCGTAGATATATTTTCATACTAATTATTTTTCAACCAGGAACTTTGACTGTTTAGGGCATAACCTTTTTGTTAATTTAATTACAAACAAGTTTCTTTTCAAGTAATTTTTTCTTATTTTGAGTATAAATGAAAACAAAATACATACCCCACTTGGTTCGGATTTTACATCAAAAATGTAACACCAACCTTTGGCAGTTAAACAAACCAACAAGTTCTGAAATTAAACCAGATGCACTTAATGAATGGAAGTAATTTATTTTAAGATATTATTCATAGAAAAGTCTTTAGTATAAGCCACAATTATAGTCAAATATATTAACAATATGCAAGATTTTCTAAAAGCAGCATTAGGAATCCAATTTTAAGTGATGACAAGCAATTATGGTTTTATAAATAGAAAAAAATTAGGCGAATTTAAAACCAATAAAATAGAAATCTTGACATTTTATCTTCATAAATACTTCAGGTTACTTCCAAATAAAAATAAACTCATTTTAAATCAGCTAAATGTTTTACATGAAAAAAATAGTTCAAATTAAAATTATAAAACAGTTATAGTCTGAAGTTGAATAAAAAGCATTAATACAAAAAAAAAAAACGATTTGAGCTAATCTCATTTTAATTGTTATTAGTTACTTAAAGTCTGCTAGAATAAAGATATCATTGAAGCGATCTGTAGAAAGAGTTAAAACCTGATAACAATCAAAGGTCAAGAATGGAAGGTTAACACAAAAAGGAAAACAACTCAATGTAGAGATAAGCATGAACATTTACCTTCCCATTGTTACAGATGTCACCAACTCTTACACAGGTGATCTGAAAGAAAATTTAACAGCAGATTTTAGAAGTGCAAAAACATTCCCATTCCCCAATCTTGACAAAAAAAAAACGTGTGACAATGTTAGTGTAAAAGTGAAATTCAGCAAGGTTTCAAAATTATACAAAAAAAAAAAAAAAAAAATTGTAACTATTGTTTGAAGAAAAATCTGACCTGCAAAAAAGAATTATCCAAATATTTCTCATTTCTTTAACCTCCACCCTGGCCCATTTTTAACATACGTAAACTTATCTAATTGAAGGAGCGATTTTTTTGGTTCTAAAATAATTTAACAGAAAAATAAAAATATTTTTGTGCAAAATAATTTAACTTCGATTTGCCGTGAAAAGAAAACAAACTTCGATTACATTTGTTTGTCATATTTTTTTTCTAATTTTATGAAAAAATTAGAAATTTAAAAAAAAAATTAAAAACAAAAAAAAAAAAAAATCTAAATTTTTTTTTTTATTACTAAATATTTTAACATTCTAGGAAATATTGTAAAAGACACTTAAGAAATACAAATTTCTAAATTAGCATAAACTTTTTATTTAGTTATTTAAAATGATAGTTGCAAAATTTTATATTCTAGACTTTTTTTTTTTAATGAAATAGATGTGTAATCCAAGCTTAAAAGTAGTCTTAGATCTGATGACCTTAGAGAAAAATTAAATCTGAACAGTATAGGGAAATGTGTGCAGAACAGGAGACTTTGCTGGTTTGGTCACATTTAAGGAATAGATGAGTGTTTGGATCAGCAGATGCAGAACAGTTGAGGTAGCAGGGTCATTGGCAGGGGGGGGGGGGCAAGGAAAACATAGGAAGTGATGCAGATGGATTTGAGATAAAGAGGTATAAAGACCTGGCCAGAGAGAGATTAGTTTTGAAATCAACTTCTAAAAGCCTTCCAACATATGCCAGCATGTAAAACAGGCGTTAAACCAAATGATAATGACATTTGTACAAGCTTAAGTAAAGTTAGATGACACGACTTGTTTTTAATAAAGAAATAACATTTTTTACTGTTTAAAAACAAAAACATGTATCTAAAATTGTTTTTCTAGCTTATTTTTTTTATAGGGAAATCGCTCCAGACAAGGCATAAAAAAAGCTAAAAAATAATTTTAAAAATACTACTTCAAGGTCAAAAACTAGCCAACGATAAGTGTTAGATGGATAGATTCCGACCCAGAAAACAATTCTTCCTCCTTCGTCAGAAACATCGCTCATTCATGAAATGTGAGGACTAAATCACAAAATAAAGGAAGCAAGAGTTTCAAGGCTGCCAAAAGTAAACCCAAGGTCCACTTTCTACTCCTTATTAAATTTATTAATTTTTATTTCATAAATTTTAGATTTTCTTTAAAAAAAAAGAAAAAAAGTTAAGTGTAAATAGAAGGCTTGGTATTTTTGAAAAGATTAGACTTGATTTTTTTGAGGCATTTCCGTCTGTCCGTCCGTATTTTTCTCCGCAACCATCCATTGAATTTCTCTGAAATTTTGCATAAAGTTGTAACTTTGGTCAGGTTAAAAAGTGACATTCTCCGATTTTTGAAAAGAAATCTGGTCAGTCCCCCAGGGAGTTAAAAGGCCCCGAAATAGCAAAAAATGACATTTTTTGCCCCATAACTTTTCATCCATCCATTCAATTTCTCTGAAAATTGGCCAAAATGTGGAGGCAATTGTTCCTAATAGAAAATAAGTATCGCTGACCTTGGAAAAAATCTGGTTCGCGCCACCCAGGGGGGGGGGGTCAAAAATGCCCCAAATTGCCCAAATTTATTGCATTTTACACTCGCCACATCGAGTCACATACAGAGGGGGACCACGCATGCGCGGCTTGTTTATTAATATTTTTGGCCATACCTACTATACTAATTAACATTCTGACTTAAATATGTAAGAAAAAGAATGAATGAATAAGATGAATAGATAAGACAATTGAGTAAATACCAATAAATATGACCAATGAGTTTTGGTTTTATATCCAGTTTTGGTTAAAAACTGAAATCCCCATTCGCATACTACTTTAAGTTTTCAAAAGCAAAGTATATATTTGTAAGTTATTATAGATATGAACCAATGGATGACAAGAATCTCTTAGTGCCAATAAACATTTACCCTTAAAATAGCTACAAGATTTGTGCCAATCTTATTCTACAGACTTGTCAATCAAACATTGCACATAGTATTAAAAAACAACAAGAAACTAACGAGTCACCACTTATCAAGGCCAAAGGCTACTCGAGGATAAAGGTTATTGAGATTGTATTGTCAGTTGGATGCTGAACAATACTATGAGAGGATTGGAACGGCGAGTGGGATGGGCAAAATTTAATTATTTGAGGACTTGACAGGTATTTGACTTGAAAACAACGATGTTGTAGTCAGATGGGAAGCAGCTGCACGGTAATGTGTTCCACAGATGGGAAGTTCTTGGAAAGAAACACTGTTCATGGAAGTTCCGTTTGGTTTTAGATGCACAGAGGAAGAAAAGTTATTTGCAGTGGTTGTAGCTAGACGAGTTCTTGCTGTGAATGTTTTACGGGGGGGGGGGGACTAGAGATTGGAGCTCAGTTGAACATCTACCATGAAAAAAATAACGATAGAGTAGAGAAAGACTAGCAACGTTTGCAAGAACATGGCTGCAGGTCTGCGAGTAATCGAGCATACTAAAGTTGAGTTTCTCAACGTTGGTCCCCCTATATATTTTGAACAAAATACTAAAATATTCCTCAGTTTGGGGGTCAAAAAAAAAAAAAAAAAAAAAAATCCATTGTTTTAATTAGCTGCAATTAATTCATCAAGTAACTCATCACTAACAAAGTTTGACCCCTCCCTTCCCACTTTATACAATATCTATCACTTGCTTCCATCACCGTTTACTAACAGTCAGAAGTTAAAAAAAAATTTTTAAATTGGAATAGTCATTACAACAGGGAATATCAGCAGAAGTAGTAATATTATTTAACCTGTATCTGTAGAGAGAGACTAATTTTGGATTGTCTTTTTCTTCTTCATATTTAACCGATTTTATAAACTAATTTTTTCCAATTCAAACGATCTAACCCAAGCTCAATAGGTGACCTAATGGGTCACATTTTCTAATATATGAATTGAAATGTTTCCAACAAAAATAATGTTTCATATCAAGACAAATTGATTTTAATTTTTAAAAATAACAGCCGTTTCTTCATAACTATAGAATCAGAGCATTGGAAATTATAAAGTCTGAATCTTAGACAAAATGAATCTTCAGATATACACAAAAGAAAGAATGACTTATTGAACACTCACCAAAACATCCGTTTTTCTTAGATACATGTAGTAAATAAACCTCTACGAACTATCATTCTTTAATTATAGAGAGTCAGATAACTGAGATTTTTAAAAATCTCAGAGTTATCTTCACAAAAAAAAAAAAAAAAAAAAAAAAAAAACCACTGGCGATTACAGAAGGAAAAAATATAATTCTGATCTTTAAAATTAAAAAAATGGT
Organism: Sepiola atlantica; assembly: GCA_963556195.1. Classification (NCBI taxonomy): domain Eukaryota; kingdom Metazoa; phylum Mollusca; class Cephalopoda; order Sepiida; family Sepiolidae; genus Sepiola; species Sepiola atlantica. The sequence continues at coordinate 88,820,600 of OY744537.1, read as the reverse complement.
GAATCCGGTTTATTTGCCACGTGTATCGAAGATAACTGATATTTTGGTGAAAATGTTCAATACCAAGTCGTTTTTTTTTTTGTATATATAACATCCAGACTTTGTAATTACCAATGCTCTGATTGTACAGCTATGAAGAAATAGCTGTTATTTTTTAAATTAAAACTAATTTTACTTGATACGAGAGCTTGTTTTGTTGGAAACTATTTCAATTTATAAATGCTCTGGAATTGATAAGAACGCTAGGATCGTCTAATATCCATGGAGCTTAAACTCTTTAGTTTAACTACGCAACCAAAATACATATGAAAAAAGATACTATTTTGACCTTTGTGGGGTAATTTAAAGATGTCCTTTCAAAATATTTGAAAATGCTTTTAAGAATTTAATCATTCAGAAAGGTTTCATTTGAAACTATTTGTCTTAAGTGTAGAACATTCAAGTCAAATATGTTTTTTGAAAAACAATATTAATATTCCTATATTCAATGCATTTTTTTTTTAACATTCTATATTCCGATTGATAATTTATGCATCTACACATATTGAACTACATTTAATAGAAAGAACTTATTTCAATCTTGACAAAAAAAAAATAAATAAATAAATATTGCTCCCATAAGAACGGATCAAAAGCAAATGTAGAACATTTGTTATTGTTATTGAATTGTGTATTTTGATAACCGTTTCTCATCTTGGATGTTATTCTCATATCCAGCCAATATAACGCAAACTTCAGGTGCGTCTTATCGAACTTGTGAATCTGTCCAGAATTTTGAACTGAACTCATTATTTTATTCACGGGGGCAGGAAAGCTTAATTCTTGGTATCACCTGTATTGAGGATTTAACCTTCGAAAGACTCATTTAGAACTGATTATTACTTAGCACTGTATCCGTTATATTACAGGTCCCTGACATCCAACATGAGAACATTAGTCTGAATACAAATTATCAATCTTCACCTAAAAAAATATTAGTATTAGTCAAAGTATGGAATAAAAAATAAAAATAATAAAAAGTAATTATTTGCCCACTAATGAGTTAAAAATTAGAATATTTTTAAAAATTCTCCACAATAACACATCAAAACGATAGGTTTTGAAAATCAGTAAATTTTTAAATTTCAAAGCCAGATATTTACCATTCCTAGATCAGAGCATCTTTTCCAGGGGCTAAATTCCTTCCCTTTGTAGACAGACAAGGTACCCTCAATATTTCCAACTGCCAATTCATTGCCCTGTAAAGAATAACGTACAAGCGGAAAAAGTCAGATTCAAATTATTTATTAAATTAAATCTTCCAAAATCATTTTTACTAAAATGTGTTAAGATTTAATGAATAACATTTGTGGGTGTTAGCCGACACTTGAGCAGCGTCCCCTTTATACATGTTTGTATACGAGCATTCACAAATGAAACACGGAAACGATAATGTATGCAAAAAAACATTTATTCCTCACAAACCCAATAGTGTTTGCTTCGAGATTATATCCATAAAAATGTGTACAATAAAGTCAGAAAAGGATGTGTATGGGTGCGTGTGTGTGTATGTTGAGGGAAATGTTTTACATACCGTGAAATGTGTGTGTATAGCATACATGTGCTGGTAAGCGTGTTCATCAGAGGCGAGACTGGAAGATGAATTTTCTTGTGCGTCCCTTTTTATATACAGATTGGATCGTCTCTACGATTGCAAAAGAGAATTCGGGTCCGAAACGCCCCCTGGTGAATGTAGGTGTAGAAAAAGGGAGGTAATGCTGCACATTTATTAGAAACTAGCAGAGATACTTAAAGTATCCCTGCTAGTACTTCAATTTTTATAATCTGAAAATTTGGTGTAACCGACAGTGTTGCGAATAATCAAAATAAAAATTAAATTCGAAACAAATAAAATTGTTCGTACAGTAAATTAAAAATTTAAAATATTGCCCGGCACAAATCTCATTCGTATTCGTGTTATTTTTAAGTCTTTAAAAAAAAAAAAAAAAGCCACCCCCAATTCTGAAATATATTTTTGTTTTAAAAATTTCTTTTGATTTCTATAGACTAAGCACTAAATTACCAGATCATAAAAAAAAAAAAAGAAAAAAAAAAAAGACAAGAATTTCAACATCAAGCGATGTCAAACATGAATATAAGTTTATTATGGTTAAGGGGTAATTTTATGGTGGGGAATTCGGTAGCAGCCTCCTGGGGGGGGGGGGGGGGGGGGGAGAAATGGTTTGCAAAATTTGCCATGATCTGCAATAAAACCAATCCTTCTCTTCTGAAAGAGAAGGAGGTAATGCTTTGGAGGATGGCCTCTAAAATGTATCCCTTAAACTTAAAGTTTTTATTTTTGTGCTTGAGAAAAAAAAAAAAAAAAAAAAAAAAAAAAAAGAAACACTCCCCTGTCTTTTACTTATGCGTTAATCCCGATCTATAGCAGGGGTCTCCACTTGACACGATCACAGGCTTGGTCCGAGTAAAGGCTGGTTTTACAAAGATCTTTATGCAGGGTGTCTGCCCATCTCATCCTTCCGCTTTCTGGCAACTTCTAATGTCCAAACCATTCGAGCAGTCATTCCCTCATTCAGTGCGATGCCATAGCATCTTCGGATATCCTCACTGCAGACATCGGCAAGGACTGTAATTCCAAACATCCAGCAGAGCATTTTGGTTTCCGTAAATGGCGAATCTTCGCTGTCAGTAAGCACTCAGCTGTACAAAGCGACAGATCTTACAACAGTTCGGAGATCTTAAAATTTAAACGATTGCTGATCTTGTGATCAGAGGATGCCGGTGGTGATGCGCCACATCACATTGATGTGCGCAGCAACTTCGCTGAGGATGTTGCCATCACTGATTGTCGAACCAAGATATTTGACGGTGCACATTTGTGAAAGATCCTGCCTGTTAAGTTGGAATGTGCCACGTTCGTTTTTATCAGTGGTTACATATTCAGTCTTTCTGATAAGCCACAGAACAAACTGCCAGCGTGTCCTTCCAGGACTGGACTTATGACAGGTCAGATTTACTTTGAGACGAACATCATCTGCATACAAGAGTGTCCAGGTTCTTGGTGATGGAATCCATGACAAGAATGAAGAGCAGCAGGGAGAGGGTCGAGCCTTGGTGCACTCCTACCGTGTTGGGGGGGGGGGGGAGTCCTTAGATCTACCAGCAGTAGTTCGCACCAGACTCTTCGAGGAGTAGTCTGACCAAATTAACCAGCTCCTTGGGACATCATGGTCTCACAGCGCATGCCAGATCACATCGTGTGGCATGCGGTCGAAGGCCTTTTCCAGGTCAAGGAAGGCAATATGCAACGGTTTCGACATCTTGCCATGCTTCTGTCAAGAGCCGTGCAGCAAAGATGAGGTCTGCTGCACTTCTTAATGAAACTGCACTGATTTTGCGTAATCATGACAATTTCCCATATTCTGCAGTCAACGATTCGCACAAAAACTTTCATTAACATTTCCCGGTAAATCTGCTAAATAAAATTCTAATATTTGGAAATACATATTTGTTATGGTTAAAAAAAAAAAAAAAAAAAAAAAAAAAACCCCGGTACCCAAATTTTATGAAAAGCAATCCATTTGGTTACCGGTTATAAATCACCATAACAAATATGTATTTGCTAAAGATAGAATGTTATTTTATCGCAATTTTAACCACGTACAGGCCAAAATCGATACACGTAAGGACCTCGGGCAATAACTAGACAATTAAATAAACAGTAAGAGAAAAAAAACAAGCTATTTTAAACAACAAATAATTTATTGAAGAAAAAGAAAAAAAAAGGTAAAATGGGTTCGGCAGAAAGTTCATGTTCAAAGTTCACTTCATAGACTGAATTTAAGTTCCGATGGACACACGGAAAGGCTGCATAAATAAAGTCCTAATTATGCTGCCCGAAGGCTTATTAACTTTGCTAGGAAAGACATGTCCGAAAAAAGAGAAAACTTACTTGAAAGAATTTTGTTAGTAAAATAAAATACCAGAAGAATATAGAAAAGTCCTTTTTGTTCGCGCTGTTTGTTTCCTTTGATTGTTCATTTTTTTTTATAGACATCGCATCGTTTCTTCGATCGACTCCTTTTGAGAATAGTGGCACTCTTCCACGTCAACTCTTCATTTGGAGACATCTTTCGGAACACACTTCGTTTTGTCTTTTCCAAAGGCACATTTGCCTTTCAAATGAATATCTTCCTTGTTTCTGTTTTTAGACTTCAGTGGACTTCTCCGTCCAACGTAACTATTCAACCTCGAACACTAGTTGAAACTCCAACTTCTTTGAAGATTTTTTACAGGCATGCTCTCTACATATTCCTGTTTTAACATTCTTGTTTTTAGGACTTCTTCATGTCCGAGTTGAGTCGACCGACCTCTCCACCTCGAGATCGTTTCAGCAACTAACTTGAATTTCGCGGTTATTTCAACGGCTTCCGGCGTCAAACGCCCACGCTTCAGACACCGACACGTGCCATCAGCAGCAGTCATTCATTACAAGTTCTTAAAAAAGGGGGTTTTAGAAGAAGAAGAAAAGAAAAGAAGAAGAAGAAAATAAATTTCTGACAATTTAATGTATTTACCGAGGAGTGTTATGTGAAGAACCGAATGTCAGTACTTACAGAGATTCTAGTTTTGACTATCTAAACGTTCGGTGAACACAGAATATTTTTTTTTGCAATCACTGTTTTTTCTTGGTTGCAATGCTTTTGGTACTTTTTAGAAATAGGTATCCAAGAAAATTTCAGTACATACGCCATCAATTCAGTTTCACCGGAAACTTCCGAACGTTAACCGAACACACTGAATCTATTATGTTTTTATTTTTTACGAAGAAATTTACGGAAAGAAACTGATTCTATCTTGTATATAATTGTATTTTGACAAGTTACAGCGCCTTATATATATATATATATATTTCGGTAAAAGTCAGAACTTGATTCGACTTTCTCCGTTCGGCTGCAAATCTATGGATACCGCTGCTTTTTAGGAATAGGTATCCAGAAATTTGTAGTCGTGACGTAAGCAGTTCCGACTACAAACAGCGAAAGCCGATCAAGTTCCAAAGCTTCTACACGATACGAACCGAACTAAACAGACTTTGCAAACTAAAACTTAGTTTACTGTTAGGTTAGGGTAAAAATACATTTTTAAGTGTTCGGTGAAACTCAGAATTTACTGAAATTTTTTTTGATACCAAAAAAAAAAAAAGCACCATGTTTTCAATGATTTTTATTTCCTATTTATGGTACTTATATCGATCTTGACCCAGTTTCCGGGAGTTTCTTGTCGGAAGTGTTCGGCTATCCTACGCAAACGCCCGAGAGATGACGAGCCGATTTGTACCAGACGACAATTCTGATACGGTGCTGCGTCCTATGATAATAATGTTTTGCTTGTTTTGTTTTTGTTGTTGTTAGGGTTAAAATATTTATTTGATAACAGTAACTTCGCTCTGTTTTGTTGTTGTTTTTTAGAAAATATAACTTAAAATCATAGGACGCAGCACCGTATCAAAATTGTCGTCTGGTACAAATCGGCTCGTCATCTCTCGGGCGTTTGCGTAGGATAGCCGAACGCTTCCGACAAGAAACTTGCGAAAACTGGGTCAAGATCGATATAAGTACCCTCTGTCTCTTTTGGAGAGGGTTTGTTGCCACATGAACTTTGGCATATTTACGAAACATTAGAAGACAAAGAAGTAGTTGGAAGCGGTGTTGCCTCAGTAGTAGGTGGGTGATGTTTTTCGTATCGGCAAATTTATAGTCTGTCAAAACTTGGGAATCTCCGTTAAATTATTGGATGTATAGTTGTGCACAAGTAACCACTTTTTTTTTTGGGGGGGGGGGTCAACTATTACTACACTGGAGACAAAAATCATTATTTTCTAAAGAAAATAAAAAGATTTCGTAATATTTTTAGTGTCTCAGTTTCATAAAAATGCGACTAATGTCCAATTATTTCTCAAGACGAAAAGTTAAAAAAAAAAAAAAAAAAAGTTAAGACAAATTGACGCATTTTGCTTTTACTTTAGGTGATTTAAAAAAAATCCAAATCGATTATACACCAAATTATTTAGGGGTGGGGGTGGGGGGTGTAATGTACACATTTTCAAATAAATAAAAACACAAACAACTGATTTTGCTGTTCTAGTTTTTTCTTATTGTTATTTTTATATGTAACGTTGTTAAACGAATGAATACAGACAATTAATAATGTTCTTCTTACCCCATCATTGTCAATATCTCCGAGTGCAATGGCATCATTCAGTAAATTCTTCGAAAAATCCAACTCAATTCGCTCAACGAAAGAAACGGCCCTCATAACAAACCCTTAATTCCGAGGTTCTGTGTGTTCAAAAAACCGGTGTCGAGGGTGAATTTATACGGTGTAAATAAGCCCGACACCCACGAAAGATAATTTAAGCAAATTTATAACTTTTAAATAATTAGATTTTTTTTTTGTATTACTGTTTGTTTTTGTTTTTTTACGGATAACTATGAGAAAAATATACACGCGTAACGGAAAGAATCGAAGGGCAACGAAAACATATGCAAACGAGACAAAAAGAGACGGTAAAAGAAAGTAAACAAACATTCATTTATTGTTAGATTATATTTTTGCTTTTTCTTTTGTGATAAGAAATTAGATTTGTTTTTTAAGTTCGTAGTTTTTTATGAAGTGAAGCCGAATTTAGTCTCGGCCAACGAATCCGACATTGTCAACCAATAACCAGGGTGGGAGTAAGATAAAACTGGCCTTGTGCCTAACTCCTGGGGAGGAGTAAATAAAACCCACCTAATGATCTGGTATTGTTCTGACCTTTGGGTCTGGATTTACGCCGGTCTATTAGGGTTGACTGGTCCTGTGCAGTTCTAGGAGGTGCACCCTCCCAGGCTTCGCCTCCCCTCTTTGGGGGGGAGTAAGTTTATTGCTTACTGTCTGAGGCGCCCCTACCGGGGAATGCCGACGGGGCTGCCCAGGCTATTTTTAAATGGTCAGAATTGCTCTCCTCTCGAGCGCTGGCTTATCTAATCCCACTTTCCGACCTTGTGTCACATTTTGCCTTGTGGGAGGTAGATAAATAGTAGTAGCAGTAACCGATTTACTTGGCCTTTTGGCTAAGATCAAAGTGTAGTATCTGTTCCGATGGATACTGCACCCCATACTGGTATTGTCTGGATCTTCGGGTCTGGATTTACGCCGGTCAATGGGTCTGTCCTGTGCAGTTCTGGGAAGTGGCGCTCCCAGGCTTTGCCTCCCCTCTTTGGGGAGGATTGAGTTTAGTGCTTAATGTCTGAGGCACTCTGCCCAGGCAATTTTTTAAAAGCCCCTAGCACTCCTCCTCTGGAGTGCATTCCCACTTTCCGACCTTGTGTCACATTCTACTGTGTGGGACGTAGATAAATAGGGCAGTAACCGATCTGAGGGGCATAACTCTATTTGGTACTAATCCAGCCTATGCGCCTAATTTCCGTGACTGCTCGGCCGCAGCGATCCGACAGGTCGCGGAAGCGTCCGAGAGCTGCCGAGTCGAAAACGAGGCTGTATAAACAAAACCGAAAATCGTGCAAATATGGAAGGTTGGCAGACGACAATATAAGACGATGAATACGGAAAGAAAAAAATGCATATATTTTTATAAAAGAATGAAAGAAATGAACAAACCATAGCTGAAATAAATAAACTTTTTTTTTTATATATATTTTTGAACCATTTTTTTTTTCAATTAGGCAAGTCTTTTTTTTAATAGATTTTTTTATGGGGGAGACGTTTTTTTCGCGGAGAGGTTCACAGTATTCGGCTGTTGTTGTTGATGGCGCTTGTTTTGGGGGGCTTAGCGAAAGACAGGTAGATCAGCTTCAGTATCGTCGCTATCTCTAGACGTGACCACGAAAAAAATGTCCCCGATCGCAAAGACACCCAAGCCAAGCCCTGCATTCCTGGGTGGAGCATCTCCATGCATACTTGTCCGATATTTGTGTTCTCTTCGTCAAGCGGCAAAGTCGTGCACATCTGCCGCCCCGCATTCTGGTCGGCAGAAGACATTTCTGATGGCAGAAATTCATCACTTGCTCCGAAGATTTTAAGGTATCACACAACTGCTCGAAATTCATTTTGCATTTTCCTTCAAATTATTATCGGCTGCTATAAACTGATTTGCAGCAACCTGATTGGTCAGTTCTTTTTTCCAGTTTTGTTTACAACCTCGTTTTGTTTATACAGCCTCGTTTTCGACTTGGCAGCTCTTGGACGCTTCCGCGACCTGTCGGATCGCTGCGGCCAAGCAGTCATGGAAATTAGGCGCATAGGCTGAAGTAGTTACTCTATTTTACTTAGCCGCCGCTATTCCGAATTCGCTTATACTTTGGCAAGGGAGATAACTTTGCCACAAAGTTTATAAACTTTATAACAATTAATAAAAAACATGTTACGGTTTTGGGTGCTACGGTACGAAACGGGTACCCAGATTTTTCGTCTGCAAACAGGAAGTCGCGTCATATTAAAGGCACCGCTTTTTTGTCCCCTTCCCAAAAAAGTTCTGGTAAACCGAGAATGTCGCAGAATTGGTATCTTGATATGTGGATGATGTGCAAAAGCAGATTCAAAGCCATGTTTGGTACCTCATCATTCCATTTGGATGAACTTATGTGGCGCCAACAATACGGTCGCACTGAGACCGAATCATTCAATAACATGCTAAAAAAAATGAGCATTTTGCCTGCATTCGCCAGCGACGTTCGCGTCTGGTTTGCCCAACTCAAGGCATATTACATGGCAAATAATGTCGTTGAGCAACGGCAATTGCACATTTTATTTAGTGCATTCCCTGCGTCCTTAACACTAGTAGTCAAGGACTTAATAACAGATATTCCGCCTGGCTCTACATATGACAGCATTAAGTGGGAGGTCCTACGACGCACATCGCTCTCAGCAGAAAAGCGTTTTCAAACGCTGGTCCACGACAAGCGTTTGGGCGACCGCAAGCCAAGTGAGCTGCTCCACAGAATGAGAGAACTGGTGGAAGGAGAGGCATCCGCTGGTAGTACCCTCATAAAGCAGCTTTTCTTTTCTAGGCTGCCGCATGAGGTCAAGGCAATTCTGACACCTATGGTGGAGACAAGCTCTGTCGACGTAGTGGCTGCGGCGGCAGATAAAGTGATGGATTGTGTCATTCAACATAACCCGTTTCCCACCGTTAGCCACAGGTTGAAGTCTCTTCTTTATGTGCTAACACCGGAGACAGCAGTCAACAGGTCACATTGGCCATACTCCAGGTGATAGAGCGACTTGAGAGAAACATGCGAAAATTAAGCATGCCTAGATCTCAATCGCCTAGACGTCGTAACCGTTCGTCGTCCCCACACCATCGCCACTCAAATAAGCCAGGATTGTGTTACTACCACAGTCGCTATGGCAACCAAGCACATAAGTGTAAACAACCTTGTTCGTACCCTTATCAGGGAAACTAAATTCTGGGGACTCAGCACGGCATGTTCTCCACTAGGTTCTCATGATAACATATATATGATGCATATTTCATTAGGGACTCAATATCCCAAGCACGTTGCTTGGTTGATACTGGGGCCGCTTGCAGTATTTGGCCACTGAAACTATTAGCTAAAAAGCCACCAGTGTCACCCATTTCACTGCAAGCCGTAAATCACTCCCCTATTCCCACGTACGGTCAAATTTCTCGTTCTTTGGACTTGGAATTGCGCAGAGACTTTACGTGGGTCTTTACAGTCACGGATTTACCCTACCCCATTCTGGGCACGGACTTTCTGCACCACTTTAATCTATTAGTGGACATGCGCAGACGACGGCTGATAGATGCTAATACGGAACTTTCCGTACCGGGTTTTAAATCAAACACCCCATCTGTCAGTCCGGTATTCTTTATTGCCGAAACCGATGACCCATACCAGACCCTACTCCACTCCTACCCAGAGTTAATGAACCTTAATTTTGTTGTGAGTAATCCAACTCACTCAGCAAAACATTATATTGAGACCACAGGAGCTCCTGTGTTCTCACGCCCTCGTCGCTTACCTGCAGAGAAACTAAAAGCGGCGGAGGCGGAATTTAACCATATGCTGCAACTGGGAATTATACGCTCCTCGTCCAGTCCTTGGGCTTCCCCTTTGCATATGGTCCCAAAGCGTTCCGGAGATTGGCATCCGACTGAGGACTATCGACAACTCAATGCCATGACGGTATCTGATCGTTACCCAATCCCACATATACAGGACTTTGCTTCGTCTCTGCACGGTTGTAAGACCTTCTCCAAACTGGACTTAGTTAAGGCTTACCATCAGATTCCACTGAATCCGGCCGATATACTCAAAACGGCGGTAACAATTCCTTTTGGAGCGTTTAAATTCCTGACTATACCTTTCGGTTTGCGAAACGCGGCTAGTACCTTTCAACGCTTCATGGACGAAGTAGTGCGAGATCTTGACTTTGTCTATAATTACATAGACGACATACTTGTGGCAAGTGCCTCACCTGAGGAACATGTCACCCATCTCCGCCTACTGTTCGAACAGTTTCAGCAATACCAGGTGAGGATTAACCCTAGTAAATGTGTTTTTGGTGCTTCGTCACTAGTTTTCCTGGGCCACATTATCAGCCCTGAAGGCATATCGCCCTTGCCTGAAAAGGTTAAAGCTCTACAAGACCTTCAACCACCCACTTCACTTCGCCAACTAAGGCACTTTCTGGGTCTGTTAAATTATTACAGACGTTTTATCCCACAGTGTGCGGATCTCTTGTCTCCTCTTTCCGACCTGTTACGTAACAGGAAGAAGAAAAACGAGCAAATTTCACTGAATGATATTCAGCTGAAAACATTCAATGAAGTGAAGCAGAAACTAGCGACAACATCCTTGCTTGCACATCCTGTTTCCGATGCCCAGTTTTCACTGGTCGTTGATGCATCGGGCACAGCTGTAGGTGCAGTGTTGCAACAGCAGCACCAAGGCCAACTGCAACCTCTCGAATACTTTTCGAGACAACTGAAACCGGCAGAACAACGTTACAGCACGTTTGGCCGTGAACTACTGGCAATGTACCTCGCAGTGAAACACTTTCAACATTCACTCGAGGGCCGTCAATTTGTGATCTACACTGATCACCGTCCACTTACATACGCACTGCGTGCTAAGCCAGACAAATATTCTCCTCGAAAAACTTGCCACTTGGATTTTGTTTCGCAATTTATTAACGATATCCGACATATATCTGGTGAACAGAATGCGGCGGCAGACGCCTTGTCCCGCCTTCATATAAATTCTCTGTCTTCACCTTCGGATATCGATCTACAACAGATGGCTCTAGACCAGCCATGTCTGGACACTCTGGATCTGTTGTCACCTGAGTTTGCAACTTGCAAATTCAAATACCTGCCTGTGCCCACTTCGGACACGCAGATCATCTGTGACACTTCAACGGATTCACCTCGCCCTTTTGTTCCACTGACTCATCGTAGGGTTGTTTTTGATACCCTTCACAACTTGGCGCACCCCGGACTCAAAGCCACAGTGAAGCTGATTTCAGCTAGATTTTTCTGGCCAAATATGAGGCGTGATATCACTGCCTGGACACGTTCCTGCGTATCCTGCCAAAAGTCAAAGGTGCACAAGCATATCCGTGCACCCCTTGGAACATTCAGCACTCCAGATGCTCGATTCAGCCATGTTCATATTGATCTGATTGGACCATGGCCTGTCAGTCAGGGATTTACTTATCTCCTGACCTGAATAGATCGTGTTACACGGTGGCCTGAAGTCATCCTTCTAAGTGACATTTCGGCTGAATCCGTAGCGCGAGCCCTTATATCGGGCTGGATATCGCGCTATGGAGTCCCCTAAACTATTACCACCGACCGTAGTGGACAGTTTGAATCCCACCTATTCTAGGAACTTTCCAGGATGATAGAACGCTTCCATCGCCAATTGAAAGCCGTGTTGCGTGCTTATCCTGACCAGCAGCGATGGAGCGAGTATGTACCTGTTGTCCTTCTTGGCTGTCGCGCCACGATCAAAGAGGACCTCGGATACTCTTCAGCCGAACTTGTCTATGGACTACCTCTATCGTTGCCAGGTCAGATGCTGACCCAGATAGATTTAACGGCAACAGATACAGCTCTGTACATAAACAGACTGCGAGCTTACTTTAATGAGCTCCCACCTATGCACCCTAGGCAACAGACCATTAAATCTTCGGTACCTAAAGACATTTCCTCGTGGACTCATGTTTTTGTGCGAAAAGACTCTGTGAAAGCCCCTCTTACTCCTCCTTATTCTGGTCCTTATCGCGTGCTTTCACGCACTGACAAACTTGACATTGGTGGCAAAAAAGACACTGTATCCATCGACAGGGTGAAAAGAGCTTTTCTTAACGCAGAAACACCTGAGCCCCATATTCCCTCTACTGTGCATCAGACAACTGCAAATACGCATTTACTTTTAGAAACCCCTAAAGAAAATTATGTCACCACCACACATAGTGGTCGACGAGTACATTGGCCCAAAAAACTGTCTAAAACTGTCTATATATAGAATTAGCCTTGTACTCTATCTTTCAAAACATATTTCTCACATTAAGGATCCACACTTCTCCCAAATTACTTTTTTCAAAGAGAAGACAAACTTTTAAATAAAAAAAAAATTTTTTAAATATATTTTTTCATTAATATACAAACATTTCCTGAAAATACTTCTTGCAGAAAAGATTTTTCCCTGCAAAGCAAAAAAAAAAAAAAAAAACTTTTTAAACATTTGTTAATTGACAAATTTTGTATTTGTAAGGGGTTATGTAGCAGTCACCAATAGGGACTATTTTTGAATGCGTAATCACTGTCCCTGTGAGCTGGCTTGTCCAATCAAATCACAGGGTGCAGTAATATCGTTAGTTCCCTAAGGGACTACTTATGTCCCCTTAGGGTTCGAGGAAAAAGATCAGATGAGATCCTGGCACCAGCTTGGACACATCGCAGAGAGCACCAGCAAAGAACGAGGAAACGCTCTCTCTCCGCCGCCGTCACCACTTGACGACTACTACCATCTTCACCTGATGAAATCCACGGGCGGCCCTAAGAACTCTTGTATTCTTCCTCTTCCTTAGACGGACACTGTCTCACTCTCTTTTACCTATACCAAACGGTATAGGTAACCTTGAGTTATTAAAACCCGTTTTTGTTATAGTTACAGAAATACTTTTCGTTGTTCCGTTTCTTTACGAGAAGATAAAAGGATAACCCCTTTCATCCATCCCATCATCACCTAACAGAACAATACAGTATATAATTTATAAATTTAAAAAAAAGAGTCTGTCTTAAATAAAAATTACAATTTATCTCCAACTATCATCGCATTTTCTTTCTTTCTTTGAGTAACATGTTTTTTATTAATTGTTATAAAGTGATGGCCAATTTGTGGCATGTAAATAAAACTGCTTAAAAGTTATTTTGAACGCATTTAAAACCCGTAACATTATTTTGAACGCATTTAAAACCCGTAACATTATTTTGAACGCATTTAAAACCCGTAACATTTTTTTTTATTAATTAAAACCGTAACATGTTTTTTATTAATTGTTATAAAGTGTATACAATTTGTGGCATGTAAATAAAAGTGCTTAAAAGTTATTTTGAACGCATTTAAAACCCGTAACATTATTTTGAACGCATTTAAAACCCGTAACATTTTTTTTTATTAATTAAAACCGTAACATGTTTTTTATTAATTGTTATAAAGTGTATACAATTTGTGGCATGTAAATAAAACTGCTTAAAAGTTATTTTGAACGCATTTAAAACCCGTAACATTATTTTGAACGCATTTAAAACCCGTAACATTTTTTTGAACGCATTTAAAACCCGTAACATTTTTTTTTATTAATTAAAACCGTAACATGTTTTTTATTAATTGTTATAAAGTGTATACAATTTGTGGCATGTAAATAAAAGTGCTTAAAAGTTATTTTGAACGCATTTAAAACCCGTAACATTATTTTGAACGAATTTAAAACCCGTGACATTTTTTTTTATTAATTAAAACCGTAACATGTCTTTTATTAATTGTTATAAAGTGTATACAATTTGTGGCATGTAAATAAAAGTGCTTAAAAGTTATTTTGAACGCATTTAAAACCCGTAACATTATTTTGAACGCATTTAAAACCCGTAACATTTTTTTTTATTAATTAAAACCGTAACATGTTTTTTATTAATTGTTATAAAGTGTATACAATTTGTGTCATGTAAATAAAAGTGCTTAAAAGTTATTTTGAACGCATTTAAAACCCGTAACATTATTTTGAACGAATTTAAAACCCGTAACATTTTTTTTTATTAATTAAAACCGTAACATGTTTTTTATTAATTGTTATAAAGTGTATACAATTTGTGGCATGTAAATAAAAGTGCTTAAAAGTTATTTTGAACGCATTTAAAACCCGTAACATTATTTTGAACGCATTTAAAACCCGTAACATTATTTTGAACGCATTTAAAACCCGTAACATTTTTAGTTATTAATTGTTATAAAGTTTTAAAGTTTGTGGCAAAGTTATCTCCCTTGCCAAAGTATAAACGAATTCAGAATAACGGCGGCTAAGTATAATAGAGTTATCCCCCTCAGATCGGTTACTACTTATACAAGAGCGCCGAATTTTTAATTTGTTAACGTTAGTTGTTATCGCCATTATTCTTTAATTAAAATGGAGAACAATCACTCCCATTATAAAGTAAAGAATAGAAATAATGACGACTAACGTAATTAAAGGCGAATGATCAGAGAAATGGTGAGAGGAATTGCATGAAATAAATAATTAGAATAGAGAAATATGAAAAACAGGGTATATTGTGATATCACAATATATTTCGCTTTTGTTAAATCCTTTGGCTTTGTAATCTTTGGTTGATAATCAGGTTTTTACAATGTCAAATTTAAGAAATTATATATTTAATAATTTATATCACAAATACTGACCCAACAGGCCACTTTTTCAAACTTCTCGCACTTTTCAAATTGGATTATATCTACGCTACTGAAATTTATTTTTTAATTTCTCGATATAAGGAAAATAATTTATATTTTGCAAGCATGAATTATCTCCCTTCCTCTATAATTAAAAAATGTTTTTAAATTATTGCTATTTATCTTCCTCCCACAGCGGTAAGATGGGATTTGAAAAGCCAGCACCCAAGAAGGTGAGCACTCTGGCCTACGTTGGCATTCCCCGGTATGGTCGTCTCAGACAGTAAGCGATAAACTTACTCTACCCCAAAGAGGGGAGGCAAAACCTGGGAGGGTGGACCTCCTAGAACTGCACAGGACAAACCCACAGACCGGTGGAATCAAAGCCCGAAGGCCAAGGTCTATAGGGTGTAGTATCCATCGGAACAGATACTACACTTTGATCTTGGCCAAAATATAATTATTATAAGTATTCTAAAAATATAATAAAATTGTTTTTTAGTTATTATTTTGTTTTATCCAATTTTTTTAAACAAACATTAGCATTCTCTCAAATACTTTAAAGTATTGATACAAAATATAGTTAAAATTTAGTTATAAAATATTCTTGCACACTAAATAGATAATGGCTTGCCTATTTAGATAGTTATATCATTAAAATCTGTTCGCCATTTGTGAATAAATAAATAAAAAAACTAAACGATCATAAAGAACAAGACTGAAATTTTTAGAAATTAATTAAAAAATATCACAAAAAAAAATAAACATCTTTCGGAATTTTTTAGATGAGGATTTGTATTATTTGAATTATTCGGACTACTGTTCTCATCTTGGATGTTATACGGACATGTGCCGCAACGGATAATGTGTTAAGTAATAAGCAGTTCTGACAGTCTTCTGGAGGTTGAAGGTTCAATCCTTACTACAGGGAATACTAATTAAAAATAAAATAAAAATTACTGAAGATTTCTACGATGGCTGACGGAACAAGAACAATCTACCCCTGCGGATTGAAATAAAGGGTTCAGTTGAAATTCCGTATAAATTCCCGAGTTCGAAAAGTTGCACCTGAAGAAGGTTTGAGGTTACAGCGACAGATGAGAACAGTAGTCCGAATAATCCAAATGACCAATAAAAAAAAAATTAGTCCAAAAATACATTTTCTAGATGCATCGAGGGAGATTGTCAGTGATGCACTGCCTTATCGACGATCTCTGGTACTTTCGCATCATATTGGCTCGGGCAGCTATCTCAACCTGAGACCGGCAGGTTCAGGTCGCCGCTTTGAACGTGAATCTCTACACACCTTGACACAGGCAAAACTTTTTTTAAATACATAGAACTGAACTTTTTATCTTAACGTGAAATCCTCAGCCACAACCAAGCAGCATACGTCCCCCTTCTCTATTTATATAAAGTTAGGTAAGTAATATATTTATATAAAGTTAGGTAAGTAATATATTTATATAAAGTTAGGTAAGTAATATATTTATATAAAGTTAGGTAAGTAATATATTTATATAAAGTTAGGTAAGTAATATATTTATATAAAGTTAGGTAAGTAATCTATTTATATAAAGTTAGGTAAGTAATCTATTTATATAAAGTTAGGTAAGTAATATATTTATATAAAGTTAGGTAAGTAATATATTTATATAAAGTTAGGTAAGTAATCTATTTATATAAAGTTAGGTAAGTAATCTATTTATATAAAGTTAGGTAAGTAATCTATTTATATAAAGTTAGGTAAGTAATATATTTATATAAAGTTAGGTAAGTAATATATTTATATAAAGTTAGGTAAGTAATATATTTATATAAAGTTAGGTAAGTAATATATTTATATAAAGTTAGGTAAGTAATATATTTATATAAAGTTAGGTAAGTAATATATTTATATAAAGTTAGGTAAGTAATATATTTATATAAAGTTAGGTAAGTAATATATTTATATAAAGTTAGGTAAGTAATATATTTATATAAAGTTAGGTAAGTAATATATTTATATAAAGTTAGGTAAGTAATATATTTATATAAAGTTAGGTAAGTAATATATTTATATAAAGTTAGGTAAGTAATATATTTATATAAAGTTTGGTAAGTAATATATTTATATAAAGTTAGGTAAGTAATATATTTATATAAAGTTAGGTAAGTAATATATTTATATAAAGTTAGGTAAGTAATATATTTATATAAAGTTAGGTAAGTAATATATTTATATAAAGTTAGGTAAGTAATATATTTATATAAAGTTAGGTAAGTAATATATTTATATAAAGTTAGGTAAGTAATATATTTATATAAAGTTAGGTAAGTAATATATTTATATAAAGTTAGGTAAGTAATATATTTATATAAAGTTAGGTAAGTAATATATTTATATAAAGTTAGGTAAGTAATATATTTATATAAAGTTAGGTAAGTAATATATTTATATAAAGTTAGGTAAGTAATATATTTATATAAAGTTAGGTAAGTAATATGTTTATATAAAGTTAGGTAAGTAATATATTTATATAAAGTTAGGTAAGTAATATATTTATATAAAGTTAGGTAAGTAATATATTTATATAAAGTTAGGTAAGTAATATATTTATATAAAGTTAGGTAAGTAATATATTTATATAAAGTTAGGTAAGTAATATATTTATATAAAGTTAGGTAAGTAATATATTTATATAAAGTTAGGTAAGTAATATATTTATATAAAGTTAGATAAGTAATATATTTATATAAAGTTAGGTAAGTAATATATTTATATAAAGTTAGGTAAGTAATATCTATATAATACTAAAACTCTATTGTTCTTGTATGTTTGCAATCAGCTTTCAGCTTTCCGGTTTTCAACATCCGGTTGCGCATGCGTAAATAGCATCGTCTTCAATCTGTTATTCCAATTCCGTTATTCTCTATTATGATTAACGAACGCATGAAATTTTTCATTCTGGAAATTTTTAAACAATTTCATTTAATTTCATCAAATAGTTTATTTGTTTTCTTCACGGCTAAAAACATTCAACGGGAGGACTTCGTAAAGTCTGTCGCAGTTTCAAAAAAACTCCTCCCTTTTAAAAAACAAAAACAAACAAACAAAAAAACAACACTCATTATTAATATCAGCCATACTAGCGGTCGGTGAACGAAACCACCTCCCACTTTCCCTCTCATAGATTTCACCACTCCTACTCCCTCTGTTTTCGTTACGTACGCGAGAAAGCTGCTGTACCCCCTTCCTTTCTCAAATCGCCCTAACCAACCACTTATAATTCAGTAACTGTAATTTAAAAAAAAAACAATTATAATAAACAGAACGACTCATAGAAATCTATCTATATTCTTTTTTCATTTTAATATACTTTCATAGAAATGCTTCTGTTATGTAAAAAAAACCTATTTTCTTTATGTCACAAGTGTCACGCTCATACATGAATTCCATAGCTAATATAACAAACTGACCCAACGGGTCACGGGTGGTCTAGTATTTATATAAAGTTAGGTAAGTAATATATTTATATAAAGTTAGGTAAGTAATATATTTATATAAAGTTAGGTAAGTAATATATTTATATAAAGTTAGATAAGTAATATACTTATATAAAGTTAAGTAAGTAATATATTTATATAAAGTTAGGTAAGTAATATATTTATATAAAGTTAGGTAAGTAATATATTTATATAAAGTTAGGTAAGTAATATATTTATATAAAGTTAGGTAAGTAATCTATTTATATAAAGTTAGGTAAGTAATATATTTATATAAAGTTAGGTAAGTAATATATTTATATAAAGTTAGGTAAGTAATATATTTATATAAAGTTAGGTAAGTAATCTATTTATATAAAGTTAGGTAAGTAATATATTTATATAAAGTTAGGTAAGTAATATATTTATATAAAGTTAGGTAAGTAATATATTTATATAAAGTAAGGTAAGTAATATATTTATATAAAGTTAGGTAAGTAATATATTTATATAAAGTTAGGTAAGTAATCTATTTATATAAAGTTAGGTAAGTAATATATTTATATAAAGTTAGGTAAGTAATATATTTATATAAAGTTAGGTAAGTAATCTATTCATATAAAGTTAGGTAAGTAATATATTTATATAAAGTTAGGTAAGTAATATATTTATATAAAGTTAGGTATTTTTGTATGTACAGAATTCATTCCTGAACTGATTAATCGATCATTATGATATTTGGAACACGGCTGCTAGGCGTAAGGAGTCGTAATGTGAACTATATTTAGTTTTAGTTTATGCAAAGAGGCTAAAAAGCGAGTAGAAGCTCTTTATGAACATTCAGATATCTTCGATTTTTATGAAATTTGAACAATAGGTATTAGATATGAATTATTATATTATTTACTGGTATTAGATATGAATTATTATTTACTGGTATTAGATATGAATTATTCTATACTGGTATTAGATATGAATTATTATATACTGGTATATAAGGCGCTTCTTACATCTTGTAGCCTGCTTGGATTCTGAAAGAAAGCGAAACAGAAATTGCAGTATTTATTAAGCCTTGTTTTTGTTTGTTTTAAGAAACCGTTTGCTGCTGAGTCGGTTAATAATGAACATCATCTTCACACGGAGAGGATTATCTTTAGTTTCTGCCTCATGCTAAGAGTCTTTTCATAGCCGATTACCTTTTGCGAAAGCGAGTGGAATTTTCAGCAGCCAGAATAAAAATATCCCGATTCTTTCTTTCTTTTATTTTAGCGGAGAGAGGTAAAATGAGACGAGGGGAGGTAAGCTGGCAGTTGCATCATGATTGCCCTTTTAACAACAGCTAAATAATTGTCTACTTCCTGTTTTTTTATCCAAACGTGTCGAAAATTCTAGACTTGTAATTTTTTGTTGGCTCGTTAGAGTTGCTATGTAGGGTCCCCCCCCCCCCCCAAAAAAAAAACAATTCATTTTGCAAACGATTAATTGCACAACAAGATTAGATGTTTGGTGTGTAAAAATAAGAATAACAAATGGAAAATTTCCACGTAAGGGTAGAGTAAGCAAGAAAATCGAAATTTCCATTAGAAATCAAGTTACAGTTATAGCTACGTGTAAGAGCATAGCAAAGCCTTTCTCTTTGGCTGGTGATAGCTACATGGGCAGAGAGCAAAACGGCTGCTGCTATTATCACAACCAGAGAATAAGAAAGCAAACAACTATGTTTCTGTTGTTAAAACACCACGACGGTGACGACTACTGTCACCACGGCTGCGAGACGTCACTTTCCACTGAGCAACTACATTTATGAGTCAGCGATAGAGACGAATAGCTGTTTCTGTCTATAACAAAACGCCAGCCAGTCAGTTGCTCACAATGGGGATCAAAGAAATCTCTTAGCAATGTTACAAGTGAAGACAAACTGTTAATGCATCCATAACTGTGAGAGAAGTGGGAATTCATGCCTTTTTCATTTTCATTTTTTATTTTAGTTCAGTTAGATCTCAGAGATCACGAACCCCCCCCCCCGTCTTGGGTCTAACACTTGATTTCTTTATGAGTTACATAGATATACAAGTGTTCAGTTAAGGATTTTCTCTACTTCTAAGCCTTGAGTAGGTATTTACATCCTCTGCAGCAGGTTAGACACAAGGTCAGATAAGGTTTTGAAAAGTGCACTCTGGCCTACAAAAATGCCTGAACAGCCTCATCGGCATTCCCTGGTAAGGGAGCCTCAGGCGATTAGCAATAAACTAACCCCATCTCAAAGAGAGAAGGTAAAGCCTGGGAGGGTGGACCTCCTATCTCGTCGGACTGATTGTCGAGGATGTATCCCTGACTGATATTATACCTACTCAGGACTGTGCCGGGTAAAGCAGTGAAGAATAATTTTATTCTCCCCAATGGACCACTTAAATACATTATAGTTTATTTTTCTTGTGGGTTTTTGTTTAGTTTTGCCGGATTCCACGACCAGAATTTGTCTGGTCTGGTGGAGTTCCAGATTAATGTTTTTTCTTTTTAGTAGCATCACTAGGAGAAGGTATACAATGACTTTTCTCATATAAGTCAGTGTATAGCCATGCCGAGGGGATCTTATCTAGGTTTCGAGTATTATGTTATTTTATTTTTTATTTTTTAATATTTGGTTAGGCTTTAATTCTAAGGGGAAGTATCCTCATGTCCAGATGTCCTGACAAACCCTAACCTGTACAGAGAGATCGAAGACACTCGAAGGGGGGTGTCTAGTAGCCGTTCAAAGTCTCTTCTCTTAGCAGTATATGCATTTAGATCTGAAAAGAGTTGAACGGAGCTTGTCGCAATTCATAAACCGTGTGTGTAAACGTTATATCATGTACTCACATACTCCCAAAAGTAAATGAGATGAAACAAGAATGTATAGCGCCATGTGATATTGAAAAGGGTGAATAAAAATACAGCTGCCCAAAGTTTAATTAATGAGCAGTTAAAGAATACTTCATGTCTTCATTTTCCCAGTTTACGTCAGCAATAACGACATGACGACATCCGGTATAAAACAAGTTGTAGAAACAGAACAAGGTGTGTGTGTGGTGGTGGTGGTGGTGTGTGTGTGTGTGGTGTGTGTGTGTGTGTGTGCGCGTGTGTGTGTGTGTGTGGTGTGTGTGTGTGCGTGTGTGTGTGTGTGTGTGGTGTGTGTGTGTGTGTGCGTGTGTGTGTGTGTGGTGTGTGGTGGTGGTGGTGGTGGTGTGTGTGTGTGGTGGTGGTGGTGGTGTGTGTGTGTGTGTGGTGGTGGTGGTGGTGGTGGTGGTGGTGGTGGTGTGTGTGTGGTGTGTGTGTGTGTGCGTGTGGTGTGTGTGTGTGTGGTGTGTGTGTGTGTGCGTGTGTGTGTGTGTGTGGTGTGTGGTGGTGGTGGTGGTGGTGGTGTGTGTGTGGTGTGTGTGTGTGCGCGTGTGGTGTGTGTGTGTGTGGTGTGTGTGTGTGTGCGTGTGTGGTGTGTGTGGTGGTGGTGGTGTGTGTGTGTGGTGGTGGTGTGTGTGTGTGTGGTGGTGGTGGTGGTGTGTGTGTGTGGTGGTGGTGGTGTTTGTGTGGTGGTAGTGGTGGTGGTGGTGTGTGTGTGTGTGTGGTGGTGGTGTGTGTGTGGTGGTGTGTGTGTGTGTGGTGTGTGTGTGTGTGGTGGTGGTGTGTGTGTGGTGGTAGTGGTGGTGGTGGTGTGTGTGTGTGTGTGGTGGTGGTTGTGTATGTGTGTGGTGGTGGTGGTGGTGGTGTGTGTGTGTGTGTGTGTGGTGGTGGTGGTGTGTGTGTGTGTGTGGTGTGTGTGGTGGTGGTGGTGGTGGTGGTGTGTGTGTGTGGTGTGTGTGTGTGTGTGTGGTGTGTGTGTGTGCGTGTGTGTGTGTGTGGTGGTGGTGGTGGTGTGTGTGTGTGGTGGTGGTGGTGTGTGTGTGTGGTGGTGGTGGTGTGTGTGTGGTGGTAGTGGTGGTGGTGGTATGTGTGTGTGGTGGTGGTGTGTGTGTGGTGGTGGTGTGTGTGTGTGGTGGTAGTGGTGGTGGTGGTGTGTGTGTAGTGGTGGTGGTGTGTGTGTGGTGGTAGTGGTGGTGGTGGTGTGTGTGTGTGGTGGTGGTGTGTGTGTGGTGGTGTGTGTGTGTGTGGTGGTGGTGTGTGTGTGTGTGTGTGGTGGTGGTGGTGCGTGTGTGTGTGTGTGGTGGTGGTGTGTGTGTGTGTGGTGGTGTGTGTGTGTGTGGTGGTGGTGGTTGTGTATGTGTGTGGTGGTGGTGGTGGTGTGTGTGTGTGTGTGGTGTGTGTGTGGTGGTGGTGGTGGTGTGTGTGTGTGTGTGGTGTGTGTGTGTGGGGTGGTGGTGGTGGTGTGTGTGTGGTGGTAGTGGTGGTGGTGGTGTGTGTGTGTGTGTGTGGTGGTGGTGGTGTGTGTGTGTGTGTGGTGGTGGTGGTGTGTGTGTGTGTGGTGGTGTGTGTGTGTGTGGTGGTGGTGGTTGTGTATGTGTGTGGTGGTGGTGGTGGTGTGTGTGTGTGTGTGTGTGTGGTGTGTGTGTGTGTGGTGGTGGTGGTGGTGTGTGTGTGTGTGGTGGTGTGTGTGTGTGGTGGTGGTGGTTGTGTGTGTGTGTGTGTGGTGGTGGTGGTGGTGGTGGTGTGTGTGTGGTGGTGGTGGTGTGTGTGTGTGCGTGTGTGTGTGGTGGTGGTGGTGTGGGTCTGTGTGTGTGTGTGTGTGTGTGTGTGTGTGTGAGAAACAAAACGAGCCATCTATTATACAGGCTGTCCATAAAGTCAGTGTGCACTTTTAAAAATGTATAACTTTATTTGTATTTGCGATAGAAATTATCTGTAACAAATGTAATAAAGTTTCATGTACCTAGTTTTAAGTATTGTTATTGAATAACTTTTCACTGCAAAATTTGCAACAATTTTTAGATAAGTAAAAAAATGTTCCATTTCCTAACAGATGAATCGGAAGGGGTGGACCATTTTATTGGCCTCCGCGTTCGCTAGATTTTACTTCATTAGATTTTTTCATGGGGACATGTAAAAACAATTGTGTGTGCAACCAAAGATTTGAAAGCTAAAATAATTAATGTAATTTTAGACATTATTGTAAATCAGTTGGCAAATGTTTTCCGTGAACTACAAAATCGTATTACCCTTTACATTGCTAATAAAATTTCAATGAAACCTTAAAAATATATAGATTTACTTCTTTCTAATCCATTTTAAAACTATTTCTATTGCAAATACAAATAAAATTATAATTTTTTAAAGTGCACACAGACTTTATGGACACCCTGTATAAAGGGCAGTTGTCTGTGTATGTGATCTGCTTTTTGTTCAGCATTGCCTCAAACAGGCTATACAAGATTCCCCAATTAAACGCCATATAACATTACAAATGATCATCCATTTCCAGACGGGATAGCATAGGACTTTTGAAGATATTTTCTTTTCAGCTTATTTGATTTTAATTGGGGAAAAAAGTATGGATTAAAACTTGAAATTTACCTAATATTTGATGATAGTAAAGATTGTGGCCATGAATAGTCTTAGAATGTCTTTCAAATGTCTTAATACTTGTCTTTGCTTTAAAAAAAGTTAACGGAGTTGAGTATGTGAGTATGTTGTAAGTAAATCACTTGAAATTAAGATTAGCTCAAAATGAAATGCCATATTATAAAATATTTCTTCCTAGCTAATAGAATTATTAATTGAATAATAATAATAATAATAATAATAATAATAATAATAATAATAATAAATAATAATAATAATAATAATAATAATAATAATAATTCTGAAAATGAACAATTATTCATTCTAAGTTAAAAATGAAATAAAAGATTTGTTGTTGTTCGTCTCCCACTAACTTCTTCAACCTTCAGTTGGCATGAGATAAGAAATGATAAGTAAACAAAGATTTTGATGTTTTCATAAAATAAATCAACGAAAAACGTTTCATACCAACTTTACAACAGGCCAGTTTAAAACCAAAAATGGACCATAATTCCTTTTTAATGTTTCATATACAAATTTAAAACAGTGATGCGTTTTATAGAAAACTGATATATTTAGATGGTTGTCTCATTCATGCTATGATCATAGTGTAGTATCCGTTCAGGCATTACCTTTTCTGTTTAGAAGGGGATTGGCTCATTGCATGTCACTTGAGGTGCTCTCATTCATGAGAGAGTACCAACGAGACTTTCAGATATTTTTGCTTACATCAAAGTGCTCTTTTTAGGGAGCCAGACTTTCGCACGTTAAAAATGAACTTTGCTCTCATTGGCAAGTAAATAAAAACAATACCCGGCATTACCTCCTCCTTTCTAATGGGGTTAGATGGATTTATTGGCTATCGCCTCGGGCACCAACATTTGTGAAAGAGTTTCGACGGGATGATACAAGTATTTTTGTTCCAATTCAGAGTGTCCATTTTTGGAGAGCTAGATTAAAAATTGACTTTGTATCAAACTTTGCCCTCTTGAGGAGCTAAACAAATAACGACAATATCCGATGTTACCTCTGCCTTTCCAAGAGCGGATGGATTTATTTCCTGTTGTGTGAGGCTCCCTCGTGTGTGAGGGAATGCTGACAGGACTACTACATTTTGATCTGAGCCCAAAGGTCAGGTAGTATTGATTTACTCCTCTCCAGGAGTTAGGCACAAGGCCAGTTTTTATCTTACTCCCACAAGTAAGATGTGACCCAAGGTCGGGTCGGGAAAGTGGGGTTTGAAAAGCCAGTGCCCGAGAGGTGAGCATTCTGGCCATTAAAAATTGGCTAGGCAGCCCGTCGGCATTCCCCGATAGGGGCGCCTCAGGCAGTAAGCAATAAACTTACTCCTCCCCAAAGAGAGGAGGCGAAGCCTGGGAGGGTGGACCTCCTAGAACTGCACAGGACAGACCCATAGACCGGCGTAAATCAAGCCCCGAAGGCCAAGACAATACCTGTCTATGGGGTGCAGTATCCATCGGAACAGATACTACACTTTGATCTTAGCCAAAAGGCCAAGAACAGGGATACTAACCAAGGTCAGGTAGTAGCGATATTGTAATGTTCTTTCTATATTTTTTATTCGATTTCTATTTCAACTTAACTGTGGCCAGTTGGTCTTCATTGCTTATGTGAGTTGGTTTCTACGCTCGAGGATTTTCCTTAATATTTCATCATTGTGATGAAAACCGACGATAATTATTATTATTATTTACTCACTAGGAGTTTTCACGTTAGTTATTATCAGTGATTGCTCGCTGACAACCAGTAGTGTTCCCTGAAGTCTGAGTGACAACAAGTCTTCCTAGATGTCCAGCATTCTTCACCTGTTTTGATAACCGTTGTAAGTCATTTTGCGTTATCGCAACAGCCGTTTATCATTGATTTCCCGCTGGCGCCGGCCGTTTGTCTATTATTAATTAATATAATAATACACTAATGCGTTTCATGTTTGTACGTACGTTATCACCTTTCACACAGATTTTTAAAAATGAGATCGTTCGATCAGCAAAGATGATGGTTGTGATTAAAATGATGTCGCTAAGGTAAACAATTCCGATTTTACCCATTTTAAAATTAATTGTTCCAAAATCTAAAACAATACAATTTTAAATAGATAGATTTCAACAAGCGACATATGTTTTATTGATTTGAAGAATATTTAGTTTTACGGTAAGAAGACAGAGAATATTTATTGTTTTCAAAATAATTAAATTGCTACAATTTTAAAGAAAGAAAGAAAGAAAGAAAGAAGAGATATTTGTTAAGTAAATATTTAAAGAATATTTATCTGACAATAACAATTATTCTTTCTTAATGGTATTGACCCTGACAGACATTTTATTATTTCAAAACGAATTTCATTATTAAAAGTAAATTATACAGATTGCTGTAGAAAGCGCCGTGGAATTTCCACGGGGTCCCCATTAGTTATTATTATTTTACTCACTAGCAGTTTTCACACAAGTCATTATCAGTGATTGTTCACTGACAAATAACCAATGGTGTTCCCTGGAGTCTGAGTGACAACAAGTCTTCTCAGATTTCCAGCATTTTTTAGCTCTTTCGATAACCATTTCAAATTATTTTGTGTTATTGTTGTAGACCCGTGCTAGGGGTCACAAAGATAACAACCACAAATTGTGACAGGTTAAAATATACAATGTATTTATTCATAGCAATACAGTAACGCCACTAAATGTGGTAGGAGATGACCGGATTCCTACCATGCGGTAAGACATGAATAGGAATGTCCTCGATATTTAACACCTACCCACTATAGGAGTATGTGACACAAGGTCGGAAAGTGGGATTTGAAAAGCCAGCGCCCGAGAAGGTGAGCGCTTTAGCCATTAAAAATTGCCTGGACAGCCCCGTCGGCATTCCCCGGTAGGGGCGCCTCAGACAGTAAGCTATCAACTTACTCCTCCCCAAAGAGGAGAGGCAAAGCCTGGGAGGGTGGACCTCCTAGAACTGCACAGGACAGACCCATAGACCGGCGGAATCATGCCCCGAAGGCCAAGACAACACCGGTCTATAGGGTGTAGTATCCATCGGAACAGATACCACACGTGGTACGAGGACTCTCACATGATAGGAATGTCCTCTGTTTGAGTCTTTGCAACCATGGTATTTATTATAGATGGTTGCTTCCATTAGTTCTTCAATAGGGGTGATTTGTACCCCACAACAGTTATCGCAACAGCGATTTACCATCGATTTCTCGTTAGCAACACCCGTTGGTCTTCTCTGAAATTTAAGCTTCTCTAAGGTTCCAGTACTCTTGCCCCCTTCCAGTGGAGGTCTGGTTAGTTCTCTCCCACCTCAGTCTTGACCTTTTACGACCATTTCACAACCATTTTGTGTTGTATCACCCGAGGCTGGTGCTATCACATTATGTGTGTGCTTTTCTTGGAGAGGGGGGGGGGGACAGTCTATGAGATTTCTTGCAGTTCCAGTTCCCTTTCGTTCACGTGGTGTTCTTTCTAGGTTTTTATTTTATTTCTATTGCAACCTCCATGTGGATGATTCGTAGTTTCGTAGTTTATGTGTGTTGGTTTCCACATTCGAGGATTTTCCATTAAGATTCCAGCTGTTTTCATCATTGCTGTCTGTTGTAGAGACTCAGTCTCCCCTTTGGTTCCAATTTCGTCTAGTTTTTTTTTTTTCAGTTTTTTGGGGACTGTTCCTAGTGCCCATGCGATTATTGGTATTATATTGACTTTCTTCATGTTCCATATTCCAAATTATTATTATTATTATTATTTGTACTCACTAGGAGTTCTCACACAGATCATCGTCAGTGATTGCTCACCGACAAAAACCAGTGGTATTTCCTGGAGTCTGAGTGACAACAAGTCTCCCCAGACTTCCAGTATTCTTCACCTCTTTTCGATAACGTTGCGGTATCTCTTATTGTTGTTGTTGTTGTTGCTGTTGTTGTTGTTGTTGTTGCTGCTGCTGCTGTTGCTGCTGCTGCTGTTGCTGTTGCTGTTGCTGTTGTTGTTGTTGTTGCTGCTGCTGCTGTTGTTGTTGTTGCTGCTGTTGCTGTTGCTGTTGCTGTTGCTGTTGCTGTTGTTGTTGTTGTTGTTGTTGTTGTTCACTAGGCGTTCTCACACAGATTATCATCAGTGATTACTCACTGATAATAACCGGTGATGTCCCTGGAGTCTGGGTGACAACAAGTATCCTCAGATTTCCAGTAATCTCTACCTCTTTCACTAACCTTTGCAAATGAGTTTGCGTTATTGCAACAGCCGCCTACCATTGATTTCTTGCCGGCAACAACCGTTGGTTTTCTCTGAGATTAGGGTGGCAATAAGCCTCTCCAAGGTTCCAGTACTCTCTGCATTCTTCCAGTTAAAATCTGGTTAGTGCTCTCCTTCCGCGGTCTTTCCATCCTCCTAGACCCTTCACGACTATTTTGTGTGGTATCAGCCGAAGCTGGTGCCTTTTTTATGGGTGGGAGTTTATAACCTTTTTAGCAGTTCCACTTCCCTTGGTTTCATGTGGTGTTCCTTCTATGTTTTTGTTTTACTTCTGCTGCAGTTTCCATGCGGCTGGTTAGTGTTCGTAGTTTATATGGGTTGGTTTCCGCATTCAAGGATTTTCCTTAAGATTTCAACTGTTTTCATCATTGCTGTCCGTTGTATAGTTTCAGGCTTCCCTTTGCTTTAATTTCTCCTAGTCTGTTTTCCATATTTTTCGGGACTGTTCCTAGTGTTGTTGTTGTTGTTGTATTATCATTATTACTAGCGGGGGCCCTGTGGAAATTCCACAGTGTTTTCTATATCAATCTGTATAATTTACCGTTAATAATATTATCCGGTGGCTAGAAATATGCACATATTTTACTCACCAAAATTTTGCGTGACTGGATGGAAGTATATATATTTATTTATATTACTCGGTTGCCGGGGCAAAAGCTGTCCCTTCAGCAGTCACCATCGGTCGCGACTCCCCTCTAACTTGCACCCTCCCTCCCCTCTCCATACCCCCCCCCATTTTCAGGGGCAAATCTTAAATAGGAGTGTCAGGTTGTTACACACAAAATAAATAACACACACTCTATCGTATTAATATATAAATAATAAGAATAAGAATAAGAACAATAAGAAATTTTAAATATTAAAAAAAATAATAATAAATAAATATCGTAAGCCTGAAACCGGCCCATTTGGTAAGCGTTTCCGCGTCTCCTCCTCCTTCCACAATGCCCTCCCCCTTCCACGCTGAAGCAACAGTAGCGAGCGGGGGGGGGGGGGCAGTTAATGGTTTAATTAAGTTAATTTTTATATATTTAACAACTCCATTTCTTTATTCCGGTGGTAAAGTCGGCGATTTCAGCTAGATGTTACGGTTTCGATTCCAAGTCTCTCCGTCCAATTTATTTGTTGTTTATTTATTGAATTTCTTTAGGAGCGTGACACACGTACGTACACCTTAGCGTATTAATATATTGATTATTATTATTATTATTATTATTATTATTATTATTAATAGTAGTAGTAGTAGTACCTGTTGACATTCATAAAATATGCAATGGCCTTTACTTTTAGGCAAATCCTTTTCCCTCCAGAGATTTTGAAAGAGAAAGGCTCTTTAGCAAATCAATAAAACACTTTCAACGAAATGAGACAAATTAGCCATTGTTTCTTTTGCCTTTGTGTCACTGACCTAAACACATTTCTCGTCTATCGACATAACGGCTAATGGGAATTTTGTCAATTGTCGAATGTGTTATGAAAAGAGTGACACAAACAAAAGAGAAACAAACAGACATTTTGGCCAGTCATCGTCGCAGACAGAAAAAGTTGATAAAAACAATCGTTTTCATTAACAGCGTCTCATAGTTTTCTGCTTCAGAGTTTCAAAAGTAGAGACGCCATTGGTGCAGCTCAGTAAGAAGTGAATGTTCAAATTTGGTATTTTTTTATAAACATTAGGAATAAATTATATACGAGGGTGTGTGCCAGTTGACACGGTTAAGATTCGAATAAAAATTGTTGTTTGGGATAAATACAATTTAGGCGCGCAGAGTGAATATAATTGTATTGGCGCGTGACAAATATAAAATAACGCCCACGCAAATTCCGATGTGGCCTTATATATTAAATCAACTCAAAACGAGCGGACGTAGTTGAGAGCACACCACGTGATATTTCTGTCCAATGAGATTTCTCCAAAGACATATTTTTCTAAACTTTTCTCCTTAAGCTATTAGGAATAAATTATATACGAGGGTGCATGACTGTGATGGGATTCCAGGTTGACGCTAGCACAGCGCCGATTATTCTGTATGTATATATGTGTGTTCAAAATACAAGCATGTACTAATGAAAGCAAAGTAACAAGTTGAAGACAATATATGATTCAATAACACATCAATTGTAAGTGGAACAGACCATGAAATACCGTTCATATAAACATATGCAAAGTGAGTGTAGGTGGAATGATATATGTGCGTGTCTACATACGTATGTGTGTAGAGAGAAATTGTCCATTCGGGATGTCTGTAGTAGAGAGTCTGCATATTGTGCATGTATGCGTGTGAGTGGAGAAAAGTTTTTACATATCAAGTTAGTGTCCTTGTGTATGTGTGAGTACATGGTGATAGCAGCCGTCCGGGAGAGAGGCGGTTTGGCTTACGTTATCTGTAGCAGGTCGTGAGAGAGAGAAAAAAAACAAAAGACATTTTGTACATCCTTTTTCATAAGGCAAATCAGGACGCCTCCTGGCATCACGACAAGGGGAGATAAATCGAGTTTGACACCACCTGGTGGTATGTATGTGTATTGTGTTTGAGAAGGGAGTTAATGCTACAACTGGTACAATGGTACGTTGCAGATTTTAAAATCGGCTATACTGAGTTCAAATCCTGTTGGATCTATTGTGTCCAATCCTCCACTGTATAATAAATACCAATGTGTATTTATTTGTATATTTTTTATATAAATAAACTAGAAGAATAATCGTCCCATGATGGGTAAATTTAATTTCCTAAACTGAACACGTTTATATCACGTTACGAAGATTAAAATCAAAAATATAATGGTACTAAACCTTATGACTAAAATCCTTATTCCATTTCTGATCAAAATCCATTACATAATTTTGATTCTAGAAAATGTCTAAAATTTAAGGCTGAGGCGTAAGGGGTCTTAAGAAGAGGCACCATTGATGTAGATCAGTAAGAAAAAGTAAATGTTAAAATTTGGGGATTATTTCACGGCTGCTTTATAAACATTAGGATGTAGCATGGATCCTGGCAAGGATAGGATATAGATGATGGTCACATCTTTAAAATGTACTAAGACGACTAAAATGTAATAAATATTGAAAATGGACAAAGAAAAATGGTTGTTAGAATGAAGGAGATAAAACCATGTTCAACAAACACAACATATCTATACAAATTTAAAATCAGATGTGATAGGAGGAGATTGCACTCTGCACTTATTTAAAAAGAGGTGGATACACACCGCTAGTTTATGTGTGTTTGGATGAACCAAGTTTGAGTATGTGTTTCCTTGCCTAGGCATGGTGCATGCCGACCTGAGGTCTTATCAACCCCCATCCCAGTTAGCAAAGTCACTTAGCTAGTGATACAAATGAGTCCTGGCCCCCTTCTTTTTCTATATTTTCGGTATTAAAGATCCTCCTAAATACCCACTCCCATTTTTATTTTGTCCCTACCCTGATCCCCAAAACTGGTACCTATCTTGGAGAACACCACACAATCCATGCCCCTGAATCCCATCCAGCTTTTCTCTTTTCTATACCCCAATAATCCCCTTTTTTTATCCCCCAATAATCCCCCCTTTTTTCTCCCCCAATAATCCCCTTTTTTATCCTCACTTAGAAACTGTCTTGCTTGTTTCTGGCTCTTAAAACAACACGGAAAACATTTAGCATCTCATACCTGGATAGATTTGGGAAGGGTCCTACTAACCATCACGCTTAGCATTTTACTTTTCAGCAATCTCTGTTGTTTTTAGCCACCCCACCCACCCCACAACCGATGAATTTGTACATATATTTTTTGTAAATAAAAAAACGTCAAACCATTGGGGATAATGTTAAGTAGGTATTACCCATAGTGTGAATGTGGTATTTTGGTGACTGAAACTAGTTTAAAGAATAGACCAAGAGGACGAAAACCGACCCCCATCCCAACCCACCCAATTTGAACCTTGTGCAACATCTTATTTTATACAGAAAATTCAGTATACTGTGAACGTTTTTGTAAAATTTTAAACATAAATAAAATCTATACAAATTTAAAGATGATTGAAAGATATTTTGTGTAAGAAAATTGTTGGTTAGAAGAATTAAAGGGCATCTTTTACGAGACTCAGCAGAGTAAAAACGCAAAAAAAACAAATTACAACAAATAAAAGTAACTGTAAGCTGTAAAAGTTAGTTTCAAACTTGCATGTGCTATTTGTTTGTATTTTAAACCCGTTTGAAGTGCTATTTATTAGAAATCAATAGTTTTGACACCGTAATTTCGAAAAAAAACATGGCCGATTTGGGGGGGGATTACTAACAAATGCACTAGGAGCGCCATATTGTTTTTGTGAAAACGGTGGGGAAAAAAAAACAAGAATTTTTTTTTTTACATCTAATGAAAACCCATTTATAATACGTAAAAATAAAAACAAATTACATAGGTAAGTAGAAAAATATCTATTCTCGTCGTAGGTCAACTTCACTTGTTGCAAATTTATGTTTTTAAACCCTTTCTCGTTCTTTTTTTGGACCCCGTTCGCGCCTCTGCTGAGTCTCGTAACATATACCCGAATTAAATGTTTTCATGTGTGTAGAATGTTTGCGTGTGTATGTCTATATTTGTTTAGTGTTTTTTGTTGTTGTTGTTGTTTTTTGGCTTTTTTAATTTTCTTTTTTCTTTGTTTTTATTGGGGATTTTACCGATGTCACACATTAATGTGCTATTTCAGAGACTCGAACGAAAAATCTTTTTTGGATTTTAACCGGTCCCTTTAAGTGCAATTGTTTGGATCTCTCTTGCACTTGGTTCACCAGGTATATTTGCCATCGAGTTTTTAAGTTCTTTTTCATGAGCCCAGTAGCTTCTAAGGTTCCAGTTTCTTTTCATGTCGTACATAAAACTTTGGTATTTAGTTATCTTCTTTCTATCAGCTCTATTCAGGCCAGCATAATTAGGGACACTGCCTTCAACTAGGGTTACTACTCTCTCCCTCTTGTTCCATATCACTATGTCAGGCTTAACAGCTCCGTTTTTAGATATGTAGCTGTAAAGATAGGGAATGGTCAGTGTAAATATGCGTGCGTTATTTCAGGAAGCAGTGTAGACATTGTGTGTATGCGGGCTTTGTCAGTATGTGAATATATGTAAACTTCTGTGTGAGTACATATTTTTGCTAGTAATAATAATTATAATCGATTTATAGAATTGTATTTTCATGCTTTTTGAAAATTATCTTTTAAAAAGAACTTAACAAAAAATTCTATTTCTAAATTAAACCAATTTATTGCGTTTTTATTCTGATTATAAATTTGCCATTTTCATTTATGAAGATAAAAAGATGAATGAAAGTATACATTTTATCAGTGTTTGTTTTCTGTCATGAGATTTTTAAGAGACTTACAGTGAACAATACTGTTTAGAGTTACTAGGTTTATCAAAACGTAGGCGGATATCAAGTACCCTTGCACTAGACCTGAGTATATGTGTATAACAACGAATAGATAACTTTTGACGATATTCCTGGACATTTCTATGTGGGTATAGGCGTTGGTTAAGACAGAAGAATCTTCCTCAGCCATGTCTAGCCCTTAACAACATCTCAGGAAGAGACAAAAAAAACTGCAGTTGTGAACCAGAGTGGTAGAGAATGCCCCCGTCCTACTGACATGGTAATCCTCACTTCTGAAGCTCGCAATCCTGGCTCAGAAACACCCTGGGTCCAGTGTAGGACACTTAACCGCCTGAGAACAAGAATGAGACGATCAAAAGTTACTATGGCCAGATGGGGTGACAAAACCGATCCAACCATCTGCGAATGTGGAGGGGAGGACCATACGATGCAGCACTGCCTTGTTTGTCCTTCTACTCCCCAACCAGGGCAGCTTGAAAGATCTTGCAGAGTTCAATGATAATGCAAAGGATAGCATAAAGAAGCAGGAAACTGTTGTATAACAAAATGCTTCGAAGACTCACAAAAAGAAGAAGAGGAAGAAGAAGAAGAAGAAGAAGAAGAAGAAGAAGAAGAAGAAGAAGAAGAAGAAGAAATACTCGAGATTAACTTTTATCTAGAGGTTGTGAATAAAGGAATTTAAGAAAAAAAAAACTGCTGATATCTGAGTCTACTCCGGGTGGATTGAATAAAGTGTTCAGATCAAATTTCTCAGAAAGTTACAAACTACAACAAAACCCTAACCCAAAGAAGGCCGGAGAGAGAAACATTATTGCTCTAGAGACGAAAACCCCCGTCGATAGATTCACTAATCCTGTCTGATATCACAATCAGCACATCACCTGTTGATCTTGCAGGACGAAATCCATATTGCTTGTCACTAAGTAGTTTGTTTTTTCAAAAGTGGTTAACAACTTCTTTATTTATTACAATTCAAGCAACTTACTGATGATGCACAGGAGACTGATCAGTCTGTTGTAAGATGCAGAGGAATGATCTCCAGTATTTTTAAATACTGGTCAGACTAACAAAGTCTTTCAACGTAATGGGAGGCATTTCTCCTTTAGGCAACGATGTAACAGCTTTGTAAGGATATAAGCTATTTCGTGTTTTTTTAGTACTATGACCGGAATGTTGTGGGAACTCGTTGCCTTACTGGCATCGAGGTTCTTTATATGTTTGGCAACATCCCGTACAATTGCCTAGAGTTTTTTTCGGTCATGTGGTGGGGGGGGGTAACCTTAATCGCAAAGGGGGGAATTTGCTGCAAAGTTCGTTGCAAAAATTCTGGTTTTCTCATATATATATATATATATATATATATATATATATATATATATATATATATATATATATATAAATTGATTTCGTTCCCACCAGACTAGACAATCTTGTCAAATAAAACTCTTTATTTCAACAGCCGTTTCATCTTTAAAGGCTATACAATCAAAAAAAAATCTTCAAAAGAAAAGAAACAAGAAGAAAAAGAAAAACTACTTTCTTGATCTATCATCTAACCTTATACAAATTGTTATTGGAATTCTCTGAGAATTGTTGAGAAATATAGTATTATGTAGACAAACTATTTTGCTTGCACAGGTATCACTGTCATTTTTGAAACGCAAAAGCAATGTCCACGCTGTCTACCTAGGCTTATAAAACACGAAATGCCGAAATGCAATGATTTAAATACGAATATTTGAATGGATCTTTTAGGAATTTTCTATTTTCTATAAATGTTATGAATTCAACATCAAAGTATATCCTTTTATAATGCAACCTTTTTACAGATATTTGTCTGCCCAATGTTTTTTTTTTGTTGTTTCCATTCATGCTATTCGCACATGAATGCTATGTAAGTCATGACTTTTCTGATAAAGAAATGTCCTTCTTTCAACTAATGGTGACTCATTGGACTGAAAAGCTGACACAAAATCTGCCCTTGTGCTTTTCTTCATTGTGCACACATACCAGAAATGTTCTGTGTTACAATGAAATTAGAAACATTTAGAAATCTTTAATAGTTATTCATTTTTAAATCTAACTTTTTATCTCAATCAAATGCTACCCAAATTAAATGCCATCCATCCATGGCCATCCCTACTACAGGCCAGGCAATCGTGCAACTGGGGTCTTTTACTGGGGGCCATGTGAATTTTCTTAAATATTCGATATAGAAGTTGCAAACAAAGGTAAAATTCCTCTGTGAGATTAGTTTGATGTTTTTATGTGTTTTACATACCAAATAACAAGAACCACAATGAGCTAATTGATAAATTTGACAATTATTGACAAATTCCTATAAATGAAGAGACAGGTAATTTTGAATAAACAAAGGCAAATGCATATTTCAATGAAGAATTTTTATTTCAATGTTGGATTTTTTTTTTAGAGATTTTGTACTTGTGTCAAAAGATCATTACTTGTATATTGTGGTTAAAAAGAAAAAAAGGATCCGCACCAGTTGATGATATCAAGCAGAGAAACAGTTTGTTCAAAAATTCACATGGCCCCCAGTAAAAGACCCCAGTTGCATGATTGCCTGGCCTGTAGTAGGGATGGACATGCATCCATTCATTATATCCTTAATAAAAGTCACAGTCCTTTCAAAAACCTTTTATACACGGTGACCTCCCCCCCCCCCAAAAAAAAATGGCACCCATTAAATAGTTAATAAAATTCATAATCCTTTCTGCAATCCAACCATATTTCGTACAAATTAACTTAAGTTTATGCCTGACTTGTCCACCAAGTTTCAGTCATGAATGTCCAACAGTCTTTGTTTTATTGCCGTTCAATGATATGCGGGGACACTTTGGTGATCGTCTCATCAATAGGAGGTATGATTCTGAATGGATTTCACACTCACTCTGGGGGACTATGCTCCGATGAGTGTGAAGCCCTCCATTAAAGAATTACACCTACTAGTAAGATGATCACCAAAGTGTCCCTGCATATATATATATATATATATATATATATATATATATATATATATATATATATATATAGTGTGTAGATTTCAATTTTGTGTAGAGAATCTGAATAACAGAGCTCAATGTAATTTAAACAGAGCAAAACAGAATTATAAAAAGAAAAACTATACACACATTAAGGTTGTATACATAATAACTTATTTCGACCCCTTTAATTAGGTCTCCTCAGATGTATAGACAACCACGTCAAAAAAAACAAATAATGAGAGAAATTGATCGTCTTAAAAAGATAAATTCACTTTTGTGATTGGTCTATGTAAAAAGGAGGTAAATGTTAAAATAATCGAGGAGGGGTGACAGAAGTAAGATTAATTTTTTAATAATGCAGAAATATAAAAATATAAAAATATATATAAAAGAATTCTTTTTTGCTATTTAAACAAATAAATCATCTCATTTAAAATTTCGAATGTGAGCTTTATGGGTAAAAATATATGATG
The DNA here is from genome assembly GCA_963556195.1 of Sepiola atlantica. Classification (NCBI taxonomy): domain Eukaryota; kingdom Metazoa; phylum Mollusca; class Cephalopoda; order Sepiida; family Sepiolidae; genus Sepiola; species Sepiola atlantica. The sequence goes on along the minus strand of OY744537.1, from coordinate 88,783,572 downwards.
AAATATTCGAGCGTTCACGATTAAAAACTACGTTTAATTATTTACGATTAAAAATTAGAAGACGAAAATGTAGGACGAAGATTTCGGTTTAGATTAGAACATATTAAAAATTTAAGTTGTATAGCGTCAAGATTCGAGATGATTTACACTATGGAATTAAAGTTTAGCGACAATTTAAAAACGGTTTATTTACAAAATTGGTAAAGATTCGGGCGTTCACGATTAATTATTTATGATTAGAAATAAAAAGACGAAAATTCAGGACGAAGATTTCGATTTATATAGGAAATTATAAGAAAACTTAATTGGTTATAACGTCAATACGGAATTAAAGTTTGGCGAAATTTAAGCACGATTAATTTACAAACTAGAGTTTTATTAAATTAAAAAAAAAACCGAAATCTTCGTCCTACATTTTCGTCTTCTAATTTTTAATCGTAAATAATTAAACGTAGTTTTTAATCGTGAACGCTCGAATATTTCATCATATATTTTTACCCATAAAGCTCACATTCGAAATTTTAAATGAGATGATTTATTTGTTTAAATAGCAAAAAAGAATTCTTTTATATATATTTTTATATTTTTATATTTCTGCATTATTAAAAAATTAATCTTACTTCTGTCACCCCTCCTCGATTATTTTAACATTTACCTCCTTTTTACATAGACCAATCACAAAAGTGAATTTATCTTTTTAAGACGATCAATTTCTCTCATTATTTGTCTTTTTTTGACGTGGTTGTCTATACATCTGAGGAGACCTAATTAAAGGGGTCGAAATAAGTTATTATGTATACAACCTTAATGTGTGTATAGTTTTTCTTTTTATAATACATATATATATATATATATTCTTTGGGAAGAGGGGGTTGATTTATTACCAGTCGCCTGAAGCGCCGTCGACGTGACCGATTACATCAAATGTTGCGCCTATTCGGAGTGCCCTCTTTTTGGGGAGCTGGATTAATGCCCTATAAACTGACTTTGTTGCAGTGGAGACGAGGGGTTCAATGATAATGATGCCAACCAAACTCCCAAAGTGATGGCAGAATATCAAATACCAAACAGATTAAGTGTTGCAGAGACGATATTGACATACAAATGTTGTTTGGCACAAAACAAATGAAACGGACCGTTAAATATATCTCACAGAAATTTGGAATTTTTGGAAATGTGAAAAAAATAAAAATAAAAGTAATAAAACAAACCATGGTTATTGGAATATAATAGTGTTGTCTTCTGATAATGAAAGTTTTTCTTTCGAAAATTTAAGATTACCCTTTGCCGAACTGTTACTTACCGGACAGTATTTACTATTTGGTAGTTAATCAGTTTTCGTGAAATTATTAATAAATCGTTTTGAGTTTCACTTTCTCCCTGCGTTTATTTCTTTTCACTTTTCCATCTTACGGCAACCACATCGCATTGTTATAGCCTCGGACGACTAATCTGCACTTACATTTACCAGCAATGCTTCAAGCAAACTACAATCTCCTTTTATATATATATATATATATATATATATATATATATATATATATATATATATATATATATATATGTGTGTGTGTGTGTGTGTGAAAAAGACAAACGGAAAAAACAATTTTAAATACATGAAAAACTCATCAAGAAACAATATATTTTACTGGTTTCGTTGATCCGAACGTCTTCGGAAAAAGTGAAGATTTTAAAGTTATTCGATAACGGTAAAAAACACAAGAAAAAGAAAAAAAACGCACAAAGAGACGTTAACTTCCTTGATCTCACTCTACACAACATCCCAAACGGCGTAAACTTTTCAATCTTTGGAAAACCTATGAATAAAAATGATCTTATATTTTTTTTACTCCGATCACAACATCCGGAATAACACCCGGAATAATCATAGGCTCGTTCCTCAGAGCTCTTAGAATTTGCAGCCCCGCTTACCTCCGCAATGAAGAAACCTATATCCAAAACACTTACCAAGCTTTGAAATATCCTCAAAACCCTTAATTTCTACAACAACAAAAAACAGACTAACACTACAAAAATTTCCCCTCAGAACATCATCTTCAGCACAAATAACACTATCTTCAGCACAAATAACCACATCTTCAGCACAAATAACACATCTTCAGCACAAATAACACCGACATTATTGATGAAAATAAATCTTACATAGTTCTCCCCAATAATCCCATATCTATTTCCTCGCAAAATCATTCAAATCTGACATAGAAATAGTAATATCAACCTCTAAAACAATTAAGAATTTACTCAACACCAAACTCCGTCCCAAACTACCTCCTAAGAACACATCTTCCCTAGCCGGCATTTACAAGATAAAATGTGCCGAATATCCGATGTTTTATATTGGTGAAACGGTCAGAAATATAATCCCGCATGTACGAACACAAACACAACAATCCCACTAACGCACTAGTCATACACAGAAACCCTTTTACCCACAATTTTGACTTTAAAAATTGCCCCCTCCTCAGGACCGAATACTCTCTCCCACGTCGCAAGTGCATCGAAAGCACTATAATACTTCTCTCATCACCATCTAACATAAACCTCAGACTCGGATCTTATTCCTTAAACAAACATCGGGCAAAAACTGCACTAAAACAATGCAATATATTGCGCCATTGCGATATAAAGTAACTTTCCTTTTTTACTACACTTCATCCATATTTTTTCCATTTCTTTTCCCTCTTCTTTTTTTCCTTCTCTCTCTTTCCCATTTTAACGTCTCTCTGTACGCGTTTTATTATTCTTTCTTTTTTCACATAGTTAAACACGCACTAATGACGTCTCTTTGTGCCTTTCTTCTTTTTCCTATGTTTTTACCGTTACCGAATAAATTTAAAATCTTCACTTTTTCTGAAGACGTTCGTTGATCCGAACGAAACCGATAAAATATCTCGTTTCTTGATGATTTTTTCATGTATTTAAATTTATTTTTCCGTTTGTCTTTTTCACATATCTTGTCTTTCATGGCATTTCATTTTTATGATATAGCGTGCATTTTATTCGTATATATATATATATATATATATATATATATATATATATATATATTATTATTATTATTATTATTATTATTATTATTTTAAAAATTATCATGCCCGATTTTCAAAGTCAGATTTAGATAGCAATCCATCCGACTTATCGATACTTGATTCAAACTAGCCTATTTTTTCGTTTCTTCTTTCCACTATGTTATTGGCGCGATTATATTTTATTTTGTGTCAATTTCTTAATGGATGATTCGTGCCAGATTCAAAAATTCGGAAATCAGTTGTAGCTTGAATACCTTGAAGGCCATCAGATGGGAGCTGGAGAATTGCGACGGAGATGTAAAAGCAGTGACTAGCAGGATGGACCTTAGTAGACTTTAACCTGAGAAATGGGAGTTGGAGTGGCGATTATGAAGAAAGTGCTGAATGAAAATCTTCAATACTCTTCATACAAGAGTCGCAAAGGTCAACTACTCAGTGCCAAGACCCAAAAGAACCAAGAAACTCCTCAATAAGACCAAACACCCAGTAGAACTGAGGATGCTTTGGTTCTTCTCAGGACCAGTTGCACAACGTGTAGAACAGGCGATTAACCTACAGTCCACACAAATTCCCACGCATCAAGAAGACCAAGTTCTCGCAAACTGGGATGGTCTTTGGGTGTGTTTCCAACGAAAGCCACATCATACTGCCCCACATTTTAAACATGTAGCTCAGACTCAATTCAGATGGCTATATTGAGTTGCTGTCCACTGTTGTCAAGCGCTGGGTGAAGAAGAGGGTGGCTGCAGTAAGACTATACATGTGACAGCATGACTCAGCTCTATGTAACACCTCCAGAAAAACCCAGAAGTGTCTCTCTGAGAACTTCGACATCTTCACCCCCCCCCCAACTTGCCTGATTGCATCCCCATGGTGAGGCATAGTTGAGAAAGACACCAACCGTACTGCCTGCAACATCATGGTCGAGCTGATTTCCAGGATCAAACTGGTGTTCAGGTGTCTCTCGAAGAACACCATGAAATCCGCCTGCTCTCGGTTCAGATCCCGCCTGGAGGCCATGATTGAAGCTCAGAGTTGCTTCTTTGAGTTATTGCATTTTTTTTAGTTCAAGTAAATATAAATTTAAAATGTCTTGCGAATACAATTTGACATTTGACAAAAGAAATTAAACGAAAAACTTTTTTATTTTTTTATTTTACAGCACTCAATGCTCGATTACGAGCATATAAGATTGGTATGACGGACACGCAAGAATAGTGTAAGGAGAATAACAGAATAGCAGACTAACATTAACGAACACACTCACATACATTCTTTTTTACTCGCATCTTACTTAGAGTATACACGGACAGATTTACGTTTTTCCCTTTTTTATACAAATGGTTCATCCGACGATCGTTATCAAAAAATGCAGGTGACATTGTGGTAGATTAGTAAATAGATATGCACGACGAGCGAACATGAAAAAGATACTAGATTGTATAAGCTACTCTCTTTCTTTCTCTGCTCGTTCGGCTTACTATTTCGCCTGCTTTCCTTTTCACTTTTTCCTCGTTCTGTACTGAAGGGAATGGCCTTCACTGAAATCAATTGTTTTCTCCGAGGTCTGCACACACACACACAGCAGGGCTCTGTGAAATTAAAAAGAAAAATAATATCTAACATAAACGTGTTAACTCGACATTTTCAACCAATGAAAATGATTCCCGCTCGTTCTAAACGATAAACCTAGCGAGCCGGTATGAAATACCAATTTCTAATAAAAACAACAAACTCGACAACCAAAAACCCAGAGAGAGAGAGAGAGAGAGAGAGAGAGAGAGAGAGAGAGAGAGAGAGAGAGTTCTTCTGGTCAACTCACCTATACTCCTCGACTTCGTGAAGATGCAAAATCCGACTCGCGTAACAACAACAACAACAGCAACAACCAGCACCCAACAAAGACTGTGAGCGGACCCGAAAGAAAGACGACTTCTGCCAATCTGAAAATCACTTTAAGTATGACACTCTCTCTACAACTACAGCCTAACCCTAAAAAGTGACCCCCCCCCACAAACACACATATTTTTAACGCTTATGTATTTTACCTCACTGCAAACATTCTACAAACACAAGCACTTTCAACTTTCTAACAAACTAATTACTCACTCGAAATATCTTTCACATCGTCGTAAATTTGTATAGATATAAATGTTTTGTTCATTAAGCATGTTTTTCTCTTTTATTCACAACACGCTTATGTTGAATTTAGCACTTGCTAAAGGGTGACCCATTCTCAATCATTCATAACAGGCATTTTGTCCATTTTTCTCATTCGACACTTATAACATTTTAATTATCAGCCTGGGTCTTGGTACATTTCAAAGAAGCGACTATCATCTATATCCTATCCAAGCCAAGATCCATGCTATCAATTGGTGACCCCAACGTGACTTTAACATGCAAAAAGTTTCCTATTTTTAGCAATTTTTTACTGTGATTAATTTTTTTTATATTACTAGAACTATGGGGACCACGGGCCAAAAGTCTAGTATATATTCAATATTAAATTGTTTTTAAAGCCAATACATAGTTAGAGCGGATCTTGCTCAAATATCAGATGTTGTCCTAATAATAACGACAAACTTACACAATATCTGTAATAGTTGACGTGGATAACATTTATCTTAACGAGTCAGTGAACTTGAAGAGAAAAAAAAAAGTCTTATCGTAAAAAACGATTTCTTGAAGAGAAAAAAAAAGGAAGGCAGTCAAACCTTTCTTTTCCTTTTTTTTTTGTCGCTTAACTACTATTGTAGTGATTCATTTGCTGTTAATCCTTGCGAATCCAAATATCTGTTTGAAAAGACGAAGATGTTTTTCCGTGAAGATCTTGCGAATCCTTGTATATCAATCACTTTGGGTGATTTTCTGCAGTGATATCGTTTCGATTTCTCGTCGCCAATCTGTTGTGAAGTAGTCCAACAGTAAAAAGAAGAAGTCAAGTCGAGGTTGGGTTAAGATAACAAGTGTATTAACATAAAAGGTACAAAGGTAAGGAAACTGACTGGCACTCGGCTAGACAGTTACAATACTGTCCTTTTTCTCCCTGGTGATTGTCTACTCGCACTATTTATAGTGAGAACCGGTGTAGTTTCTCTTCTGTTAGAACGACCGGTGTAACACTTACTTAAGATTTCGTCATTCCTACTTTCTGTATTAATAACACTCAGACAGGATCTCATATGTCTGTGTTTCTGGCCGAGACGTAACTTTAATGAATACACATTGAAGTATTATTTTTTTTTTTACTAATAATCGGATGTTTATTGAAATAAAAAATATAAATGATATTCATAATGATTGTTTTTTTCTGCTTATCATATGAGTTGATTGGCTTGGCATGCCGGGTTCAAGTCCTCTTAGGGCTGTTGCATCACTTTCACTAATACCCTTGGGAGATGTATTAATCTCTTTCAACACAATTACACAGACTCACCACCAGAGGGCGTTTTCATACCTGAGTTATCTGCCGTTTGTAAACGCCAGGTGGCGCTCCTATCAGTGACTCTAAAAAAAAGCTGCACGGGAAAAAAATCATTATCTCTTCTTCCGGTTGGCCTTGGCAGACACACCCCGCAGACCGTCTTGGTATGACGGCGACTTTGACGAACACATCACACACCATGTGCGCTCACACACACAAGCTCATTATGCTGGTACGTAAGACTTTTCTCTACTCACACACGCGCACATACGCATACATACACATCTTTCTATTCAGACTTTGTTGAACATATTCCCGTGAACTCAATTTCATCACAAACACCATTTACAGACTTTCTTACACACATTCTCGATGAATACTTTGCCTCCATGGGCGTTCACACGCGCACACACACATACACACACACACAATTCGGTAGATAAACTTTTCCTCTCTATGTACACACACACACACACACACACACACACACACACACACACACATCATTCTACTCACAATCTCTTTGTACATGTTCTAATGAACACTATTTCATAGCAAACCCAGTCGGCTTCATGACCAATAAATGTTTTATTGAATTCGATATTGTCTCTGAATTGTTACTTTGTTTTCATCAGCATGCTTGTATATTGAACACATACAAGTATATAGGAGTAGTGACGCTACCAAGTGTCGCACCGGTGCTGTCCAAGCCTCGACCCAAAAAACTCCTAAAAATCCATATATCCTCCCTCCACTATGGTTCAAGAAAGGTGCGGTCAGATTTTGCGCAACCCTTGCTTCACTATGGACTTCCCATGAAGGCACCCTTACAGGAGGTATCCATTGTCTCTCGAGACTGAAAAGGGGGTGAACAATGAGTCTAAAACTTATTACTTATTGACGTAGGACATTACCAAGAACGTTTTTATTTTTATTGTATTTTTATTGTATTTATAGCCATTTCTTCCGCCCATTCTTTTTTCGAGTTTCCTTTCTTTCTCCGTCGTGAAATATTGATTAATGAAATGGGATTCTGGGTAACATTCGTCTCCAAGGTGAACATCTCGAAAGCAGTAAATCTTTTCATTATTCATCACTGCTCCCCCTACCCCTCCCCCAGCCTTTCTTTAGAAGCTTTGTCTATCCTTCGAGTTTAATCAATCTGGAATCACACGCAGCCAAGTTTCACTGTTAGGAAAAAAAAATGATTCATTATTCATTAGTTTCGCCCACAATCTATATCATCGCCAAAATATATCAATAACACTTGTACTTTTTTTTTTTTTTTTTATCATACTGCACCAAAATATTTGAAGTAAAGGTTCAATATTTTCTGACACAAAAAAAGAAGAAATTCTAAAAAAAAAAATCCTATGAATCTTTTTCGAATTTTCATCGATATCTTCGAATGTATTTATAGAATGTAAGCGTAATATTGTCTTAGATCGCTTCGTTGTTCTGTTTCCTTATGTAGTTTTTCTTTCAGTGTCATGCAGAGGTCTGGTGATTCCCTGATAATGCCCGGGGCCAACTTATGCTTCATCTTTTCGGTTAGTGAAGGAGAAATCCTTCTAGACCGAGGCAATTAAAATTTTTGTTCCAATCCAGAGTGTCTCTCTTTTGGGGAGCTGGATTTTCCTCACATTAAAAACCGGCCTTGTGTCTAACTCTGCCTACGTGGGGACGCAAGTAAACAGGAATTTCTTGATTGTATGCCCCCAAAGCTCAAGTATAAGACCTAGTACTGAGAAATATTATGAAAAAGAGAAATAGTTTAAATATGATTGGATGCTCCCCTCCCAGGGCCACCACTCCGTATCCCCCACCCACCCCTGCATACCACTGATTTGTTTAAAGAGTTTGCATTTGCTGTAAAATTGCCTCATGTGAGGTTAGGGTTAGGGTTACTTGGGTTAGGGTTAGGGTTAGGGGTTAGGGGTTAGGGTTAGGGTTAGGGTTACTTGGGTTAGGGGTTAGGGTTACTTGGGTTAGGGTTAGGGGTTAGGGTTACTTGGGTTAGGGTTAGGGGTTAGGGTTAGGGTTACTTGGGTTTTCTCTTCAGAGAGCATTCTGATTTCAGGTAAATCATAAATTTACAAAATCATTTTTTTCTTTACTAATGAGTCACCAGTTATCAAGGTCAAAAGCCACTGGAGGATAAGAGTTAATGAGATGAATGGAGTGTCAGTTGAATGATGATGAATATTATGGGAGTATTCAAAATAATGAATGGAATGAATAAAATTTGATGACTCACGAGGACGGTTTATGGCAAATGATTATTGATATTGACTTTGAAGATGACCATGCTGCAGTCTTCAAGGAAGCAATCTTGCAGCAACGTGTTCCACAGGTGAGAAGTTCTTGGGAAGAAACTCTGTTCATGGAAATTCTGTTTGATGTTAGAAACATGAAGGAAGAAAGGAAAGTTCTTTTCAATTGTGGTAGGAAGACGAGTTCTTGCTGTGAAAATGTCTTGCAGAGAGAAACGAAAGATCAAAGCTCAGTCGAGCAGTTTTCATAAAAGTAACGATAGAGTAGAGAGAGACTAGCAACGTTTCTTTTTGCGGCTGTAGAGAGCAGAAGAGGTCATTACGCACGAGATTGCAAAGTCGATTTTGTGCTCTGCCAAGGCAAAATAAGGTGCTCTTAGCGGTAGGCCATCTTAGGACGTATTTGACTTTTATATCGGTAGAGGGTTTCATCAGGAATCAAATACTTTCTAGAGCGGTAAAATGATCAAACTGTTTTTCCACATCTTTCGATATAAGTCTTCCATTTTAGAACTGGAGTGAAAGTCAGTCCCAGGAGCTTATCAAAAACAAGGGTGTTTCTCAAAGAAGGAGATATTCATTTCAACTCGACGATATATTGTGTTTCGGAATATTTTAGATGAGTATTGATAATTTGTATTTGCAAGGACTCATAGTGCAATGGATAAGAGTGCTAAGTTATAATCAGTTCTAAGTGACAGTCTTCTGGAGGTTGAAGGTTCAATCCTCAGTATGGGGGATACAAGAATACAATTTCAAATTACTTAAGACTTCTACCCGGTCATGGCTGACGGAACGAGAACAAGCTACCCCCGTGAAGTAAATAAAGGGTTCCATTTGAAATTTCATACAAATTTTTGAGTTCGGCATAAAGATTCCTAAGTTAGACAAGTTGCACCTGAAGAAGGTCGGAGGTTAGATCGGCCGAAACGTTGTGAGAATAATATCCAACATGAGAACAGTAGTCTGAAGAAGGTCGGAGGTTACATCGGCCAAAACGTTGTGAGAATAACATCCAAGATGAGAACAGTAGTCTGAATAATCCAAATAATACAACTCGATGGTATATTGTTGCATATTTCTTAGCAGTAGTGTTCTGTCAGGATAAAGTATAGATTTGAGCCTCAGTTACAATGAATCACATGGTACGTTTCACCTTGAGATTAACCTGGTCTTCAAATAAGGAGTATTGATTTACTCCTCTCCAGGAGTTAGGCACAAGGCCAGTTTTTATCTTACTTCCACAAGTAAAATGTGACCCAAGGTCGGGTCGAGAAAGTGGGGTTTAAAAATTGCCTGGGCAGTCCTGTCAGCATTCCCCGGTAGGGGCGCCTCAGGCAGTAAGCAATAAACTTACTCCTCCTCAAAGAGGGGAGGCGAAGCCTGGGAGGGTGGACCTCCTAGAACTGCACAGGACAGACCCATAGACCGGCGTAAATCAAGCCCCAAAGGCCAAGACAATACCAGTCCATGGGGTGCAGTATCCATCGGAACAGATACTACACTTTGATCTTAGCCAAAAGGCCAAGTGTTCAAATAAGGAGTAGACATTTAGTTGGTTAGCTTAACTATATGACATGGATTTAAAATCCTGCTATTTTTTTAGTGAAGTTAGAATGCCATGTGAGTTCCAGAGACGATTAGAGACGATTTGAATCAACTCCTAGTTAAGAAAATGGAGCTCCATTTGTTAAGTTAAATAAAAGATAGTCTAATATATAAAGTAAAGTCAGTCTCTTTATTATTATTTCTTTGTCGTCGATAGCTTTCTTCCAACAAAATCAATAGTTCGTTCTAGTTTGTCAGTTTTTATTGTGGATCATGTAGCATGTTGTTAAGAAGAATAAAATATAATTCGATTTAATTCCTTTCAGTAAATTCTTTGTCTGGGTTCGAAGTATTCTCGGATGGCGTATTCTCGGATGGCCGCCATCTTAAAAACGGAATGTAACTCTGTATTCGTCTATACAAAGTTACTTCTCTTTGATCAGAACAAATAAATAACATTTTGTTAAAAAAACGGCATAGTTTATAAAAAGGGAAGCAAAAAACAATTGCAAGTAAATGCACTATCGGTACAGTGTGTTAAAAATAAAATCGTCATCGTCGTCTTTTTTGTTCATGAATATACCAGCTGAACAGACAGAATTCACTCTTGGCCTGTGAAAGACATACAACAAGCCGCGCGTGCGTGGTCCCCCTCTGTATGTGACTCGATGTGGCGAGTGTAAAATGCAATAAATTTGGGCAATTTGGGGCATTTTTTACCCCCTTTGACCCCTGGGGGCGCGAACCAGAATTTTTCTGAGGTCAAGGATGCTCATTTTATATCTAGAACAATTGCCTCTACATTTTGGCAAAGTTTCAGAAAAATTGAATGGATGGATCAAACGTTATGGGAGAAAAGGGTCATATTTTGCAATTTTAGGGGGCTTTTGACCCCCTGGGGGCGCGAACCAGATTTTTTTCCAAGGTCAGCGATACTTATTTTCTATTAGGAACAATTGCCTCCACATTGTGGTCAAGTTTCAGAGAAATTGAATGGATGGATGAAAAGTTATGGGGCAAAAAATGTCATTTTTTGCCATTTCGGGGCTTTTTGACCCCCTGGGGGGCTAACCAGATTTTTTTTTTAAATCGGAGAATGTCACTTTCTCACCTGACCAAAGTTACAACTTCATGCAAAATTTCAGAGAAATTGAATAGATGGTTGCGGAGAAAAATCAGGATGGACGGATGGAACCAATAATATAAGTAACAAGTAATAACTTCAAACTTCAAAAAAAAATTTTTTCCGATATATTCCCATCTGAAAAGTGTATTTGTTATATTGCAGTATTAACCATCGTCCAATAAAATATATTGCTTATGACATCCTTTTATTGGCTATCAGCAGGGCTACTCAGCATCGCCTGGGATCATAATTTCTGTAAAATATGTAGATTACAGAAAGAAAAGAAACTAAAATTAAAACTAAACAATCTGCATGATATTATAATTGAAAATGTCTAAATTCATTTTGGGACAAAATCAGTGTAAAAATATTTATGCTCCGGGTGAGGTTAGAACTCACGCACTCTGTCTCTAAGTATGGCAAAATAATAATCGACTGACCCACCGGGGCAAGTACAAAATGTTAATGCTAATAGATGCATAAACTTTTTATCTTTAATATTTATCAAGATTAAATATAAAAATCAAATGAAATCGATTGAAAATTAAAATTTTGATTTTTAATAACACAAACCAATCATTGGCGTCAAAAATATTGTTCTTGGCCTTTTGGCTAAGATCAAAGTGTAGTATCTGTTCTGATGGATACTACACCTCATAAACTTGTATTGTCTTGGCCTTCGGGGTCTGGATTTACGCCGGTCTATTGGTTGTCGGTCCTGTGCAGTTCTAGGAGGTCCACCCTCCCAGGCTTTGCCTCCCCTCTTTGGGGAGGAGTAAGTTTATTGCTTACTGCCTGAGGCGCCCCTACTGGGGAATGCCGACGGGGCTGCCCAGGCAATTTTTAATGGCCAGAGTGCTCACTTTCTCGGGCGCTGGCTTTTCAAACCCCACTTTCCCAACCCGACCTTGGGTCACATCTTACTTGTAAGATAAAACTGGCCTTGTGCCTAACCTCCTGGAGAGGAGTAAATCAATACATGGGGAATTTAGAACGATTCTCTCTCTCTCTCTCTCCCCCCTCTCTCTCTCTCCCCCCCCTCCCCCCCTCTCTCTCTCTCTCTCTCTGTCTCTCTCTCTCTCTGGCTTTCAAAGGCATCAGACGTGCTCGAATCAGTCGGTCATCTCTACACAGCTTTCAAAAACCCTGGTAGCAGTCGTTTTTGACTCCATGTTATGGTCTCAGGACTCCCAGAACACAACTAACAAAATGTATTATTTATACATTGTTCATGCGACACCAGAAACACGTCTTTATTGATTGTATTGGGACATCAATTAAGCAACTCCTCGACTGACCCACAGGGGCAAGTAAACATTTTTTAATGCTATTAAATACATAAAGCAGACTGCCTTCTTATCTTATATTATCTTATCTTGTCTCTCTCTCTCTCCTTCTCTCTCTCTCTCTTCCTCTATTTAGAGTCGAATGTCGTCTAGCCAAAGGCAATGAAAGAAAGAAGAGAAAGGAAACAAAAAGGACAAATGAAGACTTTCATTTGTCCTCTTTATCACCCGCGAATATTGAAAAAATAATCTCTCATTAAATTAGTATCCGGTGATGTGGGTGGCAGTATCAGGACTTCTGACTGTGAGGATAAAAACTCTTTCACCTTCCTTTATTTATGACTAATAAAAAGTAAAATATCTAACTTAGTAATTGTGATTTTACTCCTTAAGTGTAGTATCTGTTCCGATGGATACTACACCCCATAGACTGGTATTGTCTTGGCCTTCGGGGCTTGATTTACGCCGGCCTATGGGTCTGTCCTGTACAGTTCTAGGAGGTCCGCCCTCCCAGGCTTCGCCTCCCCTCTTTGGGGAGGAGTAAGTTTAATGCTTACTGCCTGAGGCGCCCCTACCGGGGAATGCCGATGGGGCTGCCCAGGCAATTTTTAATGGTCAGAGTGCTCACCTCTCGGGTGCTGGCTTTTCAAACCCCACTTTCTCGACCCGACCTTGAGTCACATCTTACTTGTGGGAGTAAGATAAAAACTGGCCTTGTGCCTAACCTCCTGGAGAGGAGTAAATCAATACTCCTTTGTTTATCATGTTAAGTGCCACCTTGCAAGTTTCGTAACCCTCCTTTTTTTCGATTGTCTTTGACAAACTATGTAAGTATAAATGTGTATACATGTAAATTCAACTGTTTTTTCATTATTGTTCTTTATAATCTTTCTCCTGCCCCCCCCCCCCCACTCAAAATAGCAACCACCTGTTCAGAAAAGATACGCTTGAACACGTGCATCACTAAAAACATGAAAGCTAGGATATCAATTATACGTTGGCTTTTTAAAACACCTTTTTTGTGCACTAAATGTATGACCTTAATAAAAAGGCCTCGAAAATAACATGTTTATTCTTTGGATGCTCAGGTAGATAAAGTTACATCCCTTGAACCAGAGTTATCTACCTTAAGAGAATCTTTAATGTTAGGAAATAGTTTAAGTATATTAATAATTAGACGAAAGCATCTTCATGGTGAAACGGGTTAAAAATCTAAGAGCCTATATTAACAGGGTTTAGTTACTTTCATTCTAGTAAGATTATTTTTGGTCCCCCGATTTATAAAATAGGGAGACCTATGTTTTGAGGCATTTCCGTCCGTCCGTCCGTCCGTCCGTCCGTCCGTCCGGATTTTTCTCCGCAACCATCCATTGAATTTCTCTGAAATTTTGCATGAAGTTGTAACTTTGGTCAGGTTAGAAAGTGACATTCTCCGATTTTTGAAAAACAATCTGGTTAGCCCCCACCCCCAGGGGGTCAAAAGGCCCTGAAATGGCAAAAAATGACATTTTTTGCCCCATAACTTTTCATCCATCCATTCAATTTCTCTGAAACTTGGCCAAAATATGGAGGCAATTGTTCCTAATAGAAAATAAGTATCGCTGACCTTGGAAAAAATCTGGTTAGCGCCCCCAGGGGGTCAAAAGCCCCCAAAATGGCAAAAAATTACCCTTTTCTCCCATAACGTTTGATCCATCCATTCAATTTTTCTGAAACTTGGCCAAAATGTAGAGGCAATTATTCCGGATATAAAATGAGCATCTTTGACCTCAGAAAAATTCTGGTTGGCGCCCCCAGGGGGTACAATGGGGGTCAAAAATGCCCCAAATTGCCCAAATTTATTGCATTTTACACTCGCCACATCGAGTCACATACAGAGGGGGGGGGGGGCACGCATGCGCGGCTTGTTATTTTCGCTTTTTGTTTTGTTTGTTTGCATGAGAAGTTCTATATTGCTCTATGGCACGGTCGTGTCTTTCGTGTTTTCACATCCGATAAAGATAGAAGTAATGCTGCAGAGCATAATCTCTATTTATATAAAGTTAAGTATGTGTAAATGTTTATATATTTTTATGTATAGGATTCACTTCTAAACTAATTAACCGATCATTATGAATTTTGGAACACAGCTGATTGGTGTATAGTTGGGTAATGTAGGCTATATTTAGTTTAATTTACCTTTATGTAAAGGGAGCAAAGAGGGAGTGGAAATCTTTCATAAAAATTAAGATATTTTCAATTTTTGTGAAATTTTAACAGTAGCTATTAGACATCAATTAATAAATATTCCCCAAATTTCAGTTTCTTTGGAGTATTTTGAAGGGTTTTTAGGGGCATAATATGGGTATAACCTCTCATCTCCAAAATATCCATTTTGAATTGTTATTCGTTCACAGACTTTGTTCATTCTAAAGCAAAACATTATTCTTTTTCATTCCAATATCTTAACATTTTTTAATTTGCTTCATTCTTAAAATTCTTATTTACTCCAAACCAGAACATTAACCTGAAGCAGTTATAAAAATTACCATTTCTTTCCTCTTGTGGAGAGCAACCCTAGTGAGGTAGTTTGGTCACACGATGACCAATTAGACCCTGGGCATATTAATTTCGACCAGATCTTTGAAGGACTACATGCAGACTTTTAGGGATTTGCAGGGCATGCAGAGAACTTCCAGGAACCCATAAAGAAAGACATCTTCCCTGTCAATTTGAAAACGAGCAAGGCTATGTTCACTTGAAGATATACTGCTCTCAGAAAAGTCTTTCGGCAGCCGACCTGTATTATGAATATTTCTTTCTTCACTATTTTATATTTGTGGCAACCTACACCCAACAGTGTAGGTCACTTATATAAATATATCATTTGTTGTTTATAGAAGAGCCTTGTTTATCTTTTGTTGAGTTTTTTTTGTTGAGATTATTATAGGAAATTGTTTGACAGTTTATGTCAAGATTATAGTCCCTTTCTCCACCAATATCTTGTTTATGTCAAGATTATAGTCCCTTTCTCCACCAATATCTTGTTTATGTCAAGATTATAGTCCCTTTCTCCACCAATATCTTGTTTATTCTCACATGTTCTTGTCGTGTTTGTCTTATTTCCATCCTAGTCAATAAATTATATATTTTATAAATTATTTTTTAAATCATTGTTGTTTCTTCAGCGTGTTGTATTTATTGATATTTTCTCTGAAACCCAAAACAGAGTTTGGAAACGGTTAACCACTTTAAACATTTTTTGTTGTTATTCCCATTTGAATCCGGATAATTATTTGTTCGTATTTAGGAATATCGTATCTCCTTCTGCGACACGTTACAGCCATTCAAAATAGAAGTTAAACAAACTTTCTCTTTTTTATAGCTTACAGACATCTACTTGTCCATAAATAAAAATATAAATATATACTTCTATACAAAATGTTTTTGATTAAGAAAGGAGAGGACAAACGAATAGAGAAATTATTATTCAAATTATTGCGAGATTTTTGGAAAATAAGAAAAAAACAAAATAAAGATAGTGTGTCTACTCAAATCCATGTTGATCTAATCTTTATTTTTGCATACCAGATATTTTTGTCACAGCTAACGCGACTAACAAATACATGTTTGTTATTTATTTATTTATTTATTTATTTATTTATTTATTTATTTATTTATAGAGAGAGAGAGAGAGAGAGAGAGAGAGAGAGAGAGAGAGAGAGAGATAAATACAGGGAGATAAAGATGTATAATTTTTTAAGTTGACACAAAGGTTAGTGTAGTAGCTTGAAGAGTTTGAATGCAAAACGCAATAAACGCCATTTTCAAAATCACGAAACTGTCCCTACAAAAAGTGTTGCAGTTCAACACTCGACGACACCCCAAAACTATGTGTTACATAATATGATACCGAAATAACTTCTTTTTGATTTCAATAAAAATCAGTTTTCATTCAAAGTCTAGATTTCATATATTCGTGTTTTTTATTGTTTAACGTCTCAATTTAAACGAATTGGATTTATCGCGTTTTGCGTTCGAACTCTTCAGTTCTTAATTTAACATCATATAAACCTTAGTTATTCCGAAAAACATTCCATATTTCATTGAGAAACACTTTATTGACAGACAATTGTTTCTGCCTATTTCGAGAATATATATTTTTATGGTATACAAAATATCAAAAATATTCATGAAGAGGCTTCATCAGTGTATAAGTTCCTGTAGTCAGGCTAAAAAATTCAAATGCTACCGACATTCATTTAATTTATACATATTTCTTTTTCACTCAAATTCAAAGGGAAACCTATATATACGGTTGCAAAATCACCTCTGACTCGCAGTCCGATATTCTACCTCTTC